>CM065422.1:37107122-38307122 GCA_033060865.1 Dorcus hopei
CACAGGTCGCGGAGGAACTTAATTTTCTTTTAAATTATTTTTAACAAATAAACTCCAACAACATTACAATGGCTGATGAAGCCCTCGACATGACAACGACCTCGGATACCGCAGTGGAAGAAATTCTCCCTATAATTGAACCTCAACAACCCCAACCACCCCCGGAACAACCAGCAATGGCAAATATAAGCACCATCGGACAAACCCAAATAGAATTGCCCGAATTTTCAGGAAAACCAGGAGAAAACATTCGTGAATTTTTCCTGAAATTACGTCAGCGTGCTGACATAGGTGCCTGGACGGAACAACAAACTCTGGCAGTTGCAAGATACCAACTGAAAGGTGAAGCATTTCGATATCTGGAATTGGAAGCGCATCTATTGTCCTCTACCGTCACTTATGCCGATTTTAAAGCGGCATTGATCAAACGGTATGACAGGAAAATTTTACCAGGTGAGACATATTTGATGCTCCAGCGATGTACTCAAGCACCTAAAGAAAAAATAGAAGATTTTACCATTCGAATAAAGAGGGCTGGGAGAAAATTTCTGCAAGAAAATTTAGTTCTGGTTGGTACAGGCGAGCAAGCGGAAAAGGATGCAGTTAATAGACGTCATCAACGAGATCTCGCCGAACAATTTAAATGAGGATTAGATCCAGAGTTGATGAAAATGATTATTCTCGACTTGAATAGAAATCCGAAAATGACTTTCGAGGAAATCATCGAACTCGCACGACAAGCCGAAACAAGCGGACGAATGCTAAGGCAAATGAGGCGAATGAACGACTTGTACATCACCAATAGAAATTTGGAGCATTGGGAAGAGGAAGAACTTGAGGAGATTCCGGAAGACGAAACAGAGGAACCGGAACAAGAAGTTTATCTGCGAAGACCGATCGCAAGGGCAGAACCTATTAGCAACCCTCGCAGACTCATAGAAGAAAGGAACTACAGGATTCCTAGTGGCAATAGACCCACGGAGTTGCGAGAACCGCAAAACAATTATGGTAGAAGAGAGTTTGGAAAAAACGAATTCAACCAACCGAATTATTCAATGGGAGCAATTAGGAAACCGAACTTTCCCAGCAACCGTCCGATGCAACATAAGGGTGCCACGAATTCTATACCGC
This sequence comes from Dorcus hopei, assembly GCA_033060865.1. Lineage (NCBI taxonomy): Eukaryota > Metazoa > Arthropoda > Insecta > Coleoptera > Lucanidae > Dorcus > Dorcus hopei. The sequence goes on from CM065422.1 coordinate 37,108,254, forward strand.
CACGAGAAGATAAGAACTGTAGATTTCCTAATAGTAATAGGACCATGGAGTGGCAAGGACCGGAAAATGATTACAGTAGGAAAGGATTCGGACAAAATGAATTCAGTAGGTCACCCTATCCTACAGGAATAAACAGGAAACCGAACTTCCCTGAAAATCGCCAGATGCTGCGAAGGGATGCAAGAAATTATACACCGCCACAGCAAGAAAGAAAACCTGAATTTAATCAAGGAATAGAAGAAAATAGGAACAGGGATTTCAAGAACCAGGTACAATGTTTCAAATGTTTAAGGTTTGGGCATTATGCTCCTGAATGCAGAGCGAATCCCAATTATCAACGAGAGATGCCAAACCAGGGAAATCAATCAGGCGCAAACAAGAAGCCTTTAAACTACAAGGGTCCTATGCACAACCCCGAGATCAAAGGACCACGGCATCATCGACAATAAAGATCGAATTTCCCCACACATATACGGTCGAAGAAGGCAGCAACAAATGCATCATAATACCGAGAACCTACGGACACGTAGTTACAATGCTAGTGGACACAGGAGCCTCTTTGACCATATTAAAGAGTGAGTTCGTTCGGAGGATCGGGGCCCGAATCGAACCAGAACCGAATGTTGTTTTCCAAGGAATCTCAGGACACGAAGAGCCATGCTTGGGATCAATAATATTACCACTCCGAATAGGAAACAAGCATTACAACACCAAATGCATGATATGCTCGGATTCTGTCCACTTGAGAGTTGATGGACTGCTTGGAAGAGATTTTCTCAGAGCCAATGGCGCATCAGTAGACTACGCGGAAAATGTCCTCAGGCTCGGAGGAGAAAAGATTAAGCTTTTGAGCCACGATGACCTTAGCAATCTAGGATTCGACAATGCTTATCCTCTTCAGCAAGGAGAAAGGTGGAAAACAGTCAATGGAAAACGCAATTTTCAAAGATCGGAAACCAAAACTATAGAATCTGAGAGATCTACAGCACCTCAATATCCGAAGCGAAGTTTTGAATCAAGGAGTCACCAAAGCGAAACACTTGGGAATTTTGGGAAAAGATTCCAGAAGGAAAGGAAAACGCTAAGCCAGAAAAGACCAAAGGAAAAATGGGAACTGAAAGAAAGAAGTTACAGAGATATAGTGAAATCAAAGAAACAGGACTATGATGAGGAAAATAATTCAAGAAATGAAGAAAAGAAAATTCATGGAAATAAAAGAGACGGCGAAATTTTACGAAGAAAAGGCACAGAGATAAAAGAAATTTTTGAAGATTTATTTACAGCTCCAGAAAATTATTCCCTAGCTCACTGCGTAGCAAGAGATCTCCGCATGAGTAAAGGAATCGCAGTTGAATTTAAAGAAAGATTTGGATGTTTAGGAAAACTGAAGAGGCAGAATGCACAAGTTGGCGAGATAGCAGTTTTACAGCAGTACTCGTCCAACGGCAAGCCTAGGTTTATTTATTACCTTGTGACAAAGAAACGAAGCCAGGATAAACCCACCTATAAGTCCTTAGAACAGGCGCTGGTAAGTCTACGAGACCACTGTCTACAGAACAGAGTCCGAAATGTAGCGATGCCTAGGATAGGGTGTGGTTTGGACGGTTTAAATTGGGAAAAGGTAAAGATTTTAGAAAATGTGTTCGCAGAAACAGCAATAAAAATTTTAGTTTATGTCCAAGAATTAAACAAGGACAGGCAATAGAGAAGAGAACATGTGCAGGAAAACGATGCTAGAAAAGTTAGACTGGAAAAACCGAATGGAAGAAAGGAAAAAATGCAAGAAACGCAGGTGGAAAAGACAAACGAAAGTGGGAGAAAAGACGCTAGAAAAACATTGAAGGAGACAGGAGAGGAAAATCGCAGGTTGTCGTCGTCACGGCCAATGATGACTGATAACCAGGATGAAGCAGTTGGCCGCTGCCAAGCCCGAATAAAGAACACCACTGATATTCCCCCAAGGTGTCAAATGGTATGTACCGCTGTGCAGGGACTGCGCAACCCTGAACAGGATTTATTGTTGGAACCCGCTCAGTTGCTGATCCACGGTTTAGTCGTTGCACGCACAGTTTCCAAAGCGAAACGAGAAATTCCAGTCTGCATCATGAATATCACAGAAGAAACACTCCGGATACCGAAGAACACGATAGTTGACTACAGCGAACAAGTGGAAGTTCTGCGAGGAAAAATAAAAGGAAAGAAATTTATGTTATTACATAAGGTAGATATTGTAAAGGAAGGAATTTTAGAAAAACTGGAGCTCGAACACTTACGAAAAGAAGATGAAAATAAATTAGTCAATTTAATCCAGAAATATGGTGACGTTTTTATGGGAAAAGATGTAAAGTTAGGGTGTACGCACGGAGTAAAACATCGAATCATCACAGAGGAAGTACCACCCATAACTAAAGCACCTTATAGAGTGCCGTTCAGTCAACGGAAGGAACTCCAAAATCAGATTGGAGAGATGCTAGAGCAAGGTGTGATCAAAGAATCCTCCTCGCCCTGGAGTGCACCGGTAATAATGGTGAAGAAGAAAGCCGCTGAAGGTGAGAATACAATTCGTGTCTGCATAGATTACAGAGCATTGAATAGCATCACCAAGCGAGACTACTTCCCATTACCCAATCTGCAGGAAACCTTCTTTTCCACGTTGGATTTGGCCAGCGGATATTGGCAAGTAGAGATTGAACCGAGAGACCGGAAGAAGACAGCGTTTTCGACTCCCGATGGCCACTACGAATGCATAAGAATGCCGTTTGGATTGGCTAACGCGCCAAGCACCTTCCAGAGACTGATGTATTCAGTCATGTCGGACTAACAGGTGAGAGATGTTTAGTGTATCTCGACGACATCATCGTTTTCAGTAAAACTTTAGAAGAACATGTGGTAAGATTGAAGGAAATTTTTGAACGTCTAAGAAAAGCAAATTTAAAGCTAAAACCGTCGAAATGTAAATTTTTAGCAAGAGAAGCAAAATATTTGGGTCACATCATATCAGAAAAAGGAGTTAAACCGGACCCAGAAAAATTAAGTGCTGTGGAAAATTATCCTAGACCTAGGACCGTAAGGGACATCAGAGCTTTCCTAGGACTCGTAGGATTTTACAGGAAGTTTATTCCAGAATTTTCTCACAAGGCCATACCTTTGACAGCGCTGACGAAGAAAGACGTAGAGTTGTTGTGGACGCAAGAGCAAGAGGAAGCCTTCGAGTATTTAAAACAAAAACTCTGCAGTCTACCGGTCTTGAAGTATCCTAACTTCCAAGAGCCATTTATATTAGCAACAGATGCGTCAGGAACAGCTATTGGGGCAGTATTGAGTCAGAAAGAAGGAAAATACGAGAGACCTATAGCTTACGCCAACCGACAACTCAACAAGGCAGAGCGCAATTATGACGTTACTCAACAAGAGTGCCTAGCAGTTGTTTGGGCAATCAAACATTTCAGGTGTTACCTATACGGGACGAAATTCACTATTTACACGGATCACAGACCGTTGAAGTGGTTGTTCTCGCTGAAGGATCCAACATCGAGATTAGCCCGATGGGCATTACTCTTGTCGGAATATGACTTTACAATAGAGTATAAGCCCGGAAGAAAGAACAACAACGCGGATGCCATGAGTCGACTGCCGAGGTATGAAGAGAAAAACTGTCAAGAAAATACTAAAGAGGTGCAACAAAAGATTCGACAAAAATTAAAAGAAACTAAGGATATACAGATTATGAACAATAAAATCAGCGGGGCTAAACACAGAAAGATTCGAATGGAAATAGATGAATTGAATGAAAGTCTCCATAAATGAAGAAAATGGAAGAACCAAACAATCAGTTCCAACAATTGTAGGAAAAGAAAAATTCCATGATAAAAATAGAACCCAGAAAGATATTAAAAAAGATATAGATTTAAAAGAAATTGAGGAAACTAAAATTACGGAACCTTTAGATATTAATGTGAGAATAAATCGTTTTGAGGAAGGATTCAGTGATGACAATTGGATCGAGAAAAGAAGGAAGGATACGAAGAATATCAAGAATGGGCTAGAAAGAAGAGAACGGAAGATCAACAAAGAGGTAATATGCAAAGAGAGGTAAATGAACATGAAGAAATTGAGATTCATCCGATCTCTAAAAACGATAGAATCGAACTAGGAGATGTTCCCGTACCATATTTGAACAAGGAGTTGATAAAAAACGGACAACTAAAAGACGATGACCTACAGAGACTACGTCAACAAATCGAAGATGAAGAAATGGAAGATCCGTATTATATCGACGAGGATGGTGTTATTTTTCGAGTGAAACGTGGAGACGAGAGAAGTGATAGAGTTGTAATTCCAAGGAACCTAGTACAGCAATGCATTCACGACCATCATGATCTGCCATACGCTGGACACCAGGGCGTACCAAAAACACTAGGACTACTCCAAGAGCGAATGTATTAGAGAGGGATGGAAAACGACGTGAAGAACTACGTCAGAAAATGTCAATCTTGCAACGCTCGAAAAACTCCTACCAACAGGAGACTAGCACCGTTACAACCGTTTTGCAGTGTTTCGTATCCGTTCGAACTCACAGCTATGGACATAGTAGGACCGCTCGTTACTTCCGATGAAGATAACAAATATATACTAACCTTCCAGGATTACTTTACTAAATATCCGCAAGCGATACCTCTGGCAGATCAGAAAGCGGATACCATAGCTCGAGCGTTCGTTGAAAACGTCGTTGCTAGACACGGAGCACCCAAGAAATTGCTAACAGATCAGGGAGCAAACTTCGTATCTGAACTAATGAGAAATGCTTGTAAGATCTTAGGTATCAAGAAAATTCAAACAACTCCATACCATCCACAGAGTAACGGGATGATCGAAAGGACGCATAGAGTCCTCAAGGACATGCTATCTCACTATGTTTCACAGTCGCAGAGAGATTGGGACAAGTGGATACCTTACGTTTTGATGGCCTACAGAGCCACTATCCACTCATCCACAGGAGAAACTCCGTACTTCTTGCTCCATGGTAGAGATATGAGACTACCAGGAGATGACAGCTTCACTCCCACGAGACAGCGATACGACTACTCGGAGAACTATGCTTCCGAATTAGTAGAAAGACTGAACTCAGCATTCCAAGTCGTCCGACAGAGGCTGAAGAAATCGGCAGGCCAGCGAGAAAAACAGTACAACAAGAAGACCAGACCCACAGAATTCCAACTTGGTGACAAGGTCTATATGTACAATCCCGCAACGAAACCCGGTCTGTCAAGAAAATTGACTAAAAAGTGGGAAGGGCCTTTTAGAATAATGGAAAGGTTAGGACCAGTCACGTATAAAATCGTGAGAATAGGAACCAATGAAGAGCAAGTGGTCCATGTCAACAGATTGAAGTGGTACGGAGGAGGCGACGAAGATAATAACAAAAAAGCCCAATAAATTAAAGATAGAGATCCAGAATTGGAAGAAAGAAGGTATACCAGAAAGAACGACTCAGACTCAGATAAAGACCTTGAAAACTATGGAAACATGGAAGAATTGGAAAGAGCATACTTTGGAAGGGCACCAAATAATGAAGCTCAGTTACCACGAAGAAATGCAGTAGGTTCACCAGAGGAAATAGAGCCATGGATAGGTACACCAATGTCTATGAACGAAGAACCGATTGGGCAACGGGCAGTAAGATTTGATTCAGACGCCGTAAATGAACTACCAGAAGGAGATGGGATTGACGACGAAGATCCTCCAGATTTAATAAGTGATCCTAGCCATGAGGAAAGTGACGAGGAAACCACAGATAATGAGGAACAAGGAGAAGTACTGGAAAATGCAGGAGGTAACGAGAATGGTGAAGAACCAACTCCTAGTGAACATCACTACGGAACAAGGAGTAAAGGACCTGCAGAACCACAACCGTGGGTAATGCCAAAAACGTTGGTAGTCAACAGTAATCCCATTTTTTGAAATTGCAAATCAAGAGAGCCAGAACAAAAACATTAAATCTTTTTTTTTCTTTAATTTTATGCGTATTAAGTATTTTTTTTAAGCATTATCCAATCTTCCTAAAATTTTTTCAAATTAAAAAAAAAAAAAACAAAAATACAAAAGCTAAGATTAATTGAACATTTCCCTTGAGTTTTGGAAACCAATGTAAATCTAATGGGTCTTGATAACGAGAGTATCTGACGGTACGCGGTACAATATTATATATATATCTAACTTTCCTTTTTTTTAAATCAAAAGGGAAATTAGATTAAGTCACCCATCACTAATATTTTCCTTTTTCACGAATTCTCCAGAGTTGGTTTGAAATAAGGGTGGACTAGTGAAGAAAAAAAAACATTCTTGTGAAATTGATAAAGACTAAAGTGTTTAAAAGTGGCGATCCGTAAACTATTTTTATTAATGGTCATCCTTTTGGGCGACCCAGTGAAATCCCTTATTGCCTACGATTGCCAGAACCAAAAAATGAATTTGACCACCTTCAGTTTGACCGATATTGGAAAGTGCAAGACCCCGGCAGCCCAAATTACCTCTACTCAAGAGGAGATCCAACTACTACAATTAAATGAGATCGAAATGTTGCCCGTAATTCAATGCAAAATCCACGTTACTAGATTGGTATCCCATTGTGGAATGCATTCACATATGTCTGCCACAGTCAACGGATTGGCAACTTACATTCATTCTATTGGAAGGGCCAGGTGTCAAGAAATGCATCAAACTCAGACACTATTGAGTTTTTACGGGAAGAATATAAACCACCTGACCCTCAATGGAACCACTCATGCTACCGTAATGATGGCCGGAAGAATGACGGGAGAGAACAGCTGTCAAGGAAGCCCCTACGAAGACCACAAGGGACGATGGGATGTTCAGGCAGCGCTAGAAATTTCCCTTTTCCAGCGATACTCCCCTGCAAGAATTGAAGAAAACGAAATTAACCTGCCGGGTGGAATTCAATGCCCATATAAAGAAAAGTCATGTATCGACTCAGTGTACGGAGAAACTTACTGGGAGCACGTTGATCATACCCAGTGCTCAGAAGCGAAATATACAGTATTGTACGAAGGACCCGCCGACAAGCTAACACCTAAGCGACGTGCGACCGATGATCAAAAGACAATTATCTACTCTGTAGATCGAGGAGATACAGTTTTTGCCATGCCAGTTTCCAGACCCACAATGATTTGCGGACAATCCTCGTATGAAACCGACCATCCTAGATTCTTTATAGTAAAACCTTCAGAAAATGGGAGATTCTATTTTAAAAGGACTACTGTTGAAGTACTGAACATGGACCCTACGGCTTATACGAATGCCAAGGTCGTATTCGTGGAAAGGCACATCCAAGGCCAAGTCTCCGCCTTGTATGCCGATGTGATAGCACACAAGTGTGCTCTAGAACAACAGGTTCTACGAAACCTACAGACACTTGTCATCATAGCACCAGAAGAATTTGCTTTTGCAAAAATGCAAGTTCCATAATTCCCGAAATCTTACGAAAATCTTTGTAAGTATAAGATAATTGCTTAGCACATTGTTTAAAACGTGAAGGAGAACATTTCGAACATTTATTACAGTGTTTTTGTTAATAAAATAAATCCTAAAATTACTTTACTGAAACTAGTTTTGTTTCATCATGGGTAACTGGTATACACTTGCAATGCACTGACTCGTTTTTTTTAAAACTGAACATAGGAATATTTACACTGTATGTTCAGAGTTAAAAAAAACTCACGGTATATACCGTGAGTTTTTTATACCTCTGAACATACATAAATAGTTAAATACATCAGTTAAAAAAAACGAGTCAATGCATTGCAGGATATGGAAACAATCTCCTAGCAATCTTCAACAAAATAAATGTGCTGTCAGTGTTTATTGTGAAATGTCATGATTTAAATCCCGAAATCTTAAGAAAATCTGTGTATGTATAAGATAATTGCTTAGCAAAAAACTGGTTCGGTTTTTAAAATATCACGACATATAAATGTTGGTTGCGAGTCGTCAGGATCGCAATGGGGCCCCCGAGCATATTCTGTATAGCTATTTCGGCCCTAATTGGGGCCTCATCAGCAGAACAGTAGCCCGAGAACTCCACTGCAACCTCGACGACCAACAAGATATACGCACGCTTAGCGCGTGGAAGCAAACATGTGAAATAATTGCGCCCCAGCACAACTATTTTCCGACTTATAATTATAATTATAATTATAATTATAAGTCGGAAAATAGTTGTAATTATAATTATAATTATAATTATAAGTCGGAAAATAGTTGTGCTGGGGCGCAATTATTTCACATATCACGACATATTTTTAAAGGTCTCATTGAAATGTCTTCCGTAGCCTTACGTTTGCAAGAAACACTAATTGTTTGAGAATTTTCCTTGCATCAGCTTCGTGATTATGCTCCAGATCCTTTTTTGACAATATTTGCTCGGAACCCTCTCCAATCGTATATAGTTTTGCCGTGCATCGTTTTGATGTACACCATTTCACTTCTCCACCCCTTCTCTGGTTTAATTTCAGCAAATTTTCATATTTTTGTGTACAATCATTAAACTAAGAGATTAAGAGGGACAAGAGGACTGAAATATTTATTTCACCACCCGCCGCAATTTACTATAAATATTTTGGGGAGAAACCTGCGGAATGGATTAAGACCCAACCATCGCCGCAATTTACATCTGCCCTTCAGCAGACCCAAAAGTTCGAATCGGAACATGTTATGATGAGTGATTGTTGACGTTTATATTGGCAACAATATTTAACAAGCGCGTCAAAAAATGGAAAATATTGTAGAATATGAAGCCAATTACAGTGAACGTTACGAACGATCCGCTTGCTAACATCGTTGAGCTAAGCGGGCGCCATTTTTGCCAACGAATATATTTTGCGCTAAGTAAAGGCCAGTACACAATGGATTTGCATAAAACATAAGACATAAGCCGTAACAGTAATTCGACCTATGTAAAGAAGTGCGCTGTAAAACAATAGCCCCATAACGAGAACAAAGCAAATTTGTTTCTTACGGCTTATGTCTTATGTTTTATGCAAATCCATTGTGTTCTAGGCTTAATGCTTAGTAAGTCAGCACAGGTAGCTGGCATGTGGTTTTTGCTCTGTTTAACGTTGAAAGAAATACATCTCGTTCACTATTTTACCGCTTGCGCTATTCTACAGCGCTGTCCCGGCAAAATCTACTCATTATATCGCACATTGTCCACCTCTCCTATAAGTTGAAAGCGTGGATAACAGAGAGAGTTAGAAAATGGTATCTTCGGACTTTCTCATGTAGCATAATGAAAATTACGCGTGCGCCAAAGCGTGTCCTCCGTCAATCCTTGCCTCCTCCGTCCTCCGTCAATCTTTGCCTCCTCCGACATTCCGCTCGTAACCCCGGAAAAATCTCAAACCGCTTTATTGCAAAAAAAGATTAGATATTTTTAAATTTTTTGTGTTATTACCCATTTTTGAGCTTTGTATATTTACAAAAAAATACTTCTCTACTAAACACAAAACAGCTTTGTACTTTGTACATCTTGGAACTGTTCGCACATGCGTATTATGCTTTCAGTGTTTTGGTTCGTTCAGAATCATTTTCGAATTAACAATTCACTGTTTTGGTTAATTTCTGGAACTGCTTCAGAATTGTTCTAGAACAGTTACAGCAGTTCCTATCTTTTACTAGGAACAGATACGGAATTCCGAGTTCTCACATGCGAAAAATCTTATGCAGTCAGTATTGCCGTTTTTTATTAATCAAAATTATACCTGGATCAGCAAAATAAGCTTCATATAATAAATTAGTAATTCATATAATTAACAAAAAAATAATAGAAATAGAATTCTGTTCACCTAATCATTGATTCTATGATTGGTTTGAACGAAAGCAGCTAGAATGTACTTTAAAATCTGTTTTAGTTTATGCAGTGCCAGAACTATCACAGAACTGTTCTGGAATTAAACGCTCAAGCGCAACCAGTTCTGCGCAGTTCGAGAATGGTTCTAAAATAATAACCAAAACAAAGCTAACAAAACAATTGCCATGCGCTCGAGCTGCGTGTGGTCGTAATTCAGTAAAGAATACCAACCCCGGACGCATTAGAAAAATCCCCCTGGACACACTAAAAAGACTATGGATGGCAACCCTACGTTCAGGTAACCGTAGCGCTACAATGCTTTAATGCGTAAAGCTGAATTTACATGGAGCGTTGAGCGCGTCAAAACGCCGGGCGTACTTTACTCCCATTGGTTAGTGCTCGTTACGTAAAGAGCAATAGCCAATAAGAGTACAATACGCCCGGCGTTTTTACGCGCTCAACGCTCCATGTAAATCCAGCTTTAGCCTCCACGAGACGTATGCGACGTCTCTTTTTGCAGAACTATCTTTAAGCGGGTGCCTTTGGTATACTTCAAACAGAAAATTAGTTGAAACAACACAGGAAAACGCTAAGTAGCTTTACGCTTTACTAAGGCGATGTGCTTACCTGAACGCGGCAGTTGCGGCCATTGACTTCCGTAAAAGCGCCTACGCTACATAAGAGAAATCAAAATATGATCTTCCACCTTTTAGTCTTGTACACGTAATTAAAGAGGCAATCGCAATATATCTATATTATATACAGTCTGTGGCATTTAACCGGGTTTCTTCATTAACGCCGTTCCTATTGAATATATGGAAAAATGTTTTATACAAAAGTATTATCCTTTTAAGCTCCGCATAATTAAAATTATTTTCAAATATATATGCTGCACCAATTTGGCTGTACGATGTGTAACTTCGTTATTTTAAATGGAACACTCTATGTTTTATAACGAATTTGAGCTTGTCAGGTTATTTTAGGGTAAGTTTCATAAGAGTTCCCTATACCTAAGTCCTATGGTTTTTAAAATATTAGGCTTTGTTTACGGTTTTCGGAAAATACAGATGTAACTTTTATAATTAATATCTCATTAATGAAGAAAGTTAGAATGCAAATATTGTGGTACTGTTACAAGCTAAGTGGAAGGTATCTACCGCAGTAACAAAGTTTACTTTTCTTTAAACAGGGATTCAGTAAAACTATTTCCATTTCGACAACAATTAAAGGGCAATAACTTTTGTTTTTTAAATGGAACGGTATTATTTTTATATCGGCGTTAGATACTCCATAAAATTATCTTTCAATTAGTTATACACTTCCCTATACCAATTACTGACGGTTGAGAAAATATTTAATATTATTTCATAATTTTTGCATTTTAACGTATTAATTAAATCAGAAGTGAGTATTTACTCAAATATTTTACTTGTTTTGAGTAAAATGTCAATTTCCTAAGTTTATTAAGCTCTGTTACATAAAATGCATACATTTTGAACACTTATTGTAAAATTACGAGACATCGAATTATTTTGTTGTTCCTACAGTTTTCAAAGGTATCGTATTTATTTTGGAAAATCAGTATTTAATTTTGTTACTTGTTGTGGTAACGTTCAAATATGATTAATAAATATTTCGTTAATAATGTATAGAGCACACTTTACTATTTAATACAAAAGAAAAGTTAAACTTAAGTATAAGAAGTCTTAGGGTCAATTGTATGAAACGTAGTTAACAGCACGACCGTGTTAATCGTGTATTTATTATTTCTCTCGTTCTATTTAACTTATTACAAGCCTTAACAATGGAACTAAATAATCATGTACATATTTGACAATATTTTATACGACCAGGACTTAGACACTTAGCAAACTGACCTTTTTTAATTAAAACAAGTAAAATATTTGAGTAAATTCTCACTCCTGATTTTAATTAATATGTTAAAATGCAGAAATTATGGGATAATATTAAATATCTTCTCAACCGTCAGTAATTGGTAGAGGGAAGTGTATAGCTAATTGAAAGATAATTTTATGGAGTATCTAACGCCGATATAAAAATAACACCGTTCCATTTAAAAACAAAAGTTATTACTCTTCAATTGTTGTCGAAATGGAAATAGTTTTACTGAATCCCTGTTTAAAGAAAAGTAAACTTTGTTACTGCGATAGATACCTTCCACTTAGCTTGTAACAGTACCACAATATTTGCATTGTAACTTTCTTCGTTAATGAGATATTAATTACACTAGTCTGCGAAGGTTTGGCGGATGACATAAAACTAAGTTTATGTAGTAGATTTGGTGTTCCTGGCTTCGAAAAAAATGTAATAATTTTTTCATCACGTCCCATTTTTTTTAATACAATATTTCAAAGAACGTTTTTCAAACATAATTTTCGAGAAATTGACTGTTTTTTCCCATTTTATGGGCAAGGTATCGGCTTGCGGAATACTCCTTGTAACTTAGGCTCTAACTACTAAGGTCATATGGCCAACCCCACTAGAATTTAGCCGAATTACTCTGTATTTCGTGACTCCAATTTGAGTATGGTTTCTGAGATTTGCCAAGAAAATGAATCTTTTTATACAGAATGTACATGTAGTCAAAAAACTTAAATTTATGTGTGACTTGTGAAGGTGCTCGAACAGTAGAATTTTTTGTAAAGAATACATTTTTTGCGTAAAGTCAATAATAAAAACGTTACTTTGATATGTGTAATATGAAACTAAGAAATTTGAATTTTATAGACAGACTGTACTTAAAAATTTAAATTTAACCATTGGTTCTGAAGTTTCTTGAGAAGCAGAACTTTTTGTATAAAGAATAACTTTTTTACGTAAAATTGATATTAAAAGAGTTTTTCCTCTTGTCAACTCAATCCGGGGAGAATTGTATACAGTAAGTCTGGTTATATTATAACGAATCCAAAAAATGCACCAAAACAGGTTCGTTATAACCAAAGTTTGCTATAATTGCTATAACCGGTAAATAAATACGAAGCATGTATTTAATAGGTTTTTTAATTGCTCGAAATATAGTACGTTATAACCAAGAGTTCATTTCAAATGGGTTCAATATAGCCGACATTCACAGTAATTTCATTTTTTTTTTAAACCTGACGTGATAGAAAAAAACTAATAACAGATTCTTCTTTACAATGCCAAAATCATTCAAAAACACCCAATTTTATTTCATCCGCAAAAAAAAAATATTTTTTTCGCAGGCTAGTGTTATTAAAGTTACATCTGTATTTGCCGAAAACCGTAAACAAAGCCTAATATCTTAAAAACCATAGGACTTAGACATAGGGAACTCTTATCAAACTTACCCTAAAATAACCTGACAAGCACAAATTCGTTATAAAACATAGGGTGTTCCATTTAAAATAACGAAGTTACACATCGTACAGCCAAATTGGGACAGCCTGTATATTTGAAATAATTTTAAATTATGCGGAGCTTGAAAGGATAATACTTTTGTATAACACATTTTTCATATATTCAATAGGAACGGCGTTAATGAAGAAACCCGGTTAAATGTCACACTCTGTATATGAGAGAATCAAATTTTCTTGGTAAGTTGGTGTATTCGATGCGACATGAACGAGGCAACAAATAGAATCCCTCTGTCAGTAACGTGTAACCTGATTCAACCGTAAATTATTTCTGCTCTAATGTGAAAACCAATTTGCAGCGCAATATAATAGGACAGAATAGATTTTAAGTAGCGAAACTCGTGTAAAAAATTCAGAATTTTAATAAATCTACATTTTTGCGGACCAGTGTACCTAAAATAAATTCAAAAAACAAAATTTTACTACTTCAATTTCTGTTAGATCAGTGAAGCTATTTAGCTACATTTTTGCCGTTTTAATATGTATACATCGGGATTTCTTCGAAGAACGGGCTGGAATAAACTTAGGCTAAGCATGCATTCACCATGAACTTTACAAAACTAATTTGAAAATTATGATTCATTGTCAAGACCTGTTTCGGAAATGTTTTAACTTTAATGCTGATTTTGTAAAGTTTGTGGTTGTACGTACCATTGATTGCTTTTTCCACAGCTCAATATTCTTTCTCTGCGCTTTGGTGAAATGGTCCCAAACCTTCTTGTGGCAGGCAGCCATGAATAATCGCTCAATTTGACTGACTGACAGGGACACGCAAACATACGATTAAACCATAGAGCCATTTTAAGATTAAAATATATACTTAAACCATAAGCAAACACTCACACCCAACACATGTTAGGCAATCTTCTCTCAATCTTCGATCATTCTCACATTATATATAAATAAATTTGAACAATGCTCTGCCTACATATGTATGTTTACAACCGGAAGACGAATGTAATTACATTATGAGTAACTGTTTTGTATAATTTAATAGTATATTATACACGATGCTATAATGAATGCTATTATAATAATAGCTATTATAGCGAGTCGTATACTATATTTTGTTCACGACTACAAATATCTTATCTAATTGTTCAAATGTAAATATTAATGTTGTTAGGTATTAATTTTGAGATTTGAGGTGTTTGTACAAAGTTTTATTAGTAAAAATGTTGGTTGTTCCGTACATAAAATGTTATAAAACTGCTTTTCTTATTTAAATAACGTAAACGCAACCTATTTTCTTCATTACACACCATAAACAATGATGGTTACCAATACACCGTGAATAACGATTATTCACTGCTGGTAGTGAATTATCAATAGCATTATCCTTGACCAAATACATGAATAATTGACAGATTATTTATTGAGAGGTCATTGATAAAGGTATTTTAATTCAGTACACCTCCTATCTTTTATAGAAGCTATATGGAGAAGTATATTACCAATTCATTATAAACATTAGTAGTAATTGAAAGCAAAAAAAACACGGTTATACAGGGTTACAATTAATTAAGGGCTCACCATGCACTGTAAAAAATTTCATGGTAAATTTACATGAATAAATAATCATTGGTTATTTGTGGCCACTGCTAATCAGAGTAAAAATAAATATCATGATTAACGGAGGCCACAAATAACCATGTAAATTTACCATGAAATTTTTTACAGTGTGGGAATCTCGTAAACCATAAGAGATACAAAGACGGTTAAATTATAAAAACGTTGCGCTATTTTGGGGTCTATAAAAGTTTGTAAAAAAATCTCATCTATCTTTGTTCATTTCTGAAATATCTTCAAAAAACTCAAAATTCTTCAAAAAATCTTGAATATTTTATTATTTGAGAAGATAAAATGACAAAATTCGGTAATCTTATATAAAATTTGTTGGGCAATCTAATACAGTCAGAAGAAATAGGTTAGGTCTGACAGTTTCACAGATACGTCTGTCAACTATCTTTTTTCCTATAGGCGCTATCTTAGATATTCGTACCATTGTTTTAAAACAAAATATTAAGTTACTACGAAATATTTTCCGAAAATAACATTTTTATGCAAATACGTAAGTACGCATTAATATGATTTGTTAATTTAATAATAATTTTAGTTCTTAATGTTTGTAAGCATCCGCCTACTAAATTAACAATTTTATGAAAATATTTTTTAATAATGTAATATTTTGTTTTGAAACAAAAGCATAAGTGTGTCACATCATCGTAATTAGATTTTATTTTTGTATCACATGGTACGAATGTCTAAGATAGCGCCCATAAGAAACTGTCAATCCTAACCTATTTCTTTTGACTGTATTAGATTGCCCAACAAATTTAATATAAAATTACCGAATTTTGTGATTTTATATTCATAAATAAACAAAATATTCAAGATTTTCAAAATTGAGAATTTTCAGTTTTTTAAAGATATTTCAGAAATGAGTGAAGATAGAA
This sequence comes from Dorcus hopei, assembly GCA_033060865.1. NCBI lineage: Eukaryota > Metazoa > Arthropoda > Insecta > Coleoptera > Lucanidae > Dorcus > Dorcus hopei. The sequence goes on from CM065422.1 coordinate 37,123,970, forward strand.
GAGATTTTTTTACAAATCAAATTCTTATAGACCCCAAAATAATGCAACCTTGTAATTTAACCATCTATGTATTTCTTACAGTTTACGAGATCCCCATGGTTAGCCTTTAATTAGTTGTAACCCTGTATTCAAATAATTACCACTGTCAAATTTCAAATAAACATTACATAAAACGAAAAAAACTACTTTTTTTCTGTTTTTTTTTTTTTTATGAAAAAAATATGTGACTTCGCCGACTTGTATACTGCTCGAGCGATTCTCAACCGTCTATAATTCGGTACTGTTTCTTTTTTAACGAATACCGTATTTGCGAGAATTATTTAACAGAATTATTATAAGGCAGAAGTAATATTTTGTATTATCCTAGAACCAATAATTTCATAATTTTACTATAATTAATTATTATAATTCTACTTCAACTAAATTCTTATGGGATGGAAAATTTGTATAATAATATCTTTCCGCCAATAAGTTCAAAATCGCACGATTCGCTCTTGAAGAAACTTTAAACGATAGCGAAATGTTGGATTTGTACGATTTTTAAGCTGTCCATGAGAAAATCTACGAAATTGTTACAGAAATATACTATACGTACTATTGCGAGATAAATACATATTTAATACAGCACACGAACATTGGTAGAATGAATGAGCCTAAGGATTGTTGATGTGTTGGAATGGAATGGTGGTTCCATAAAATAATAATTTTTTTCATAGGTTGTTTTAATTCTAGCATTTAAGAACATTTCAATATGCAAAAATTTTGAAAATTCAGACTACTTTACAAAGCAACCGTACCAATTATTTATCTCGGAATGGTACTCGTACTATAATTGAGGAGGTGACATGCAAAAACGGGTAAATCCACGTTTGTATAAAAATGTATTTTAGGTGGTTTCCAGTAAATTTAATAATGCTCTATATCGATATCTAAAGGCCGCACAGTGGAACGAGCCAATGTAATCAGGCGGACATGCGATCAAAATATGAAATTTTGAATTAAAAATATTGTATAATATTTTCATAATTTTGACTATATTCTACATATTATAGTAAAATTTCAGGTCTGTAGGACTGTTGTATTTCATTTTATAGCACTTCAAAGTAGACCATGTTCGCTCTCGAAAATAACTTGTACTTTTAACGCACGGTTTAAATAGAGTTTTTCAGATGGATACAGAAAAAAAATCGATTGAATCTTAAATTATTATATTTTTATATATTTTCTCGTCTTGTTGATGCAAAAATAATTAGCATTCCACAAAAATTGTATTTTTTATGAATATTCAAAGTCGATCACTTTTAATTTTTTCATTTTCAACTTTGACCGTAAAAATAGTAAAACGCCCACATATGTCCGCTGTTTTGCAATCACAGTATGAAATTATGATACTTGCACATTATTTTCATGCAATAATATTTTGCAACTTTTTGCAATCTTCGGAATTAATCCACATTAATCGTGCGTCAACACAATCATGTTAGTGATTAATGTTACATTCTGCTTAAAAATGTTTCTGTATGAGCTAGTACTTTTTAGTTTAACATTTTTCTAGGATCAATTGTCATCAAGGATTATTATTTTTGGAAAAATTATTTATTGTTAACCTTTAGATATTAATTTGCTGGCATCAAATTAAAGTTTCTATACAGCATTAAGAGGATTATTGTAATACTTCTTAAGAATATTTGTTTGTTATTATTATTTCTAAAATGTCATTAGTATCGACTAATACTATAAATGGAATTAGATTTATAAACTGTAACCTGATTTCTCAGAAATATTAACTCTTCCTTTTAATTGCGCTCATAGCCCTGATTGGAAATAACCAATTGAGTGTTTGTTGTCATTATTTGACCAATCATTGTCGTTTCTTTCGGCATTTTGCGGCATTTTCCGTATAACTTGTCGTAAGCTTTAAATAATTGCAAATGAAGAAATTAAACATTTCAAATCAGTGATTAATGAACACAAGTGCCATCTACACTGTGTGGGTGTTTGGACGTTTCTAACATTGTATACACCGAAATGGAAAATTTCAATACAAATAACGACAACTATATTTTCATAAAGCATAAAAATTTTAACTTTAGTGATGTAACTAATATAACTGAAACTCTGCGTGATGAATTCGTTTTGTCATTATTAGAATCTAATATGAATTTATTTCGTCAAAAATTAGAAAATTTTGCACTAAACTTAAAGATAAATGGAACGCAGCTTTCCACAATGAAGAAAAGTTCCGTAATCAAAATTAAACCTGGCTGAACAGTAAGTTTGAATTACCACAACAAACTATAAGTGAAATTGATGATAAACATTTATTACTTGAACCAGACTATAGAATATGTATGTATAAACTCTAAAATAAATAACAATACCTTATACATGTGAACTGAAAATTCATTATCACAAAATCTTTTAAGCGGACACTAAATCGCGCACTATGCACTTAACGTTTCACAGTCGTTCGACAGCTTCGAAGTTGTCCTGTCGTGTCGTGTATAGTGCGCGATTTAGTGTCCGCTTAAAAGATTTTGTGATACAAATTTCATCGGACAAGAACCAACTGTAAATATGAAAATTCATTGTCATTTGCTATTAATTTTTAAAAGGAACAAACTTTTTTTTTCAAGATATTATCAAAAATATATTTATTCACTTTTCTGCTAGGTATTACAACTGATTAAACATATATCACTGCATAAATATAATTAAAATTTGCAATTTTTTGTGATATTGCTCGATGTCCGGGTCGCTCCATAAGGCCGTTCCACTGTGGGCCGGTCCATACGCAACGACTTGTCGCATCGGACAAAACGTATCAAGCAAATGTGTGGACCACAAAACGTACGTCTTGTCTAACGTTTTGCGGTCCACACGGTCCTTTTTGCTTGATACGTTTTGTCCGATGCGACAAGTTGTTGCGTCTGAACCGGCCTTAAGGTTGGTTTTCTACAAGGCCGATATTTCCCATTTAAAATCGCCTGAAAATTCGAGCAATTCATGCAAAACCCCATAAATCCACGTTTAAAGTGTATCAAATATTAACATACAGTAGACCTCGGTTATAACGGCCTCGGTTATAGCGATCCACCGCTTATAACGAACTACATTTCAAGTCCCGTCATTTTTCTCTATATTTGTGGCATTATCGCTTATTACGAACTTCGGATATAACGAACCGATTTTAATGGTCCTTTGAGGTTCGCTATAATCGAGGTCTACTGTATTTGTATTGTATATTATTAAAAGAAATATTTTACTGTTTGTTTTAAGATTTTATTAGAAATAAAAATAATAATGCCTTCAGTTATTTTTTTATTCTACAGAGTGGAACAAAATGATCCTCATCTTTGCTTTACCCTAATATCAAAATATTTAAAAATTCAAAATGTGATTTATTGCGAAGGGATTCAAAGTTGAGATTGAAATTGAAAAGAAAGCCAACGAAAGTAAGTCACAGCAAGTGTTGAAAATGGCCACCATTCTGCTGCATGTATATGACTAATGTATGGTCCCAAAGTTTTCCGACAATCTTTAGATGGCTTGTATTTGTACCAAATTGCATTTAATCAAGTTGTCTCTGGAAAAGAAATGTTACGATTAACTCGTTCTCATTATGACAGTTTAGTTTTATCGATCTGGTTCAGCAAAATGTCTTATAAGTTAAATATTCGTAAAATCTAGTTGGGCAAATGCCCAAGCGTGATATTGTTGCAATTTATCGAGAACAAAATATTTGTCTATTAGCAGTTTATCAAACCATAAAGGAATGTGAAGAGGGTATACCCTGCGTTAATTTGCCTACAAATATACTTTTAGAATATTTTTACGGTGCGTGGTTTTCTAGATATAAATATTTAAAGATATCACAAATAGGCAAGCTGCACCTTGTAGATGCACTTACTAATTTGAAACAACAGATCATAGGTACCCTCATTTTTGTCGACAACTGAATTTGCACTGAATTGTTTGTAAATCAAATTTGACACAATAATAATTGTCACTTCTTATTATCGCTGTTCCGGCGCAATAGTGATACAAATGCAAATTTTTCACATTTTGAATTAAGTTTGTAGATTAAGTTTATAGATTAATCATTGGGCTCTACACTCTTTAAATCAACGTACCTTCAACCAATAAACTCGGAATTTTCACTTAGAGTTATGGTATATCCGACGATATATTGAAATTTCAAATATCCTAACATATTGAAATACCCTAGTAGCATCCAATAAGCATGTCATGGGCTCGCGGTTGATACCAACATTTATACAAATGTTGTACATGCCCGCGGAATAATACTATTGGTTAACGTTAGGCGTAGGAATATTTGATATTTGTTGACGTTTCTTTGGTTAACTTTTCTTTCATTATTTTCGTTATCTAATACAAAACTATTTTCGTTATTTAATGCAAAACCAGCTTTTCTTAAAGCTCATTAACTTGAAATAGACCTTTGATTAAGTAGTTTTGTACAGAAAAAAATATATGTATGTGTATAATTATTGGTTGTATGTTTATTGGAGGTTACTTTTCTGCAGAACTTTTGTGTTCCTTTAAATGACATCATAAATCAGTTAGAGAACGTAGTGGTATCAGTTTTACAGAGGGTGTTTATAAAATAAGTGCAAAAATTTTAACCACATTACTGTGAGAGCACATAGAACACGGAAAAATAAAAACAAAATCTTTTCATAACAGGGGGGAATATTATTTTATCCGCCCCTTATACGACGGTCATGAAACAACAAAAAAATTACGGAACCTGCTTCGCTGATCGTAGGCAATAAACATCGCAGGAGTGACTAATATGCAAAGGCGCACTCACTCACCAAATAATATCTGTGTGGAAGAATAGATTCAAACGTTCACTACAGTAATTTACGAAAGTTTATAACAACTGTTCAAAGTGGCATCCATCATTAGCGACACACACACGAAACGTTCCATAATCACTTAAATGCTGTAAATGTTCTTGCATGGATTTGGAAATGTGTTTCCATAAATCCGCCGTGCTTCTTCAGTATTTCCTGAAGCTTCGCCGAAGATGAGGAGCATCTGTTCTCTCGCCGTTCGTGAATTGCGGCATTTTAATAAGTAATACTAAGCACAAAAAATAGTCATCGTATTTAGCTTTAACTCGTTCAACCACTTTTCACAAACTAAACTGTTGATCCCAAAGGGTACGGAGCAATAAATTGTGTGTCATGATCATAAATGAAATAAGTGGGCTATGGTTATCCTAGCCGGGGAATGCTAATATGATTAATGAATAAAATGAACTGGGTGTGTTTTCCCCAGTGAACTGTGAGGCGAGGACTCCGTGCGTTTTCCCTTAGTTCTCATTGCACAACCTACAGTCGTACAGTTGCATAATGGGCACATTCCTGAAAGCTACGGTGTGCGTTTTCCCGCCGTGGACTGTGAGGCCAGAACTTCGTGCGTGTTCTCTTAGTTCTCATTGCACAACCTACAATCGTACAGTTACATAATGGGCACATTCCTGAAAGCTACGGTGTGCGTTTTCTCGCCGTGGACTGTGAGGCCAGAACTTCGTGCGTGTTCCCTTAGTTCTCGTTGCACAACCTACATCAGGCCTTATGGCCATATGCACCAAACACTTTAATCGAGCTTAACTTTAAGCGTCACTTAGAATGTGATTTACGAAATGTTATAAAACTTCAAATATCACAATGTAAACGTCACTCAAATTTAAGCTCGATTAAAGTGTTCGGTGCATATGGCCCTTAGTGCCGGGGAATAATGTTAAAGTTGAGAGAGCCCTTGTATGGAGTTGTGTGCGTTTTCCCGAATTCCAGTCGTAATCTAATGTTGACGGTCGACGCCCTGAAACGTTGAAGTTGACACTACGCTAGTTGATCATTGACCGTTCACACATTTGTCACTCTGACGGATTTCCTGATAAACCGTAAAGTTAAGTACAGCTCATGGCGGGTGCGAATAGTTTCTTTTTGTAAAATAGAGGATCAATCTAGTGAACCCTTAAATTACTTCACGTCATTAAACGATTAATTACGTTTTTATGTGTTTTTCTTAAAGTCGTGTCTTACACTTTTCATTAAGCAGGGATTCAGTAAAACTTTCCATTTCGACAACAATTGAAGGGAAATATCTTTCGTTTGTTAAATGGAACGGCAGTGTTATTTTTATGTCGTCCTTAGATGCTCAATAAACTTATCTTTCAATAGGGAGGATCAAAAAAAATTAAATATGGGTATTTTTATTTTTCTAAATGAAGTTGGTACATTTCAAAATACTTGTGTACAGCCTGTGGCATTTAATTAGGTTTCTTCATTAACTATTCACTATTGAATATATGAAAAAAATGTATTATACAAAAGTATCATCCTTTCAAGCTCTGCATAATTTAAAACTATTTTCGAATATACAGGCTGTGCCAATTTAGCTGTACGATGTGTAGGTCTATTATTTTAAATAGAGCACCCTATGTTTTATAACGAATTAGAGCTTGTCAGGTTATTTTAGGGTAAGTTTGATAAGGGTTCCCTGTACCCAAGTCCTATGGTTTGATATTAGGCTTTGTTTATGGTTTTCGGAAAATACATATGTAACTTTTATTATTAACATTTTATTTAAAGTTGGTTCTTGTCCGATGAAAATTGTAACACAAAATCTTTAAACCGGACACTAAATAGCGCTAGTGTCCGGTTTAAAGATTTTGTGTTACAATTAACATTTTACTAAGGAAGCAAGTTAGAAAGCAGATACTGTGGTACTGTTATAAGCCAAGTGGAAGGCATTTACCAGTAATACAATTTACTTTGTATTAAATAGGAATTCAGTAAAACTATTTCCATTTCGACAACAATTGAAGGGCAATAACTTTTGTTTTTTAAATGGAATTATTACTGTTATTTTTATTTCGTTGTTAGATGCTCCACAGAATTATTTTTCAATTATCTATACACTTCCCTATACCAATGACGGTTGAGGAGATATTTATTATGATTTCGTAATTTCTGCATTTTAACATATTAATTAAAATCAGGAGTGAGTATTTACTCAAAGATTTTACTAGTTTTGAGTAAAATGTCATGTTTTTAAATTCCGGTCGTACAAAATATTGTTAGATAGATGATTACTTAATTCTATTGTTAAGGCTTGTGATAGATTAAACAGTAAGGAGAGAAATAATTTTGATTGGTGTTTTTAAGTATTGTTAAGTTTTCTCAAGTGATATTGCTTAATCACACGATTAACTTGATTGTGTGGTTAACTACGTTTCATACAGTTGGCCCTAAGACTTCAGTTTAACTTTTTGTTTATGTCAAATAATAAAGTGCGCTATAAATATTATTGACGAAATATTTATTAATCATATTTGAATAATACAACAAGAACTAACAAAATTAAACACTGGTGTCCCAAAATAAATACGAAACCTTTGAAAACTAGGGGCAACAAAATAATTCTAAAATGTATTGTAATTTTACAATAAGTGTTCAAAATGTATGCATTTTATATAACAGAGTAAAATGTTTTGAGTAAATACTCGCTTCTGATTTTAATTAATATTGTCACGGACGAGACAAAGCGGGTTCGGCGAGGCGGCATGATGTCATCGCAAGAGCTGTGGCCATCGCGTCTGATTCTTCGAGGAAGAATCTACCACAATCAAGTTGACACCAGAAAGTCTGCGGAGAGATATAAAACTCGACCGTCAGATGGTGGAGGCAGTCACAATTTTCCGTGAACAAGATTAACTCCGCGCCGTGAAAATAAATAGTATTCTAGCAATGTAAATTAGTTGTAAGTAGTTTTAGTGTTAGTGTTTGTTTAATAGTTAATAATATTTGTTGGACCCGTTATTAAATATTCTTTTCTTTAAGATTGAATTTTTTAATTTATACTCTTTAATAAAAACGTTACAATATGTTAAAATACAGAAATTATGAAATAAAATTAAATGTATCCTCAACCGCCAGTAATTGGTATAGGAAAGTGTATAGTTAATTGAAAGATAACACAGGCCAACAAAATGAATTTTTTTTTTGGTGCCGGAAAAGTAAGAACTGATTTTGAGTATTGTTGATGTGCTGATTCCAAAGATACCTCGTTTTTTTTTAGTAGGAGCATTTAGTTCTGCTAAAAGACAAAAATAATGAAATAAATATATCTTTAGAGGTCAAAATAGAAATTTCGTTCCGATAATTGCAATCTAACTAGTCGGTTTGAGATACTTGGAATTACCTATGACCATAAAATCCGAGCTTCCTATACCTGGTTAACTCCCACGCACTAATTAATCTCAGGCCCATATTTCCTTCTGTCTACCTCCGTCTTATCCGGTTCACCAAGAGTTTCACAGAATGTAGTTAAATACGGATAAATTTAACAGCGCGATTAAGGCCTATGATTTGTTGGGTGAAACGATATGGCAGAAAATTACATAGAATTAGTAGAAAATATATTTTCCAACTTTAATCTTCTCGGTTGTAACATGAACATAAAAGTTCACTACCTCCACAACCACTTAGATCGGTTTCCAGAAAACCTAGGTGAATGTAGAATAGGGGGAAAGATTCCATCAGGACTTTAAAACTATGGAAAATCGATATCAAGGACGATGGGATAGCCACATGATGGCCGACTACTATTGGAGTCTTCAGCGAGACTGCCCTAGTAAACTCCATGCTAGAAAGTCGTATAAAAGAAAATTTTTAAGTGACAAATGATGAATGTATATATATCTACTTTGTCAAATAAATGCCTTACTTCGTATTTTTGTTTTTTATTAACTTAGTGAAGAGCAAGGAGAGTGCTTCCATCAAGATATAAAAACATTGGAAGATAGGTACCGAGGAAGATGGGATGTTCACATGATGACAGACTATTGCTAGGGACTTATGCGAAACTATCCAAACCAAATTCATTCAACAAAATCGTTTAAATGACAATTTCTGCATGTGGAATGATGAAATAAATAAATTTTTTTGTTAAAATTGCCTTTATTTCATATCTCGTAAAGTAGAGCTGACACAGAAAAACGAATAGCGTTTTTGTAATTAGCGAATCAGATATATTCAAAATCAGGTATTAAACCTCTGGCACCAAAATGAGTGTTAAGACACGAATAATTATGTTAATAGTTAGCTATAAAAAAAAAGTTGTTATTGTTGTCAATGAATGTATGTCATAAAACGAAAAATATATATAGAAAAAGATATTTTGAAAAGCCGTACACAATTTTCCATTTTGCAAGAGAAAAATGATGCCCTATGTCAGCTAAATGAGGAAATTTATGAACATTTATTGGCCGATGATGATACATCTGAACAAGTTTTGGAGGAAGAGATGCAAAAGTCAGACGAGTACAAGCAACAATTCATAAATGTAAACTTACGCTTGAATCAAATTATTGAGCCATCAGCAAAAGATGACGTAAACAGTCAAATTAGTGACAGCAGTTCTGTAAATAATGTTTTATCTGTAAAGAAACATAAATTCAAACTTCCTCATCTGGAACTGAAGAAATTTAATGCAGATATAACAGAATGGTTGTCATTCTGGAGCACTTTTAAGAAAGTTCATGATGATGCTGCCACACCCAACGAAGATAAGTTCCAATATTTGCTGCAAACTATTGTACCTGGTTCTCGGGCTCAAAAAGTTGTTGGAAGCTTTCCATTAACAGAAGCAAATTATCCGAAGGCAATTGAATGTCTCAAATCTCGTTTCGGTAGGGATGAATTACTTGTGGAAGTTTATGTCAGAGAATTACTGAAACTTGTTTTGAACAAGGGACTTCAACATGAAAATAGAAGTGGTTTGTCAATATTATACGATCGCATTGAAACCCAAATGAGAGCTTTAGAAACGCTAGGTGTTACAACGGACAAATGTGCTGCAATATTATATCCGTTGGTGGAATCATGTCTTCCAGTAGAACTTCTACGAGTTTGGCAGAGATCAGATACAGTTGGATCAGTTCAAACTCGTCTTCAGAGTTTAATGACTTTTATGAAAAAAGAAGTGGAACATGATGAGCATATTTCATTAGCGACGAAAGGTTTTGGATTGAATGCTCCAAGTACATCAGAAAAGAAACATAACTCCAAACTAAAGAGCGAAAATGTGCCGACAGCAGCGGAATTATTTGTTTGTCAGGATACTGTTTGTGTATTTTGCAATGGAAAACACGAAAGTGACGCTTGCTTTAAAGCACAGAAAATGAATCTGCAGGAGAAGCGGAAGATTTTGTCTGAACAGAAGGCGTGTTTCCTTTGTCTTAAGATGGGACATATGAGTAAGAAATGCAAGCAGAACTTAAGGTGCATTGTATGCAGTTGTCAACACGTTACTATTATGTGTCCTCAGTTGACAATTAATAAGAATCCATCAAGTAGTAATCACAATAGTAAACCAGATAAATCCATTAGCGAAGAAAAAGCATTAGTCAATTTTTCTGAAACACACGTGTTTTTACAAACGTTAAGGGTAAAAATACGTAATGATACAACTACGCGCGAAGTACGAGCTCTAATCGATACGGGATCGCAACGATCTTATGTTTTAAAATCTACTGCTAAAGAGATGGAATACAAACCTAAGAGACAAGAGAATATTTGTCATTCTCTCTTTGGTGGAAATTTAACTGAAAAGAAAGAGCATACATGCTTTGAGATTAGATTGGTGAGTACAGATGACAACTATGCCTGTAAATTTGATGCTTTAGATGAATCAGTAATTTGTCGTAATGTTGGGACAATATACAATATACAATGGTTAGTTGAGCTAAGAAAATGTGGAATACAGATCAGTGACTGCAAAAAACATGGACCGATTGAAGTACTGATAGGAGCAGATGTTGCAGGAACATTGTTTACTGGCCAACAGTACAGTCTCAACAATGGATTAGTAGCAATAGCTACACATTTAGGTTGGACTCTTCTAGGGAAGGTACCAATTAAACATGAGAAGAGTTACTCCACAATATCAGTTACAGCACTGTTGACAAAAGAAATAAAAATTGAAGAATTATGGCGTTTAGATGTTTTGGGAAATACAGATCCAGGAGAAAGAAAATCTAAGCAAGAAATTGAAGAAGAAGTAAAAATCCATTTCAAAAATTCAGTGAGAATTGACGAGAAAGGAAGATATGAAGTGCAGATGCCTTGGCGCGCAGATCAACCATCACTTCCTGATAACTTCAATGTAGCCAGAAAAAGATTGAGCAATGTCATAAAGAAGTTAGAAGCTGAAGCATTGTATGAAGAATATAGTAACATTTTTGAAGAGTGGGAACGTATGGGTATAATAGAAGATGTAACAGAGCTAAATACATCTGGACCAGTTCATTACTTACCACATCGTCCAGTCATTAAATCTTCGAGTGCCACCACCAAAATAAGGCCCGTGTTTGATGCATCTGCTCATGAAAAAGGAAAACCATGTCTGAATGATTGTTTAGAAACCGGACCAAACCTGATAGAATTGATTCCTTCGTTATTAATACGTTTTCGTCTACAGAAGATTGGTGTAATATCTGACATTGCGAAAGCTTTTTTGCAAATCGGTCTTCAGGAGAGTAACAGAGATTTTCTCCGTTTTATTTGGCAGACAGTCGATGGAAAAATGAAAGTATATCGGCACAAGAGAGTTGTGTTTGGAGTATGCTGTAGTCCCTTTCTGCTTGGTATGACCATTTTGTACCATTTAGAACGAATGTTAGCTTGTAATACCGAAAAGGTCAAATCACATTCTATTACGATTAATAAATTAATAGAATCATTTTATGTCGACAATTGTATTACCTGCGTAAACGATGAAGAAGAACTCCACACTTTTATAAAAGAAGCTGCTGAAGTAATGGCAGAAGGTTTATTTGACCTTAGAGGGTGGGAGTACACAAATGATAATTTAGAGAAACCAGAAGTTTCTGTATTAGGATTAACATGGAACAAACAAAAGGATACAACTTCAATAAGTAATTCCTGTTTTCAGTCGACAGAAGAAGTCAAAATAACTAGAAGATATGTTTTGTCAGTCACTCAACGTATTTTTGATCCAGTAGGATTTACTTGTCCCGTAACATTAAAATTCAAATTAATATTGCAGAAGATTGAATTGGCTTCCGGTTGGAACCGCGTCACGTTGACTTCTTCTACTGCCGACGTTTCGTTCTCCATTGCAGAAGAACTTCCTCAGGGCTGCTGCTGCTTCTCGTTAGTCGTTGAGACTGACTGGGTATGTCTGTTGTCGTGGTATTTATAGTGATCGGTGGGGGTAGTGAATCGGAACGGTGACCGGGGGTTGGTCTGTTGGGGCGTGACGGATCGTTAATGAGATGTTTCCAGGCATTGTGGAGGTAAAAGCCAGTATCACGGTTTAGGTTATTAGATGTTTGAGAATTTCTATGGACTCACGGATTTTACGATTGAAAAAGTGAGATGAGCGGGCTAGAAGTTTTGTGTCGGAGAATAGGATTTGGTGACCGGTTTCTGGTTTGTGTTCAGCTAGGGCCGAGCCAGTTGTTTGTAGTAGTCTAGTACAGCGTTCATGTTCAGAAACACGAGTGCTAACAGACCGTTTTGTTTCACCGATGTATACTCGTCCACAGGAACAAGGAATTCGGTACACACCTTCGGATTGTAAGGGGATGTGATCTTTTGTGGAGGGTAGGCAGTCTGAAAGTTTCGTCATGGGTAAGTAAATGGATTTGATGTTTTGTTGTTTGAGTATTTTGCCGATTCGATCTGTTATGGTGTGAATATAAGGTAGGTAAGCTGTGGCGACTGGAGGTGAATCAGCTTCAGAACGTGGAGGAATTGGGGTTTGATGACGAGAAATGGATCTTTGGATGTCGTGCTTTTTGTAATTGTTATTGAGTAGGACTTTTGTTACGTGGTTCAGTTCAGTTTGAAGTGAAGAAGGTTCTGATAGGGCAAAGGCACGGCTGACTAGTGAGTTAATGACTGACTGTTTTTGAGACGGATGATGGTGTGAATGTGCATTCAGATAGCGATCAGTATGGGTTGATTTGCGATACGCAGAGTGTCCTAATCTACCGTTAGGGAAGCGGCTTACTAAGATATCAAGGAAAGGTAAGTGGCCGTCAGTTTCATATTCCAAAGTGAAGCGGATGTCAGGATGTTGAGAATTTAGGTGTTCAAAGAAGTTGTCTAGGGATTCCTTACCGTGTGGCCAAATAGCAAAAACATCATCTACATATCTGAACCAACACTTGGGTTTAAGTGGGAAAGAAGTAAGAGCTTGTTGTTCGAATGCTTCCATAAAAATGTTGGCTACTATTGGGGAGAGAGGAGAGCCCATGGCTGTGCCTGAGACTTGTTCGTAATACTGATCACGGAACATGAAATAGGTTGAGATTAAACAACATTCTATTAAGGGAATTAAGTCTTCGGGTTGGTTGTGGGCTGTGAACAGTTGTTGGATGATTGTGATGGTGTCGGGAATTGGGACTTTCGTGAAAAGAGATTCTACATCGAAGCTGACCAGAATGTCCTGAGGGTCTAAGGAAATCTCGTGAATTTTTTGGACGAAATGCTGAGAGTTGAGGATGAAGGTTTCACTTTTACCTGCAAACGGTTTGAGAGTCTGTGCTAGATATTTGGAAATTTTGTAGGTTGGTGAGTTAATTCATCCTCAACTCTCAGCATTTCGTCCAAAAAATTCACGAGATTTCCTTAGACCCTCAGGACATTCTGGTCAGCTTCGATGTAGAATCTCTTTTCACGAAAGTCCCACCCTGACACCATCACAATCATCCAACAACTGTTCACAGCCCACAACCAACCCGAAGACTTAATTCCCTTAATAGAATGTTGTTTAACCTCAACCTATTTCATGTTCCGTGATCAGTATTACGAACAAGTCTCAGGCACAGCCATGGGCTCTCCTCTCTCCCCAATAGTAGCCAACATTTTTATGGAAGCATTCGAACAACAAGCCCTTACTTCTTTCCCACTTAAACCCAAGTGTTGGTTCAGATATGTAGATGATGTTTTTGCTATTTGGCCACACGGTAAGGAATCCCTAGACAACTTCTTTGAACACCTAAATTCTCAACATCCTGACATCCGCTTCACTTTGGAATATGAAACTGACGGCCACTTACCTTTCCTTGATATCTTAGTAAGCCGCTTCCCTAACGGTAGATTAGGACACTCTGCGTATCGCAAACCAACCCATACTGATCGCTATCTGAATGCACATTCACACCATCATCCGTCTCAAAAACAGTCGGTCATTAACTCACTAGTCAGCCGTGCCTTTGCCCTATCAGAACCTTCTTCACTTCAAACTGAACTGAACCACGTAACAAAAGTCCTATTCAATAACAATTACAAAAAGCACGACATCCAAAGATCCATTTCTCGTCATCAAACCCCAATTCCTCCACGTTCTGAAGCTGATTCACCTCCAGTCGCCACAGCTTACCTACCTTATATTCACACCATAACAGATCGAATCGGCAAAATACTCAAACAACAAAACATCAAATCCATTTACTTACCCATGACGAAACTTTCAGACTGCCTACCCTCCACAAAAGATCACATCCCCTTACAATCCGAAGGTGTGTACCGAATTCCTTGTTCCTGTGGACGAGTATACATCGGTGAAACAAAACGGTCTGTTAGCACTCGTGTTTCTGAACATGAATGCTGTACTAGACTACTACAAACAACTGGCTCGGCCCTAGCTGAACACAAACCAGAAACCGGTCACCAAATCCTATTCTCCGACACAAAACTTCTAGCCCGCTCATCTCACTTTTTCAATCGTAAAATCCGTGAGTCCATAGAAATTCTCAAACATCCTAATAACCTAAACCGTGATACTGGCTTTTACCTCCACAATGCCTGGAAACATCTCATTAACGATCCGTCACGCCCCAACAGACCAACCCCCGGTCACCGTTCCGACTCACTACCCCCACCGATCACTATAAATACCACGACAACAGACATACCCAGTCAGTCTCAACGACTAACGAGAAGCAGCAGCAGCCCTGAGGAAGTTCTTCTGCAATGGAGAACGAAACGTCGGCAGTAGAAGAAGTCAACGTGACGCGGTTCCAACCGGAAGCTAATTCAAACATGGACGACGGCCGCGGAAGCCTTCAAGTTAAATTATTGCAGAAGACTTGGAAAGATAAGTTACCATGGGATGCAGAACTTGAAGAGGAAATCTCAAATAAATTTCGAAAATGGCAAGTTGAATTATCCCAGTTAATTGAAATAGAAATACCTAGATGGATCAATTATGATATAAATAAAGAATGTCGTTTAAGTCTTCATACATTCTGTGATGCAAGTCAGGACGCTTATGCAGCTGTTGTATTTTTAAGAATCGAAGTTGGCTCTGCAATTTCAGTACATCTTATGCAAACACGTTCAAGAGTTACTCCACTGAAAAAGATGTCGATCCCGAGATTAGAATTACTTGCAGCTCTTATTGGATCTAGATTGTACCGGGTGTCCCAACGGTGTGTATTTCTTCTGTGGTGCCTATACGAATAACAAGTAGAGAAAAAAAGATTAAGAAAGTTGTACTAGACATCACGCGGCACATTTTAAAATTATTTTCAACTATACAGGGTGTTCCAGAAAGTGTTGGTGCATACAAAGCGATTTTTTTTAATGGAACACCCTGTATATTCTTATAAATTTGGATGTCCCGCGGAGAGATGATTACAATAATATAAAAGTATATTAATTACACTGAGCTATTTTCGTAAGAAAAAATTTTTTCTTCGAAAATTCCTTAAAAATTTACCATTTTGAACTTATGTTGCTGACTATGGAGATGAAAATATAACAAAATATTCTTAGGTCGTTCCATTTAAAAAAAATGAGATACTGAGTGCTTCGCAAGTACTGTTTGCCCTGTATAATGCTAACAGATATTTTAACTTTTTTCATATTTTCATAAAGTCCAAAGTCTTAAGAATATTTTGTTATATTTTCGTACATCTGTGTCATCTCCATAGTCAGAAACATAAGTTCAAAATGTGTAAATTTTTAAGGAATTTTCCAAGAAATTTTTTTTTTTTACGAAAATAACTGAATGAAATCTATATGTATTTATATTGTTGTAATCAGCTCTCCACGGAACATCTAAATTTGTAAAAGTATACGGGGTATTCCATTTAAAAAAAAATTCTCTCTCTATACACCACCATTTTTTGGAACATCTTGTATAGTTAAAAATAATTTTAAAATGTACCGCGTGATGTCTAGTATAACTTTCTTAATCTCTTTTTTTCTACTTGTTATTTCTATAGGCTCCACAGAAGAAATACACACCGTTGGGACACCCGGTACATAGTTTAATAGTTAAAGAAGCTTTAAAGAACGTCATCGTACAAAGCCATTTTTGGAGTGATTCCACTGCAGTCATAGCGTGGATTCAAAGAGAGAACGAATGGTCCACTTTTATTTGGAATCGTGTACAGGAGATAAGACTGTATACTTCTGTTGATGCTTGGAAACATATGTATATCAGGAACAGATAATCCCGCTGATTTACCTTCAAGGGGATGTTCGACAGCACAATTAATTGAATCCCGATGGTGGGAGGGACCCAGCTGGTTATACAAACCTTCGACTGAGTGGCCTGTCAGTAAAGAAGTAATTAAGGAAGAAATAGTTAATTTGGAGAGAAAGAAGAAACTTGTAATTTCAATGCTAGATATTGACGAACAAAATTGGTACTGTAAATATTTTTCTAAATACAAACAAAATGTACGACTTATGGGATGGATATTACGATTTATAAATAATTGTCGACATTCCAAGGCAATTATCAAAGGAGATTTGTCAGCCAAAGAATTCGAATTAGCAGAGAAAAATTTACTTCGATTGGTTCAAAACAATTCGTTTGATGCAGGTAGATGTAAAGAAATATCTTCTCTGCGAATATTTACAGACGAAGATAAAGTGATTCGTTTGACGACTAAAGTATCTAATCGAGATGACAAAAGAGATTTTTGTTATCCAATATTACTTCCCGCTGAGCATCGTCTTATTGAACAATTAATTCATGACATGCATTTGAAATCATGTCATGCAGGAGTGCAGAATCTTATGAGCATACTACGAGAACATTACTGGATTCTCGGAGGTAAGAGACAGATACGAAAAGTCATATCAAAATGTGTACATTGCAGACGACAAAGAGCACCAAGATTTGAACAAGAAAGTCCACCCTTGCTTGTTGATCGAGTACGAGAGGCGGCAGTTTTTGAAATAGTAGGTGTTGATTTGGCCGGACCAGTTTATTTGAGAGGCAACAAGAAGGCATGGATTTGTTTGTTTACGTGTGCGATCTATCGAGCAATTCATCTGGAACTTTTGACGTCTCTTTCTACAAATTGTTTTCTCCAAGCATTTAGACGATTTGTAGCTCGTCGTGCACGTCCGCAAACAGTTTACAGTGACCGAGGAACAAATTTTGTTGGAACTGATAACGCTTTTTGTAAAATTGATTGGACTGTTATTGAATCTCAAAGCGCTGTGCAGAAGATTATATGGAAATTTAATCCTCCTACTGCTCCTTGGTGGGGTGGTTTTTGGGAACGTATGATCGGCTTATTGAAACAACTACTCCGGAAAGTATTGGGTAAATCCTGTTTAACTTATGAAGAATTTTTAAGAGTTCTAACAGATTGTGAATCAGTTATTAACGCGAGACCTATCACATATCAATCCAATAATCGAGAGGATTTAGTACCATTAACGCCCAATATGTTTCTTCGTGATATTCAGGAACCAGGAGTTCCTGATTGTGATGCTGTAGACTCTTCAGCATTATGTAAAAGGGCAAAATATCGACAGAAATTACGTGAAGATTTGCGGAAGCGATTTAGATTAGAATACTTAGGTCAACTGAAGCTTTGGTCCAAAAAGAGATGTTCTTGATCGGTGTGTATTGGAGTTATTGTTATAATTGGTGACGAACAATCACATCGTATAGATTGGCCATTAGGACGTGTAGAGGAGCTATTACCGGGCAAAGACGACGCGGTTCGACTGGTGCGTTTACGTACAAAGTCAGGTTTTTTGCTAAGACCTATTCAACGTCTGCATCTGCTAGAAGGAGCTGATAAAAATATTAATAAAACGGATGAGAGTGAAAAGAATTACGTAACTCGGAGTGGACGTGTAGTTCGAAAGCCGAAAGAATTCATGTTATGAATTGTTAGATTTCGTGTCTCTATTTGTTTGTTTTGGCTCATCTTGTAGAAATTCTTCGCCAAGGTGGAAGAATGTTAAGACACGAATAATTATGTTAATAGTTAGCTATAAAAAAAAAGTTGTTATTGTTGTCAATGAATGTATGTCATAAAAAAAAATAAATTATATCATTTTTCTCAGAAGAAATTAGTTTCTAGAAGAACCTGAGTGATATCTGACCACGGATAGTGATCAGCTCTATCACAAGTGTGTGTTACAAAAATGTGTGTTAGCCAGTGTAATTTTTAACATCGTACTATTTAAAAAACAAAAGTTATTGCCCTTCAATTGTTGTCGAAATGGAAATAGTTTTACTGAATCCCTGTTTAATGAAAATTAAATTTTGTTACTGGTAGATACCTTCCACTCAGCTTGTACTTAGTTGTAACAGGAATCTGCTTTTAATTTTCTTAGTTTAATGAGATATTAATTAATTAGTTACACTACCCTATATTCTTAGACGATACATGTATAAATCTGAGTTAAGAAAATATACGACGAAGTGACATGATATCACAAAAGCCGCAAGGTTGTTTCACGAAAGATAGAAGGAGATACATAGTTACACAAAAGTTCTTTGACTTATTGATCGATCGATCAGCATAAACAACAAATTATCAATTAAGGTCACAATAATTATACCACATACAGAGGATCTCAAAATATTGCGATTTAATCTAATTTATCTATATCCAAAAGTTTTTCGTTACTGAGATATAACCTCCGACTTGGAAAGTATATTTTCTTAACCCTTTAACTACGGTAAAAACTCTATTTTTTTCCAATTACAAATCTTTGAAGTTTTCATCCAAAATTATTTGAAATTTAAAATTAAGTTCTGATAAGAGAAATTTTGTGAAAAGTTCAAAAATTGAAAAATTCAATTTAAAATTGAAAAATTCAATTTTTGCGGCAGTTAAAGGAAAAAATTTTCTGGCCTTGAAATTGTTCAGTAAGCTAAAACTAATACACAGTAAAAAAATCTCGTTGGAATCTTGATTAATTTCCAAGCAACTAGCAACGATACTGTTGCCCCATGAGCTAACCCGCACAAGATGGCGGTCGGTGCAGACAAAGCACCTGTCTTAAAGAAACCTTATGAACGCAATTAAGCATAGAACCTTGAAATGTTTTCAAGAAGAAGGTAGACACTTTCAGCATTTATTATAATTGTTGTAAAAAGAAGAGCCCTACGCTGAAACGATTTCAGTCGCGTGTAATTAGACGCGACTGAAATCGTTTCAGTGGACAGGCTACAATACAAATACATTTGCACGATCTTTATCGCACGATCCCAATCGAGCCGACTGTGGTCGGCCCGATCCGGCCTTAGTGAACGAACATCGAATGACGAACGATCGCCGAAAAGCAAACGTTTGCTGTGCGTTCGTTCACC
Source organism: Dorcus hopei (assembly GCA_033060865.1). Taxonomy (NCBI): domain Eukaryota; kingdom Metazoa; phylum Arthropoda; class Insecta; order Coleoptera; family Lucanidae; genus Dorcus; species Dorcus hopei. The sequence goes on from CM065422.1 coordinate 37,143,614, forward strand.
ATTCGAAGTGTCATAAACATTTTAACTTCATGTAACAGATAAGGATAACAACAATAAATTTGTACTATTTATTATTTGAATAATCTTTCTATATAACTCGTGTCTAAATAAAAACCTGGTCAAGTAGGCTACATTTAGTAATTCTGCTATGCAAATGCAATGGATAAATTGTCGATCACAACCCACTTGACCAGGTTTTTATTTAGACCACAGTATACAGCAGAGTACTGCAAGTGCGTAGGTAGTGTCGGTAGGTAATACCCGGTTGACCGGGTACTGTCTTACGGAACCAGGTAATACCTATTATCGGATATCTCCAGGTATTAGGTAGCACATGTTACCGGGAGCAGAGTACTGCAAGTGCGTAGGTAGTGTCAGCAGGTAATACCCGGTTAACCGGGTACTGTCTTACGGAACCAGGTAATACCCATTATTGGATATCACCGGGTTTTAGTTATCACATGTTATTAGGAGAGTTAAGTTAAGTTAAGAGGGAGGGGGAGAGAGGAGATGAGAGAGGGAGGGGGAGGGGAGGAGAAAGAGAGGGAGGAAGGGGGAGGGGGAGAGAGGAGATGAGAGAGGGAGGGGGAGGGGAGGAGAAAGGAGAGGGAGGAAGGGGGAGGGGAGAAAGGAGAGGAGAGGGAAGGGAGGGGCGAGAGAGAGGGAGAGAGAGGTGAGAGAAAGTGAAAGAGGGGGGAGAGAGGGAGATTAGTCATTGGTCATGACTAACATATGCAAAATTAGTTGTTAGTCTTATTCCTTATTTTGACTAAAAAATGCCCAACTATACCGGTAGCGATGTTACCTCGTACCTGGTAGTTACCTACTACCTATCTCTAAAGACTACTGCCGAGTACCTATTACCTGTATATACTAGGTAGGTATCGCGTTGCTACACCTTGTTGATTAAACCTAGTAACCGGTAACAGCGTAGGTAATCATGCAGTACTCTGGTATACAGGGATATCCACATAAACCGTTCGTTAAAAGTTTTCAAGGTTGCAGTTCACGTAGATATTTGAAATTTAAGGAGCAAGAGTTTTCCGTAGAGATCTCTTTAAATAAAATAAAATTGTCTTTGTATCACTTCCGGTTGTACCGGAAGTCGTTATCAACTCGCTTATTTTAAATAGCAACCTATCATTTTTGTTACGAATTTGAATTCTACATGTAAAAATATGTTAAATTGCAATATATTTCCCTATCTCTAAAATGCATTATTTTTGAGATATTTTGAATTTTCTTAAAAATTTGTATTCTGCAATCTGATTTTCAAAAAATTATAACACAGCTATGAATGAAGCAATTTTATTTGTAATAGCTGATATTGTAGCTGAAGCTTTAAGGTTCTTAAAAATTCCATAAGCATAATCTATTAAGCTACAGGGTGTCTGAAACGCACCGCTCCACTCGAAGGTATTCAAACACAGAAAAATACTTCTTTCCAAACGGAACGACCAATATTTTAATACACCATCGTATGTGGAATTAAATGCTGCGTCGAACTGTATTAGCATTCCCTATACCTAACTTTAACAGTTTTTGAGTTATGAAACATTTTCGATTTAATTCAAAGAAAATTATAATTTTAATAGGTCAAATATTTTTAATTTTGTTAAGATAGCATAGAAATTATAACAATGACTACTGTTACCACAAATTTTGTAGTAAACCAAAGAAAATTAAATTTCAAATATCTACGTGAACTGCAACCTTGAAAACTTTTAACGAACGGTTTATGTGGATATCCCTGTATTCATCAATCAGTAGGGACAGCTTGGGGTTTCCGTTGCTACAGTTTCTGAGTGCGCATGTACGAAAACTGGCGGACTTTCCACAAACGGCCGCGTGTGGCGCACCGGTGAATTCATCAATTGCTTTTAACTGGGCATTTTTTAATTCAGCATTTTGTGTGATGGATGCGGAGTGATGAGAAAGGTTGAACAGAAAACCATCTTTGTTAGATTATAATGAATTTATGTTGTGTAGAAAGCCTGAAGTTGTGTAAAACAACATTGCATTCTATGTAATTTGTATCCGTGCCAGTTTTTAAACCAGCGACATCTAGTAGCAATAAAATGAAAGCCCGCCAGTAACGACCATATTGGCTCTGAAAACGGTAGTATAAACATCAAAGGTGCCGACACGAGCTGTCCCTACTGATTGATGAGTACACTTTGTTTAGACGCTCGTTACTACGTATTTAAAAGCTCAAACTGTTCAATTTTTTTTTTTTAATTTATTTGCAAAATTTTGTCATATACGAAAGAGTTTTTGTTAAATTACAACCTACAATAAATTTACGCTGGACTGCATAAAAGAAACCGAGTTCCGACTTACAACTTCTTTTCAAAGTTTGAAGCCGAGACTTTTGATGTACCGCTCTTGGAGCGAACGCAATCGAAGGCGAACCAATCGTTCCTTTTGTACACACTGGCCAAATTCGCCTTCGGTTTTTAATGTTCGTTCGGTGTTCGTTTACTTTACTGTATACGCGCAAATCGGCGTACTTAGGGAGCGAACACAACCGCAGACGAACCGAATGTTTCGCTCGCCTTCGTCTCGGCATATACATTAACTAAATTCGCCTTCCTTCATTTGACGTTCGGTGTTCGTTCGCTTAATGTGTACTCAGCTTTAGTCACAGGGTTAAGCGGCACCTAGACGCTCAATATTCTGGAGTCACACGAAAAATTGTGTAATAATATTGACTGTCAGAGCCACTTTGATTAGTTTTGCTTAATACCCAATAGAAAGGGACATTTGCACTCTCAATTAAAGTGTTTTTGATAAGTGATGTAATTTATAGTTACACATTAACATGGCAGTTTCCTATTTAAAAGCGTTTTTGATTCACTGCCATAGGATGAGGACAGTGGCGTAGATAGAAACTTGTTTCGGGGGGGGGGGGCGAACAAAAAAAAGTCTAACGAGTACTTAACATTTTATTTGTGATATGTAAAACAGCGAATAAAAAACGTCATACGAAAGTTTTTTTTAGTATGAATTAAGCGGAACATGATATTTTAGAACAATTTAGGGGGGGGGAGCTCGGGCCCCCCTTTATCTGCGCCACTGGATGAGGATATTGTGAGAGTACTCTAGAGCAGTAAATCGAAAAGGCTATTAGGTATGTGAACTGTCGACAACACAAAACATGCACTGATGCTGATACAGCCGCATTTGAGCCACAGATGAATATTACTGAATGAATTTAAAAGAAGCAATAATAGTATATTGTAGACCGAGGCGGTAAAGTGCTTGTTTTCCAGGTCAAGAGAAGATATGGACAGGCGAGGCGCAGCCGAGCCTGGCCACTTTTTGAATCCTCGAAAACCACTTTACTGCCATGGTTTACACATTATTTTTTTTCCTACACAACATTATTATTATCACACAAACGTTCTTTTTCTTGAAGTAAAAATATTAAAATTGATTTACTATTGAAAAACGTTTGTTAATTTTTTGATGTCGATCAGAAATTATTTATGTTCATTTTGTCGGACTAGCCGTGGAAACGTTTGCTTTCTCCTCTCTGATGAGGCGGTAAAATTGAATTTTCTAATAGTGTAGGAAAAAAAATGTCTTTGCTTAATACCGCTGAAAAAATTCAAATTCTTAAATACCGTGGCTTCAAATGAATTCCTAATTAAACTAAGCTATGATTTTTTTTAAGTTTAACTAGCGACATCCTTCGACCGCTTTTTAACCTGATTATATTAGGATTGACAAATTGAAGCCAGTCCGCTATATAATAAGTCATCCCATACAAGGCGGCCATGCGTGCTGTCAAAGCATAATGAAATTTTAAAAAAATTAGTTGTAAGTCGGTTTTGATTGCAGTGGATTCCTTGAGCATCCTTTGTACAGCTGTTTCGGCACTATTTGGGGCCTCGTCAGCAGAAGTGTAGCTCGAGAATTCCACTGCAAACCAAACCAACCTGTCCTAGGTTATTCGCTGTAGCGATGTAAAAGTTATGAAAAGTTTAACTAGCGACATTCTTCGATCGCTTTTTGACCTAACATTGCATTAGGATTGACAAATTGAAGCCAGTCTGCTACATAATAAGTCATAACAAGGCAATATCAGGTCAAAAAGCGTTCGAAGGATGTCGCTAGTTAAACTTTTCATAACTTTTATATCGCTAAAGCGAATAACCTAGGACCTCGGTTTGGTTTGCAGTGGAATTCTTGAGCTATGCTTCTGCTGACGAGGCCCCAAATAGGGCCAAAACAGCTGTACCTACAGAAGATGCTTGAGGAATCCACTGCAATCAAAACCGACTTGCAAGTAAATTTTTTAAGATTTTCTTTAAGTTGGCGGCACGCAAATACAAGAACACAGTATAAGAATCTACACAGTAGCGTCACTCGAGTTTAACTGTCACATTTGCCATTTTGTTTGATATCTACCCATTTGCAAATTACATTACATTTCCATAAGGGTATCAAATAGTATGGCCGCTATTTTGACTCTGACGTTTAAGTGACGCTACTGGGTAATTACTAGGGATCGGGGAAATTTAAGTCGACGTCATCTCATCAGCGGCGCGCCTGGTGATCGCAGGCTCGCAGCTCGATGCGTTATTTTAAATGAATAAGTTATAATTTTTTCTTCGTAATTTTGCCAGGAAATTTTATTCTTCTACGCCTATATGGTTCTGACGCAATTATACGGCAAATCCAAAGGTCAGGGTACAATTGATCAGCACTGTGAGTAACGGAATCACTCCACTTTGTGAAAACTAAATTTTACTGTGCGATTGTAATTGTTTTACGATGCTATACGAGCCACATTTATGACTTAGTTCGCATCATTATTTTTTTCGGGGCAATACTCAATTAACACGCTAGGAGTGTCTGCTGGACTTGTCCGCTGCAGCATAACAACTTTGCGGTTGCATTAGAATTTGAACCGCGCAAAATATATGACACCGATCCGTAGTAATTACTTATACTGTGACAAGAATGAGAGGAGTACTTGTTAATAACTGTCAGTATCATATTATCTGATCATAACTTCACATAAAAAATGTGCAAGGTAAACGCAAAACAATTAATTCATTTCAAAACAACACTCAGGTTACGTTCATATTGGAGAGCGATGAGCGGCAAGCGTTAAGCGATAAGTGACGAGCGTTAAGCGTTAAAATGGCCTAGAATTCCGTTCACATTGGACAGCGATGAGCGGTGAGCGTTAAGCAATGGGCGATGAGCGTTAGAGCTAAAATTTCAAGTTCATTAAAATCAACATGCGTGTGCACATTGAGCAAAGCGTTGCGCTATGCTGCTAAGCAACAGCGTTGCGCAACGCTACATTTAAAAATCGACTTGGTTGTGAGCGATGGATGGAAGCGTTGGGCGCATTCAGGGACGCTCAGCGGCTGAGAGGCTAAGTAAGCAATTTCCCTGAATGGACAATCTGACAGACCGCTGAAAGAAAGCCGCTGAGATATTTACTCAGCGCATAAATTGTAGGGTGAGTTCCTTAGCGCTATCAAAAAAGTGGTGGGAGCATAATTTAAATTTACCGGTTAAGTCAGTATTCAATTTTTCCAGTCGATAATTGGTGAGGTAGTTTATTCTGACCATTAACTTGACGATTTTGTGCAGATTGACGGGATTGACCATTTATTTAACTCGCCCATATAGTAAGTCAAGCATGTGAGGCAGCTGCCATTCAGAATTTCGTTCAGGGAATCGCTGTATACTGACACTTAGAAAACGCTGACTAAATTACAGCTTAGCTAAGCCGCTGAGCGTCCCTGAATGCGCCCGTTGGTTCCGGAAAACCTTGCAAAGCAGTCGCAAAATGAAAGAAAGCTGTTTAATTATTGTCTTGAAAGAAGTGCAAACAGTGAAATTCTCCATTTATTAGATCAACATGTTCAATTTGAATGATACACTATTGCTAATTTTTTTTATTTTTAAAGACAAAAATTCGGTTGTATTAGTTAAAATTAAGTGTTTTCATGCTCATACAAATTTTCTAATAAAAACAACAATTGCACAGAGAGTTGTCAAACTATTCGTACAACATAGCTAAAGGAGCTTGGCCCCCTTCCCGGATGAAAAATCGACCACTCCATAAAAATGATAATATATTAATTATATTATAATTAGAATATATAATTAGAAATATTTAATTAGGAGTATTTATAAAAGGCTCCCATACAGAAAAGGCCAACTACGCTTATGTTGTAAAATCGTATTTTTTAAACAGCAGTACAGGGTGTTATAGTATTATGTGATTAATTAATACTGTAACTACCCCGTCATATAAGAGACTGATTATTTTTTGGGGAATTAATATCCAATAAAATGCACGTTTGAAGCTTTATTTAGGCAACATTCACAAGAACTTGTAATCAAGGTATGCTCGTAAACATAAAATTTTTGAACATAAATCAGTCCTGTCAATCGGTGTCTAGTACATTTATTTATTATTTTAATGTAATGGACAGTTTGCGTGAATAACCCTGATATTTTGATATTTTTTTATATTATTTTTCAAATACCAAAAGAACGTACTGACTTCGAAAACGGCAAGAATGTACGATTGACTTTTCCAATATATGCCGATCTATCGATCGATAAACCAAAGAATTTTTATGTAGTTATCTCCTTCTAACTTTCGTGAAACAGCCTTGCGGCATCTGTCATGTCATGTCGTTTCGTCGTATATTTTGCTAATTCAGATCTACAGGCTGTCTCAGAAAAACTGTTCCTAACTTTCAGAAGTAGCACAGGGCATGTAATTAAGCAACTTTTACTATTAAAGTTGTAACCGAAAATGTTTCCACGTCAAGTTAAAACGAAGCAAAGAAAATGAAGACAAGAAACAATCTCGATGTAAGAACTAACTTTACTATTTATTTCTAGTAGCTACACAAATTTAATTCATTTCAATTTATTAAGAAAACTTATAAGAAAAATTACTAAAAATTATAAGAAATGTTGAAAATTAAGGCCAACATTTCGAAAGCATAAGTTATGACAACGTATGATTGAACGACGGATTCTTCGAAATATCCGAGGACGCTCATGAATGGGATCAAAAGCAAAAAAAAATTGAACTACTAATTCCTCTTCTGTGTTGGCAGGTGTTGCATAGATATTCGATTTAATATTCAAAATGCAAAATGGAGTCATATTTCGCGATCGTGCAGGCCAAGGAATCTTTAAAAGGACAATCGCTGAATTGGGAGAAATGGTCCTTTTCTTTAGGCTGCACGATCATGAAATATGACTCCATTCTTGCATTTGGGGTCATATTAAATCGAATATCTATGCAACACAGAAGAGGAATTAGTGGTTCAAATTATCTTGTTTTTAATACCATTCTTGATCGTCCGCAGATATTTCGAAGAATTCGTCGTTAAATCATACGTTGTCATAACTTATGCATCCAGAATGGTGGCCTTAATTTTGAACATTTCTTATAATTTTTCAAGTTTTCATAACAAACTGAAATGAATTAAAATTATGCAGCTACTAGAAATAAATAGAAAGATTACTTCTTGCATTGAGATCTTTTGTAGTCCTCATTGTCTTCATTTCATCTTAACTTAACGTGGAAACATTTCCGGCCACAACTTTATTAGTAAAAGTTAGTTAATTACATCCCCTCTACTACTTCTGAAAGTTAGGAACAGTTTTTCTAAGATTCCTGTATACAACCGGCATATACATAGCTGGCCTGACTAAGACTAGGGATACGCTTAATTGTGAGTAAATGAAGGAGAGGCTCATTGAAACTTGTGTGGAAGTGAAATAGAGATATTACAATGTTGCGTAAGAAGGTAGGAATTCGACCGGCGCCAGCAGCCGGAGCGTAGCCCGTGTTATCAATCGGCAACGTCGATTGATATAGCTTTTTCGTTTACTCATGCGGTTTCTACTATTCCATCCTTCATTTACTCATAAGAAACGCATTCCTAGTCTTGGTTAGACCAGCTGTGTATTGGAAAAGTGAACTGTAGTTTGAAAAATCAGTATGAACACACAAGCGATCGGTGAACAACAGTAGCAAACAATTGATGGCAGTATAATTGGGTATTCTACAATAAATTACATCGTTGTTATTGTCTGTCTCAAAATTTAAAAATCGTCACCCGTTGAATTATGTTGCCAAAAGCAAAATTCAAATTTTTGCTGTGACCGTTTTAAATTGGAACTTATTTTAGAATAACCTTATATTTTGGTTGCCAGGTACCTATTTCTCGTAGTCACTATAATTTATCCACGTCAGTAATTTTGCGTTAAAATTTGAAATGTCATGTTAACACTTTAATTTATCTAAAATCATACGATCCCGCAAAAACGCGGAAATATTTTAAGTTGCGCAGTTAAAATTTTGTTCGTCCAAAATTTGTCACTAGCAGGTACATGCAGATTCCGCAAGCCATTTATTTCGTTACAATAAAATTTGATCTTGCCCGACAACGCTTTTATTCATCGCTCACAATCAAGTTCACAAACAACGCAACGCCATCGCTTTACCTAAAGGCTTCGTTCACATTGGTGAGCGGTGAGCGGTGAGCAGAGAGCGATGAGCGACGAGCGTTACAGCTAAATTTTCAAATGCATTAATATCAACATGAGTATGCACATTGAGCGCTTTGCCGCTAAGCGATGGCGTTGCGTTGTTCGAGAACTTGATTAGCGTTGTCTGGAAAGATAAAATTTAATTGGAACGAAATAAATGGCTTGCGGAATCTGCATGTATACCCTGTCCGGCGATAGATTGGAAAATTTCAAATATCCTAACATATTGAAATACCCTAGAATCGAGTAGCATCGAATGAGCATACGAGTATCATAGGCTTGCGGTTGGTATAAATGTTGTATATGCCACAGTATAAGAATACCCAATAGCGTCACTTAAACGTCAGTGTCAAAAAAAGACGCCATTCTGTTTGATACCTGCTAAATTTCTTATAGGTTAGATTTTCGTTTATGGATTTGCAGACAAACAAATTTAATATTATAGATTTTTAAAAACTATTTTAATATTCATATTTACAGTTGGTTCTTGTCCGATGAAATTTGTATCACAAAATCTTCTAAGCGGACACTAAATCGCGCAACTATACACTTTACGTTTCGCAGTCGTTCGACTGGCCATTACTGTGTTGTCCCATATTGTAAAAACAGTTATGGCAATGCGCCTGAATTACATCATTATGTGTTTCCAAAGGATACCGAAAGGTGTGTACGCATATTATTGTTAGCCTACATCTTATAAATAATAAACTTTACATTTAGAGCTTGTGCATGGGCATTAAAAATAAATCGTCCAGATTTAATTGGTAGAAGTATACCAAGTTACAAGAGAATCTGTAGTATCCATTTTGAAGATAAAATGTTTGTGAGTTATCGTAAGTTAAAATTACTGCCAGCTGCTGTACCTACGCTTGCACTCCAAATGGAATCATATTCATTAGTAGAAGAAATAAGAGGAATAATTACAGAAGGTATAAATATATACCATAAGTGTAATAAGAAATCCAGTCAGTGAAAATTAAATTAGACATGCCACTTTGTAATACAACGTATCTAACTACAGTGGAAAGTCACTTACAACGTCGTCGCGTATAAAGGCGAAATATATGTGTGCTGAGACTTGTGTCAAATATGTAATTCAGTGTTGCCACCCGTAGCGGAATTCCGCTACTGTAGCGGGGTTTTACTCCTTGTAGCGGCGTAGAGGCGGAAACACCATTTTTTTTAAGTAGCGGAATCTGATTGGGAGACCACCATCGGTCTACTTTAATTTATATTAACGTTCTAAGAATTCAATTAAAAACAAAACATTTTGTAGTATATAAAAAATCGGATAAAAACTCCATATATGTATGTTTATAGAATGCCAACAACGAACGATTGTTCTAATAAATTATAAAATAAAATTATTTCGCTTATGTCACTTCATTTCACGTTCAGTGTAGACCAAAAATCTATATTCGACGGAATAACGTAAATTAGAACTATCGAAAAATTGTATCAGCGTCTTCAATGTACCACACTTTAATCATAAGTAGGAAACTAAAATTTAACATACAGCAACTTGCATTGTGTTTACCATTACAGAAAACTCTTAACGTAGCGGTTTTTTTTTAAATGTAACGGAATTATCGGATCACGGTAGCGGCAGGATACGCTAGGCAGGTGGCAACACTGATGTAATTGCATCTAGTTATAGCGTCTAGATATTTCAATTCCTTCGAGGATTAGATCCGACTGTTTCACTGTATATGCTGGCAGAATGCTTGCGTAGAGTGAGGTAGCGCTGTTTTTACTGGAGTGGTTGATTTTGATTGACTCGAGTTCAAATTACTCTTACGGTATGTACAAATTGAGTGCCAAAAGTTTCCAACTACAATAAATTAGTGTTTGGCATAACTTAACATATGTAAACGTAATTTTTTAAATTATATTCCGATAAGATCAATCTGAGTTAAGAATACAATATTACCTCCGACTGCGAGAGACAAAGCTGTTTCACGAAAACTAAAATGAGATAGCTATAAAAAGTTCTTAAAATTATCAATTGATCCACCGGCATACAATAAAAAAAATCACATGTAGAACAGGTAAGCTGGTCATTCAACATAGCAAACATTTATAAGGTATTCTTATTTATTACTAGATTTTTATCTGTTACAAGAATTTTTGATTCTGAGTGGTGAGTAGCACCCATTATACGACAAATTCTTTGAAACTTCTAATTTTTAGTTAACGGCTTTTGGCACTAGGACTTCGAAATGTACATACCTACAGATATGTATACATTAGGGTGGGTCGAAAAACCAAACTTTGAGATAATTTTACCTAATAGCAAAATTATGTTGCCTTTTAGTGATATTATGACACCTACGAAATATTTTTGAATTTAATTAATATTTAGAGGGTGCGCCTTACGTTTGAATTTTTGAAATTATACGAGAAAGGCCATATAGTATGGCAATAATAATAATAACAGAGTTATGATCAAAACTGTATACTAAAAGGGCAAGAGAAGGTGGATAAAATTAAAACTCGAATCTTGCAGCAACGCCTAAATTCGATAGCAAGAAAGATTTCAATATTGAATGATTTTCATTAATTTTTCTTTTGTATTATTTTTTTAATTATTAATAAATGATTATTTTATTCTAAAAACCCTATTTTCCTTGAGACATTTATGTTATATGACTACTAGAATGTATTCAAGTTATTCGTATTTCCAAGGCAAAGCGCAACCTGAAGATGATGTGCTATTTACTTTAAATTTTAGCATTACACTGTTTTCATGTAAAGGCAATATAATTTTGCTATTAAAAATCAAAAGCGCAATATTAGTTTTTTTCCATACAAAAATGACCCACCCTAGTATACATTTCATGTTAATGTGATTTAGGCCCGATCTTTCCACCTCCTAATAAAGTTCCCGATAACGTTATTTGGCAAATAACTTGATTTTTATGAATGGTTTCCATAGTGATTCGTAAAGTTATTCATCCGATAAATTTATTAGGAGATGAAAGACCGGGCTTAAGTGTATATAGGGTTATCCACATAAACCGTTCGTTAAAAATTTTCAAGGTTGCAGTTAACGTAGAAATTTGAAATTTAAGGAGCAAGGGTTTTCCCTAGAGATCTCTTTAAATAAAATAAAATAATCTTTGTATCACTTCCGGTTGTATCTGAAGTCGCTATCAACTCGCTTATTTTAAATGGAATGCTATATTTTTTTATTACGTTTTTGAATTCTACATGTAAAAATATGTTAAATTGCAATACACCCTATCTCTAAAATGCATCATTTTTGAGATATTTTGAATTTTCTTAAAAATTTGGATTCTGCAATCTGATTTTCAAAAAATTATAACACAGATATGATTGAAGCAATTTTATTTGTAGTAGCTGATATTGTAGTTGAAGCTTTAAGGTTCTTAAAAATTCGATAAACATAATCTATTAAGCTACAGGGTGACTAAAACGCACAGCTCCACTCGAAGATATTCAAACACAGAAAAATACTTTTTTTCAAATGGAACGACCAATATTTCAATACACCATCGTATGTGGAATTAAATGCTGCGTCGAACTGTATTAGCATTCCCTATACCTAATTGAATGTTGCAAATAGTAGGAGGATACTTTAAATTAGTTTAGCAGTAATTTGCAATAAATTAAAGCTATTTTCAGAAGTGGACTGTATTTCTATATTGTTTACATAACAACTCAAATTGTCTTTTCTATGCATACTGTGTTTTATAGCATATTTAATATCAAACAGTAACTGCAGTACATTACAGTAACATTCTCCCCCCCACGTTAAAATAAAGTTATCTTAATGGAAGGACGCACAATTGCACCACTGGTCTTGATAACTGGCCGGTCTTGGTTTGGATTGTTGCCACTCGTTTCCTATCATCGTTCCCTGGGAGTAGTGATAGTATTCTGCCAAGTTGCCAAGATAATGGCGGAGTATTGTCTTCTTTTATTAAGACCAAATCACCTACTTCTGGTTGATTACTACTAGAGCTGTGCCATTTATTTCTTCGTTGTAGATTTGTCAAGTATTCAGTCTTCCAGCGATTCCAAAAATGTTGTATTATCATCTGCATTTGTTGAAATTGATTTAACTTGTTGACTGGTACGTGGTTCAACTCTTCTTCTATTACTGAAGTTATTGGGGCACCAATGAGGAAGTGAGCCGGAGTTAATTCAGTAAGATCATTAGGATCGTCTGATAGTGGTGAGAGAGGCCATGAATTAAGAATACCTTCTATTTGACACAATATTGTATTAAAATTTTCTAATGATAAAATGTTACAACCAACTATTTTTTTAATGTGCATTTTCATAGATTTTATTGCAGCTTCGTGCAAACCACCAAAATGTGGAGCTCTTGGAGGCATAAATTTCCACGTTATAAAATTTTCATTAATAAAGTTTATAAATGGACTTTCGTGGTGACATTCAATAATAGTTTTATATGCATTTCGCAGTTCTTTATCAGCAGCTACAAATGCCTTGGCATTGTCAGAATATATCTGCTTGGGCAAACCTCGTCTAGAGACAAATCTTTTTAAACAATTTAAGAAAGAATTGCAAGTTAGATCACTAATAATCTCAAGATGAATAGCTTTAGAAGAAAAGCAAACGAATACACAAACATATATCTTAATTATTTTTTTATTTGTGAGCTTAGTCTCCTTAACCAAAAATGGTCCTGCCATATCTAAAGCAGTAAATAAAAAAGGTCGTGATGGTGTGACTCTATTGACAGGTAAATCAGCCATTTTAATAATTGGACTTTTAGGCAGGTATTTGAAACAAACGATGCAAGACTTTATAATTTTTTTAACTGCATTTTTTCCAGCAATTGGCCAGAAATGTTCCCGTATAGCATTTAATGTTCCTTGTATACCGGAATGAAAATGTTTATTGTGTTCATGTATTATAATTAAATTTGTTAATGCGTGATTTTTAGGCAATAAAATTTGATGTTTTTTGTCGTAAGTTATTAAAGCATGTTTTAATCTACCACCAACTCTTAAAATTCTGTCTTTATCTAAAAATGGTGACAAATGTATTACAGTACTAGTTTTATGTAGTGTTTTTCCGTTTGATAAATTTAAAATTTCCTTTTCAAAATGTTGATGTTGGGCTAATTTTATTAGTTTAGTTAAAGAAATTTGAAGTTCAGCTGGAGATAATGTATCCGTAATTCGTAATTCCCTTTTTGTAGAAAGATTTTTGATAAATCTTAATACATAAGAAAATACTCGAAGTAATTTATTTAAAGAAGAGAACCTGTTGAATATATCCCATGTTTTAATTGTAACTAAGAATGATTTATATTTTATTTCTAGTTCTTCTGATTCAGTAGATCCGTATTTTATCATCCAATATTTTGTATCATTATACATGAATTCAGGACCATGGAACCATTTTGATTTTTGTAACTCTGTAATTGATGTTCCCAGAGATGCAATATCTGCAGGATTATCTTGGCCTCTAACATGATACCATTTTTCAATGTCGGTTAAATGTTGTATTTTAGAAACTTTATTCGCAACAAAGGTTTTCCATTTTGTGGGATCAGCGCGTAACCAATTTAAAACTATAGTTGAATCTGTAAAATAACTGACTAAATTGCTTTTGGCATTAAGATTTTCAAAATATTAATCATTAACTTTGCTAGTAGAAGTGCTCCTAAAAGTTCTAATCTCGGAAGCGAAACCTTTTTGACTGGTGCTACTCGTGTTTTTGAGCAGAGCAACGCAATTTTAATTGACCCATCTGTATTGACGCTACGAACGTATATCATAGCTGCATAAGCTGCTTCACTGCTGTCACAAAAACCGCAAAACTGGAAATAATCCAAATTGTTAGGAAATACTTTGCGTTTTATTTTAATGTTACATATAGAAAACATTTGATCCTTCAAGTACAACCAAGTACTTTCCAAGTCTGGAGGAATTTTCTCATCCCATTCCAATTTTCGTAACCATAACTGTTGAATAAATATCTTTAGTTTAATTGTTATTGGAGTTATGACTCCTAATGGATCAAAAATCCGAGAAATTAAAGATAAAATATAACGTTTAGTCAATCTAGTATTATTTTTATCTGTATCTACATCAACGCTGAATGTATCTGTGTCTGTTTTCCAAATAATTCCCAGCATTCTGTTGTCGTCTTTTGCCCTTACTTCGTGATTATTATCACTGTTACACAAATTGTTGTTTTGAATGATTTCTGGTACATTGCTAGACCACTTACGTAAATTGAAACAAGCTGTTTTAAATATTTCACACAGTTGTTGTTTTAAATTTTTCGCATGAAGATTATCACAACCAGTCAGAAGATCGTCGACATACATGTCATTTAATATAGCATTAGATGCTTCAGGATACTTATCTTGAAATTGTAGTGCTAAATCCTTGAGGCATCTTGTTGTTAAAAATGTAGCTGGTGCAGTACCGTATGTTACAGTAAGTAATCGATAAATTTTTAATTTTTCATTAGGATTTTCTCGCCAAATTATTCTTTGGTAGTCTGCGTGTTTTTCTGTTACTAATATTTGTCTAAACATCTTTTCAATATCCGCTGTTAAGACGACATTATGTTTTCGAAATTTTATCAATATGTTAAATAAATCGTTCTGTACTACTGGGCCAATTCGCAAAACGTCATTTAATGACAACGAAGTACTTGTTTTTGCAGAAGCGTCAAAAACTACACGTAATTTCGTGGTAGAACTTGCTTCCTTTATAACTGGATGATGAGGAATATAATAATCTTCAGATTGTAGTGATTGTGTATAGTTTATGGCTTCTTCGTCTGTCAATTCAAATAGTTTTTCCATATGATTTAATATTTATATTCCCGCATAAAATTAATGTAATCGTTATTCAAATTACTATTTGACTTTAGTCGTCTTTTCAATACCATAAAATCTCTTTAACGCAGTGTTAAAGCTGTGCCCAAGAATATTTACCTTTTCGTTAAAGGGTAGTGAAACTATATATGTACTTTCCTTCTTCATTTCGCACCAGGTTGTTTGTAAATCCGTCTTCACAAATTTTATCTTCTGAACTTAATAAAGTTTCATTTGGAAATTCATCTAATTTCCAAAATCTTTGGAGATCTTCATGTAATATGTTATCTTCTCGTATTGCCACATAACAAAAGGTTTGTGAAGTTTAGGTATGTTTAATCTTCCAGTAATTATCCACCCAAATTTTGAATTCTGTAAAACTGGTTTTTGTTTGCCAAGAGTTACTTGTTTAGGAAGCAATAATTCAAAAAATATTTCAGCTCCTAACAAAATGTCTTATCTCATTGGGTTCATTAAAAAATGGATCAGCTAAATTGAATATTAAGAAATTTTGAACTGGAATAACTTTTCATATAATTATCGTCCACAATTTTTTTTCGTTTTCGGTAAAAATATTTTATTTTTGTTATTTAGAATCATTCAGTGAGCGAGTAAACTGTAACATGCTTTCGTTGTGCAACAATGTTTAATTTTTTTTTAATATTTTTATAAGACAATGTTATTTTTTGATTTCTCAAAAGTTGCAAAAATATTACTAATAAAATTTAGAAAATTAGGCACAATTCATTTCCTATTTGTATATTAAAAGATGAGTGTAAAGATTTTGTCTTGAAATGAAAACTTTTCCCTAAAGCAAAAATATATTTTAATTTTGAAAGAATTTCTAAGTAGTGTAATTAATATGACATCTTTGTACATATTACATTTTGGTTAAATTTAATATCAATTTAAAATTCAAAATGAAATTAGTATCGATCGAATTCTGTTTGGTTTTCAACTATCAGAAAATTGTTTATCAAGAAAATTATTACCTAATTGACTTAAAGTATACCAAGCTACTTTTCACAAAACGAAATGTGGAAGTTATTTCATTATAAAAGTTATTTATTATTTGATAAATTTTAACGAACAAGAAAGTGTCTTAATTATGAAAAGTATTTAATTAAGAATTATTTTACTACTGGCGTATTTCGCAATTTACTTTTCGATATAAGAATGATTTTTATTCAAGTCTTATACTTTTGAATTTCGCGCATATACTCGTAGATATAACCAGCAAACTTTTCTTCCTTTATTTCAGAAAATAAGAATATTACCATTTTGCGACGCGACGTTGCCACTACGATGCGAATGTTCGGGGATCCGTCACCAGCAGAAATGCCAGAAAATAATGAGGCCCAAACTGTGGTAGGATCAATGGAAACTTCTAAATTGAAAATAAAACCACCGACATTCGATGGGAAGTCTTCCTGGCCTAACTACTTCAAACAGTTTGAAGCTGCAGCAAAGGCGAACGGATGGACGGCCAGTGAAAAAGCCACTTCGTTAATTGTGGCTTTGAGGGGGACGCTATCGATGTGCTACAAACGATGCCGGCAGAGGAACAAGAAGACTTCAACAAGCTTGAGATGCGTTTTGGCCAAGCGCAGCTGACCGACATGTACCATGCGCAGCTGTTACCGTTACCAGAAATCCGGAGAGAGTCTTCAGGAATTCGAGGCTGACGTTGCGCGCCTAGCCGGGTTGGCGTAACCTGCAGCTCCTCATGAATTCCTGCATTGTTTGACGGTGCAGACCTTCGTGGATGGAATCCGTGACCCGGACAACCAGCAGGCATTGAGAATGGTCCACCCCAAGACATCCAAGAACGCACTGGCCTACGCTTTGGAATACGAGGCGGCGAAGCGAGTCTCAAGAGGACATGTCAAGGTACGAGCTGCCATGGACTCCCAAGAGGAGGAACCCTCAAGGTGCGACCTGCTGCAGAGGAATGGCAGAAGGAGTGTGTCACCGCGGAGGATGTTCGCCGCATTATGGAACATTTCTTGAGGCAGAAGAATCCTCTGGTGTGTTGGAATTGCCAGCAAGAGGGATATGTTCGCAGGCGGTGTCCCAAGATCAGGCAGGAGCCTCCACGAAGGAAGCCACAGGGAAACTAAGCCGGGTCGGTGCAGCAGTGTCTTCGTGGATGCCACCATTGATGACATCCCTCACACCATGTTATTGGATACGGGTGCTACGAAGACTATCTTGAGGCCCGACGTTATGAAGTCATCAAGACGCACCGAACCAACTAAGTGGAGACTGAGGACAGCAACCGGAACATCAGCAACTGTCCATGGTGAAGTAGAGGTGATCATTACCATTGGATCGACCCCCATCAAACACCGTGCTCTGGTAGCAGAAATAGACGACGAGGCGATTCTGGGTATGGATGTCACGCGTGCCCATGGGTTCCAATTGGATTTGAAGCGTGGCGTGATGGCGGTTAACAACGAGGAGTTGGTTCTACATCAACGAGAGGACGTGGTCGCTCGAGTTGTTCTCGCCGAAAATGTATTACCAAGCAGGACCGAGGTTTAGTGATGGACGATATCGTGATATCGATATCACTGTGAAATCGCAGTTTTGGTATCTGATATCAGTTTCACGGTATCAAAAATAACAGTTCGTCCGAAATCACAGTTTGTTCTTGGAATAAGTTGACGTTCATAAAATCGAGTTTTCTTTAAAGCCATAAGAATTATACGCGCAGTAAGCGACTTCGTGCATTACCGGCACTGATATGCGACAACGCGCAGGCATGCCCTTTCCTTGTCGCAGATGTGACGTTAGGTATCGTGCAGATTCAAACGCATTTGGATAACGTTATTTGGTAAATAATGGAAAGGTTAACGCCAGGAAAAAAAAACAATAAAAGAAGTAAATAACGGCTTAGCTGGCAAGGAAAACTAACTGTCGACGTACGTTTCGGTCTTATTAGACCTCATCAGGACAGGACAGTATAACCAAGGTGTAAGGTGTTGACACTTGGTCTGTTGCTTCATTTGTTGTTTTCTATTTCCAAGTGTGAACACCTTACACCTTGGTTATACTGTCCTGATGAGGTCTAATAAGACCGAAACGTACGTTGACAGTTACTTTTCCTTGCCAGCTAAGCTGTTATTTACTTTTTTTATTTTTTGTTATTTGGTAAACTTAATTTTTGTGAATGGTTTCCATGGTGATTCGTAAAGTTATTCGTCGAATAAATTTAACAGGACGTGGAAAGATCGGGCTGAACTGAAATAAGAAATGCCGATGCGTTTTTTATCGGATTTTATTTACCTTAAAATATAATTTATTTTTCCGCTGTCAATTATAAATAATTCTTTATTTATTAAATGCAGGCTTGGTGCAGCTCAAGGGCGCCTAATCTTACATTCGCTATATTATCTGTTAATTATTTAAATACATAAATTCTTATATGCAATTAAAAATTAACATTATTTGATATTGAAACGTAATTACATATTTAAAATAAATATTATTAAAAAACGTCTTGCTTTGTAACTTTGTTTCAGGTGGCTGTCGCGCTGCCTATTTCAACAATGTAATATTATTAATGTAATTATGTATTTACATTATTAGATTATTACTTAATACCAGAGAGTCTAGGTTTTAATCAGTTTGATTTATCATGAGCGTACGCTTCGAAAGAGTGGGGTCGTAACCAGTATGAGTATACGATGCACAGATAACAGTGGGCGAGCTCGACGACGCTGCGAGTGCATGGAGCCGAACAATGCGTTACTGCATCGAAGTTCGCGGAAAAAATATGCCGTCTCCGCTTGGTCGACTAACGCGTGTAAAAAAACTGATTTAAATTTAGACTCCCTGCTTATTACCGAAAGGACGCAGAAATATATTTTACCCAAGGACGCTTGGCTCTCAAAAGAGGGTGGGGGTGCTGCAGATGCCAGTAAGACACGAAGTCGCTTACTGCACGTATAATTCTTATGGCGTTAAAGGAAACTCGACTTTATGTTATACACGATAGTATCTGTAAAAGCGATACTCGTTCCTAGACAAACTGTGATTTCGGCCAAACTGATACCGTGAAACGTGATTTCGGCCAAACTGATACCGTGAAACTGATATCACGTCACAGTTTATATATCTGTTACCAAAACTGCGATTTCACAGTGATATTGATATCACGATATCGTCCAAAACTACCGAGGTTACAGTCGACGCAAACCTAAATGGCGCTTTCGAAGATGGTCATTATGGTCGAACCTAATACTGACGATCAGAAGATTGGAAAAGGAGTTCTCGTTGGAAAAATGTTTTTGACAGGAAAGAAGGAAATACCAGTCCGCCTAATGAATGTGAACTGTTTCCCCGTCAACATCAAGAAAGGTACGATCTTGGGAAGCTGTGCGATGGTGTCTTCCATCTCCCACCAACTAGAAGCAAACGTGCAAGAGACGAAGGTCCCGAAGAAGTTATTGGAAATGGTCATGTCAACGGTCCAGGAATTGACTCCAGAGCAAAAGTCAAACGCAAAGAACCTGATCTGTCACTATCAAGATGTATTCGAGGTAGAAAATGGACCTAAAGGAAGAACTGACGTCGTCAAACACAAGATAGAGACCGGGGAAGAAAGACCCATCCGTCGAGCTCCAAGGAGGTTACCATTAGCGAAGCGTGAGGAAGCAGAACGCATTATTCGTGAAATGGAAAAAGACAATGTAATTGAGCCTTCGAGCAGCCCATGGGCGTCACCGGTAGTGCTTGTGAAGAAGAAGGATGGATCCACATGGTTCTGCGTAGACTATCGATTGCTCAACAATGTCACCAAAAACGACAGCTATCCTCTGCCACGGATTGATGATACTCTGGACACTCTGGCCTGCGCCAGTCTGTCTCTTGCGTCACGGCCGGC
The DNA here is from genome assembly GCA_033060865.1 of Dorcus hopei. Classification (NCBI taxonomy): domain Eukaryota; kingdom Metazoa; phylum Arthropoda; class Insecta; order Coleoptera; family Lucanidae; genus Dorcus; species Dorcus hopei. The sequence goes on from CM065422.1 coordinate 37,163,878, forward strand.
GCGACTTACAAAGGCTGGAAGCTTCCCGAGCTTCCAGATGCTTCGCGTAAAATCAGCCCCGGCTTATAAAAACGCAAGCGAGCCAGTGAGTTAGTTAGTTCCGCATTAAAGTTCGCGTTAGACTTTTACTGGGCTATTAAAATAAATTAGAATATAAGCTTGTAAATAAATTAGTGTTATAGTATGAGTTTATAAATAAATTAGTTTATTAAGTATACCGTGTTTTGTTTTAAATTAAAAATTAATAGAACCCGTAAAAACGTTAACAATATCGGAAAGGAAACATTATGAAATTCTATTTAGCTTTATAATCAGATCACCAGATAAGTCGGGCCATATGGGAATTTTTTTTATTATTGATTTCTCAGAAAAATTTATTGTTTATAAAAGTCCCTGCATCTTCCCAAACTCAACATACACTTATCAAAATTGGAATACCTGTTGTCATATACCGAGGAGATCAAAATATGTATTTGAAATCAACATAAGAGTAAAGTACCTTTATTTTTCAAAATACGCGGAAATATTATTTGAAAAAGTTATTAAGAATTGTTCTGAGATCTTAAATATGAAATCTCGATTGTCTAGGAAGAAAAAAAAATTGGGCAAAAAAGTTAAAGATTTATGGTATGAATGTTATTGATCATAATTTCTAGTTGGTAGAAGAGCGAAAAAGAAGTTCCGGAGTATATTAATATCAAACCTGAAGAAATGTCCATCTTTACACTTTCAAAGTTCTCCGATATACAAGTTGATACGAGAAAAATTGAAAAATATGGAAAATTTCTTTTTTCACCGTAGATTGCCATGATTTCATATTTGAGATCTCATAATATTTCTGAATAGCTTTTCCAAATAATATTTTCGCGCATTTTGAAAAATAAAGGTACCTTACTCTTATGTCGATTTCGAAAATTTTGATCTTCTCGGTATATGACAACAGGTATTCAAATTTTGATAAGTGTAGGTTGAGTTTGGGAAGATGCAGGGACTTTTATAAAGAATAAATTTTTCTGAGAAATCAATAATAAAAAAAATTCCTATATGGCCCGACTTATCTGGCGATCTCTGTATACCGAAGCCATAAAAAAAAATTTTAATTTGAAAGAATTTCTATGTAGTGTAATTAATAAGCCATTTATGTATTACATTTTGGTTAAATTTAATATCAATTTAAATTTCAAAATGAAATTAGTATCGATCGAATTCTGTTTGGTTTTTCAAATATCAGAAAATTGTTTATCAAGAAAATTATTGCCTAATTGACTTAAAGTATAAGCTAGTTTTCACAAAAAAAATGTGGAAGTTATTATATTTTAAAAGTTATTTATTATTTGATAAATTTCAACGAACAAGAAAGTGTCTTAATTATGAATATTATTTAATTATTTTACTATTAGGGTATTTCGCAATTTATTTTTCGATATAAGAATGATTTTTATTCAAATCTTACACTTTTGAATTTCGCGCATAGGTATATAACCAGCAAGCTTTTCTGCCTTTATTTCAGAATCTAAAGGCATTTACGAAAATTAACCCGGTGGATACACTGTACTTTTTCTCACTCTTATATGCACTAAGTCTCTAAACGTTCTCTCTCACATTTCTAACCCGGTTATGAAACCGCTGAATTTTCGTAAACGCTATAAGAATATTACCACGTGTTAGTTCTGCGACGTTGCTACTATGTTAAATACGATGAATGTGTATGATGTATGAACTTATACAAGACGAGTGTAGATGTGTAGATGATGTTATCCTTGTCGTTCAACTATTGAGCCTGATTGTATTAAACGACACTTATTTCAATTATAAGAGAGGCGTGTTTTCAGTCATGCGGGGTTTGCGGGGAGTACTGATGGCTTTCGAGTAGTTGATCACGTGATCCATAGTCCTCTTAAATAATTTCATTTTACATTTCAATATTTTTTAATTTTGCACTTTTCATTTCTAATTTTTAAGATGGTTTTAATTTATACATGTAATTTAGTCCATTTTGAGTATGAGACGTTGTGTGGAGTCGATGTAAACGGCTTTCGCTCCGGCAGTGTATCTTAATAATTACAGCCGCAACGCCTGTTCAGTGTTTGTTTCTGCAAAATTATTAATAATGGTTCTCACTCAGTCGCAAAGACGTGATGTCCAAGAACTAGCAAAAACCGAAGTTAAAGATGTTATAAAAGGAGCCATGTTAAATGATGAGTTCCTGGAAAATCTATCTATAAAACTCGTCGATCGGGTGATGCAAAAACTTGAGGACCGATTCAATAAAGTCGATAATGCTGAAGACACTTGAAAAAAGAATTTATGATCTAGAAGAAGATAATGCTGAATTGTTATGCACGGTCGACAAGTTAGAACAATACACACGCAGAAATTCTCTCCGTGTGTTCGGTGTGGAAGAAAAACCAAACGAAGATCCGGTAGCATTGGTACTCAGCATCTTTAATGATAAGATGGGCTTGCAGCTAGCAACCAATGACATAGACCGATGCCATCGTCTAGGAAAACCTTTGGATAACAAGAAAATTCGTCCATTAATCTTGAAATTTGTAAGTTATAACAAACGCAAAGAGGTTTTTGTAAACAAAAAAAAATCTAAAACAAACCGGCATAATCATTCGCGAAGACCTTACAAAAATTCGACTCAATTTGATAAATAATACATCAGAATTGTATGGTAAGAAAAATACCTGGTCAGTAGATGGTACAGTGTTTGCGGTGGCAAAAGGGAAAAAAGTTAATTTTAATACCTTGAACGATCTGGAAAAATTTAGTGACAGTTGTAATTAATGAATTGTCGGCGAAACCATGCAGTGAAAAACATTTTTATCTCTCTCTTGCGATTTATTGTTGTGTACTAAATTGTATCAAGAAACACATTTCTGTTTTATCTTTTTTGCAATTGAACTTAAGCGCACTCTTTTTAAGCGAACTTTTCCTTTAAATTTATTTTGCGCTCGCTAGAATAGGAATTCCGATAATTGTTTTTAAATAAAAAAAAAAAAACTTGTTTATTGTCGCGTATATCTTTTCGATTCTTTACTCAATTAGCTGATTCCTAATTACAAAAAACAATACAGTCCATTTGTGTATCCTTTTACAATCTGTGTTCATTTGCCTCGCTTAAAAAATTCTTATTATTTCATAAAATATTTTTGATTAATTTTTGGGACTGGATGTCCGATCTTTTTACTTTAGCACATGTTAATATTAGATCCTTAGGTGTGAAAATACATGATCTAAGGGCGCACATTGCTTCGGCCAATTACGATGTTTTTTGTGTAACTGAAACTTGGCTGCCATCACATACCGCTAATGAGTTTATTTCTGTTAATGGATATGATTTTGTCAGGCGTGATAGGCGGGACAGAAGGGGGGGAGGCGTAGGAATATATGTTAGAAATACTGTTCCATACAAAATTGTTAATTTCAATTCTCCTATTGAACAAATGTGGATTAAATTATTTCTTGGACGTAAACGATTTGCAGTGGGAGTTCTTTACAAACCACCTCATTTAAATGACAATCTGCTTCTGGAAGCATTCGAGGAATCGCTCACCTTACTATTGCCTACTTGTGACGAGTTTATCTGACGAGTTTATCTGATTTTAATATCAATTTGTTAAATACAGATAATAATGTTGTTAAAAAATTTAATTCTCTCTTAGATTCATATGGCCTAGAGCAAATTGTAACCACACCTACTAGAATTACTTTTTCCTCTGTAACATTGATTGATCTTATTATAGTATCAGATAGATCGTTAGTAGAACATTGTGGAGTGGTTCCTGTAGATCACATGACAGATCATGACTTAATTTTTTGTACTCTTAAATTTTTAACCCAAGAATCTCGGCCTCAATTTAAAACTACAAGAGTTTTCAGATTTTTTAATGTCGAGCAATTCTCTACAGATCTCTTGCATATGCCATTTTTTCATATATATTATCTTGAAGACATTACCGATAAAGTAAGTTTCTTTACTCATTTAATTCTAAATTTAATTGATTTCCATGCCCCGCTTAAAACTAAAGCTGTGACCAGAAAACATGAACCTTGGTTAACTGATAATGTCAAATACCTAATTACGCTTAGAGATGCGACTCGCCGTAGGTTTCAGAGTACGAACAATGACGTGCATTTTCAATACTACAAAATGTTGAGGAATTACGTAACTCTCGTATGTCGTAATGAAAAGAAGGCCTATTTTAATCACGCACTCTCTAATGCTGATTCGCGGTCACTTTGGAAAACTGTAAATGAACTATTTGGTCGAGGTAAAGTCCATCCGGAGTTTCCGACAAACTTGCAAAATCCTGTATTACTCAATTCATATTATGTGAATAGCATTCCTCAGTTACCGGTTAATTCCAACATTATTAATTTTTACAAATCCAAACCAATAATAGGTCACCTAGAAAAATTTGATAGTATCACTGAATATGACTTAATGGTACTTCTTAACACTATTCAGTCTAAGGCGGTGGGGACTGATGGTCTGGGCATTGATCTAATCAAATTGTGTTGTCCTCAAATTCTTGAATATCTTCTTCATATTATCAATTTCTGCATCGATTTTGGAACTTTTCCAGATACATGGAAGACTGCCCTTATTCAACCAATACCTAAAGTTAATAATCCTAAACAGTTTAAGGACTTAAGACCAATCAGTATCCTGCCCGCCTTGTCTAAGGTATTGGAGAGTGTGGTAGAGAAGCAACTTCGAGATTTTGTGGAACATAATAATATTCTACCTCTTACACAATCTGGTTTTCGTAAAAACTACAGCTGTGAGACTACCTTGTTGGGTATTGTGGATGACATCTTGAGGGGAGTGGACAAAAAAAAATTACAGTATTGGTTCTGTTGGACTTCAGCAAGGCCTTTGACACTATAAATCATGATATATTGATAGCTATTCTCATGCACATAGGCCTTGCCGGAAATGCATTAAATTTTTTTAAACATTACTTGAAAGACAGATACCAGCAAGTGAAGCTGGCGAACAATATATCTGTTCCTCTCAGGGTGTCATCTGGGGTACCCCAGGGCTCCATTCTCGGTCCTCTATTATATACTATCTACACTGCTAAATTTCCATCTGTCATCAAGACGTGTACCACCCACTTCTATGCGGACGACACGCAGCTCTATCACACTTTCCATGCCGAAGACGTTCCACTTGAAATTGCTAAAATTAATGAAGATATTGAGGCTCTGGTCCAATTCGCAACTAGCCATAGCCTGCATATAAACGCAGACAAAACAAAAGTTTTAATCTTTGGACCTAAAAAAGCTCGAATTGCAATTCGTCCAAAAATCAAAATATTAGTAAATGGAACACAAGTCAGCTGCACTGATTGTGTTAAGAATTTAGGATTACATCTGGACACAGAGCTGCGATTCAGGGCCCACATTGCAAGTTGTTTTCGCTTTGCTTATTCCAATTTAAAAAGCATTTATAACAATAGATATTTTCTTAATAAGAAAACAAAAATCCTACTATGCGAATCCTTAGTTTTGTCCCGTCTTAATCATTGTTGTGTAGTTTATGGTTCATGTATTGACCAAGAAACGTGTAGAAAAATTCAAGTGTTACAAAATTGTTGTCTTCGTTTAATTTGCGGTCTTCGTGGTAGGCAGAAAATCTCCTACAAACTTGAGGAGTTAAACTAGCTGAATATGGAAAATAGACGCCTACTTCGGGCTGCTTGTCTTTACTACAAAATTATAAAATATAAAGCACCTGTCTATCTCTACAATAAAATAACATTTAGAACAGATGTCCATAATATTAATATCTGTATCACAAAATCTTTTAAGCGGACACTAAAAGATTTTGTGATACAAATTTCATCGGACAAGAACCAACTGTAAATATTAATATCCGGTTCAAGGGCAGACTAAGGGCGTTTTCACACACACCGGCAAAACCGGTGCCGGTGCCGGGGCCGTCGCCGGTGCCAGCCAGTGGTATCTTTCACACACTCCGGCATTGACGGTGCCGTTATTAATACCAGTTAGTTTCTGAACGTGGTTAAAGAACTATGTGTGCAACTCTCAATAGACGCATACACTTCCATGCACGCTTTTTGTTTTTCAACCTCGTCTTTGAAGCAATCTGCTGTCTTGTCCCACAGACAAGGTTTACTTTCAACGAGTTCAATTAAACTGACAACATCGTACTTAAACATTTTCGAACAATTAAAAATGTACGAAAATTATAAAATGAAAACACGCTCTGATTACTTTGAGGACAATAACAATACTGAAATAAAATTAAACAAACAGTTCTCCGGCACCGGCACGTTTAGACCTGTGTGGACAAGTGTACATAAGAAAACATTGAAATCGATAAATCGGAAATCGGTCCAGCATCCGGCTTGTCGAGATCAACACCGGCTGCATTTGCCGGTGTCGGCTGCCGGACCGGCAAATCTGCCGGACCGGGCTATGTGTGAAAGCATTAATTTGATTGCATTGTATCCGGCTCCGGAGCCGTCAGCGGCGCCGGTTTTGCCGGTGTGTGTGAAAACACTCTTACTCCTCCGTTACATAAAATGGAACAATTTAAAAGTTCATTTACTTACCAAATTGTCCTCGTCTTAAACTCTATTGATCTCTGGACTAATAATTTCAGTATTGACACGTTCAAGAATAAACTTAAAATTCAATTGTTTGCGAAGCAATGTGAGTCTCTTAGATAGGTAATTATTAATTATTTAGTTAACTCTCATGACTTGTTTATTTGCATTTCTAGATTGTGTGCATTCTTGTATACCGTCTGTCTTATGAAAAACGCACGACACTGTAACTCCGTTATTAATGATCCGATTTCAATAATTCAAAAAGCACATAAGACTAGTTTAAAAATACTAAAAAAGGATAGCATTTTAGATTTTTTTAAATATGACATTTTTGTCAGACGATAGTCAACTTTTTTTTTTCAAATGGCGGCAGATATTTTTTTTACTCAGTTTGAAAGAGATTTATTTTCTGAATTCAATTATTTAAAAGTCGATTTCGAAATATCAAATTTGGGGGGGGGATAATCAAAAAACTTTCGGAAAAGTAAAACTCACCGTGCGAGTACTCAAATTAAAGGTCTCAAAGAGGAAAATTAGATAATCGAAAATGTGCAATTTCCCGAGTTGAAGTTCTTGAATTTTCTTGAACACTCAGAAAGACATCTAACTCTACATTTTCACGAAATTGACGTTGCTGTTGCTTGGGTTTCTTAAAAGCTTCGTGATTTCTTAAATTGTTTTCAAGTCTTCTAAATTTCTGACGGTTAGGAATTTCTCTATTAGGAGAGCGAGCTGCGTAAAGGCGCTCAGCTTGACCAGCATTTTTGTAGCACTCGGAAAACACTTGCACCATATCAGTTAATTGATTGTTATCCATAATGAAATAATAATGGTATAATAAAATAAAAACAAGATGGTAACAAATAATACAAACAAGAATAAATGAAAACAAGTTGATAGATAAATACTTAAATCGTAAGAGATAGTTACTGTTTTGTGCAATTTGGTAGGAATCCAAAGCATATTTGAAAATTTTATTAAAAAACAATTTCCATTTTTCAAAAACATTCTACAAAAAATATCAACTTGAAATAAATCGTTGAATTCCGAAAATAAATCTCTATCAAACTGAGTAAAAAAAAATATCTGCCGCCATTTGAAAAGAAAAAGTTGACTATCGCCTGACAGAAATGACATATTTAAAAAAATCTAAAATGCTATCCTTTTGTAGTATTTCTAAATTAGTCTTATGTGCTTTTTGAATTATTGAAATCGGAACGTTAATAACAGAGTTATAATGTCGTGCGTTTTTCATAAGACAGACGGTATATATATATTTTATTTTCGTACTGAGTACTATAGGCGCGTGTTCATTGATTATTCGTTTTTATCTCGCTCTAACCTTATACTCAATACGGTTGAATAGATCAGGGTACAGTTACTCTATGTACATCTGGATTCCGCCATATGTCAGATTAATTTGTACTTGGTTACTATATTAATGTATTCTTCCAAAGAGAAAATAAAGTTGTTTATTATTATTATTATTATCCCTTGAAAAGTATTTGATAAAAATTGCGTTTTAAACTGAAGTATTAAATCAAGTTATACAGAGCTCACCAAAGAGTCGGCATCAAATGGGAAAAATGTTTATTTCTGATTTTTCGAAAAACCTTTTTACGGCAATAATTTGTGCTAATTTGAACCAAACCACGTGGTATCGGTATTTTGCCATATTTGTCGCTCTTAGAGGATGCTCATTCTATCTTTCTCTCTCTTTGTATTCATTTTTATTTAAAACGCGAAATTACTTTTCCACAGTTACAGTATTCTTTAAAATCTAGTTGAAATAGACAGTTGAATTCGAGGAATGAGCTATGTTGATTACTTCTTATTTTATTATTTATTGTGAACCAAATTTTTATTTTTATCAGGTTACAATTAATTCTAATAATAACGAGTGGTTTTTTAAATCCGACGTCAAGTTGGCTGTGAAACATTCGTTGTTCTATTCACAATGAATAGAACAACGAATGTTTCACAGCCAACTTCACAATGAATAGAACAACGAATGTTTCACAGCCAACTTGACGTGGGATTTAAAAAAACCACTCTATACAATACATGTGTAAAATTAAAATTTTTATATCTATGAATTACATACATACACTGTCTTTCAAAAAGTGTGCTACAAATGGGATTTTTTTAATATCGATTTTTATAAAAATTTATTGACTGAGAACGCGTCTGTATCCCTTAAAGTCAAGATGGGAAATGTCAGATGAAATTTATCTTGAATGGTATACAGCGTGGACACCGAGAAATGAAGATGGTGTAAGAGTAAAGTACAATTATTTTACGAAAATGTTATAAAAATAATTCATTCAGAATTAAAAGCTATAGCTAAATATGAAATTACAGCCTCCTATCTCAAAAATAAAAAAAAATTCAATTTATTGTGAATCACGCTTTATACACACTACATTAGGAAATACGGAAGGGATCAAAGTGTCCGCCAAAATAATATGAATAGAAAAACACGAAATTTGTTCTTATTTCTCGATTAATTGATTTGGTTCTGAGTGATTATTTCAATGCGTTCCGAAACTTTGTGCTTTCTTGTAGCACACTTTTAGAAAGACACTGTGTATAGGTATATTTGAAATGTGTAATTAAATGTGTAATTGAAGACGTGAGACCTAGATAATTACCTCATGAATATGTACTGAAAATTTGAAGTTATAATTTACAATGGTTACTCAGAAAAACTTTTTAAAAAATTAGCGCTTTGCGAAAGGCCCCTTAAGTGTTAACATGACATTTTAAATCTTAACGCAAAATTACTGACGCGGAAAAATTAAAGTGACAACGAAAAGTACCTAGCAATCAAAATAAAGTGCGTCCAATAAAATCCGTTATCGAGATGGCTTGGAACTTGCTTTTATTTTATACTGGCATGTCGTAGCTTAGTACGTATATTGAATAACTGCGAACTGTCAACGGTGTTTACTGTCAAAGGTTTTGTTTACATTTTCGAGGTACTCTATTCCGTTATTTGTGTTGTTGCTTTTAATTCCATTAAAAAAACTGTTCCTCTGGGAACTAAACTGACGAGAAATGTTTACTACTGAACATAGAGTGTTTATGTTAGAGTCGTATTTTCGAAATTGACGTAAAATCGACGGCAATTGGGTATACTCTAGACCAGATTGTTTAGAAGAGTTTAGAGCTGAATTTCCGGAGTTGATTATTAGGGAGTTTTTGCAACACATTACGATAAAAATATCGTTACGTTAAAGGCTATGTTTCTAGCAACCTTACGGATCTAGCCAATCACAAACAGAGTTTTAACGTTTAACGTACGTAAATTTTAACGGAACCTATTGCCAAAAGCTCCGTATTGACTACCATTTTAATGCTACGCTGGATCGATGTGTTACGCTATTTCGTGAAACTGGAGGTGTCTTAAGAAAGAAAGGTTCTGGTTGCCCTCTTAAACGAAGCCAACAGGTAATCGATGATGGACGAGAAATCATGCAAAATAATCCAAAAACAACTGTTCGACAATTAGCCCAACAAATGTTAAACGTAGAGTTTTAAAATGTTATGAAGAAGGTGGTAGGCATTTTAAGCACCTTTTGTAAAAAAAATAAATGTTTTCATTAATTGCATTCTCTTATTCAATTTATAGAAAATCATAATTAAATGGGTATAAAAAGTTGGGTTATGTTTATTATAATCATATGGCTTAAGTTACAACGTGACTTCGTAAAATTTGCATTTGACATAAGCCTACTTGATAACGGTTTTTTTTTTTAATGCACTTTATAAGGTTATTCTAAAATAAGTTCCCAGTTTAAAATGGTCGTAGCTATAGAAAAGTTTTAGAATTATAGTGACAACGAGAAGTACTTACCAACCAAAATATAAGATTATTCTAACGTGCCTTTTTGAAAAACTTTCCTCTTAGTTGGCCGTGAGCCGTGAATTGTTAGTTCTGAATCAGTCTCAATGTGGTCTCAATCGAACTGCCGAAAGAAATAGCACAATCCCACTTTTAAACTAATAAAACGTTTATGTCATGATATGATATTTGTTGAGTCCGGCAATTCACGCGGTGCAAGCACGGAGTAAAAAAAGTAAAATTACCGAATTCGGCAATTTCCTTCAATAAGAAATGAGAGGTTATGATATATGTCAATTTATTAAATTTCAAACAACGCTGGTTCACAACTAATAATTCGCGGCCAACTACGAGGAGAATTTTTTAAAAAGGCACGTTATTTAAAATACGTTACCTATTTAAAACTTTTAGATTCTACAAAAATAAAGACACCAATTTATTCGTAAAGAAGTGAAATTTTATCATAACAAGAAGAAATGAGAAAAAGTTAAATATCATCACCACCGTGTTGTTCAAAAAGAACTACGTTCGTCTATGTTGTAAACGGCATGGCATTAATATAAGTGCATTTCAAGCAATATTTTCAATGACATCTGATATCGATTGTCCCTTTTCTTCACAAGTAGTAGGTGTACTAACAGATGCTCTTTCTTTGACGTAACCTCATAACCAGCCGGATTTATGTCTGGTGACATAAATGACAAAAGAATTAATATAAAAAAAAACCAATCCCTCTAAAGCAAAATGGTGTCTACAAGCGGCCAAAGAAAAGTTTGGCAACCAAGCTATTAATTATTTGCATTTAGTTATCTATGAATTTACGTTGACTGAATTTGTATTATTTAATATCAGTTGACAGAAACATAAATATAAGGTAGAATTTTTTTAACATTTTTCCCATGCTCAGAGGGTGTCCCTGAATAGTACAGAATGGCGCTGTTTCGCCATTGTTTAAGCACCCTGTATACATGCAGAAGATACAGCCATTTTCAACTGGGAACTTACCTTAGAATAACCTTATACCGAGTGTCCACTTTGATTAAGCACCATAGAAATTTCAATGCATTTTTTTTATAATTGTAAATTCCTGCTTTCCTTTTGAAGTTATTTTAAAAAAAAAACACCATAGTGAATGCAGGTTTGTTGATCTACGATGGTCCGCATGTTCGCCGGATTTAATACCAAACGATTTCTTCTTGTGGCCTTATTTAAAATCAAAATTTTATCAGACTCCTTTCTGCGATTTGAATGACTTGAGAGGTATGTATAATCGTGGAAGAATGGACAACTATTACTTCTAGAATGTTAAGTTCCTAGGGCAGGTTGGCCGCTAACGGCGAATTATTTGAACATTTGGTGGAGTACCTATTAATTTATAAACAAATATTTTTCAATACGAGTTATCTTTGAAGTCTATTTTTCATTACAAAATTTTAAAAATCAATAAAGTTTGTCAATTAGAAGTTTGTCTGCTTGATCAGAACTGTGGAATACAAAAATATCTGCTTTATTAAATACTTTTCTTTTTTAATTTCGAAAACCTATTTATTCGAAAAACACACTAAAAATAGTCTTAGCTAATGCATAACGCATAGCTACATATTAGTCGGCTTTCACACCAAAGTAGCAACCTGCATGCTTCTTGCATCTTTTGAGAAGTAGCGTGCCGCGCAGCGCATCTTAGAATTTTGCGTTCATATCAAGGTAGCACAGCAAACTATGCGATTCGCGAATTGGCAGTGTCTTGTGAGTTATTATAATCAAGGTGTCATCCGAAGATGAAGCTATGGCGTTAACTGCAGCGGTGGTTGTTAGGAGGAGAAAAAGAAAGAGAAGGTGTAATTGTTAAAGACCTCCATGCTGTTTGTCGCACGTGTATGAAATGATGAAAAAGCATCAAGAACCGCAACATTGTGGTTCCTGATTGTTTGGTGTCAACATGTTGTCAAGAACCCTCACTTAGCTTGACAATGTTTTAATTTAAGACAAAACCGCTGTCTCTTCTGAGAAGCAGCGTAGCAAAATATAGAACTTGTCCTATAAGCTAAGCTGCACGTCGCAAGTGGCAGGTCGCGTGAATGCTACGCTACACCGGTGTGAATATTATCAATTGTTTACATAGGTTCTAAAATTAGTGGCATGCAGCGTGCATCCAGGATGCAAGTAGCACGTAGCATGCTACTTTGGTGTGAAAGCCGACTTATGTCGCTTGGTGTTTTATGGTATATTCGATAGGAGGGCAGGAATTTGCAAATAAAAAAAATTGCATTGAAATTCCTATGGTGCGTAATCAAAGTCGACACCCGATATGTATGTATATCTGAAGGCCGCAATAGGTACAAATTTACGCTTTGTCAAAAAATACGTGTAAATTACGTCAAATTTATTATCGTCTGTTGGTTACGGTTTTTTTAATGTTCAGACAGACAATAACAACGCTGTACACGGTTCGTCTGAATACAACTTTACTTTGAAAAAAATGTCCATCTTTAATTTTTGTTTTTATCAACTTTTAACAGTTTTCTTTATTAAAAAACATTAACCATTAAATCTTCGTACGACGGGTTTTCTTTTAATTAAGAGTTACTTCGAAATACCTAGCTCTTTTTGGTATTTCACAAATTGTATATACAAAACAAAAGAAATTAATAAGCAAACAACAATCTTTTTGTACTTGTATGCTAACTATACATTTCAGCTTACAAATTAATGCTTTTGTATCTAACGGAGTTAAAAAAATTTAGACGGAAAATCAAGATTTCTCCCACACTTTCTTAAAATCTGCTTCAAGAGCTTGTTCACTGAATTGTTCTAACTCTGGTTTTTATTTAGAATTGCAAAATTCTTGAACATGGTGAAATATGGCAAGGTGTGAAGGTGTTAACATGTTATATCAAATTCAATGAAATTCTGCCGGAATTGATCGATTGCTCTTTCAAATCATATGCCAAGTTATTACCAAAATACACTGTGTCCACATTTCGATGCACACTATTGGTATCTCGGTTATTAAAAGACATCTCGGTTAAATGGGGAATGTTTTGCAGAATTCAATACTCGTGACAGATCTCATTTCAAATTCACCATAACTTTTTAAAATTTTAAGATAATTTTAAAAAACCAAAATTTGCCAATTTCAATGTTCCTCAATAACTCGATAACACCTAATGTGATCTCTTCTAAAGTTTTACAATGTTCAGCCACTTTTTTAAGACAAAGCTTTTGATATAAATAGAAGCCCCCGATTGTCATTTGTTTTCAAGTTACTACTGCTAACTTTTGTTTTTCATATGGCAGCCATATTGGATTTTTGATTAGTTAGATACACTTTAAAAAGAGCTTTTCAACGATGTATAACATACCCGAAAATTTTTATTTGTAAGGAGATATTAACAAAAAAAAAAAATAATTAATTTCTAATATGAAATTAGTAGGTCCGAAATTAAACAACAATAAGAAATGAAAGCTTAAAGATATGCTAAGTAATACTGAAAACGAAATAGGAAACGATAAGAAAAGTCATAAACGTAAAAAGTAAAGAAAGAGTACTAAAAGCTCAGCTTACTTAAATAAACTGTTCAATATGACGACCATTCTGATCCACACACTTTTGACACCTTATTCTAACAGAATTACAAACTCTACGAAGTGTGTTTCCGTTTAATGATCTTAGTACATCCACCACTCTTTCTTCTAAAATTTCGAGTTTCTGTGGTGCAAAATTAAATACTTATTTTTAGTGGTACCCCATAAATAAAAGTCAAGCGGGGTAAGATCAGGTGATCTCGCAGGCCATTGCACTGGTCCATTATTTGAAAGCACTTTCTCATTAAAGTTTTCTCTCAAAAAATATTGTACGTCACGAGTGTTATGGGCCGGGCAACCATCCTGCTGGAACCAAATGTTTTGCATGTTCTCAGGATTAATAATTTCTCTCAAAGCAGGTATTATCTCGTTAGTTAGTAGCTCCACATATCTGTTACCAGTCAAATTGTAATCAAAGATGAAAGGACCTATTAAGTGATTATCTAAAATGAAACTAAACTCAAAAAACAAAACAAAATATAAACAAACTGCATACCAATTAAACCGCACCAGACATTAAAACCAAATCGAACTTGAAATCTTCTTTGATTTACCAAATGTGGATTTTCAGTAGACCAATGATGATAGTTATGCCTATTGAACACTCCGCAATTGGTAAATCGTGTTTCATCTGTCCAGACTATTTTCCTAGAAAATTAGCATCATCTTCACATTTTCGTAAGTACCACCTACTAAACTGTAATTCTTCGGTGATAGTCATTATCGTTTAAACCTTGTACAATTGTTGGTTTGTAAGGATGGTATTTGCTTTTCTTCAAGGTTTTGTGAACAGTCGATTTTGGAATTCCAGTTTCACGAGCCACCGGCGAACTGATGTGCTTGGATTGTTCTGTAACATTTTTGCAAAATATTATTTCTGACGTAAAACAGCATCACTAACTTCGTAGTTAGTTTCTTTGTTCGAAACTTCCAAAGTTCCGTAAATTGCTAATTATCCTTCCAAACATTGTCCTGTGAGGTTGTTGTCTTTCCGGAAAACACTCAGCGTAATCCTCGTACTGAAGCATTTTCAGAGTTTCTATTTGCTTTGAAATACACTTCCAACATATCAACTTTTTCATCATTTGAATATTTATGTGCCATTACATCAATACTTATTAATGTTAATATTTAAAATAATTACTTATCAATAATTACGAATTAAGAATACACAAGATTTTAATTAACTAATCTCTGCAGCACTAATTGTAATTTGACAGCTTGTCATTTTGTTTCACGCGGATGTTTAATTCCATGGCTTACTAATTTTATTGGGTAGTCTGTATTTGTTAATATGAAATTAAACATCAGTAACATTTCGTTATTTTACAGTATTACTTAGCATATCTTTAAGCTTTCATTCCTTATTGTTGTTTAATTTCATAGCCTACTAATTTCATATTAGAAATTAATTTATGTTTTTGTTAATATCTCCCCTACAAATAAAAATTTTTCGGGTATTTTATACATCGTTGAAAAGCTCTTTTTAAAGACTATCTAACTAATCTAAAATCCAATATGGCTGTCATATGAAAAACAAAAGTTAGCACTAATAATTTGAAAACAAATGACAATCGGGGGCTTCTGTTTATATCAAAAGCTTTGTCTTAAAAAAGTGTCTGAACATTGTAAAACTTTAGAAGAGATCGCATTAGGTGTTATCGAGTTATTGAGGAACATTGAAATCGGCAAATTTTGGTTTTCTTTAATTATCTTAAAATTTAAAAAAGTTATGGTAAATTTGAAATGAGATATGTGGCGATCATTGAATTCTGCAAAACATTCCCCATTTAACCGTTGCTCTATGTTTTCTAATAACCGAGATACCAATGGTGAGCATCGAAATGTGGACACAGTGTATAACTTAACAACCAGTTCTAAACTTGATAAACACTTGACATATTTTAAACAGTTAATTGAAGAAATGGAACGTAAAAGGTCAATTTTCGAAAGCAATAATTAGCGACAGGAGTTGCCATTAAAAGAATCTCCATGAAGGGCTTCCCATTGTACAGTGATGACCATTAAAATCGTGACCTCTGCATGCTAACCTCGTCCTTATTGACCTGCAATGGAAATAACGGCTATCCACTCATATTGCCGCTACGAGTTCCGCGTAGGAATGTGGAAATTTCAGAAAAAATTTTTTTTTGAAAATTTCATTATTTTTAATATGAAACTTTTCAACAGGACATAAAATGAAATAGAACGAAATTTCTTTGAAATTTCAATGAAATGTCAAAAAAATCAAAATCTCAAGTCACAGTTTTATTTAGAATTTTTTTTAATACAAGTGTAAATAATGTACAGTTACGGAATTTAAAAAAGCATACAAGTCTTTAGACTTTATTTTGCAATATTTGAATAGAAAATCGATCTCTGTCTGATTGACATAAACACTGATAATAATTAAATCAGGTCACTTTCATTTTAGGAGTCAAGATAAAAAACTGTATGGTGCTTTTATTAACCCTAAATCTTTCGGGTAATCTTCTCACTTACCACCCTTCGTCAATAATGTATATAGTTATTTGCGTTTTTCGGGTAAACTTAAATGCGGCATGTTAATGTCGGTCTGTCACTTTGACAATGATTTTGACTTATGAAGCGAAAATAATTTCAAACAAAACCAAGTTAACACCGACACGTTTTGAGTGTATGCTTTTTTAAATTCCGCAACTGTACAACTGCGAACAGAAAATTTCGGACTGTCTTTAGTACACTGACATAAGAATATAGAACAATCCTTTACTCTCATTTTGATTGATATATGACGCAGATTTTAAGAAAGTGTGGGAGAGATATGAAGTCCCAAAAACTCATCGTGATTTTCCATCAAAATTTTTGAACACCATAAGATTCTACAACAGTATTCATTTGTAAGCTAAAACGTTGTACAGTTAGCATACAAATACAAAATTATTGTTGTTTGATTATTAATTTCTTTGTGAAATACATAAAAGAGCTAGGTATTTCTGAAATAAATCTTAATTAAAAAAAACTCGTCGTACAAAGATTTAAAGGTTCATGTTTTTTAGTAAAGAAGACTGTTCAAAGTTGATAAAAACATAAATTAAACATGGACATTCTTTTCAAAGTAAAGTTGTATTCAGACGAACCGCGTGTAATTTACAATACCTACATAATATACTGCCATAAATTGTTTGCTACTATTGTTCACCGATCGCTTGTCTATTCATACTGAATTGTCACTTGCAAACTACATTGTTGCCGTTTTCGAAGTCAGTACGTTCTTTTTGCATTTAAAAAATGATATGAAAAATATCAAAAAAGCACAAGAAAATAATCGAGTTTCATTAGCTCAGAAAAAGCTGTACAGGGTTATTCACGCAAACTGTCCATTAACGCAATAATATGTTCTAAAAGAATAAATACATGTGCTAAACGCCGGTTGACAAGGAAAATTTTAAATTTACAAGCATACCTTGATACGAAGCTCTTGTGAATGTTGCTTAAATAAAAGCTTCAAACGTGCGTGTTATTGCGTTTTATTGGATATTAATTATGCAAACAATAATCCGTCTCTTATATGACGGGGAACTTACAGTATTAATTAATGACATAAATACTGTAACACCCTGTATTGCTGTTTAAAAAGTACGATTTCACAACATAAGCGTAGTAGGCCTTTTCTGTTTGGGAACCTTTTATAAATACTATTTCTAATTATAATTAATAGTATTTTCATCTTTTTTGAGGGGGGGGTCAATTTTCCATCCGGGGAGAGGGCTAAGCTCCCTTAGCTACGCCAATGTTGTACGAATAGTTTGACAACTGTCTGTGCAATTGTTGCTTTTATTAAAAAATCTAAATGAGCAGAAAAACACTAAATTTTAGTTGTAGGTTCTTGTCCGATGAAAATTATATCGTTAATTCTTTAAACGGACACCACCTAATGTTTCGCTATCGTTTGACAGCTTCGTCAGCTGATGATAGCAAAACGTTAAGTGGTAGTGTGCATTTTTAATGTCTGTTTAAAGAATTTGTGATACTAAATTTTAGCCAATTTAACCTAATTTCTATCTATTGAACATGTTGATCTAACAAATGGCGAATTTCACTGTTTGCACTTCTTTCAGAACAATAATTAAACTGAAAAAATTGAAGTTTGACAGCATTTCCAAGCAAATTACACGTTAATTATTTCTTCTCCTCTTCACCATTAGTTTTATGCAGTTTACAATTAATTTTCATATTTGACGTTGTCGACCTGACGATGGTTATTTAACCGAAACCGGTCGTCATAATAAAATATCGAGAGAAAGTTGGGAAGTATTACTCTTACTACATTTAATAATTAAACAGTTTTCTTTCACTTTGGGACTGCTTCGCAAGCTTTTCCGGAACCAACACTTCCATCCATCGCTCACAATCAAGTCGATTTTGAAATGTAATGTTGCGCAACGCTGTCGCTTAGCAGCATAGCGCAACGCTTTGCTCAATGTGCACACGCTCGTTGATTTTAATGAACTTGAAATTTTAGCTCTAAGGCCACGTTTATATCGAACGCGCTTTGCTTGGTGTTTGACGTATACTCACAGTGTAAAGAAAAGCGCTAAGTAAAGCACACGAGAGTAGGTGTTTATATCGACAAGGTGTTGAAACGCGTTTCAGCCACCACTTGACAATTATTGAAACATGAAGAAATTAACACGCAAGTTGTTGCTATTGGAAAATACTACATCAAAAATGAAAACATTAAAGAGACGACCTAGAAAATGGGTACATGCATTTAATCCACAGTTTCTGCAAAAGGTTTACGTTTTTATGGCCGGCATCCTTTGGATTCCAGATTGGTTCCCGTTTATATACGGAACTAATCAGTTGCTCTTCCATATTTTTATAAAAGTACTTTTCGTAAACAAAGCGTTCAACTTCTACCAGGCGGAAAAAACGAACACTGTCCGTTAACTGGCGCTTCACTTAGTTTACTGCTAAGCATAGTACAGCATGAAAAGCGCGCGGTATGAACGTTTACGTGCAAGGCAGTAGGACGATTAACATCGCTTTACTGCCTAGCGTGCAGTACGACGCAAAGCGCAAAGTAAAGCGCGTTCGGTATAAACGTGGCCTAACGCTCATCGCCCATCGCTTAACGCTCACCGCTCATCGCTGTCCAATGTGAACGGAATTCTAGGCCATTTTAACACTTGCCGCTCATCGCTGTCCAAGATGAACGGAATCAAATAAGCTTTGCTGAAATTACTGTCCTTCAGCTTGAATGTACAAACGTACCCTTGCGCTTCATGTTTTCAAAGTTCAAATGCGTTTATAAGTGTTGGGGGGTTATGTTAGCACGAAAAAATAATTTGACAACTGTCAGTGCTACTAACTAACCTTTAGGAGAAAAAACATTGAATCAGAGCCTACTTTAATTTGGAATTTAATTGAATGCAGGGTAGTATTACTGTGGAAATTCTGTATGTACAAGCAACAATTAATTTAATTTTGAAAATATTACAATCCACTGACTGCTATTCGCATATCTAATAGGTTGTTCGGAAAAAATTGTCGTTTTCTTTTTAATTCAGAATGTTTATATAGGGTGATTGAAATTCTAGGGCCCGCATGGGGATCTCGCTTATTATAAGAGATAGAGAATCGGTTAAATGCAGGCAAAGTTGCCAAATTTCATGGTGATTAATAATCTGTTAAGAAATTTGAAATATTTCGAACGGTTCCTTCACAATCGGAGAAAAACGAAAAATCGCGATTTTCAAAAATCGGACATAACTTCTTTATTTATGATTTTTTCCAAAATCTGTGAAAACATTCCTGAAGCAACTTTTTACGCTTGATTGAATGCCGAACGTACTTTATTTCTAGGACGATTCGTTTTTGAGAGCAAACTTCATTTTTTCTTATGGGCGCGATTTCTGTTGTTTAGACAGATACAGAGCACATTTTTTTCTGAATTCATTAGTATTCCACACTTCTTATTTTGTTTAAATTTTCAATGAGAAATTTTAAAAAAACTTAAATTAAATTATGTGCACGCGTTTGAATTGGCTTCGTGGGTCGTTGAGACTGTCAGTCTCAACGACCCACGAAAAGCAGCAGCAACACCACCAGCAGCAGCAGCCCTGAGGAAGTTCTTCTGCAATGGAGAACGAAACGTCGGCAGTAGAAGAAGTCAACGTGACGCGGTTCCAACCGGAAGCCAATTCAAACATGGACGACGGCCGCGGAAGCCTTCAAGTTAAATTATTATGTGCACGCATTAAGTTAGCTTAGCTTCAAACATTAAGTTAGCTTAGATTCAATTGTATGCTGCGTAGCCAACGTTCGTTCAATTGGTCTGTTATTAAATACATAATGGCGTATCCGAATGAAGAAAAACGTGATATGTTGCGTATGTTTTATTGTCATAACGAAATTTCATTACAAGTGCTCAACGGTATTTAGAAAGTTATCCGGAAAGAATCCAACCAAGTATTAAATATTTTTCCAAGTTGGATAACAATTTGATTCAAAATAATAGAACGTGTACTGGTAAGTATTGCGGAAAATGTCTTCGAACAAATGCTCTGATTTTTTTTCTGTACATTCTCTTCGAATTTCAAGTGTATCATTTTGAATGAAATTGTTATCCAACTTGGAAAAATACCTAATATGCAGTTGGTTGAATTATCTTCAGATAGGTTTCTAAATTCCACTGAGTAATTTTAGTGGAATTTTTGTGACAAATAAAAAATGTGCAATATATCACGTTTTTCTTCATTTGAATACGTGATTCTGTATTTAATGACAAACCAATTAAACAAAGGTATATAGGTATTCCATGGCTACGCAGCATACAGTTGAACCTAAGCTAAGTTAATGTGTGCCTATGAATCTAATTTCAGTTTTTTCAAAATTTCTCAATGAAAATTGAAGCAAAATAGCAAGTGTGGCATACCAATGAATTCAGAAGGAAATGTGCTATCTATCTGTCTAAACAACTAAAATCGCGTCCATAAGAAAAAATGAAGTTGGCTCTGGAAAAACATAAACGAATCGCTCTAAAAACAAAGTACGTTCAGCATTCAATCAAGCGTAAAAAGTTGCTTCAGGAATGTTTTCACAGATTTTGGAAAAAATCATAAATAAAGAAGTTATGTCCGATTTTTGAAAATCGCGATTTTTCGTTTTTCTCCAATTGTAGAGAAACCGTTCGAGATAGTTCAAATTTCTTAACAGATTATTAATTACCATGAAATTTGGCAACTTTGCCCCTATTTAACCGATTCTCTATCTCTCATAATAAGCGAGATCCCCATGCTGGCCCTCGAATTTCAATCACCCTGTATACATAAGTATATAAATTTTGATTAATCTATATAATCACCATTTACACCAGTGACCTTTTGCCATCTTTCTGCTAGCAGTTGTATTCCACGGTGATATCACCCAACTTTTCTGGAATCCAAAAACTCTAGACATAAAACGACATTTTTTTCCGAACAACCTAATATAATGTTTCCTGTAACACTTAATCCCCTCTACATTGTGCTTTACTCACATTGAGAACGCAAGGGTAGTAACTTTTCTTTTTAACATATTGTGAACTCTTTGTTGCTCTTTATGAAACCCTAAAAAAACTCTAACCATTTTTAAAACCAAAATTTTTATAAAATGTGCTAAAATCCACACTATTGGCCAAACTCAAAGACTTCACAGTCTGTACAGTGAATTGCAGTCCTTGCAATGAATTTTGTAGAGAGTATTAATTATTTTTATTTATTAATAATGTCCTTTAGTTCTATAATTAGGCATAATTAATATTAATTGTTTTATTGTAATGCAAAAAAAAGGAAAATAAAATTTCTTAAAGCCTGGTTGCATTTTAAAAGTGTTCCCTGACTACTTCCCTATTAAGATATATTTTATAACGAAGATGCATGGTAAATTTTAGGTTTTTATAAAGTTCACAAACATTATATTTCCAGAGACAGACTTGACAATTAAACTAACGAGTTTTCAATTAAAAAACTTCTCGCAGTATGCCATGAAATGACAAAGGCAGAAGAAGGCATGTCTTACTTTATAGTAAGTTGTCAAATACAACTGACACTACTGACAGATGAATTCTTTTCGTTACAATAGCTGCGTTACTTTTGCCACATATCTTATCTCAGATTACATAAACGTCATTTCCGTTAGCACGAACAAGTAAGTTTAAACGAAGATTTCAACGTAGCAACCAATGGGAGTGCTCGAAAGGCAAGGTAGGAAGTGGGTATCTCAATTCAAACACACTTGTTCGTGCTAACGGAAATGACGTTTATGTGGTCTGAGGTAATATTTGTGGTAAAAGGAAAACACCTAATTTCTATCGTAGGTATTGAAAAATGGTTTCCACATGAGATATTTTGATGATAAAATTATTAGTCGCAATACAGAATTACAAAATAAATTATTTAAATCATACTCCACACATACTCCAAAATGTAATGGCTGTAGTTAGAAGCCGAACGTTAAAGTGTTTTCGAGCAGATGGTGAACATTTTCCCCATCTTTTATAAATAATAATACAACTTCTGGAGTATCTGAAGCATTTTCTTTTTTGAAAAGTAATAAGTTATAAAAAGTGAGCAAATAAAAATCATATTGAGTAGGCGATGCTATGTCTGTGATTAACTGAATTAATTAATGTAATACATACATGGACTGCCAAATTTATTAACTTTTATTTAATCATAGACATACATTTTCTTTGCACCGCCTACTCTAATCTGATTTTTAGATGCTCACCGTTTATTTCGCACAAGCAATAACTTGTGCCACATGCGCAGACATACGTTTTCGACATCATATTTTTCCATGGCATGCTAGGGAAGTTTTTTATTTGAAAGCCCTTTATTATATTCCGTTGTAATTCGACAACAACGTACAGAAACCTACAATTATTTTAATTGGGAATATATTTTTTATATTGAAGATATCTACTGCATTTTAAGATTTTACAACGTTCAAGTCAATACTGTTTAGTATTATTATTAGACATAATCTTAGCAATTATATTATTATATTACAATACTAATGTTTTGATAACGGTTTTAATATTAAAAATGTTATTTTATTCAGTTCTAGTCCAGTAACAAAATCTATTTTTTAATGAAAATATGTTTACTAAAGAAATTTCTTGTAATTGCTAGTCTACGAAGGTCTCTTTGCGAAAAAAATCTAATAAAAGAGATTAATGTGATTAACAACAAAATTTTGCTAACACGGATTTAACTAATTCGTTACAAATTATACAAGGTACTTTGGAATTTCTTGCAGAACCAAATGTCCGATTACGGGTAGGTCTTTCCATCTTTTGATAAACTAACTGACGGATACTCATTATCCATGGTATATAGTTACCATGAAATAATTCATAAAAATCAATCAACCATTCATAAATCAAGGCCATAGGGATTTACATGTTAAAAATTCGACCTCATGTTAATGTATGTTATGGCACAAATTTGAAGCAAATTTTTATTTTTGTTAATGTAAATATGATGAGAGTAAGAGGGAGATGGAAAAACTGGCCCTAAATATAAAATATTTTTTACAATAAATTGTTAAATCTGTTTTTTCTACATCTAATAAATAACGGTGATTCAAAACTGTCTCCCTATATTTTCAGGGTGAATAGAACATCAAAAAATAGAGGCCACCTTTTTATATAATTTTTTTTTTCCAAAGGTTAATAATAAGGGACTTATAATCTCCTGAAAGAGGGGTGAAACGTATTGTTTTTTTTTTGGCAACATCTTTTGAATCCTTTAAGTCATCAAACTAATATTTGACACTCAGATATAAGGCATCTAACTGAACTTTTACAACGCATTTGTCAGATCGTTCCTCCCTTTCAAGGTGCCTATACACCGAAACAATAACAAAAACATGTAACAGCAAAAATGCTAATAACAAATATGTGAATAACATTCATTTGATTGCCACTGGAAACGTGGATTACAATCTAATATTAACATTGCTATTAACAATGTTACTAACATTGTTGCTAACAAAAAGCTGTAATGAATTTTAAAGATGTGTAACAATGTTATCAACAATATTCATGATATTGCTATCAACAATATTACTGAATGTTATGGACATGTTGGTAAATTTATTTGTCCTTGTAAATTGAAACCTGACGGTTCCATAAACATTAATGCTTACGAATATTTCAAGTAGCGACATCTTTTGATCGCTTTTTGACCTGACATTGCAGTAGGATTGACAAATTGAAGTTAGTTCGCTACATAATAAGTCATCTCATGCAAGGCGGCCATGCTTGCTGTCAAAGCATATGAGAATTTTAATAAAGTTTTGTGCAAATCGGTTTCGATTACAGCGGATTCGTCAAGCAGGCTCTGTACAGCTGTTTCAGGCCTAGTTGGGCCTTCGTCAGCAGAGCCGTAGCTCGAGGACTCCACTGCAAACCAAACCGACTTGTCCAGGTTATTCGCCAATGCATGGGATGACTTATTATGTGGCGAACTAGCTTCAATTTGTCAATCCTACTGCAATATCAGGTCAAAAAGCGATCAAAAGATGTCGCTACTTGAAATGTTCATTACTTTTACATCGCTTGAAGAATCCGCTGTAATCGAAACCGATTTCCACAAAACTTTATTAACGCTTACGGTACCTACTCTTCTATAATTCAGTTTTCCTTAGACCATTCCATCTTGGAGCTTTGAAAAATGCAAATACTGAACTCAGAAGAACAAGAGTAACAAATTACGGAGAAGCGTTTAAAACTATAGATCACAATAAAGTTGACGCGCATTTAATCTCTCGGAAAGTAACGAAATGTTATCCACATGTCACTAACATTTTGTTTCCACATGTAACATGTCAATAACACTTTTTGATCTAGACCGCCTCCAGACCGATCGTAAAATATTTGCTATTAACAAAGTTATGAAGAATGTTATTGACAAGTTAATGGAAAAAATAATAAATGTTAACAGCAAACGTTATTAACATAAATTATTTTCAACATGTTACTAACATTTCTTCGGTATTTCTTCACATGATAATCGCAAATGTTGTCAACAATGTTGATAACAATGTTAATAAAGATGTATCTAACATTTCTTGGCCCAATTTTTAAGATTTGTTAAAAGCATTGTTATTAACACTGTTATTAACAGTGTTACCTCTGCTGTAAAGCCAACTTTAAGTGATAGTTTGAGGGGACCACTTTCGGTATTTTATGGTAACTACTCGTAAATGCAATAGGTGTATGCTAACGTTTAAACTTCAATTATTCGAAAACTGTTCGGTTTATCGAAATGCAACAAGAGAACCTTTTCGTGGCAAATAATCTAAAGAATATTGTCTTCACAATTTTTTTATGAAATATGCAAAAAGCAAAAAATTTAAAAAGGATGGAGGATCTAACAAATGCGCAGTTAGATGCCTTATACGTCAATTTAAAATATTAGTATGCTAACTTGAAGGATCCAGAAATATTGCAAAAAAATAATATTTTCCACCTCTCTTTCAGGACTTATAAACAGACCGCGGGAACTTTGTGGGATGTAGTGTGAATGACTTAATTAAAGCGCAAAAACAAAATACGTAAACAATTAGTGGCGGATGTCAAATTGCGCTCGCTAGCTAAAATAAAATAAATATCCACACTTACTTTACGTGCGATCGAGCAAGCGCCGCATCTGAGTAGGAGTTCGGACATTGAACACCACAACCTCCCGCGGCCTGCTTATAACTCCCTTATTATTCACTTTTGGGAAAAAAATTATATAAAAAGCTTACCTTGTTTTTTGATGTTGTACTCACCCTGAAAATATAGGGAGACAATCCTGAATCACCTTGTATACCTGTGAAAAACCCAAAAACCCTCTTAAAAAAAGTGCCCAATTTACCTATTATTTTGAAACTATGATAATGTTTTTATTTTTGCAGAAATTCGAACTAAATTAATTCGCTAAAATCATTAAATTTTACAGTAAAAATTATACAAAACAGTATGTACAGTAAAGAAAAACTTTTAAGTTCTTCCCAAATACGACACTCTACAATTGACTTACTGTATGTAAAAAAGTCTTTAAAGACTTACATTGTAGTAAAATTCCTTGCATGCGCCCTTTCATTATTTCTTTGGCTTTCTGGAGTTCTTCCTCGTATTGTGTTTTTTCACTTAGCAATCTACGCACGTGTGAATTCGTTGATTGAATCATCGAGTAAAAAGTGTTGGCATTTCTCTTGTTGCAGTCACCTCTTTCCAACCAGGTGATTACAATCTGTAATAAATACTATATTTAAATAAATCGTAAATTAAATTACAAAATTTACTACTTATACATAACGCATACGTAAAATTTAATTAAATCCACATCACACGTATTTTATGTAATTAACAGTTATAATAAAACCGAAATAATAAAAATACCAGTAAACGAAGGAATATTTTTACCGAAATTAATTTCAATACCGGTATTTAAGTTCGCTACAGACTATGCGTGTATTCGCGATGCGTGATTTTATTCGGTTCGTAGTAGTTCGTAGTAATTCATAAACAAAGCCTACAGACTTTGCGCGTACATATTTGCGATTCGTGATGCACGTTGACATGATTCTTCATGTTAGTAAGTAATTTCTCATATTAGTAACTATACGGTTTAAAAAGTGGTATAGGTAGATTCACGTTTTTCAGTACAGTTCTGGAATGGAAAATGACGACGATCTAGTGAGAATATCAGTTTTAAAAATATTCTTCACATTTACTGGTTAAGTGACAATTCTTCTTTTCTTCAAAGTTTAAAATTAGTACTTAAAAATCATTACGTTAGCTAGAGGATGTCGTAGGACATAAGCAATGCGTACGCCGCGGCATGCTCAAAGGAATCTAACTAAAAGAAAGAGAAAAAGGAATTAATTATTCGAAAAAACAAATTACCCAGAAATTTACGCAGAAAGAGAAAATTTGCAACAAAAGCTAATATCTAAAAAAACCCAGATTACACAGCATAAAAATTGAGTCACCAAAGTTTGACATTACAGAATAAATAAATAAATTGGTAAACATAAAAAAACAAAGAACTATCCAAAATAGCTGAGCATTAAAATTGTCACCCAAAGTAGGGGCATAACACAGCAATATGCACTCCTATTTTTTTTGCTATTATTCATTAACCACTGATTATTATGACACCGTAAAATGTTCTTTTTATTCAAATTGAAGCAAGTTGAAAATTGCAATGTCGTCCCTCCAGATTGGTCGACTCGAACACTGTGGGATGGTGCGACGGCATATACGACACGGGACACTAGCTCCGCGAGTTTTTTGATGACCGATTGACAAGTTTACATACACAAGTTGAGTTTCCTCCGAGATCACTTTGTTTTGTTTGACCGTCATGTACTATTTTGTGTTTCCTTACTTAAGAAATAGGATTTTCAAAACTGCTGTAGAGAATTTGCAAGAACTAGAACAAAGGATTGTTGAAGAATGTGCAACCATAACGCCAGAAATGATGCAAAATGCTTTTGCTAGCATGAGAAGGCGCGTAAATTTATGCAGGAGGAGGACTGTTCCAATAGTTACTTTAATTTGTCTTTTCTTGTTGAAAAAAAAATGTTATAATTCTTCCATTTTACTTTTCAAATTAGTCAACATATTAATGTTGACTAATTTGAAAAGGGGAAGGGGGGGGATATAAAAGAAACTTACAGAACATTATTTATCGGCTTTTTATCAAGAAACAAAATATATAATAACACAAACAAAAATAAATTCTATACATACATAAGTACTACCTACACAGCGAACTACCGTAAACTGTTTAAATGAACCAATCAAACCCTTAGTGGGCGAGGGTCTAGGCGACCAGGGCGCGTTCGAAATATTGGTATGTATAACTCCCACTATAAAACTCTGCTCGTTCTGTTCGAGTTGGTATAATTCTTTTCGATATTCGAAAACAGTGCAAATCACTATCATAAACGCTTAATTTTGAACGCTTTCCAGAAGTACTTAAATTTAGGTGGAAAATATGCTTTACTTAAAAAATGATGTTAAAAAATCTTTAATCAAAGAATGTACTAAAAATGTCAAAGAGGTACTGACGTACTAGGGAATCTTCCATTGTACTGAATCTAGTACAATTGTACTTGTAATCGAAGCCCTGGAAAGGGGCGAACTTTATGTCGTATATCCCGTAGACATTCTGGAGGCTACTCAAATGTGGCGGGTTGTTCTTCGAAGAATCTAACGTCGTCCCGGCGGTGACATCATTTCGTCTCGCCGGACCCGGTGACGTCGCTTCATCTCGCCAGGCCCGGCCGTCACAATATTATAATCGCGTAAAAAAATTAAAAACTATCATCGACATTTATTTCAGAATTTAATAAATATATAAAGAATGAGATTAAACCATATATGTATAGGGTGTTCGTTTTTTGAGCCCAACCATGTGGATCTCGCTTATCTTAAGAGGTATGAAGTTGGTTAAGTTAGAACAAACTTGCGTATTTTTATCCCAATCTTTAAACAAATTTCACGTATTTTTTACGGTTTTCAAGATATTCGAAAAAAACAAATAAAAATCACGATTTTCGTTTTTATTTATTTATTTTTTTTTTTTCTATAAAAACCAATGAAGTTAGGCATTTTTAGATCAGACATTGTTAAGGCACATTTTTATGAGGAATTTAAATATGCCATTGTAAAGACATTGCGTGACAAAGGTCGTAATAAACGACATTCAACTTTTTATTTTCTTATGGACACCCTCTTGGATTTTTACATTGTTAAACGAAGCGTCTTTTTCTTATTACTATGATGTATCACACTTGATGATTGGAATTAGATTCTGAACAAAATTTCGAAATCATCTATTATGAAAAGAGTGCTTTGGAAACAAGAATCAACATTTTTGTTTCCAAAGAAAATTTGACAGTTCAAGTCAATTTTAGGTGTGATAGTTACATTTATTGTTAATTGCAGTAATAAAATATCGCTCTTGAACTAGAGAAAACGAGAAATGCTTGAAATTTTTACGTCTTTCATTAACACGCAAATTAGCTCAAAAATCCATATCTGCAGCCAGCCTAAAGATATCAACGGAACGAGTACGTTCAACTAAATGGTCACCAGAATTGAATCCTTTAAATTAGAGATGTAATTTTTCCGGAAAAATAAAAAAGATGGAAATTTTCCGATGACCTTTTCCGGTAATTTACCAGAAAATTTCCGAATCAATTATAGTAACGTATTTCTTTAAAAAAAATATTTTTTATAAACTCAGGAGCAAACGCTAGTTAAAATAGTACCAAATACTCATGTACAACGGTAATATAAAAAATGACAGAAATTGCAAAATAATGTGTATTCACAAACCAAACTTATGCTCTGGCGTCCGCTTATAATTCATAAATTGTACGTATAGGTATTTTTCCGCATTTTGGGCACATAATCTTTTGAAGTTAGGTTAGGCATTACATTTTAATAAATGATTTTATGTTAAACTGCGCAGCGCAACAAATAATAACTTCCTTGAATTTTCGTCGGAAATTTTCCAGAAAAATTGGTTAGAAAGTTTCTGGAAAATTTCCATTTTAGAAAATTTCCAAAATGGAAAATTTCTGAACACACATCCCTACTTTAAATTATATTTTGCGGGGTACTATGAAAAATAAAAATTTACAAAATTGTACCTGTCCATGTTGATGATTTGCTTAGAGCTTAGAAGTATTGTTACAAATTTGAAATACTTATGCCATGTTATTTTGGTTCTGAAATTTGAAAATTGTAGTACCAATAGGTCCGTCCATTTGTCAGTATTTCGAGTTCTGGACCGTTCAAAATCGTACTCGAGCATCAGCAGTGCACAAAATTGGGATAGAAATTTCATAGGGTAGGTGGGGGGTAAAGGTACGCAACTAACAGCTTTTTGGACCTACACGAACCCATTTAATAAATATGGTAGGGAAGAAATGGTGAAATTATAGGTAGAAAACTGTATTGTTGACAAAATTTTAAAATTTGTATTTGCGGACATTTGCCCCACAGGATTGGGCAAAGATACGAACTGCGATTTTTCCTCTTTTCTGTGATACTTGAATGAAACAAAAACAAAAACATCGAAGTAAAAGATTGATTAGGATTTATTTAAAAAATGAGCCTTATTACAAGTGAAATTACATCACATTGTTCCTGCAAACAGCCTTTTCTTATTACTTTTGAGCTCTTTACTACTATCCCAGTGGTTATTGCTAGTATCATACTCTGGAAAATTAAACAACACAAATAAATAGGTACCTCCTTTGAATTGTATCAAAACTGAAAGCTGCCAACTTGGTAGGTACCTAGATAACACGACCATAACTAAGACATGAAAACAACAAGTGCGGATCTTTTCCCCATTTTAATGGCTGCTGAAAAATGTGACTTGTTGATTTCACCCTCGAAAAAACGAAAGAAACTGGCATGCAAAATGATATTCAAGACGTCGATTTTCATAGGATTGGTCAGTATAAAGCCTAATCCCTGCTAATAGATGAACAGAAGATGCATAAATTGAACAAAATATTAGATGAAAAAGGTGAAAAATGAACTTATCGCATTTTTTCCCCTTGGAGAAGCACAACTGAACTGAGGTTCGGGCAGGAGGCGTTGTCTGCCGCATGGGCTCCTGCGACCTAGCAGCGATCCCGAAGTACCTAGAAGGCGCCCAACGTACAGATGTGTTGGAAAAGGTGTTGTACAGCTACGTTTTAATTATCTTTGCTTTTCAGCGGCAATTGGTTTTTCTATTTTTGTGTTCAATAATAGGGTAGAAGCATCGGTTTTGGCCACTGCACCAGTTGTGGTCACTTTGAATTTTTCATGGTTAAAATAAGAAAAATATTAATCTAAAAATAAGTTGGAATATTCTCACCAAATGTTTGAAGATAGTGGTTTAATTCTGCATTTTCATAACATTGGCACTATTGGTTTGGCCTTGACATGCAGTTGAAGCGTAGAGGACAACTTGATCGCTGTTTTCTAAGGGTTAAGCAACAGGAGTACATAAGAAAACTTATAACTGCTTCATTTATAATAGTAATCCTATAATTTTTGTGTATTTGATAAGTGCAATTATTAAATTTTTCGATAATTTCTAAAATATTTTAAAGTTAAACTTCAAAATTTGTGAAATGTGGGTGGCCAAAACCAGTACATTCCTAAATAAAAATGTCTAGTTTTGGCCACTAAAGTGACTAAAATTGGTATAGACATTTTCCAGTTTTGGCCATTAGTTATAACTGTCTGCGCACATTTTCGTTTGTGCTACTACAGTATAAATAAATTTTCTAAAGATTCCAGACAATAAAATAATGGGAAAACTGTGAAAATAAAAGGTTTGCTGAAGAAAGAAAACAGAATTTTCTTTATGATAAGGACCACTTAATAAATGCATAGATGCCATAACAAATGGAACTTCAATGCAGATTG
Organism: Dorcus hopei; assembly: GCA_033060865.1. NCBI lineage: Eukaryota > Metazoa > Arthropoda > Insecta > Coleoptera > Lucanidae > Dorcus > Dorcus hopei. The sequence goes on from CM065422.1 coordinate 37,195,361, forward strand.
CCTTAAAAAATTTAATGTAGATTCGTGCTTAAAGTATCTGAATGGAAAGCAATAAAATCGAAATATTTCCGCAATATTATCAATTTTTCTTACTATCTATCAAAATAATAATAATTTCTACATAACGCCGTGCAGAAATAAAAATTATTATATTCAATCATTGTTGATAATAGTGTACTTCTTTTTGTGTTTAATATAAATTTCTTGGGATAATAAATACCTAACTAAGATGTGTTTTTAACGAAGTTGCCAAAACTGGAGCACAGGTGTGGCCAAAAGTGGTGAAAGAGTGGCCAAAACTGGTGAAATTAGCATTTCCAACTTTTTATTTATTTTGCAGTACCAAATAAAATTCAATCCATTTTTTTTTTAATTTGGTAATATCTTCCCAATGTATGTCTATGCCCTTTGGACGTATTTGTTTGGATATATTTTTCAACATGTGACGTAAAGACAATGGTAAAGAGAAAACTTCGCTTAAAGTGGCCAAAACTGGTGCCTCTATCCTATTATTGCCAGAAACCGTATATGTAACAAAACTTGTACAACAATTTTTTAAACTTCATGAATGCACATACAAGTTTACACAAGTACAAATTCTGTACAACACTTTTTTGAACACGACTGTACACTGCGTACGCTTTCCCCGCTGCGTATCTTTACCCCACTTACCCTACTGCGCATGATTTGAACGGTTCAAAACTTGAAATTCTGTCAAATGGAACAGACCTAATACATATTATTTGTATTTATAATTTTGATGTATTAATTATACATGCGGTGGATTATTCATGCATGCGAAAAAATGCCGTGCCGCAGATTATCCGTGCCGAGACGGTAACGTATGCTGAGTAAATTCTCTTGGTGAATGAATCCTGCGTGTGCATTGGTAGTGTTTTCGTACAGAATACGAATTACAATTTCTTCTGTTACGGACTAATTCTAAAAATAGTTCATTATCATCGTCAATAGCCTGTAGAGCCTATGAGATTCATGTGACTTGTTATTTGTTGGCGTCATCGTCACTACATACATAGGTAGTGTCACTTACGCGATAATCGCAGCGTATTTTTAAGTTTTATCGTTTTAATATATTTTAACCCTTTTAAGAATGACTTTAGGTATATTTTCGCGACGGATGAAAGACGGCGTGTTTTAAACAACAACGTTTTCGTGAGTAATTATGACGTCATGGTTATAATTTTTGAAAGCGGTTACTGTAACACATGGATGAACCTTTCGACCTGTGTACATTTTCTGCATCCATGGTTCGATTATTTTCGGCTGCGCCACTCCGATACTGTGACGGTGCGTAATCGGCATCTGGGCGACCAGACGGGCTTAGATCCTCGAGTCTTTAGTAATAAAACAAACCGAAAAATTTCGTACCACTTACCCGACACAGATTTGTCACTTACGCGTCATTGTGAAATCAAAAAAGGAAAACAAATTATGATATTAAAGTTTTATTAAAAAACGATAAATTACAATCAATTAATAATAATTAGTTCATAATCTATCCTCTTTTTAACCGAAATCTTTGTCAGAAAATCATGAATTTTCCAGGAATTGCTCTGTGTTAATTCTGTATACTGAATTACATTTTCCCTGATGTACCTAACACAATGAATTTTACGAATGTTAGGAATAGGTAACAAATTTTGACATCGAGAATTTCATCTTTGTTACCACTTTCAATTTTGCCATTGTCTATTACGGAAACAAGTATTTGCCCGCTTGTTTTGTCGCGTTAGTGGCACTAATTTAGCATAAAGTAACATAGCTATCTAAATGTTTTAAAACGGCAAATAAAGCTAAATGTTTGCAGAAAGAGATTGTATGTTTTCAAATGATGAATAGTTTTCTAAAATGAGATATACAAATAAATATGTTTCTGCCACTTACGCGGAGGGTAAAAAATTGGAGACTTTGTAAATCCTTTTTCTTGTACTTCAAAACCAATTTTTATTATTTCAATACATATTATAAAAACAACATTACTTGTCTTAATAATGAGAGGACAATTTCAGCTGTGCGTTTTTTTTTTAATGAAATTTTAATGACAGCTAATGAATCAGTTATTCACTAAACTAAGCGTACATTGTTACTTTAGTTTAAACTATGAAAATAATTTTTTTCATAATACTAAAGATAACTAAATACAGAAAATTAAAATCTATTCTTTTGCTAATCATTTTTGAAAAATTGGACAACAAAACTTACAGATGAAAAACTATCTCTCAGGTTGACATTACCGTGGAATTGCATAAGTGGTGATAATTTTTTGACAATTTCAACTAGATTCACGAATCTTTGTTGCTATAGAAATCTCACGAGTGGACGAAGTCCACGAGTGGGATTTCTTAATAGCAACAAAGATGAGTGCTAATCCAGTTAAAATTATAAAAAAAAATTATCACCACGAATGTAATTCGGCGTGATTATTATTTAAACTACGTCGGAAAATCTCAAAAGCGAAATCCACAATGGCTACGGTTCTGAATTTTTAATGTTTATATTTAGACAAATGAAAACGTGAAGAAATAGTCGCTGTAATTAACTACTAGCAAATTGTCAGTGAAATTTTGATGCTATTGGTCGACTTGAAATTTTTTCTCAGTACGATTGACTGACAGGATTGTTTAAAAAATAATCCACACAATTTTTACGCGGTAAAAACATATTTTTTATTATCCGTGTCACGCGCGGTCCCGATGAATACAGATAATCGGGGTCCTACTGTAATACAGTTCGTAATTTATCTTACATTAATTAAGTTTTACCGTTGAGTGAAGGAGTTTAAAAAGAGGCGTAGCCATATGTATTTTTTCGTAGCCAGCGTCCGATGAAAATTGTAACACAATTTTGTGATACAATTATTATTATTATTGGGCAACCGCCACAGATAAAAAAAAAATTATTCGACGTACTGCGTTGCCTATTTAAGGTATAATATGGCGCGAAATGTTCCTTCCCTTCCAATAATGAACTCCGCTATTCTTTGCAACATTTTGACATTGATTTATTTTAGAAATAAATGTAAAGTGCAAATCGTCTAATTTCCATTTACGTACCATCGTGATCATAAGAATCAACTACAAGAATTTAGTTGTGTAACAATAGGTTTGACAGTGTTTATCATGTATTTGTCAACCTATAAACTCTCATCCATCTCATTCAATTCCAAAGAAATAAATATTCTCTATGATTAGTAATACTAATAGCTAATTCAGTTTCAATTGAGGCGTTGATTTCAAAAACAGCATATGTCCAAAATAGACAAAATCGAGATGTTACCGGTATCTTGTGGATTTTTTTGCAAGTCATATGTTGGTGTTATTTGTTCATTTAAAAACCTTACATAGGTATACAGATTTACAGCACTTTGAATTCTAGCTAATTCGGCTAAAACAGCATATGTTCATATGGCACCCATGAAAATGATCAGCCAGAAGTAGAAAACGATGATAATAGCAGTGGGTGTGACGAATAGGCCGAGGATAAGGGCACATTTTATTTCAGTTCATAATTTAGGTTGTTTTTTTTTTGAGCGAAAAAATTATTTTTTTTTTAAGAATTTATTTTATTTTATCTTCCCCGTCATTAAACTTTATTTAGTTGTATTGCATTTTAAAAAATAAACCAGTTTATTGCAAAAAAAAACATTTTTTTCAGTGAAAAACAACATATCGCACCCTTGCTTTAAAAGTGACACAAGTCAAAAACATGTGTTTTTTAGTCATCACCAGAAATTGTGCTGCAGAAACATGCATGAACCAATCGTCAAAAGTGTATTTTTTTAACTTCACATATTGGCCACCAGACAGCAGTTAAGTCGCTTTTATCAGAACAGGTCTGTGCGAACATTTGCAAGAATGACATATTACAAGTTGTGTCCTGAATTTGGTGGAGAAGTGTTAGTTACAACCAGCGTCAAAAGTGGAGTATTTCGAGTTGTGTCGTTTTTGTGGATTGGTGTTTTAAAATGAAAACTATTGTATTTCGACTTGAGTCATTTTATTTGATCAAGGTAAGAAAATAATTGTTGAGGATCCGTAACGCTATATACATAAACTGTAAAAATCTGTTTATAATATTTGGCGTTACGCCACTTTTAAAAATTATTTAATGATTTCTGAGTTACGCCAGTTTTGAAGAAATAACAAAAATGTTTCTTTTCTGTGATTTATTTATGAAAATATAACATTTTTGTTCTCATAACCATTTTAAACGTTCAAAATAAACATAATACAGCTGTTGTAATGTTAAATGTATCGATTATACTACCTTATTTCGATGTGTCACTTTAGAGGAATAATTTCATTTCCTTTCTAGTTCAGACACTTTTGAAGAATTTTGTAATGGTGTTTTTGAATATAGCACTTTACTTTGACAGAATTATTTTTTTCTCTTTCAACAGCGTTATGCTTCCATCAAGCCGAGCGGTCAAAATTTTACAAATGGTGACCGTTCAGAACACAAAAAGTCAAAACACAGTTGAGGACAGTAGCCTAAATGCAGAAAGTGTAACAATTTATGACCTACCTAATAGTGAAATTCCTTCTCCTTCAGTTGTACCAACAGGTTGTACCAATTCCGAACCGGATCAGGATAATGTTTATGCAATTTCATGTAATTCTGAATGTCCTACACGCATGCGTTTGACTAAATTGAGAAGAAAAAATTACGCAATATCTGCAGATTATAGTGATGAGAATGAAGAATGATGACTCAGAAGCAGATCCAAATTTCAGTGGTAGTGGAATGAGTTCGGACAGTGCAGATGAAAGTGGTAATCAAGTTGAAGTTGAAACTGAGACAAAGAAAGGGAAGAAAAGGCATCAAAAACCAGAAAGTTGGAGAGTAAAGAAAGCAAAAATATTTAGAAATTCTGGGAAAGCGTATGTCATCTCTAAAACAAGAAAAGAATTTCAAGCAAGAAAATTGCGTCCACCATGTGGTGAAACATGTCGATTACACTGTAAAGATAAAATAAATGATGAAGACCGGCAGGCAATTTTCAATAGTTATTGGGGTGCTGCAAACTTACAAACGCAACGTGAATTCATTGTTTCACACTTAGTGCCCATCAAACCAAAGTATCGCTATTCGACCACACAAGAATTTAGAAACCTGAATTCAGCCTTCTATTTTGACGTTAATAAGAAGTGCATTAGAGTTTGTAAGGTATTTTTCAAACCCACACTTGATATAAATGATAAAAATAATAAACTAGTTTAAGAGTTTAAGTGATTTAAAATCTGAAAAAATATTTTAAAAAATGAAAAAAAAGTGTACTCATTCGGATTTGAACTCGTGACCTTACGGTTGTGAAACATGAACAAACTACCTCGACCACGAGATCCGTTTGGAAACTCTTCGTTAAATACCTACTAATCTTGTAGAATTATGTAAGAATTATCATGTAAAAAGAAAAATGCAGATAAGAATAAACCTTACATTGCTGTATATGACTTACCGGTTGTCATGCCACTTCCTAAAGGCTTGGTCTCGTGTTTTTACTATAAGAGTAAAATAAACTATTACAACTTTACAGTGAGTGATCTCAATGTAAAACATGTCGAATGTTTTTTTTGGACTAAAGTAGAAGGAAAACGCGGAGCCTCAGAAATTGGAAGTTGTATACTAAGTTACATTGAATCTCTTGTGAAAAATACTGATATTATCTTTTATTCAGATAACTGCTATGGACAGCAAAAAAATAAGTATATTCTATCAAGTTATGCGTATTCAGTACAGAAATACAATCTTCGAAGTAGGTATAACTCATAAATTTCTAATTCATGGTCATTCGCAGAATGAAGGGGACAATGTGCATAGCGCTATCGAAAAGCAGGTAAAGAGACATCTGAGATCTGCTCCCATTTATGTGCCTGAACAGTATATTACATCAATAAGCATGGCGAAAAAGACTGGAGCACTGTACCGAGTTCATCAATTAACGTATGAAGATTTTCATGACTTGAAAGCTCTACAAGAACAGTGGGGTACCAATTTTAATGTGGATACAAATAAGAAAAAAGTAAAGTGGAATGACATAAAGATCCTGAAAGTTGATAGAGATAATCCAGAATCATTCTTTTACAAATTGTCTTACGCAGACTCGGAGTTCATAAAAGTCAATATAACGTATTGCTAATTGCTATGTTATTTTCATATTTTAAAATTTTCACCCTGTATATAATTAGTTTAGGTTTATTATTTTTGAAATTGTAATTTAAGTGAAATGTTAAATAACTGTACTTTACCTTAGTGTGTTCCAGAACACTGGTGAAATATTTATTTTACACAAATAAATAAAACACTTTTCTGTCCGATTTAGAAAATGTCAATTGACATACTTGACGTTACACTTTCGCCAACAACGAAAAGCTGGTTCAACCAGAGATTCCACGAAGTACTCCAAGATGATCAGGAACATTGGGACGACAATCTCACACAACATGAGTCGAGTTTCAAGACATACAAGGATGAAGTGCTGTTCTCCGAAGTCGAAACTCCTGGACGAGCCGATCATGTCATCATGGAAGACGTTTCAAGATTATCTAGGACGTTTCAAGATTATCCAGGCATGACAAGTGTTACATAGGGCATTGTGTATGAGGCTAAGAGGTTGGCAACAGTGTGTACAGAGAGAGACAAGATGGTGTCCCTAGTTATGATGTATTTAGAAGTACTCCAATAAAGTTCATAATACTTTCTAATAAGTGTGTTATTGAATACCACACGCTATATGGCGCTTAGGACAGGATCAGTGGTTAGATCAGTGTAAAATAAATATTAACTAGTGGCATAAAAAGTCAAAGAAATGGAGGATCCTCATGTGAATGAAAACATGGACGTCGGTGCTGCTGCGGCCACACCAGGTCAAGGAATATCGGGATTGAAACCCCCAGAAAATTTATCAAATTTGACTACAGAAGGATTCAAGCGATGGAAACAAAGGTTTGAGTTACATCGCACGGCATCAGGAGCTAACCTCAAACGCGGAAGTATACAAGTAGCACTTCTTCTGCATTATATGGGTGATGCCTGCATCGATATTTATATGTAATACATTTAATCTTACATCACAACAGCAGAACAACTATGAATATGTGCTACAGCAATTTGATAATTATTTTATCGCCGTAAAAAAATGAAAGTGTTAATTCGCACTTATTCTTTACTCGTACTCAGCATGAGGGCGAAACATTTGACTCGTATCTCACAGAATTAAAACGATTGAGTGCCGATTGTAATTTCGGAGAACTAAAAGGCAGACTCATTCGTGATCGGGTGATTGCAGGCATAATAGATAAAAGATTGAAGGATCGCCTTCTTCGAGAGAGCGACCTTGATCTGAATAGAACAATCCAGATCTGTAAAGCAGCTGCGTTAGCAGAACAGCAAATCAAGAAATTCGACAATGTCGCAGAGGTCGCTTCAGTTAACAAGAAACCCAAAAATTATGGCAAGCAGAAGTCAAAACCGAGTACGTTAGGTCAGCAACTATCATCAACCAGCACCAAGGACAGCAAACAGAAGAACACGATGCAGAGTTCAACGATGCAAAATCAAGGAGGAGAACAACAAGAATGTCAACGATGCGGCTACAGACATCCTTATCGGAAATGTTCTGCGTATGGGAAGAATTGCGGAAAATGTGGTAAAGTAGGTCATTTTAAAAGGAAATGTAAATTAAAAAAAGAGGTTAAACTTGTAAACGCAGAAGTAGATAGTAGTAGTAATAGTGATAATGCATTGTATGAATTGTTCGTAGATTGTGTTCAGGCTAAAAATTTAGACAAAGACTGGTATGAAAAATTAACATTTGTAGATAATCAAAACAAAGTCATAGCATTTAAAATTGATACGGTTGCACAATGCAATGTCATTCCTTTAGGTGTTTGTAAAGAATTAAAAGTTAAGAAAATAGAGAAATCAAATTTAATATTAAAAAACTATTCAGGTAAAATGATTGAGACTCTAGGAAAAATTAACTTAAATACTAAAATCAGAAACAGTGTCGAAAATATTGAGTTTCAAGTCTTTAGTGGTAAAGCGGCACCTATCATAGGTTTGCCAACAATAGAAAAAATGAAACTCATCAGTAGGTCAACACCCAAAATGGCAAAAATACTGTTGGTGGAAAATGAAGGCACGAAACTTTTAGCAGAAAATCAAGACCTTTTTAAAGGCATTGGGAAAATTAAGAACTATGAATACAAAATCGTATTAAAAGATAATGCTAGCGGTAAAGTGGAGCCAAGCAGACATGTACCATTTAAATTATTAAAGAAATTAAAACAAGAACTTGATCAAATGGAAAAGTCTAATGTAATCAGTAAAATTGAGAAACCGACAGAATTTGTCAATTCACTTGTTATAGTGAAAAAGGCAGATGGTGCAATTCGTGTCTGTTAGGATCCCCAATACTTGAACACGTGTATTAAAAGAGAGCATTTGCAACTACCTACTTTAGATGAAATTTCAGCCAAGTTAAGTGGTGCCAAATATTTCGCAACACTAGACGCCCATAAAGCTTTCTGGCAGGTTGTTTTAAATAGTGACACAAGAGAGTTCACGACATTTAATACTCCGTTTGGACGATATCATTTTAATAGATTGCCATATGGTTTGAATTCCAGTCCAGAAGTTTTTCACGGGGTGTTTAGCAAAGTTTTTGATGGAATTAAAAATGTAGCAATATATATTGATGATATTTTAATTTGGACCGAGACAAAAGATAAGTTGAAAGAAAAAACACAAAGCGTTTTTGATAGGGCTCGTGAATACAATGTTAAATTCAATCCAGCAAAGTTTGTATATGGAGTTGATAAAATAAAATATTTAGGACATGAATTGACAGGTGAAGGTATTAAACTGGATGTAGATAAGGTGGAAGCGATTTTAAAATTAGAAAAACCAAAGACTCAAGTAGAAGTGCAAAGGTTTTTAGGCATGATCAATTATTTATCTAAGTTTATTCCTAATGTATCGCAACACACGAGTAAATTAAGGGAATTAATAAAAAAAGACATGCCATTTATATGGAATGATCGGGCATATGAAATGCTGACGCAGTTAATATGTGAGCCACCGGTATTAGCATACTTTGATATTAATAAATCCATAGTATTGAGTGTTGATGCTTCAAGTGAAGGTCTAGGCTGTGTACTTCTCCAAAATAATAAACCAGTGACTTATGGATCATCAGCGCTTACGCAGACTGAGAAGTCCTACAGCCAAATTGAAAAAGAATGTCTCGCAATACTGAATGGTTGTAACAAATTTTATCAGTATCTATGGGGTCAGCACTTCAAGGTTGAAACTGACCACAAGCCATTAGTTGCAATTTTTAAGAAGCCATTGAATAAATGCCCTCCTCGTTTGCAAAGAATGTTAATCAGTTTACAACCTTTTATTCTAGAACTAGTATATAAACCCGGTAAAGAGATTGTAATTGCATATCACCTTAGCAGATCTTACATCAATGATGATGTAACTAAGAGAGAAATAGAAATTAAAGCGTATGTTGCTATGATAAATGAAAATTTAAATATAACAGATTGTAGATTAGAAGATTTAAGACGGAAAACTAGCGAAGATCGTGAACTACAGGAAGTAATAAGATATATAAAATCAGGGTGGCCTGAAAATAAAAGTGATGTCAATGAGCTTGTAAAACCATATTTCTCATTCCATGAAGAGTTGAGCAAGAATAATGGTCTCGTACTTAAAAATACCCTTATTGTTGTTCCTAATAAGGCAAGAAAATTAATATTGAAGAAAATTCACTAGGCACATTTAGGCATTGATAAGTGCAAAGCACTGGCAAGAAAATCTTTGTTCTGGCCAGGAATGTCAAAGCATATTGAGGACTATGTAAGAAAATGCAACATATGCAGTAGCTATCAACGAAACAATGTAAAAGAACCAATGATTACAAAAGAGATTCCTACCAGACCGTGGGAAGTGTTAGCTACAGACATATATTACCTGTTAGGTAAACATTTTGTACTAGTTGTTGATACATATAGCAAGTATATAGAAATTGATAAATTAAACGATTTAACGTCACATACGATAATAGATTCATTAAAAAAGATCTTTTCATGCACGGTATACCAAAAGTATTATACAGGGTGTTTCATTGAAGATGCACCAAACTTAAGGGACACGTTTCTGACATTATTTCAAACAAAATATCTTAATAAAAATTTTTAATCGGTGCAACTTGAAATTTGCATAATTTGGAGCCGATGTTTTTAGAAATACCGTAGCGATTTAAATTTCTGCAGCCGTGAAACAAGACGAGCGATTTAAATTGTTTTATGAATGGCACGCGCCTGCAAGAAGACAGTAAATAACTATCGTAAACGAAAAAATTTATGAGAGGCTTTTAAGTTTGGCCTTGACCGCAAGACGAACACTTTGAAAAAAGCGTGCGTTTTCATCGCACTAACATTTATGCAAACCGTAATTACATCAAATTTGCCGAGTCTTAATAATGTACGATAAATAATTAACGCTTATAACGTTTTTATTTGTTTCTGTATCCAACAATTACTACAATTATGTACAATTAATAAATTGGAATTGTTGAATGGAATTGTTGCTTCCGCCACGCCGGTCTGTTAAATTATATTTGCCTATCAGACTGAACTTGATCACATGAGGAAGAAACAATTTCGGAAGCGGGCGAATTACGCAAATGGCAATTACCTTACAACATGTGTTCGAATAATCTGCGTATTCTCGAAACGTGTAATTGCCCATCGCACCACCAATACACCCACACACACAATTACATAATAAACTTAAAAATGAAAAGTATAAACTACACCAACTAATTACTCGCCACTACAACGTTAGTGAACGAACGGAATGAACGAACTAAATGTGTTTCATCATATCATCTGAGGCGCGACAGTTTATGGGGTAATAAAGTAAAAAACCGAACGTTAAGGTAGGTTAAGAATTCGGGCCGCTCTCATCTATTGTACGTTCTAAAAATATACGATTCTCCTTTCCCTTCGATTATCTCAAAACTTATTCATTTAAAAAAAAATATTATAGAAAACTTTTATTTCTTTTCACGATATCTACCAACATAGCGAGTTTGGTGCATCTTCACTGAAACACCCGGTATTCAGATTCTGGAACCCAGTATACTAGTAGTCATTTTAGAAATTTCGCAAATGTTTGGGGATTTAAGCATGCGATTGTTACTCCCAAACATCATCAATCAAATGGTTTGGCTGAGAGGCATATACAAACAATCAAAAGAATTCTAAAGAAAATCATACAAGAAGGGAAGTATAAAGAGATGGCACTAATGCAACTTCGAAATACACCAGTAGATGCAAGTGGTTCAACGCCATCTGAACTACTGTTTGGTAGACAGACCAGAAGTGTATTACCCTCAGTGCAGCATGAAGTCCAACGTCGAGATGGTTACCATAAAGTTTCGAGAAAACGTCAACTTCGACAACAAACCTATTATGACACAGAGGCTAGACAGTTAAGAGAATTTAAACCAGGTGATAAAGTAAAAATTCATAGTGAAGCTAATATTCTACCACATGCAAGTGCTATGATTGTTGGTCAAAGTGACAATCCCAGATCATATTATGTTAAGACTGAAGACGGACAAATCATTCATCGAAATAGACGAACCTTAAGTTTAGGTAACAAGTTTGAAGATAAAACAAGTCAGTTCGATGTTCCAATACTGGACAATACAGAAAGAATAAACAACCGAACTACGGAAAATCAAAAATCTGTGCAGAGTCCTAGTCAGGCAAGGACACAAAAGACACCAAATCAACAGAATGTTTTGTTGCATGCACCTGAAACTACCAATGAAGGTAATCCCAGTGCAACTGTTAGATCATGCTAAAAATGCTAAAAACTTTTCTGCAACTCAACTCCATTCCCGCAACAAAAATCTCAGAATATTTAAAACTAACCGAATTATGCATGGACCTAAACATATTCACCTTTAATAACAATTTTTACAAACAAACTTTCGGAACAGCCATGGAAAACCCCCTGTCACCATGCATAGCCAATTTATTTTTAAATTACTTCGAGCAACACATCAAAAATAATGCACCAAATTTTCCTAATTTCTGGGCCAGATACGTTGATGACATCTTTGCTGTCTTACCGGAACAATTTAATATAGAAACTTTTTTAAATTTCATAAACAACCAATATCCCTCGGTAAAGTTCACACACGAAACAGAAACAAATAGAAAATTAACATTTTTGGACTTAGAAATTTCAATTAATAATAAAAAATTCGAGTACAACATATTCAGAAAAAACACTCACACCGACAACTACATCCCAAATGACTCATACACTTACCATAAATATAAAGAAACAGCTTTCTATTTTCTTATTAATAGACTCCTCACAATCCCACTTTCCACAGAAAACTTCAAAAAAGAATTAAATTACATAGTTAACGTTGCAATAAATAATGGGTATAAAAAGGAAATGGTATTAAAAATAAAAAACAAATTAGAAAACAAAAAGTGTCAACTAGCAGCTACCGCTTTAACGCCAATCAGAAATAAAGACAAGAGTAAATATTGCAAAATCACTTTTAATAGAATCTGGCAAAATAAAATCAAGAATTTGTTTAAAAATACAATTTAATTCCAGCCCTTTCCAACAACCATAAGTTAAAAACAATAGTAAGTAATAAAACAAGTCAAGAACCAAAGTTAAAACAGTCAGGAATATACCAAATCAAATGTGATACTTGCCCAAAAATCTTACATAGGACAAACAAAAAGAAACATTGGAATAAGATATAAAGAACATATGACACATCTAAAATACAAACACATAGAAAAATAATAATTTAGATATGCTTGAAGCCATATACAGAGTGTACATTAATGATTGAAGGGCGTTTGAATTTCCCGCCCATTAGATTATTTGTAAAAGTTGGTACTGCATACTATTCTGTTTTACCATGGGCGGCACATAAAATTTTATATTATTAAAACAATTTATTAGTGATTAGAAATTATTTTACGTTTATTAATTACATACATTGATATGGAGAATATAAAAAGTAAAGCAGATATAAAATAAAATTATAACATCTGTTCAAAATGTCCCCCATTTGAATTCAAACACAAATTTACTCTTCTTTTCATGTTTTCGAAAACTTTGTGTCGTGTTTCTGGAGTGATGCTGTTGACAGCCTCTGTAATAGCATTTTGTAATTCTTCTAACGTATGGAGACGTTCTGAAAACACTTTATTTTTTAAAAAACCGAACATGAAGAAATCAAGTGGGGTTAAGTCTGGTGACCAAGGAGGCCATCTGTCCCTACTTATTAACCTATCCCCAAAGAACTGTTGCAAATGATTCAACGTTGTCAGTGCAGTATGGGCTGTAGCTCCATCCTGTTGAAAGTAACCCCGTTGTAATTCATCGTCATGAAGTTCTTCAATGAAAGGATTTAAAATTGTTTCTTGATATGCAAGTGCATTAATATTGTGTTGAAAAAAAATAGGTCCAATGATCCTCCTTCTTGACATTGCCAACCACTCACCGATCTTCTGAGGATGTAATGAAGTCTCTTCAAAAATATGAGGGTTTTCTGCACACCATATTCTACGGTTTTGCGAATTTACATAACCGCTGAGATGAAACCATGCTTCATCACTGAAGAAAGTTATGTCTAACATATCGTCATTATTTAAGAACTCATTAAACCATTGGCAATATTGCACTCGACGAGGCAAATCAAGAGGTAGCAACTCATGAGTTACAGTTATCTTATATGGATGTAAATGTAGAACCTTCTTGCAAGCCTTTTGACATGTACCAAGTGATAAATTCGTTTGAGCCGATAAACACCGTAAATACTTCTTCGGACTTACATCCATTCTTTGATGAATATCTGCGATGACTTCTTCGGTGAGAACAGTGGGCCGGCCTGTAGATTTTCCTTTAGAAACACTGCCTGTTTCACGAAATCTCTGAATTATACGGCGGACGTGTTGCATAAAAGAATCATATGTGAATACCACTTCAGGGAACTGTTCTTGAAATTGTTGGTGACAACTTTGATAAGAATAATTCCACACATTTTGTTCATTGCGTATCCCCGACCGAAAATAGGCCTCAACAATAAATTTATTGTGCAGGTCCGTGAAAACCATCGCTAACCTAAAACGTTTGTGTGTATTTTTATTTCCTGTTATATGGCTGTACTTACCAATGAAAAATGTCTGACAGCAAAAGTGGAAATAAAAATAACCTTTTCGTTAATACTAACTCAATAATAATAAAATAAGGAAATCAAAACGTAAACAATACAACACACGCACGCTACTGACGAAATTCAACATATCCAGCATGAATACCAATCTTGTAAGACGAAAATTACTAATTCGACAACGCGCCAAATTCAAACGCCTTTCAATCATTAATGTACACTCTGTACATGAAGAAACATAAACAACACATTTTAAATTTAGATTTATCACCTTTAAATAATACTTTCTTAAAATTCATACATCCTATATAAATAATCCTTAATTCTAATTTCTTTCCTAGTATTTTCTACTCTGTTATGCAGTTAACTCGTTCCTGACACTCGTCCACTTTTCTAGGCAAGATTCATTCTGGATGCCCGCCCTCCTAGTATTCACAGAAAATATTCTTAATATATTAGTTTTAAATTTGACGATCCTATATAAACTAACCCGTAAGACGAAAATAATTTGTATACTACCGACGATGTTTGCTTAGCATACGAAATGTACTATCAACTCAAAAAATAATGACATAGGTAAGTAAAAGGAATATTCTAATATATCTCCTTTAAAGAAATAAACAACCCAGATGTGTAATAAAACTTAAGCGGATTACTGGGGTCTAAACAGGCTCAAGTGTAGTTCGCAAAGGCGAATTTTACCTGACAATGAATTTACACAATTTTAGATGTTGAAATTGAAACGCGAAATAGTTACGATACAAATTGCTTCAGTATTCAAGATATTAGTTTTTTAATAAAAGAATTACAAAAAGTTACGGGCAAGTGAGTTAATACACTTATTTTCTTTCCCAAAATTAACTTTTTAACTAAATTTTTACAAAGCAGTTAAATTAAAGATTTGATATTAACGTAAAAATTGAATATCTAGTTACTGAGATTTTCGGCTATTAAAAAAATTAAAATTTTTTACAATTACATATTTGAAATAAAAATATGTATATAACTGAAGATTTTCAGTTCATCAATTTTCAATTTTTTGTAATGGTGATTTATAATTTCTATTAGCGTATACATTTAAAAAGGTTGTCACGTCATTCTTTATCAGTACCCATATAATTGACTTCGTTTTCCGTATAGTTTTTCTTTATCTCCTTATTCTTAATCTTTGATAATTTTTATTTTCACATATTGAGCCTGATGAATAAAAACTAAGCAATTGCTTTAAGCATTGACTTATTAGCAAAAGCAAAAGCTATAAAAGCAAATGCTTTAAGAAAAAGCAATTGCTGAGTTATTATATGAATAAAAATCCTAAGCATTTGCTAGCTTTCCGGATTTGTTGAAGCAATTGCTAGTACGACTTGTGTAGATCTGCTTATCTACATAGCTAAAGTAGGTACGTTAGATTCGTTATCGAAGCGATGCTCATTTTTAATGAAATGTCGGATACTAATGATCGAGATAGTTAGTAGTGATAATGAGACCGAGTTAGACAAAAAATTAATTTTGTTAAAAAAATTAATAGAAAATAAAATCATTTTTAATAAATTGGATTTAAATTTTACATTTGTCTAATTTTGTGATCTCTAGTAATTTGACTAGAGTCTTATATGTACGTAATCAGTTTTAAAATTGTCTTAATCAATTTATAATTGTTTACTTATTCTTAATATACAATGTGTTTCATTTCTCATCTACACACCCCTGTAGTTTTTATATTTATTAACGGATCGATTTCAAATTTTCGCCAGATGAACATCCTCTTAAAACACACATTTTTCAAATTTGAAACCTTTTGTATTGCAAGCCATGACCTACTGCGATTTAATAGAAAGTCGAAAAAATTAGGAAAACATAGTAGGCCTTGTTTGATCAAAAAAAGTTATTAGAAAAAGTTGTTTAGAATTATGAAATAACCCCAATGACCAAATTTGGTTGAAAAATTTTAATTTTTAATTATTAAAAAAATTGAATTTCAATTTAATCTACAGTTCTACAAAACGCTAAAACTAACCGACTAAAACACACAGAATGAAAAAACAGCTTAATCTAATATTTTACCAGGCCCCCATCGTGCAGTATGCATTTTTCGATACGTTTCCTATTATTCTTTACAACTTTGTTTAGTTCCTGGGGTGTTATTTCAAGACAAGCTTGACGAATCCTGTTGCGTAGGTCTTCTGCATTATTATTTAGTCGTTTTAGTGTTTTAGTCGGTTAGTTTTAGCGTTTTGTAAAACTGTAGATTAAATTGAAATTCAATTTTTTTAATAATTAAAAATTAAAATTTTTCAACCAAATTTGGTAATTGGGGTTATTTCGTAATTCTAAACAACTTTTTCTAATAACTTTTTTGATCAAACAAGGCCTACTATGTTTTCTTAATTTTTTCGACTTTCTATTAAATCGCAGGTCATGGCTTGCAATACAAAAGGTTTCAAATTTGAAAAATGTGTGTTTTAAGAGGATGTTCATCTGGCGAAAATTTGAAATCGATCCGTTAATAAATATAAAAACTACAGGGGTGTGTAGATGAGAAATGAAACACATTGTATGTATTTATTTATATAAATTTTCTCTTTATTTTGAAGTCAATGTCATTCTTAAAAGAAAGAACGTAACTTTTCGTCAATCCCGAAAATTATACATATTTATTTATTATCATTCCAACCATAGATCTCAGAAGAGATATTGGTGTCGTTATAGAAAAGAGGATCATAAAAACTCTTTAAATTCATAAAAACAGCGTTCCAGCAGGAATTGTCTTAGTTCTAATTTAAATTTAGACATTGATTTGTTAGTGGTAGTAGTGGCGGGCAAGGGCTGAAATCTCATTCCGTATAAGGCGTAACAGCAATTATCTGGCTAAAAAGCTCAAACCAGATACCTACAAACAAATAAATTCTTACTTGGGTTCTTTATGGTCTGATTAAAATTTCAGTAAAAGAGTGAGGAGAAGAAATGGAAATTGTTGATTTCTGTGATGTAATTAATTTTGGGAATTAAGACCTAGTTTGGGCATAACAATAGAACTTTTCTCTTACTCTCGTCGAGACACCTAGAAGAAGACGAGGCCTTGTAAAAATTGATAAAATTGAAAATAAAGGATAATTCATCCCCTTTCTGTTATCATAATTTTTAATCACCCATCCCTCGCACAAATACCTAATAACTGATAATTACAAGGAAATTTTTAATATTTCCCTTACAACTAAACAAGGAAAATAAGCAATATAAAGGAAAACTGAAAAAGAAAAGTTTGATTTAAACAAAACTGGCAAAAAGATATTTTGTTCATAACAATCGTATAGTTTTTAGAAACAGTTGTAGGTTTAGAAGCAGTTGCTTGGGTCAGATAGGGTCACAAAGAAATATTTTCATTTTTTCTATAATTGACAATGCACCACCACTTTTCTCGCCACTATCTTCTAAAAAATAGTTTGCAAGTCACCAAACGTTTTCGCTGTTAAACCGATGTAATTTTCTATAATCTTCTTCTAGGCATTCGTTACGTATTTTATAGTATTTATGTATACAAATATAAAGAACTGCGCCGTTATTATCGTGCGAATGCGATGAATAAGAAATTATAACTGATTTAAGCAAATGCAAGATGGGGCAGAGGAACCTTAATAATTTTTAAGCAAATGCTTAAATAGAAAAAACAATTGCTACCTTTATTCATACAATATTAAGCAAATACTAGACATTTTTAAGGACAAGCTTTTGCTAGAAGCTTTTCCTTGGTGTCGTAGCAATTGCTACAAGGTCAAGCAATTGCTAAAGATTTTATTCATTAGTTATTAAGCATTTACTAGCAAATTTCAAGAAAAAGTAATTGCTTAAACTTTATTCATAAGGCTCATTAAGAAGAAAATGAAAGAAACAAAATGATAAATTTATTAAAACTGGGAATTGACTGTTTTTTAAGCGCGTGGATTTTTTTAAATGTTGAATGGTCTTTGCTGCGGGCCCCTGCAGCCTGTGGCCCGATAAATGTCCCATGTAATGTAAATTTGTCAGTTTTATACATATTTTCTTGACTGGAAAGCCTAAACATATGAAAAGGGGTCCAACACTGTACTTCATTATATGTTTTGTTATGTTATAAATTTTGACAGCAGGGAGAACAATCAATATCAATTACAAAATAACAAGAACGTTTTTCAAATGAATTTTCTGAAAGTATTTTTTGTTAATAATACATATTATTTAAGAGTATTAATTAAGGGAGTAGTTTTAAAATTTTTAATTTTTTTGCACGTGCAATGATTACTGTAAATTTTTGTAAAATATTTTAGTTATCATTGACTGTTGTTGTATTGTTTAATTGCATTCACAGGGTGGTCCCGAAAGAAGGTGCCAAAAAGCAATCAGTTATAGGATATGATGAGTAAAACTCATATACTAAAAATTTTTCTAATAAAAGTCTTCGTTTTTGAGATAAAAATAATTGAAAATGTGTTGAAAATTTGCTGTAAGGTGAAGTGGGGTACATGTGATAAAGGGGCAATTGTGATAATGTGTCATAATTTTAACGCAAATTCGTTACTCCTGCTGCCATATACCTTACAACTCTTTAAGCTTGTATACGAATAAGCACAACACTAGATAGAACGAAATTACCTGCTAGTGTAGCTGCAAGCGGCGAGACAATCGCTGGTCATAGCACAGGTCACAATATAAGGTGACATTCAAGTTGACATGTGTTTAGCAATATTCTTGATCGAGATATTTTAGTTTTGTAAAAGTCAAAATAACTAATAAACTACAATAATTGTTATACATTAGCTCCATTCCATTTCAAGAGAATTATTCATAGATAGGTAGACATCATTATCACATTTGCCCCAAACGCTGGGGTAAATGCGATATACTGACACATTGCCAACTAGAGTACCTACTGCCTGTACTCTAGTTGGCAATGACTGACATCGTTTTTAAAAAAAAATTACCTAACATTTTTCAAAAAGGAACTGAAAAGGCGTGAGTTCTGGTATCAATTAGGAACTATATTTAAATCATTGATAATTTTTTAAAAAATGTTGATTCCATCAAAATTATTAGTTTCAGCCTTTTCTTCGTGAACTATTAAAAAACTATATCACATTTACCCCACTTACTCGCGTAAGGACGCGAATGTTAATCGGGATTGAAAAGGTAATACTGGTTGTATGGCAACAATATTTGCATTTTTTTTAGCAACGGTACCTGTAACATCTAAACTCATTAGCATACAGCAAATTTTCAACAAATTTTCAATTATTTTTATCTGAAAAACGAAAAGAGTTTTATTAGGAAAATTTTTTGTATATGAGTTTTACCCATCACCTGCTATAACTGATTGCTTTTTGACACCTTCTTTCGGGACCACCCTGTATTAGTAGTTATAGAAACAATGATTAATTTTTTGTAGGTAGTTATAATTTCATTGTTTTAGCATTGGCCACTGTCTAACGTGAACAGTGCACCTCGCTAACATGAACACCTACGATATGTACTACAGAAATTTACAACATAAGTCCAAATCATCACTTCTTACTTCATTTTTTTTTCCAAAAATACATAATATGTAGTACATAAATGAAGGTTGAAAGTAATGTATCATGTTTTTAATTGTTTTTAAGAGATGTAGACTGCATCTCAGAAACATGAATAATCGGACAAAGTCCAAAGAATCACATCTTACTTAATTTTTTCCAAAAATACAAAATATATAGTTCATAAATAAAGGTTGAAAGTGATGTATCATGTTTTTAATTGTTTTTAAGAGATAAAGACTGCATCTCGGAAACATGAACAATCGCGCAAACATGAACACAGCCAGTTTTAATTAGTTCACGTTAGCGCGAGTGCACTGTATTTTGACTATTTTAAGAATGACTTTGTTCGAAGACATTACACAAAAGTTTAATAGTTAAAATTTGAAATGACATTTATTTTATGAAAGAGTTTTCTAAATTCTAGTAATCTTTAATTTTTTAATTCAGCGTCAGTTACGCGACACCTGTGCAACCTGAGTTAAAGAATGTTTATAAAAACTGTCAATTTCTCTAAAATTATCTAATTGTTTAAAAAACTACTGATATTGTTGGAAGCACAAAATATTAGGTTAATGATTAAAGTCTCCAATTAAAAGATCCGTTTATCCACCCGGTTGTATGTTACTCACCGCTCGCGCTGATGCGCTGTAAATATCAATCGGTCGACTGGCCAATTAACCAGTGCTGTTTACGGCTATATGATACGTAGGTATATCAAAAAGGGAAAACATATTACAATATGAATGTTTTATTTAAAAACGATAAATTTCAATCAATTAATAATAATTAATTAATAACCTGTCCTCTTTTTAACCGAAATCTTTGTCAGAAAATCATGAATTTTCCACGAATTGCTTTGTGTTAATTTTGAATACTGTATTCCATTTTTCCTCACACAATGAATTTTATGACTGTTAGGAATTAGTAACAAATTTTACCATCGAGAATTCAAATTTTTACCACTTTCAATTTTGCTGTTGTCTTTTACAGAAACAAGTTAAGATTTTTAAAATTTTTTATCAACTCTTGCCATGAAATCTGGACGGCATGTCTTAGCTTAGGTGAAAACTAAATCAATGCTATCGTCACTTGATGTTGGTTTACACACAGTATAGCTATAAGAGTTGATAAAAAATTTACTCATTCGGTTGCAAAGATTGTTTTTCCGCTTGATTTGTCGCGTAAGTGACGCTAATTTAACATAAAGTAACGTAGTTACCTAAATCTTTTAAAATGGAAAATAAAGATAAATGTTCACAGAAAGAGACTGTATGTTTTAAATGATAAATAGTTTTCTAAAATAAGATATACAAATAAATATGTTTCTGTCACTCACGCGGAGGGTAAAAAAATGATGACTTTGTAAATCTTTTTTCTTATACTTCAAGACCAATTTTTATTATTTCAATGCTTATTATAAAAATAACACTCCTTATCTTAGTAATAATAATAAATGTCTTCTTTCCCACTAAACTATAATAAGTAATATTTACAGTTGGTTCTTGTCCGATGAAATTTGTATCACAAAATCTTTTAAGCGGACACTAAATCGCGCACTATACACTTTACGTTTCACCGTCGTTCGACAGCTTCGTGAAACGTAAAGTGTATAGTGCGCGATTTAGTGTCCGCTTAAAAGATTTTGTGATATAATAAGTAATTAAATAAATTAAATATTGCAGGAATGAGCGGAGTTCAGAATATGCAACATCAAGTTGCAAATTTGCTCTTACACCCAACTCAATTAATAAATTAATAACACAGATATACTCGTAAATACATACATACTTTAAAGCTTCATAAAAATATCAAAAGTTAGGTAACTAGTAATTTAGTACGCATCTTTTTTTAAAGTTCATTACAGGAAGCAGTTTGTAGCTATCAGGAATACTATTATAAATTTCAACTATATTGTAAGTGAAAGTCCTTTCAAAGTAACTAGTTTTATGAACAGGAAAAGTTAATAAACATTTATTCCTGACATTTACTTGATGAACATCTTTCCTAAAAGAAATTTTATTAAACAAATATTTGGGAATTTTATTACGTATAATTTTATGAAATAGGCATGACAAATATAAAAAATCTTCTGTTAGACATATTTAACCATCCGGTAGCTACTAACGTGTGGGAAATTCTTTGATACTTACGAATACCGTGGATTAATCTGAGACATGAGTTTTGAACAAGCTGTATTCGGTTTTGAGTAATAACATCAAGACAAGGACCGTATACTACATCGCAGTAGAAAGTACCAAACTACCTCAGAAAAGTCGTTTTCATCTTCCGAGTTAAGAAATGTCTGCTATTAAATATTAACTTTAAATTAGAATAAGATTTACGGACACATTGTGCAATATGACTTCTAAATCTCATTTTATTATCCATGATGACACCTAAGTTCTTGGATTCATCCACAAAAGTTAAAAGATTTCCGTCTATTTGAATTGGTACATCTGCTGTGTCTAACGATTTACTGAATAAAACAGCTACTGTTTTACTGACGTTTAATAATAAAGAATGCTCACTGGCTGCATTCGATAAACACCTAGGGTGGGTTTACAGAAAGGAAATCAAATATTTAATTACGATTAACTATTTGATTGAGATTAAAATTAGCATTTACAGTTGGTTCTTGTTCTTCTGACGAAGCTGTCGAACGACGGTGAAACGTAAAGTATATAGTGCGCGATTTAGTGTCCGCTTAAAAGATTTTGTGATATTAAAATTAGCGTTGCCTTAGTTTAACAATTTGATTTCTATGGCAACACGAATTTTAAGCTCAATCAAATAGTTAATCGTAATTAATATTTGATTTCCTTTCTGTAAACCCACCCCTAAGGTCGTTATTAATATTACAATTAATTGCAAATAATAAGTCCTTGATGAAAAATGAATACGTTAGTTGTGTATCATCTGCACACATGTGATATTTACAGTACTTTATGTAAATTTCAAAATTACAAGTATAAATTGTGCATAATAGCGGTCCCAATACTCAGCCCTGAGGGACACCTTGCAGGGGTGACAACGGAGAAGATATTTCACCCGAAATTATAACTTTTTGCGATCGATTATTTAAGTAGGATTTAAAAAATGAAATCACTTCATCAGACAGACCAATATAATGAAGTATTGCAATTAAAACATCATGCCTTAAAGTATCAAACGCCTTAACTAAAGTCGAGAAGTATTGGAACACTATCTTTACCATTGTCAGCTGCAGTAAGAATATTATCAGTCACGTCTAGTAAAGCAGCAGAACAGCTATAATTTGGCCGAAAACCAGATTGATATATCAAATTCATGGAGATGATGACGACTTTGCATGTCAACAATTTTTTCTAAAATTTTGGACATTGTTGGTAGAATACTGATTGGTCTAAAATGTTTATAATCCAATGGATGAGAAATTTTTGCTACAGGTATAATTAAAGATAATTTCCAAACACTTGGAAAATAATGAAAGGACAATCTCAGCTGTGCCTTTATTTTTTATTGAAATTTAGATGACAGTTAATGAAACAGTTATTCACTTAACAACGTGTTCATTGTAACTATCTTTAGTTTAAAATATAAAAATAAAATTTTTTGGGCAATACTCAAGGTAAATAAATACAGAAAATTAAAATTTATTATTTTGCTAATTATTTTTGAAAAATTGGACAATAAAACCTAAAGATGAAAAAGTATCACTCAGGTTCACATTACCCATGAGTGGAATTGTCCATAAGGCTTGCGT
This sequence comes from Dorcus hopei, assembly GCA_033060865.1. Classification (NCBI taxonomy): domain Eukaryota; kingdom Metazoa; phylum Arthropoda; class Insecta; order Coleoptera; family Lucanidae; genus Dorcus; species Dorcus hopei. The sequence continues at coordinate 37,218,900 of CM065422.1, forward strand.
ATCTTTATATTTCTTCAATCAACGGTTCAACATTGTTATGTTTTCTTTCCGAATTTCGCACTTTAAGACCCTCGCGGACGAGTTACATTCTTTTAAAAACTTGCATTTTGGCCGCAACCTCCGGCACGTGGAAATTTTTGTCGGCGCTCGTAACTCCGTTACGAGATAAGTTTTCTTTTAATTCTCTTCTATAGCGTTCATGGTTTCTGTCTGCGATTTTGTGTTAATCGTTTCGTTTCGTTTCCTTTTATTCAGCAAGCAGTACGGGATCTTAACCCGGACTTGCATACGAAAGTCACGGCTTTACCACCGTACAAATCGTGGTAGAGCCCGCTGTTCGGCCCTTTCTTCAGACTGCGAGCTGTTCTAGTCCTCGTCATCACCGAACGAGCAGGAACTCCAGCAGAGGTTTGAAACGCCGAATACCCCTTCGTCGTCGCCTCGGTGTACTTGCAATCGTCCAGCGTTAGGCGTCCTCCGAGGAGCTGCGAGACTTTTGGTATCGTTCGATTTTAAATTTTCTACGCCTTTCCGCCTCTCGCGACTTGGTTACTACGTTATTTGCGACCCGAGCGTAAAAGTATCGGTTAATTTAGTTTATTTCTTCTGCCTTCGCAGATCTTAGATTACTTATTCTTGTATTAAATTTTTATTAACTCAATTTATCTTCATTTTTTTTTAAACATTTATTTTCATTTCGTCAAAGTTTATTTTATTCATTTATCTTGTGAACGTCGCGGTTAGGCCCAAACATGCGCGGTTTGTACTTACCATTTACGTGTATTCATATATTTTTTTTGTCGGAACGTTTTGTTGCGTTCATATTTATTTAGTTTACCGTATTTTAATGTTGACGGCACACGCATTGCCGACTTTGTTAGGTGTACCTTGAACTGGTTATCCAGGTTCTGTTTATGTCACCCGTTGTTACTCAATATACTCTTGTTATTAATCTTGAATTGGGTTTCCTTTGTTTTGGTGGGATTTTGGGTTTGCTAATAATTTACCCCGCCCTTCTGGCGAATCATTTAAAGTCGGAATTATACAGGGTGAATTTTTTTGGACCTTCCTCTAGCCTCGGTCCATGACTTTGGGAAACGTTGCTTATAAGCTAGGTGGCGCCCTTTACGGTTCTCAGCATCTGGGAAGTCCCCCCCCCATATTTTTACGGACACTTGTGCGTATCTACCGCGCCCATGACCGTCTTCACTGAGGTACTGGGACAGCAGCTAACAACTTCACAGATAGGTCCGACCGTCCCAAAAATTGTCTACCCTACGCGCACAGGTGATTGTTGCGTGTGATCTCGAGTCACGCGTAGCAACATATTAAAGAAAAAAATTATGATTCCAAGGTGTATCATTTGTAATATACGTTTTTCGATCATTAGGTTTCTTCTTGCAGCGATGTGTAACCATTACAATCTGGAGGGAGCAGTTGAAATATGCATGTGTTTTTGAATTGAAAAGTGAAATGTAAACTGGTATGGCCAAAAAATATTTCACAAAATGAGAGAGAAGCACCAAACCAACAAATCAAGTTACTCTGTGGTAGCCTATCTCTCTCACTTTGTAACAAATTTTACGTAAAAATTAGTATCGTGTTATATGGCCTTAATACATCTCGCAGGTCAGACTTCTATCGCAAAATACTACTGAAGCCAGTAATGCAATACCTCATATAAAATCCTATAAACGTGTATCATCATCAACACACTCGAGTCTCACACAGTAGTAACACAGATTAATATTACAGCAGATATGAAACTTGCCGATTTGGTTATTTTTAACAAGTAAAAAGGTGTGTCAGTTTGACGTTAATGTGACATTTTTTTACATGCTATGCAGTAATAAACGATGGGACAAATTGAAAAGAAGAAACCACTTCGTTATTTAGTTTTCCGAAAGATAATAGTCCTATTTCGGCGATTTTTGTGCTTTTGTGCTCATTTGCGCGCGCATCGTAAAACTTTACCATATGAGCTTATGCAAAATATTTTCAATCAAAAGGTAGCACACTCTTTGCAAAACGGCTGAAGATCAAAAAACTCAGACTCACAACATCAAAGGCGCCGACAAACAGTTTCGTATCTGCTATGATATTAGCTTATAGTATTAGGTTACGTCTCATAAACATTTTAATCAATAATATTAATTATGAGTGTACCACTACAAATATTTGCTAATTTTATTAGCTCTAATTGGCTTAGTGTTTCATAAATAAAACGGGCTAATATTTTTCTCTCTTAAAACTTGACTAATTTTATAAGTCATTTGAGTATAATAATATTACCTAAGATATAAATATCGTTTGTAATTAAAAGAAAAATGGCTGATTTAGCAACAGATTCTAGTGACAAAGAAATTGTCGTTTTAGTGCGACGTCCGAGGATTTTTAGGCAACAACTTTCGTATGCATTCATACAAGACACATACGACACATAATGAACCATTCAGATTCACATTTGAAAAGTTTAATTTTGTTTCAAATCGAATAGAACATAATTTAGCCCATGGGACTAAAAAAATTATGCACTAACACCTAAACAGCAGCTCTACATTGGTTAGGCAGTAGAATGCAGTACCACTAGGGTTGTCTCAGCCATCAACCAAATTCTCCTTAGAGAAATGGTTTGTTGGCCTAATGATGTTGGAAGAATTATTCATAAACTTAATATGATAGCCAATATTCCTCTAGTTTGTGGAGCACTTGATGGAACTCTCATTAAAATTGATGCTCCCAGACAGTATGAACCTGCTTTTGTCGATCGACATGGGAATCATTCTTTAAATATTATGCTTGTCTGTGGACCGTCTTTGGAGTTTTATTACGTAGGTATATGCTAACTGGCCTGGCAGTGTAAGTGATGCTAGACTTCTAGAGTGTTAGAGTGTTAAGAAGTAGCCCGCTGTGTACGAAAGGATGCAGGCTGGCGGCCATTTCCTGGAGCTGTTTTGCTAGGTGACAGTATATATCCCCTCAAAATGTGGCTAATTCCACCGGTTCTACAAAACGAAAGAGATGCTTCACAGATGAGATTTCCAACCTTTGACTTGTTTGAGCAGTTTAAGCACATTTACACTAAATTTACAGTTGAGTGTATTTACGATGTGACGATCAATTTTACGCGGTAACCGGCAGGCACTCTAACCTCAAATTTCAAATTTAACTAATAGTCTAATAATATTAGTACTCTATTTTATGAGTTATACAGAAACATTTATGAAACAGAAAAAAGCAAACTCATAATATTATTTTATTAGACTAATATCATTAGCTAATAAAATTAGTAACTTTTATGAAACAGGCCCCTGGTCAAATTATTAGACTTTGGAAATCACGTTAGGCGTTACGTTAAACGTAAACGTGACCGCACCACAACAAGTAAATTATTGTCGCTGTCATTATTTTAATGCGATGGATCATTGCTACCTACCTGCGTAGATAGGCAGAAGTTTTACATTGGAGCGAAACTTTACTCCAATGTCACCAGCCAGCTTCAGTGGGACGGGGGGTTCTCTAACCAAAACGCGAAGGCCAAACCAAAAACAGGCGCCACTTAATTTTTTGTAAAAGGAAACGCGTGAAAAATTAAGAAAACACGTTACGTCCAAAACATGAACACTTTTATTAATAGAAGCACAGAACAAATAAAATAAAATCAACGCAAGTCGAACGATTTAAATAAACAACAAGGCCATAAACATAATACTACATTACCTAACTTTTCGGATCCGAAATCGCTACAAAACTACTTTAAAATGACGCAAAATGGTAATCGTCTATTCTAGCGGTAAAGAACCCGCGGTGTGCGCTTGATGCGCGTTATTCGGAGAATCCTCCGCTAATCGAAACTTAATTTCGCGAGTGTACGCGAACACGTGCACAAATGCGGCTACATTCAATCCACCGAGAGCCGAAGAAAATTACATTAGTCAATCGAAACATATGACCTGCTAAATAGCGTCGTTACGTCCGTCTAGGGGCGTCTCCGTAGACGTCGGCTTCTCCCCGGGTGGATGCGTCGCTTTGCAGTCGCACAGGGCCACGAGATGCTGGAGTTCGGGCCAATCCCAGATCAACAATAGGAGGTTGGTCTTACTTGAAATCAGCCGAAAGCTGGTCGAAAACAGTAGTCAAACGAAAGGTCAATGCCGTAACCTAGGGGGTCGGCAAAATCGTAACCAAAAGCCTATAAACGAAGGAAGAGAAAAACGAATGTCAGAGTCAGGTCGAGAGAAAAGAGCATCCTGCAGAACTTACCCAGTCGCAAAACTGGGCTGTCACAAGCTGCGGGGTAACTGCAGCTTTCTTGTCCTCAAATGAACTTAGAAGTCCGGCATAAAGCCGTATCAATCACTTTCACCTCCTCGATGAAGCGAACACCACACTAAATTTTCCACGACAGGCACATGTAGTTCATGGGACAGACAGATTCGTACTGAGACAATGACGCAGTGTTGCCAGTATATAATTTTTTTAATCACCAGACAACTAACCCAAAAAGCACCAGATCGACTTAAAAAATCACCAGCTCAAGAAATTTAAATAAGTAAAATAATAAAAACAAGAGGCATGACACAAATAAATAATATAATATTAGTCTCATGACATTTATAATATAACATTATAAATTATAAAATATATTTAGGGGAAAAAACAAAATCACTATTAGTTACTCATTACAAAAGTGAATGGAGAATATTAACTATTATTATTATTACCATAATATACTATAGTTATGTTTTCTAATCATGTTTGCCTGAATTCTCATCTTATGATTAAAGTTGTATTTAAATAAAGTCGTGATTAAAATAAGCAAGAAACGATATAGCTTTATTATGTGGTAGAGTAAAAATTATGGTTATTGCCCGATTTTTTTTCTATAATATCTGTCAAATGTTTCTAATGTTGGTACCTGTTACCTAAATGTTAGGAAATTCCAAAATTTCTATTCTACATTTAGGGATTAAAGCAGGGTTCCAACGGAAACCCTAAAATTTTGACACTAACAGGTATTTCAAAAAAAAACTACGAGAGTTATTAATCTCGGAAACATTACCCACGGTGGCAGAGCCTAACTACTAGCAAAACTCACCAGATCTTCTAAAAGAATCACCAGAGCACCAGTTTCTTTATAAAATGACCAGATCTGGTGCAAAATCACCAATACTGGCAACTCTGCAATGACGCTACCCCCGACCGGTGGAAAAGAAAAAAACTACTAGAGAGATATATTTGAATATGCCAATGACAGATTTTAAGTCGTCAACATAAGCCAATCAAGATAAAGGGCACAGGTTACTAGCATCGACGACAATTTCCGGTCCTAACCACATTCTTTAACCGTGAACTCGTTCGACCGCTGATATACGCGTCTCCAAATAGGACCATGTAAATTGGACAATTAAACATTATGCAGACTCAAACTTGACACAAAGCAAGGATGGGGTTATTTATTATAATATGTAATTATTCGGCTGGTCTGAAATTTTTTGTAAAAATATTTTAAAAAGAGAATGTTGAGTGAAATGCGTAGGCATGGAATGGCACATTCCTACGCCTAGTGGAGAAACAGAACAAAACGGGTTAAAATTAGCTCGAAATATGCATTATACAGGGTGTGCTCGCGCACGATCGAAAATAAATTGTAACATCATTTTTTGGCCGCGGTTTACTCTTTGCTTTCTTTTTTTATAGTTTTCCGTATTTTTTGTAGTTTCCGTTAGACATGGCCAGTAAATGTTATTGCAAAGCTCCTGCTTGCAATTATTCAACAATTCGTCAGGAACAGAATGTAACTTTTCATTTTTTTCCTGTTGAGGATCAACGTTTGAAGAAATCCTATTATATTCGTATCACACGTTAATGTAAATTAAACAATAAAAATAAATAATTTTTAAATTAAACATGTATAAATAAATTTAATTGTGAAACTAAGTGCCGATTGTACAATTATGGTTTGACTTTAAACTTTGCTTAATTATTTGAATTTACAATTGTTGCTATGGGACGGACTAAAGCGAAGCTTAAAGCTAAACCATAATTGTACAAACGGCACTTAGCATTGTTATTCTTGAAAATTGTAAATTCCTCAGGCGAAAAAGGAATACAATTTTATAAATCTCGCCTTTAGCAACTCTTTACTCTACTACTCTACCAGGTGGCGCTGAAGATTCTGTTGTCAGTAGGTACTATAGACATTCCAATCTTTTTTGTTGATCTGTGATGTAAACTATGATGTAAGAAAGTAAAATAATAACATTAAAACAAATAATTACTTGTAACTTTTTAATACTAAGTCAAAATGCTAAAAATCATCAATGTTTTTCGGCGTCAGCTTTCAAAAATAAAACATCAAATTAAAATGGAACATATTCACTTGGAGGTACCAACAACGTCACCCTAACATGGCCTACTCTGAGTCTAAAAAGATCGTGAAAGAATTATAGTTAGTGTATCATTTACGATACACGTGGCTTGTGGAATCAGGGCAGTGATGTATCGCAAACGATACACATGGCAGCGAAAATGTTAAGATCAAGCACGAACATGTGAATTTAAGAATAAGAAAGTAATTTTTTATATTAAGATTTCAATTCGCGTTGTCACAAAAAATTGTTGTTCATTCATCATTGTATGACGCGTAACAGTTTTTTTAAAGACACTTTATATTTTATTTATAAAATATAATTTTATAAAGACAGTTTACATTTTATTTTTATATTAAGATTTTAATTCGCGTTGTCACAAAAAAATGTTGTTCCATATTCATCATCGTATGATGCATAACAGTTTTTTTTACAGACAGTTTATAAATATGAACCGCGTTCAATTGGGGTGGAGTCAAGCAAAATACACGGGTTTGAACATATCGATTGACACTATAAATTAATGAACGCGAATAAATTAAATTATCCTAAATTAAGCCTGAACGGTCCAGTGGTAAGAGGACCGGCCTTGCAATCGCATGGTCGTCGGTTCGAACCGCACTCGGGATTTTTCTCGGAGGTGGTCGGTATTGACTTCAGGCACCATTCAGTGTTGGAGATAAAATTCGATACTGCTTCCCCTTAAGCGGCGAGAAGGTTGGAGGTAACAAAGCCATGGAACACTTTACCCACACTCAAATACACTCCCGCTCCTGAGGTCCTGACAAGTCTTTGACTTAGGACCCCGTTGGGCAACCACCACACATAAAAAAAATTCATGGTGAAGTGACAATAAACATTAGTTTGAAGTATAAAACCGTAAGACACTGAACAGATTATTTATTTAACTGTTATAAATAAAGAATTTTGTTGCAAGTCGGTTTTGATTGCAGAGGATTCCTTGAGTAACTTCTGTACAACGCTGCTTCAGGCCTAATTGGGCCTTCGTCAGTAGAAGCGTAGCTCGAGAAATCCACCGCAAACCAAACCAACCTATCCTATATATTCGCCATTACGATGTAATAATAATGAAAAGTTTAGATCATGACATCCTGTCAGAAAGTGATCACAGGATGTCATGATCTAAACATTTTTGAATTTGCCTTTAAAAACAACAATAATAATTACACCTTCAATTATTTTCAACTATTTTGTGATATATGTATTGTAACGATTTTAAAGGTTCTATTAATCTTATTTTAAAACAAAACACGAAATAGTTAATAAACTAATTTATTTATAAATTTACACTATAACACTAACATTTATTTACAAGCTTACATCTAATTTATTTTAACAGCCGAGCGAAAAATCTAACGCGACTTTAATTCCGAACTGTCTAACCTGAATTGTCCTCCATTCACCGGCCGCGTGCTTTTATAAGCCGGGGTTGTTTTTCGCGAACATTCCTGTACGCGACGGAATGTCTACGGTTGTTTCCACCGCTAGCGTAATCTTGAGATACTAGAAGTTTCTAGTCTAAGGCGCGTCGGCGATGACGCAAGAGACAGACTGACGCCGGCTGCTATCGGCGAATAATTCCACTGCCCCCTTCTTAAAAACGTTTCGTCTCGGAACGTTCCTCGTGATAGCCTTGAAGGAGGATGTCGAAATCGGCATGCTGGACCATTTTTACAACTTTCGGTCTGGAAGAAATAGCAGTCCACGGTTACTGCCAACAGCTGGCTGTGGGTGGTGACTGCAGACTAGAACTTCAATTCCTGTTCCGTTGAAGATAACTTCTATCATGCTGCGAACGATCCTCCAATCCAGCTCATCTAGTCCGCAGCCTATCATGGGAATGGCTAATTTCGTCTCCTTGCCTTCCACCAGCTGTCTCTTCAGCCTCCATAAAGCTCTCCAAATACTGCGAAAGTCAGGCTTACCGCTTGATGTCTTCTCGGTGACTAAGTAGTACACGTGTCATCTTTGTTCCGCCTCCGTGTGGATGATCTGCAGGCTCTTGCCCAACATTGGGTGCTGTCTTAGGAGTTCCTCGATCTGACCAAATTTCTTCCGAAAGACTTGGGCTATCCCCTTGGACATCCTTAGGTCTTCTGCCACACAGTGGGCCAGACTGTACTACGGTGATACTTGAAAAAGGTCTTACTGCCTCTCTGTGGTCACTCCGAATCATGCCTTACTCCCTGTGGCGTGATGAGACATAAAGGTTTCGAAGTTCACTTCGGAACCTTGCGCCCTTTATACTGTCCCTTCATTTTCTTCTCCGTTGTAAGGAGCCATCCAGTTGAAGTGGATCACTTTGGGTTTGCCATGCGGAACCTTCTTGATGCGGTAGATGACATCGTTGATCCGTTTCATCACTATGTAAGAACCTTCCCAAGATGTCTGCAATTTTGGAGACAGACCTCGACGTCTTTGAGGATTATAAAGCCAGACCAGCGCTCCAGGTTGGTATCCCCCATTCTGAGCGTTGATGTCGTAATGCTCCTTCATTCGGCCGCTGGCTGTCTGTATGTTGTGACGCACTTGATTGGGAATGTCGTCCATTTTTCTGCGTAGACCGCTCACGTAGTCTTCGTCGGCAGTGATTTCGCCAGGCTTCACGCCGAATTTCAGATCACAGGGCAGTCTTGGCTCTCGCCCAAATACCACTTTTGCTGGTGTCTCTCCTGTTTTCTCATGAACGGACGAACGGTATGCCAGTAGAAAAAGGGGAACGTACGTGTCCCAGTCTCTCTGATGATCGGAGACTACCTTGGACAAGTGTCGGTTGATGGCTCTGTTGAATCTTTCCACCATGCCGTCCGACTGCGGGTGAAGTGCAGTGGTTCTAGTTTTCCGGACGCCGAGCAGAATACACACGTTCTTGAATAAAGCCGATTCAAAGTTTCTTCCTTGATCTGAATGCAGCTCCATGGGCGCGCCATATCGACTGATCCATTCTCAATAGTTATCGCCTCTTGGTTTGGTAGGGCGTATGCTTCAACCCACTTGCTAAAGTAGTCCATTACCACGACGATGTTCTTATTTCCACTATTCGTTTGTGGAAATGGGCCGGCTACATCTATGGCAACTCTCTCAAAAGGACTTCCCACGTTATACTGTTTCATGGGGGCCTTGCCTCGTTTGTGGGGGCCGTTACTGGCTGCGCAGACTACGCACTTTCTGCACCAGTCCTTTACGTCTTCCTTGCAGTTTACCCAGTAGAATCGCTCGCGCACCTTTTCCATAGTCATCTTGATTCCTAGATGCCCTCCCGAAGTTCCATCATGAAGCTCCCTCAGAACTTCCGGCACCCTATTCTTGGGGATCAGTAACTTTGTCTTCTGTTCCGTGCCTTCCTGGTTCTCGACGATTCGTTTCAGAAGACCATGATTCAGCACTATGGAGTCCCACTGCGCCCAGTACGACTTTACGGATGGTGCGCACGGTGCTATCTCTTCCCAAGTAGGCCTTGCCTCCCTACTTTTCCATTCCAGTACCAATTTCAAATCCTGATCGTTCTCCTGGTCTCGTCGCAATTCTTCACCTTGCCATTTGTCGTCTACGACGGCCGCCCTCGCAGTCGTGACTACTTTCTCCTCCAGACGACTACAGTGCTTACAGTATTCGGCACAAGGTCTTCTTGACAAAACATCGGCATTTCTATAGCTAGTTCCGGCCCGATGCTGGATTTCAAAATCGTATTCCTGAAGTCGTTCGATCCATCGTGCGACTTGTCCTTCAGGATTCTTGAATAGGAGGAGCCATTTTAAAGCGGCATGGTCCGTCCTCAGGAGGAAGTGTCTGACATATAAGTACTTGTAGAAATGTTCTATGGTCTTTACCACGGCTTGCAGTTCCCTTCTAGTGACGCAATAATTTCGCTCCGGCTTTGACAGGACATTACTGAAATAGCCGATCACCTTCTCTTGCCCTTTTTGTACCTGGGAGAGTACACCACCGATACCAACGTTGCTAGCGTCGGTGTCCACGATGAACTAGCCTTCTGGGAGAGGGTAACTCAGAATAGGAGCACTTATCAAGTACTGTTTTAGTTGTTCAAAACTAATTTGGCAATGTTGGTCCCATTCAAACGGACGACCTTCTTCGGTAAGTTTTGTCAACGGTTTAGCAATGTACGCAAATCCGGGAACATAGCGACGATAGTAAGTGCATAGGCCTAGGAAACTCCTTATCTGGTGTTTATTCTTGGGAGTTGGCCAGTCCTTCACGACCTGAATCTTTACTGGGTCCACGGCGATTCCATTCCCATTAACAATATGGCCAAGATAATTCACTTCCTTCTGGAACAGGTGGCACTTCTTGAGACTAAGCTTTAGTCCAGCTCTGCGAAGCCGCTGGAACACTCCTTGTAGGTTCTTCAGATGGTCGTCGAAAGTTTTTCCCACCACAATTATGTCGTCCAGGTATACCATGCACGTTGTCCAGGACAGACCCCTCAGAAACGTCTCCATTAGCCTCTCGAATGTCGCTGGGGCATTACATAACCCGAACGGCATCACTGTGAATTGCCATAGACCCATACCAAGGGAAAACGCCGTCTTTTCTCGATCTTCGGGCCCTAGTTCCATTTGCCAAGAACCACTCTTTAGATCCAAGGTCGCTTCGCAGCCTCGTATTCCAAAGCGTAGGCCAATGCGTTCTTGGATGTCTTAGGGTGGGCCATTCTCAATGCCTGCTGGTTGTCCGGGTCACGGATTCCATCTACGAAGGTCTGCATCGTCAAACATTGCAGGAATTCATCAGGCGCTGCAGGATATGCCAACCGGGCTGCTACATCAGCCTCGAATTCCTGAAGACTCTCTTCGGATTTCTGGCAACGGTTTCTCAGCTGCGCATGGTACACCTCGGTCAGATGCGCCTGGCCATAATGCATCTCCAGCTTGTTCACCAGCTTGTGGAAGTCTTCTTGTTCCTCTGTCGGCATCATTTGTAGCATATCGCTAGCGTCCGCCCTCAAGGCCACAATTAACGAAGTGGCTTTTTCACTGGCCGTCCATCCGTTCGCCTTTGCTGCCGCTTCGAACTGTTTGAAATAGTTAGGCCAAGATGACTTCCCATCGAACGTCGGTGGTTTTACTTTCAATTTAGAAATTTCCGCTGGTCCTACCACAGTTTGGGCCTCATTATTTTCTGGTATTTCTGCTGGTGACGGATCTCCGAACATTCGCAACCCTGCCATGATTTGCTCGAGATTCTTAATTTTGTTATCCTGCTGGAATAGTATTTCTTCAACATTTTCTTGCAGATTCCTTGTCTCTTCTGATATTTTCACAACTAGTTTATCTTCACCTTTGATTGCTCTAGAAATTCATCCTTCAAATTATCAGACTGTTCTTGTAATTTAGTTTCCAGATTTTTCGACTGTTGTATCAATTTATTTTCTAAAATTTTCACATTTTATTGCGTGTTTCTAGAGTATTCCATTAATTTATCCAGATCGTTTTTCAAATTTCCGGATTGTTCCAACAATTTATTTTGCAATTCTTCTTTGAAACTTTTCGATTGTTCCTTTAATTTAGCTTCTAAATTTCCAGATTGTTCTCGAAATTTCTCGTCTAAACTTCTGGATTGTTCCACCAATTCATCTTTGAAATTTCCAGATTGTTCTCGAAATTTCTCGTCCAAACTTCTGGATTGTTCCAGCAATTCATCTTTGAATATCTTATTTAAATCTGCAGGACCGCCCGAGATTTCAAAAAGAAAGGTTTCCGGGTCCTCTCCTGCTTCCAGTAGCGCTTGGTGACGTCTTTGTTGCAAAATCGATTTCTTTCCGGAAATTTCCAATTCGCGTTCTTCTAATTCGGCTTTCAAGTCGGTCACTTTTAAATCTTTCAATAGCACTTTCTTTGTAGCCATTGTTTTTTTTTTCACGCTACACTTTGTTTATTAATTTATTTAAATTTAATTCAATTTAGTTGTTTATTTATTTTCACGAACCTCACACCTGGCACCAATGTAACGATTTTAAAGGTTCTATTAATTCTTATTTTAAAACAAAACACGAAATAGTTAATAAACTAATTTATTTATAAATTTACACTATAACACTAACATTTATTTACAAGCTTAAATCTAATTTATTTTAACAGCCGAGCGAAAAATCTAACGCGACTTTAATTCCGAACTGTCCAACCTGAATTGTCCTCCATTCACCGACCGCGTGCTTTTATAAGCCGGGATTGTTTTTCGCGAACATTCCAGTACGCGACGGAATGTCTACGGTTGATTCCACCGCTAGCGTAATCTTGAGATACTCGAAGTTTCTGGTCTAAGGCGCGTCGGCGATGACGCAAGAGACAGACTGACGCCAGCTGCTGTCGGCGAATTATTACAGTATTTAAACAAATGGCCATTACAGGAACTTAGTTTGTATTAAATTTATGTAAACAGTCACTTTTGTTGCATTTGAAGAAATTATTAGTAAAGAATTTTAATTTGAACACAGTTATTTTTAATCATTTATGAGCATAAGAAATTATCTAGGAGCGTGCAAAGAACCCAAAAGCGTTCATAGATTTTATTAAAATAAAACAGAAGAAAAAGATTATGCCCTGAATCTGAAAGAATTTCATGTTATAGACGAATATGTACGTTAATGAAATTTATTTCTCAATGGCCCGGTATTATAAAGCCAAATTAGCTTGAACTATCGGTTTATTCCCATAGTAACAATTGTGACGACGATTGTAACTTTTAACGAAATGTTTTTTTGGGAAATATGCCTATTCATCTAATGAACAGCGCATTTATAAATACATATATGTATGCATAATGCGTTTTCTTTCATATGTATACACATTTTCTTATGGTGAATTATTGATTATTTATTGATGCAAAAATCAAATGAAATTATTAAATAATATTGATTTATTGATTTATTATTGATAGGCCAGATAACAGCCATCAATAAACTTGACCAGTAAAGAAATTACGTCCCACCTAGTCCACATTTCAAGAGAATTATTGCATTGCAGTGACATTTGGAATTTTTCCTGGTTTTACAAAAAAATATCCTTAATAATAATAATAATAATAATAATAATAATAATAATAATAATAATAATAATAATAATAATAATAATAATAATAATAATAATAATTTATTCAGTCCCAGTACATATAATAAAATATGAATGGACGAGTCGATGGATACGAGCTTAAAACTACGGACAAAAAAGTGTATATATATGTTACAGTTAAAGTGTTCATTCCGTGAATGTATATGTCGTAGCCGCTTGCCGTAAATTAGCACTTCGTGTAAAGTCTAGACACTTCACGAAATGCAGACAGATAGCGTAATGCCCACCTTTAAACGACTTTTTACAGCAACTGTCTAAAATATTTAGCCTCTTCATGAACTGCTACCAGCCATTAGGTTTATGCTGTAACGCCGAACAATTACGCTATCGGTCTAATAATTTTAGGTGCTTCATGAAGTGACTACAGTTGTATATGCGGATAGCGTAATTGAAAAGTGAGTGGATCGTGCACGAACTTGTAGAAACGTATTTCTCCTGGCTCTCTCTGCTTTTCCTCGTTGGTAGTGTGTAATAGTGTATTACATAACGAGAGTTGTAAATAGCATATTACGCATGGTGCAAGAGTCGCGCATGAGCCGCGCAGCGGCGAATGAAAGTAATTCCACAACTCGTGTTTTGTACTATACTTTATCTACGACCACAAAAATTACCTTATTATTCAAGTTTAAAATAATCAGCAATGGCAATTTCGACGACTGTCAATCTAATGTGATGCGGCTACGTAGATCTAACTACAAGCGTGCGTAAAGTAGGTGCAAATCGGTGCAAATGCCCTCGCTGTGTGTTTTTCTTACTTTACGCACGACGTTTGTAAACACCCGCTTACTTAATTTATGTGTTGTACGTAATTCGTCATTTACAGTAGTGGTCGTAGATAAAGTAAATTTATTTGCTAATTTAATCTTCTTTTATTATTTTCCATTACTTATTTTGTGAAAGATATTTAACAAAATGTCTGGAATTGATCAAGAACATGGTTATACGCAGAAAACTGATTTTTATGAGAAACTTGATCGATATTACTTGCAAAAACCGAATAAAAAGCCTCATGTAAAAGAAACATGGCAAACATTGTGGAGGAAATTAAGATTGCTAAAAATAAATAGTAAGTACACTTTGATTTTAATGAAAAAATATGGAGTCGCCTCCTAAACATTTAACAAAATATTAATTGTAATGTTCAAAATGTATTTTGACCAATGATATTCTTAAGTTTCTGCACTTCCTTCGGAAACGCCCAGTACGTAATAATTTGTGCAATACAAGTTTTCCATGTGTTAATAAATAAATAAATACATAATCTATTTACATTTTTATTCTTCATTAACATGTCTTATTCAGTGTTCAGTTTAATTATCTCTCGGTATAATATGAATAAATAGGAGTACTATTTTCTCCAGTACAATGCCAATCTGCAGCTTTTTCAGCAGTGGCGTAAATAGCTTTAGTCACTTCATGAAGCGTCTAAAATTACTAGACCGGTAGCGTAATTGTTCGGCGTTACAGCATAAACCTAATGGCTGGTAGCAGTTCATGAAGAGGCTAAATATTTTAGACAGTTGCTGTAAAAAATCGTTTAAAGGTGGGCATTACGCTATCTGTCTGCATTTCGTGAAGTGTCTAGACTTTACACGAAGTGCTAATTTACGGCAAGCGGCTACGACATATACACTGACCAGTTAATGTATACATTCACTGATTTGATCAGTAAATGCGTTCACAATGAACGAAATGTAAGCTTTTACTAGCAGATGTATACATTAACGGATCTCACTTAGTTAAAGTGTAAATAAACAAAATCCGTAACATAACCTAAGATTTTGTGCTGTGTATTCTAAACAAATCATCGATTTTATATAGTTTTAGACCCAATATAAAGTAAGTTGTCATATATTCTTCGCTTGTATTTCAATTTTTTTAAGCAGGTATATAATTATTTTTAGTTTTTCATTTACAATGGACAAAAACGCAATGAAAATACAGTTCTATGAGTGCATCGGAAAAATGCCGCAGAAGAGCAATAGTTTTCACATGAGTTTAGAAAAGTATACTAATTTAGTTGATAAAGTTAAAGTAGCAAAAAATACCACTAGGAAAGAAAACCGTCATTTTTGGTTATTGAAGCATTATGACGTTATTACTGTAAATATGGTAGATAAACTCATTGCACCTTTAACAACTGAAAAAGTGTTATATTACGTCCTTGTTGAAGAGTTATTTGAAATATTGTACGAGGCACACCTATCAATTGGCCATGGAGGACGTGATAGGATGAAAAAGGAACTACAACAACGTTACAAAAATATTACTACTCAAGACATTCAGTTATTTTTAAATTTATGTGAATTATGTTTAAAAAAACGGAAAAGTGAAAAGAAGGGGTTTGTAGTTAAGTCAATGGTTTTCTCGCATTTTAATTCAAGATGCCAAGTTGATTTGATTGATTTTCAATCTCAAGCTGATGGAGAATTTAAATTTATTTTAGTATATCAAGATCATTTAACTAAATTTGTTATTCTTAGGGCCGGTTTACAGAAAATTTAATTGCAATCAAATTTTGATGACGTTATTAATTTGACAGTTTGCAATGTAATTCTTACGGCAACTTAATCGTGATTAGTTTAATTCGAAATTAAATATTTGATTTGCTTTCTGTAAACCCACCCTTAGAGCTCTTAAAACTAAGCAAGCATCAGAAGTTGCAGAGCATTTGCTTAACATATTTTTATTATTTGGTGCTCCATCCATTCTACAATCTGACAATGGACGAGAGTTTGTAAATAAAGTCATTGAAGATTTAAAAAACCTATGGCCTGAATTAAAAATTGTTCATGGCAAACCTCGTCATAGTCAATCACAAGGTAGTGTAGAGCGCGCCAATCAAGACGTTGAAAATATATTAAATACTTGGATGCTTCAAGAACAATGTAGTAATTGGAGTAAAGGGTTAGGTTTTGTGCAGTTTATGAAAAACAGGGCACTTCATGCTGGAATCAAAAGAAGTCCCTATGAGGCAATGTTTGGACAGCCAGCAAAGGTGGGGCTTTCATCTTCATCGTTGCCTCGAGATGTTATCAAAGAAATCAATAGCGAGGAGGATTTAGAAAAAAATTTGGAACATAATAATGTGGAAAAGGAGAGTGTAATTCAAAACACTGATGTGCAAAATGAAATTTTTGAAGAGCAAACTTCGTCAAGTTTACTGTTAGAACAAGCTTTGCAAGAAGATATTTTGCTAATAGAAGAACCAGGAACGATAACAGATCAACCTGTCGAAAACAAATTACGTAGCACGTTAGAAGACGAAAAAGAACAAGAAGATTTAAGATTTGAGGAGAAAAAATGTAAAGTATGTGATGATATGCTTGTAAGTTCACTTGACTCCGACGTTTGTAAACTTTGTTCGCTGCAAAGTAAAATTGCTATTAATAGAAAAGAATGTAAAGAAAATTTAGAAAACCAAGCCAAACGAATGAAAGCAATTTCTGATGCTTCTCACCCGCCAGCAGAACTGGGAATGACTGTCCGTATTAAAGTCCCAGAAGTTGATAGAGGGAGAGGGGACTCACGTTCAATATTAGGCTGTATCATCAAAAAAATAGATGATGGTTATTATCAAATAGGAACAAAGAGTGGAATTTTGAAAGGTTTATACACAAGATCTGAATTCAGCATAAGTCCGAAAAAAATAATCAACATTGAAGACATTCCAACAGAGGAGTTGCCTCTGAGGACTGTGGCCACAGAACAGTCTGTAGGAACTGGCCAAGGTTTTACAAAATGCCATTGTAAAACGAAATGCAATACAAATAGATGTACGTGCTTTAAAAAAAAATGTTGTGCAACTCGAAGTGTCACCAAAGTTTGCCTTGTTCAAATAAATAAATTATAGGTATTATATAATTTTACAAAATGCAATAACAACACATATATTTTATGATATTTTGTTTTTTTAATGTTGTTTTTTTATGTAATAGAATTTATTTTCTTGCTTAAAATATTTTAAAAGTACTAATTAAATTGTGGTATTTGCATTATTGAAGCTTTTACTAACATCTTGTAGTAAATGCATACATTGTCTAGTTGATGTATACACTAGCTGACAAAAGTAGCCATTTCTATGCTCAGTTAATACTCTGACTAAAACCTTACGTTAATGTATACATTAACTAGTCAGTGTATACATTTACTGAAATGTACGCTTTAACTGTAACATATATACATTAGTCACAGCCGCATAAAACTTAAAACAAGAAAAGAAAGGTACAAATATCGTTAATTCTCCTGACTATTACATCTGGACAAAAATTCCTCTATTGTATATAAATTTGTATCACAAAATCTTTTAAGCGGACACTAAATCGCGCACTATAACACTTTACGTTTCACCGTCGTTCGACAGCTTCGTCAGAAGTGAAAAATATTTTTCAGCTTCGTCAGAAGTGAAAAATATTTTTCACTTCTGACGAAGTGTTTTGTTTTTTTCAACTGCTACCGTTTTCGTTCAAGTACGTATCCGAGCACGTGTTGCGTTAAAGTTCTTGCTCAGAAAAAACTAACAGAAGATTGTAAGTACCCTAGTTGTTTAGGAGAATATTTTCTAAGATTCCTTTTCTCTTTATGTAGAGTTTTTTTTGACTCCCGAAATTGGGTTGAGTTACCGAAGCTTTCCTCCTAACGCACGAGTTTTTATCGGAAAATTCCTTGCTGTATACGGCGTGTCGTTTCTTCAAACGTTTCTTCATACTACCGAACAGGAGTTCCTCTTTTTATTTGACGTGGTTGTTCTTGGAAACAAATCCAACTATTGCGAAGTCGTTTGAAGATATAATTCAACGGTGTCGTAAATGGAATAAAGGTCAAGTTATTACGGAGTCGTTTGAAAATATAATTCAACGGTGTCGTAAATGGAATCAAGGTCAAGTTATTACGGAGTCGCTTGAAGATATAATTCAGCGGTGTCGTAAATGGAACTCAGGTCAAGTTATCGTCAGGATTGAGTAAGGAACAATCACCATTATTGTCATATCGTATCGTATCGAGAAAATTATCGTACCGTATTGAATAAACTACCCTATAGTGCCGTATCATTTGGGAAATATTACCGTACCGTATGGAAATAGTCCATTAATTTTTATTTTGATAGTCGTGGACAATATTTGTAGTATATGGGGTCACTTTCGAATTTATTTAGCGATATTGTTACATTTTTTTTGTTGGGTCATTTATCCATAGTTGCATCATATTATTTTTTTTCTACTTTAAGTTTTTTTATACACATGTTAGTTTTATGTATATACAGTGCTCGCCAAAAAGTCGGCATCAAATAGGAAAAATTTTTATTTCTGATTTTTCGAAAAAACTTTAACGGCAATAATGAGTGCTTGTCTGAAAACCTATTTAGCCCCTATTAGATATACCGAGTGATTTTTACTTAGTTAGAAAATAGCATTTTTCGAAACTATCAAAATCCTAAAATTGTTATTTCTTGGAAATTAATCAAGATTCCAACGAGATTTTTTTAGTGTGTCTTAGTTTCAGCTTACTGAGCAATTTCAAGGCCAGAAAATAACGTGTTTTTCTTTAACTTCCACAAAAATTGAATTTTTCAATTTTTGAACTTTTCGCAAAATTTCACGTATCAAAACTTAATTTTAAATTTCAAATAATTTTAGATGAAAAATTGAAAGACTTGTAATTGAGAAAAAATAGAGAAAGGTATTTATTGCTTTAGATATTTTATTATTTACCGAAAAGTAATATTTGTAAATAATCGCAACGTTTTTGATGCAATATGCTTTTGAGGAGAAACATTTTTACTGATAATTAACAAGTGTTGGAGTATCTTCTAAAAACTCTAATCTACACCTGTTAATGAATTCCTGTCACCAAAAACCCCCTAAATGTTCTTTTGCAACAACCTAAATGAATAGAGATTTTCCTTATGTAGTTTATGAGACGGCTAGGATTGTTTGTTTTGTAAAAGAACATTTAGAGGGTTTTTGTGACAGGAGTTCATTAATAGGAGTAGATTAGAGTTTTTAGAAGACATTCCAACACCTGTTAATTATCAATAAAGAATATTTCTCCTCAAAAGCATATTACATCAAAAACGTTACGATTATGTACAAATATTACTTTTCGGTAAATAATAAAATATCTAAAGCAATAAATACCTTTCTCTATTTTTTTTTTTTCCAATTTGAAGTTTTTCCAATCTTTGAAGTTTTCATCTAAAATGATTTGAAATCTGGAATTAAGTTGTGATACGTGAAATTTTGTGAAAAGTTCTAAAATTGAAAATTTGAATTTTTGCGGAAGTGAAAGAAAAATACGTTATTTTCTGGCCTTGTGATTCTTTAGTAAGCTAAAACCAATACACAGTAAAAAAGTCTCGTTGAAATCTCTATTAATTTCCAAGAAATAACAAATTTAGGACTTTTGCAATTTCGAAAAACGCTATTTTCTAACTAAGTAAAAATCACTCGGTATATCTAATAGGGGCTAAACAGGTTTTCAGACAAACATAAATTATTGCCGTAAAAAGTTTTTTCGAAAAATCAGAAATAAAAATTTTTCCCATTTGATGCCGACTTTTTGGCGAGCACTGTATATTTTGTTTGTTCGAATTACCATTTATGTTTAATAGTTACATCATTTTTCAATTATATTATTTTTCATTCTGAAATTTTTCTTTTTTACTTTCTGATGCGATTAAAGACTAGTTTCTTTGAAATTAATTTGCGTAACTTAAAAATCTGTATCGAGTTCATTTGTTATGTTCCGGACTGTTTTAGTAATTACAGTTTAAAGAGATTACTTGGCGCTCAACAGCTTTCGTTTTTGTCGCCTAACGTTAACAATTTTTTTTTTATGAATTACGCAAGTTATTTTTTAAAGAATATAGTTCGAAGAATTATCCTCCCGAATCCACTCAGCCTCCGACTAAACTGAGCTATGGCAACCAAACAGGTGAGAATCTACTTACAAAAAAGTATGTCACACGTTTGCACTTTATTATTGAACATAGTTTATAATAAAATTTAGCTGTGTCCATAAGAAAATAAAAAGTTGAATGTCGTTTGCTCACAATTTTTGACAGCATGACAAGACAATGGCATATTTAAATTCCTCATAAAAATGTGCCTTAACAATGTCTGGCCTAAAAATACATTGGTTTTTATAGAAAAAAATAAAAACGAACATTTTTTCAAAAATTTTGAAAACCGTAAAAAAAATAGATGAAATTTGTTTGAAGATTATTGATTGGGTTAAAAATACGCAACTTTGTTCTAATTTAACCAACTTCGTATCTCTTAAGATAACCGAGATTCCCTTGGTTAAGCTCAAGAAACGGACACCCTGTATAGTGAATATAATATTTTGGAAAGACGTTTTATAAAAACGTAAAAATTAAAATGTCGGCGAATTTTGTTAATAAACAAACGGATTATGCTCATTTAAATTTTGTAGTTTTCTAGATTCATTAAACAGGATATACATAGATCTGACAATAAATTTTAATATTTATTAAATCTTAAAAAATATTAAAAAAATTAATATGGAAAATAATTTTTAGATTGAAAAAGACAAATTAACTTTAGGCTTTACGTTTCTTCTTACTTTCTCTTGACAACTTTTTTAATTTTTTTTTATTCCTAACGAAGCTATCAGGTATCAACAGATAGTGAAACTAGAGGGAGAGATAGAGAAACCTAAATTCTAGAAGGGTGAACACATGGCATGGGACACCCGGTATGTAACTTTCTAGTGTATTTCTATGACAATGTAGTTATTGAACTTTGCACACCCTATGTTGGTCAAAAGACATGAATACATAAACAAATAAAAATGTGAACCACATTATAAATTCATATTTTTAAAAATTAATTCGTAAGTGCATATGTAAATGTACTAATAACAAAAAAAATAGACTTTTCAAATACTGAAAAATACTATCTATTGATTAGCAGTATTCATCACTCATCACATTGTTCTACGTAATAGCAATAAGTACATTATTATGTGCAGTATACACAGCTGGTCTAACCAAGACTAGGAATGCGTTTCTTATGAGTAAATGAAGGATGGAATAGTAGAAACCGCATGAGTAAACGAAATAGCTACATCAATCGACGTTGCCGATTGATAACACGGGCTACGCTCCGGCCGCTGGCGCCGGTCGAATTCCTACCTTCTTACGCAACATTGTAATATCTCTATTTCACTTCCACACAAGTTTCAATGAGCCTCTCCTTCATTTACTCACAATTAAGCGTATCCCTAGTCTTAGTCAGGCCAGCTATGTATATATTTTTTTCCCATTACATAATTTTAAGAGTTGCAAGTCATAAAGTTGCCGGCAATTTTCGCTGTTAACATTTTTTAGACTGAGAGACAAGGAACATATACATATATGTCTCCTGTTTTGTTATCGCCTCTAGACTTTGTAGTAGGGGAATCGGATCCACGCATTGCCAACTAGAGTACAGGCCATGTTCAGTGGGTGGGGATTCGGAGTCCGGTGTTCATGACCACGCTTGCGCTCGCTTCCTAGCACGAATTCATGCGATAGGACATCTTAACTTGACAAAATAATAACGCAATTAGGAACAGAACATTTTGTAGGCATCGTGAATAAAGCAAGGAAAAGACCCACAATTGTGTTAAATGAGAAAAAAATAAGAACAAACTCTAATTTAGCAGAACGCTCGGCACGAAGACAGACATGTTCATCGTATGATATACGTTTACGGAATGAATTAAGCAGTCCCGCGTCAACCCAGACTCCGAAATTCGGAGTCTCCCCACTCACTAAGCATGGCCTGTATTCTAGTCGGCAATGATCCACGCCTAATAAAAATAATTCATCAAAACATGCAAATCGCGCGAACTCATAACTAAATCATGTTTACATATTTTTGAATGCAGTTTTCGCCGATTTGTTAACAAAACTTCAATTTACAAAGTGACTGACGCGTTTTCAAAAATATGAATTAGAAGTACCTTTAATATCAGTGTAAAGTTCAATTACGATTTTGAAATATTAATTATTTTTTTCTTAATTATCAAACGATCTTAGAGAAATTTCCAACAGTCACATTGTAGTTCTAGTCATTAGATATATGGTGTTAAAAAATGGAATAAATTGATTAAGAAATAAACCCTCTACGAAGTCGCGCGTTTTAATGTATTTCGTATATGGAATTATTCGGTGGGATTCCTCTTAAAGTTAACTTGTATTTATAATACCGAACCTAAAACGAATAACGTAGCAATATGAAGAAGGTATATTTGAAAGGCAATGCTCATTTAAGAAGATGTGTGGAATTGTGCACAAAGCCAAAGTGGGTACAATTTGAGCATCTGTTGTAATTGTTTGTTTTGTTATTTTTATCATATTAAATTTTATTTTGTTATAAACTATGTTCAATAATAAAGTGCAAACATATTGACTCTTTTTTTACATATTTACATTGTATGTTCAAACTTCAAAGATTAAAAAAAAACTCATGGTGTATGATAACCAGGGAGTCTAAATTTAAATGAGTTTTTTTATGCGCGTTAGTCGACCAAGCGGAGACGGCACATCTTTTCCGCGAGCTTCGATGCAGTAACGCTTTGTTCGGCTCCGTGCACTCGCAGCGTCGTCGTCGAGCTCGCCCACTGTTATCTGTGCATCGTATACTGGTTACGACCCCACTCTTTCGAAGCATACGCTCATGATAAATCAAACTGATTAAAACCTAGACTCTCTGATGATAACATAAATACTTGAAATTTTTCCATTTATGGCACAAGTTATTTCTATTTTTAAGATTGGATTGACACCGTTCCCCACCGCTGTACCTGAAGTGACAGTCTACCTGTAGTGAAACGGCGTTGCATTCTCTTTGAGCCTTATTAAGTATCTCTATTTTCGCAAAGCGGCATTTTTTATTTTACACATCGTACACAGTGTATTTATTAATCATTCAAAATAAGACCATATTCCCTATCCTTCATAGAAAGCAGTGCGGCCTGCCAAGGGTTTGCAAAATTTAGAAATGACTCTTTGGCTTAAATGATTGCACGCCTGCACGGGCCCAATTTAAATCAATAACTGAAGATGAATAACGCAAATACGAAAACTTGACTCACTAACAACGTAAAAACTTATGAACTAATCATACCTGAACAGCTTTTGTAAAGGTATCATCCTGTTTAATTTTTTCAGATACTGCAGATGCTTCATGATCAGTATAATGCACAACAGGAGGCGGTGAAGGTGGTCTTAGGCGCTCTTCTTCCATACGCTCTCGATGTCTCTGTTCTCTTTGCAATTGTCTCTGACGACATTCCCATTCATACTGATCATCTCTTGCCTAAATGAATTAAATTCGAATACAGTAAAAGTAATGGAACCCAAAGCAACAACGGATTCCTGACATCAATATATTGCGATTTAGTCCAAAAGTTGATAATAAAAGAGACACAGGACTAGAGATGGAAATAAAGCTAGCTTTACACGATGCCTCATTTCGTGCATCTTGATGCATGCGTTTATAGCGCAATGGAACGCATGCTTGCCTGCATGCGTTAATTTATATGACAGCGCGCTTTTTTCTCATACTTTGAGGCATAATTAAACAGGCATGCGTTTCTTGCCTCTTATTGCATACTAGATGCATGCAATTAGCGCATGCTTTGCCGCACGAAATGAGGCATCGTGTAAAGCTAGCTTAACGGCTTTATTTTAAAAGCACACTTAAACGTTATGCTTTTTTTTAAATAGCAGACTTTTTTTAAGCGCATCGACTAAACGTTGAATGACGATGCGTTGAATAAAGCACGGTAGCGTTTATAAACGAATAGCGGCGTCCGTTGCTGTTTGCTTATTTTATTATCGTTATAAAAAGCACATCGCACGATTTTCTTTAACTTCAATTTAAAAATTAAACTAATTACTTTAATATGTACTACATACTCGTATTCATAAAGTATTTACACATGTTTATTCACAACATAAGCAGGTATTTAAAATTTACTATAACTATACTATTTGCAATTTTGCACTCAAAGAAAAATATACCGTCTGTTTGATATAAAGGCCCCAAGCTATAACTCATTTATTTTCGCTTAAACACCCAGTAAAGTGTATATATTCTTAAATGGGACGTTGCTTTCTAGAGAATGAAGTAAAACAATATTTTTTTGGCTACACTGTATAGGAGTCATGACGTCATCGACATTTTTTTTTAATGGCATTTTTTTTGATTGTCAGAAAAGTTCCGAGCTCAGCTGATAACATACCGTCTGTTTGATTATAAAGGCCCCAAGCTATAACTCATTTATTTTTGTTTAAACACCCAGTAAAGTGTATATATTCTTAAATGGGACGTTGTTTTCTAGAGAATGAAGTAAAACAATATTTTTTTGGCTACACTGTATAGGAGTCATGACGTCATCGACATTTTTTTTAAATGGCACGATGAAAATTTTTTTGCGAAATACAATAGAACATCCTTTTCTCTTTTCAACCACATAAAATTTTTATATCCTTACATAAGAAAATGTTCGAGAAAACTGAAAAAAAACTACCTACATAACTTACCATTTAACATTTAAGGCACGCTAATATTTCTAGCATGCTATGAGCACAGTATAAAGATTACACAGTAGCGCGACTCTCATGAAAATATTCAGTTCGCGCATAACATCACGCGCAAGGTCTGAGTCACAATCTCGGGATGCAGAGCTCATTCATTCACGGCTCTGGTACCGAATGGATCTTTATAATTATGTTAATACACATTATTTATGCCTTGTTTTTTTTTACCACGTCCACTAAACACTACAATCCGGCCCTGGTGTGTGGGCACGTGTAAATTTACAATTTACAACAAAATCGCTCACACGTAAAGCAGAACAAACAGTTCGACACACCCCTTTAATCTACTCGAGGTCAATGAAAATCCAGTAAACAGATCAAAGTGCCGACAAGTGAGTTGCGCTACTGTATTCTTTATACTGTGCTATGAGTAATTTTAGTGAAATTTGTCATACTTTATCTAATTTGGTAAACAATTTCTAAAATACCGGCACTGTCAATCTGACTTATAATTAGTTTGAAATGGTGAGAAATGAATAACATTAATGAATAAGCCGATATGCTAGAGGTTTACTACGAATGTAGAAAAAACAGTGTCAGTTTGATAGTGCCGGTATTTTAGAAATTGTTTACCAAATTAGATAAAGTATGACAAATTTCAGTAAAATTACTCATAGCATGCTAGAAATATTAGCGTGCCTTAAATGTTAAATGGTAAGTTATGTAGGTAGTTTTTTTCAGTTTTCTCGAACATTTTCTTATGTAAGGATATAAAAATTTTATGTGGTTGAAAAGAGAAAAGGGTGTTCTATTGTATTTCGCAAAAAAATTTTCATCGTGCCATTTAAAAAAAATGTCGATGACGTCATGACTCCTATACAGTGTAGCCAAAAAAATATTGTTTTACTTCATTCTCTAGAAAACAACGTCCCATTTAAGAATATATACACTTTACTGGGTGTTTAAACAAAAATAAATGAGTTATAGCTTGGGGCCTTTATAATCAAACAGACGGTATGTTATCAGCTGAGCTCGGAACTTTTCTGACAATCTTAAAAAGTATATAATTTTTTGCAAGGATGCGACAATCGAGTGCACACGTTAATTCCAATAAAATACACAATTTTGCCGACTTTTATAAATACTAATATCAATTACTAGATAACGATTACAAGAAAAAAATGACTAATGTAAACCAGTGGAAGCGATGCCCCAATCAATCGAAATATACGTAACATATTGCAGTGCGATTGTTTTAAACCTCAGCGCAAAAAAGAAATGAGTTCACAGCAGATTTCACAAGCAAAGCCGAGAATCCTATCGGCATATCCAGTTTTCACTGGTTTAATTAATGAGTGGCTCGTTCGGGCGACGTAGTTCGGGGTACCCTGTTGTAAAATTACAGACGGCAGATTAGTCGTATTGAGTACGTTTGTTGATATAACATTTTCAGATCAAATTTAAGATTTGAAGGTAAATTTTTATTTAATTTTAAGATAGCCAATTTTTGTTTAATCTATTGACTTTATCTCTAAAAAAGAGATCGAAACTTGGCCACTAGTTTTTTTCTATCTCTTATAGTTACAGAGATGTCCATAAGAGACATCGAAATTGATCCACCCTGTACATATATTGAGTAACTGTGAACTGTCAACGGTGTTTACTGTCAAAGGTTTTGTTTACATTTTCGAGGTATTCTATTCCGTTATTTGTGTTGTTGCTTTAATTCCATAGTTCTTTTGGGAACTAAACTACCGAGAAATGTTTACTACTGAACATAGAGTTTTTATGTTAAAGTAATGAACATTTTAAATAGCGACATCTTTTGATCGCTTTTTGACCTGACATTGCAGTAGGATTGACAAATTGAAGCCAGTTCGCCACATAATAAGCCTGAAACAGCTGTACAGAGCCTGCTCGAGGAATCCGCTGCAATCAAGACCGATTTGCACAAAAAAGTTTTTATGGATCGATGTGTTACGCTATTTCGTGAAACTGGAGGTGTCTTAAGAAAGAAAGATTCTGGTCGCCCTCTTAAACGAAGCCAACAGGTAATCGATGATGGACAAGAAATCATGCAAAATAACCCAAAAACAACTGTTCGACAATTAGCCCAACAAATGGAAGTTTCAGTTGGAACGTCTCATGCAATATTAAGAAAGAATTTACATTTACATATATCCTTATCGACTAACAGCAGCTCACGAATTGAAAGACATTGATATACCGCAGAGGTTAGAATTTTGTCAATGGTTTTTAAACACTTTAAATAATGACGACATTTGACGACAATACCCTACGGATGACTTTCTTCACTGATGAATCGTGGTTCTACTTGTCTGAATGTGTAAATTCACAGAATATGAGATCTTGGAATTCAGATAATCCTCATATGTTTGTTGAACGTCCATTGCATCCTGAAAAAATTGGTTTATGGGCTGCTATAAGCGGCAAACGATTAATTGGACCAATTTTATTTGAAGGTGTTTATAAACAAATAAATCGTAAAAATAATCTTTCAGCTTATATTCGCATGTTCATTTTTAGGCAGGCTTAATGCAGCAAGATACCGAAATGAAATTGTAAGTGAATTTTTGGAGAACGTTCACGATGATGAATTAGAAGGGGGTTACTTTCAAAAAGATGGTGCAACACCCCACTGTACAGCAGAAACATTGGCCATGCTTCACGTGTTTTATGATGACCGAATTATAAGTCGCAGCACTCCAACACCGTTTCCTTCGAGGTCGTGCGATTTAACACGATGTGATTATTTTTTATGGCCTTACCTTAAAAATTCAATATTTGCAACCCCTATAAATAATCTAGAACTGCAGCTCCGAATAAGGCAAAAATTTGAAGGAATTAATCAAAATCCGAAGAAAATGTAGTCGTGAGTTCCCTTAAACGCAGAGTTTTAAAATGTTATGAAGAAGATGGTAAGCACCTTTTGTAAAAAAAAAAATAAATGTTTTCATTAATTACATTCTCTTATTCAATTTATAGAAAATCATAATTAAATGGGTATAAAAAGTTGGGTTGTGTTTATCATAATCATGTGGCTTAAGTTACAACGTGACTTCACAAAATTTGCATTTGACATAAGCCTACTTGATAACGGTTTTTTTTTGAAAGCACTTTAGAAAATAATATTGCAATATACCAGTTACAACATTCGTACATCATAGTACGGCCATGTCCGTTAGGGTGGGTCGAAAAACCAAACTTTGAGATAATCTTACCTAATAGCAAAATTATGTTGTCTTTTAGTGATATTATGACACCTACGAAATATTTTTGAATTTAATTAATATTTAGAGGGTGCGCCTTACGTTTGAATTTTTGAAATTATACGAGAAAGGCCATATAGTATGCCATGAAAAATTCGTATTTGCAATAATAATAATAACAGAGTTACGATCAAAACTGTATACTAAAAGGGCAAGAGAAGGTGGATAAAATTAAAACTCGAATCTTGCAGCAACGCCTAAATTCGATAACAAAAAAGATTTCAATATTGAATGATTTTCATTAATTTTTCTGTTGTATTATTTTTTTAATTATTAATAAATGATTATTTTATTTTAAAAATCCTATTTTTCTTGAGACACATATGTTATATGACTACCAGAATATATTCAAGTTATTCGTATTTCCAAGGCAAAGCGCAACCTGAAGATGAGGTGCTATTTACTTTAAATTTTAGCATTACACTGTTTTCATGTAAAGGCAATATAATTTTGCTATTAAAAATCAAAAGCGCAATATTCGTTTTTTTCCATACAAAAATGACCCACCCTAATGTCCGTCCGGAATGTACCGACCTTTAGTTATCAGTAATTTGTGTATCGCTTATACAACAAAATACCGTTAACACCAACGGTCACAGTAAGCAGACGAAAGCAAATACTTTGTTTACTGACTAAAATATTTATAAATGATATTTCACAAAATTTAAGTTGCGAAACGAAATTATTTGCTGATGACTGCGTTATTTATAATAAAAGAAAAAATACAGAAGACTGGATTTTACTCCAGGAAGATTTAGACAAAATTCATATGTGGTGTGACGAAAATAAAATGGAAATTACAAAGAAATGTGTTGCAGTATCGTTTGGTATTACAAAATTATTCCAGGCAATTGGGAAACTTTATCTTCTAGAAGACAAGAAGCAAGATTAAAATTATTTTGTTATATTCATTTCAAAGTTGATTCGATGCACAATTTTCTAACTAAATACAAATAAATGATTCGAGCACTAGAAAAAATAAATACAATTCATCTATAAAATTCCATTTTCGATAAAAGTTATAATTTTTAGTATTCTTCACAGTAAATCATTGAAAATGTAACTTCGTTTAAATGTATCATATTTTTTTAATGTATGAATGATGAATGCTACAAGAAATCACAAAGTTTCCGAACGCATTGAAATAATCACTAAGAACCAAATAAAATAATTGAGAAATAAGAACCAATTTAATGTTTAACTATTCATATTATTTTGGCGGACACTTTAATCCAACCAGTATTTCCTAATGTAGTGTGTATAATAGGGTGTGTCATTTTTGTATGGAAAAAAACGAATATTGCGCTTTTGATTTTTAATAGCAAAATTATATTGCCTTTACATGAAAACAGTGTAATGCTAAAATTTAAAGTAAATAGCACCTCATCTTCAGGTTGCGCTTTGCCTTGGAAATACGAATAACTTGAATATATTCTGGTAGTCATATAACATATGTGTCTCAAGAAAAATAGGATTTTTAAAATAAAATAATCATTTATTAATAATTAAAAAAATAATACAACAGAAAAATTAATGAAAATCATTCAATATTGAAATCTTTTTTGTTATCGAATTTAGGCGTTGCTGCAAGATTCGAGTTTTAATTTTATCCACCTTCTCTTGCCCTTTTAGTATACAGTTTTGATCGTAACTCTGTTATTATTATTATTGCAAATACGAATTTTTCATGGCATACTATATGGCCTTTCTCGTATAATTTCAAAAATTCAAACGTAAGGCGCACCCTCTAAATATTAATTAAATTCAAAAATATTTCGTAGGTGTCATAATATCACTAAAAGACAACATAATTTTGCTATTAGGTAAGATTATCTCAAAGTTTGGTTTTTCGACCCACCCTAGTGCATAAAGCGTGGTTCACAATAAATTGTGATTTTCTTATTTTTGAGATAGAAGGCGGTAATTTAGCTATAACTTTTAATTCTGAACAACTTATTGTTATGACATTTTGCTGTATCTTGTAAAATAAGAGTACTTTACTCTTAAGCCGTCTTCATTTCTCGGTGTCCATGCTGTATACCGTTCAAGATAAATTTCATCTGACATTTTCCAATTTCACTTTAAGGGATGCAGAAGCGTTCTGCGTCAATAAATTTTTATAAAAACCGATAATAAAAAAAAAATCCCATTTGTAGCACACTTTTTGAAAGACAGTGTATACCGGCTGTTTCAAATTGGGTGTGCACTGAAGGGATCTCCTAAACCATGAGAGTTACAGATTCGGTTAAATGAAAGAAAAGTTGCACCAGTCATTGCTTAATTCGCATCCATTAACAGAATCAATTTTGTCTTAATTGTTCTTGAAGTATTGGTGAAAATGTAAAAATATCGATTTTCTTTTTTCCTCTGTAACTCCCTTATTAAAAATAATTTAGAAATTCTGTCTTAACTTTCTACAGGTACTTTTGGAGTTTGCTTCAAATAGGGTCAGTAGAATTGTGGTCACACGTTTCGTCTCTCCGCGACCATCCTCAGTTTACATTTTTTAAATATAACGTATACCTTTTTATTATCGCATTTGTTGCCATTTTTTCTCCTGATTGTAATGGTATATCACACTTAATTCTTGATATTAATTTGAAGCTTAAATAATACAGATTTTTATATAAAAATTTTATTTAATACATAATTTCAAATATTTAGTTCATTTTCTTAGATATAGTGTAAATTTCAATGAATTATTTAATATCTGTCTCTTTAGTTATTGTATAATAAATTCTTTTAACGGACACTGATAGTGCACATTTGTAGTATCCGTAAAAAGAATTTGTTATACGAGATAGTTGTTGACGAGGCTAATTTTACAAACAAGGGAATATTTAATAGAAATGTACATAGATATTGGTCCAGGGAGAATCAAAAAAGATTTCAACAAATGTGACCACAGATACAATTCAGCTTAAATGTTTGGTGTGGTATTTGGCATAATAGAATTAATGGTCCGATCATTTACGAAAATCATGTAACAGCTGAACGTTACATCGATTTTTTAAGGACAGCATTGAAAACATTTTAAATTACATTCCTCTAAATCATATTAGGGAATTGTAATTTCAAAA
This sequence comes from Dorcus hopei, assembly GCA_033060865.1. Lineage (NCBI taxonomy): Eukaryota > Metazoa > Arthropoda > Insecta > Coleoptera > Lucanidae > Dorcus > Dorcus hopei. The sequence goes on from CM065422.1 coordinate 37,250,301, forward strand.
TGATGGAGCACCAGCACATAATGCTGAAATAACAACAAATTATTTGAATCAAACTTTTCCTGATAGGTACAAATGGACCTGTCGCGTGGCCTCTAAAATCACCAAATATTAGCCCCTTGATTTTTGATTGATTGATTGATTTTATTGATTGTTCCTCTTCCGACATTTGAATGTTAGTTATTAATATTTAGTAAGTAAAAAAAGTGCTAAGGAATAAATTTACTTATTAAATAAATCATGACGAAACTGTATCAAGCTTCTTTTTATCATATTTTAACTTTACTTGAAAAAAGTATTAATTGTTATACATCACTGCAATCAGCAGAAAAAATGCTATCGAATAGAATAATTAAAAGATATACGATGTATTTAAAAAATCGAAACTGGAGATGGTCGTGGAGAGACGAAACGTTTGACTTCAATTCTGCCACCTCTACTCGAAGCAGAATAAGAAAGTGCCTGTAAAAAGTTAAATCAGAATTTTAAAATTATTTATAATACGAGAGATACAGAGGAAAAAAGAAAATCGACATTTTTACATTTTGATCAATACCTCAAGAAGAAATAAGAAAAAATTTATTCTGTGAATGAATACGAATTAGGCATTGATTTGTGCAACTTTTCTTCCATTTAACCAAATTTGTATCTCTTACGGTTTAGAAGATCCCTTCAGTGCACACTCAATTTGAAACAGCCGGTATATATAAATATAAATATCAGTAGAAAAAATCATTTGACGGTGAACGTTTTTTGCAACGATATTCTTTAATGAAAAGTTTAAAACATCCTTTGCTTTTTGACCTTCGATATTCCTTGACGTAGGAAAAGTTTGTATGTATTAATCAAAATTTTATTGTGTATTCAGATAAAGGCCCATCTTGACAATACGTCCTGAACGTCATTGCGTCCAGGATGTCATCCGTTCGTATAAACCTTCGAGGGCTAATCAAGATAGACTGGTAATGCCACTGCCAACTAGGATGGTTTGTTTGAAAGCAACATCAACAGATCTTGCGGCGGGAAGGAAAGGTGGGGTACTGTTTACTCATCCCTAATGCACATAGGCGGCGTTCATTAAATGGAGGTAAAAATCGAATATTACAAAAAATATACTTGTTAATTGAAATAATAATACATTATTCATTACGAAATAGAATTATTAATTTAATTAATTAGTTAATTATATTGAATTCATTAAATACAAATACACGCAATAAAACTAGTATATACGCCTATGAGTCCTGATGCGTTACACGACATCCGCCGAAAATTATCGACTGGAATTTGGAAGTAACCAATCATTAAGTTAGTCTTAGTAAACGATCCCCTTACACTCCTGTGAACTTGCTAGCTACATTTTAAAGCTCACTTGCCCAGTCTAACTAGATTAGTCGTCGGAGGTATAAACTCGCCAGAAGGTAGGCGGACTTTTTAAAAATTTTATTATTTCGCATGCGCTTAGTACGATTTAGTTAAATTCTCTCCGCGAAAAATCTGCTGTTGAACCCGATGAGTTGATAGAGCGGTGAAAATCAAAGGTGTTTTTTTTTATGTATTTATTACTTCATCGACAAAGTCGAGCAAAAAGGCCAAGTTCGGCGGCGGCGGCGCAGCATCATAAAATCTCGTAAACAGTTCTTTTTTGCGTGCTAATTGGAGAATTGTGTTTTTTTATACTGTCGGCATTTTTAATGAATTTTATTTAATTTGAATTGCACTTTATCTTGTAGGATCGTTTTTCGTAAATATACATTGCGTTTACCACATACCTTTTCGGGCGCATTGAAAGCTGAAGAATGCCTGCGCAAGAGAGCACTACATGGTCTGTATTTACTGACATTTTTGAGTATTTTTGAACTACTAATTTTTTCCGTATGCATGCCGTACACGGAAAAAAAATTATCAACGCTCGAAATTTATTGACAAATTTAAAATATTTTGTGAATCTTGTTTTATTTATTTTACCGTATATAAATAAAAGATACTTTTCTTGTTGTGTCAAGTAAACTTATAAATGGCTGAGAGTCGTACAAAACATAGTAAACACTTTATTATTAAATACCTTGAAAACAATATCATATATACATTAGGGTGGGTCATTTTTGTATGGAAAAAAACGAATATTGCGCTTTTGATTTTTAATAGCAAAATTATATTGCCTTTACATGAAAACAGTGTAATGCTAAAATTTAAAGTAAATAGCACCTCATCTTCAGGTTGCGCTTTGCCTTGGAAATACGAATAACTTGAATATATTCTGGTAGTCATATAACATATGTGTCTCAAGAAAAATAGGATTTTTAAAATAAAATAATCATTTATTAATAATTAAAAAAATAATACAACAGAAAAATTAATGAAAATCATTCAATATTGAAATCTTTTTTGTTATCGAATTTAGGCGTTGCTGCAAGATTCGAGTTTTAATTTTATCCACCTTCTCTTGCCCTTTTAGTATACAGTTTTGATCGTAACTCTGTTATTATTATTATTGCAAATACGAATTTTTCATGGCATACTATATGGCCTTTCTCGTATAATTTCAAAAATTCAAACGTAAGGCGCACCCTCTAAATATTAATTAAATTCAAAAATATTTCGTAGGTGTCATAATATCACTAAAAGACAACATAATTTTGCTATTAGGTAAGATTATCTCAAAGTTTGGTTTTTCGACCCACCCTAATGTACATGTAAGTGCGAGTTATTTTATTATGCCTGACGCGTATACAGAAATCGCCATAAAAGCTTTTCCTGTGTTACAAATTTGAAGAATTAATAAAAGAGGTTTCCGACGGCAGAATAAATTCGACTCCAGGCGTAGCTATATTTTTTATTGCAACAATTGCAAGGCCCATATTTTTATTCGAATTTAATTGAACGCATCACATCTTGCGTCCTGGACGTATCATCAAGATGCATGCGAAATAATAAAATTTTTAAAAACTCCGCCTACCTTCTGGCGAGTTTATACGAATGCATGACATCCTGGACGCAATGACGTCCCAGACGTATTAGAGAGATATCGGTAAAGCGAATAACGTTATGCAGTATTTACGCTGCGCTAATTTGACATTTGAGACATGCGCGATTCGATTCTTAACGACGAAAACGTTAATACCGTTACCGCATGGAGTGATTTACGAGCAAATAATTCCGTGCGTTACTTGCGTAACGTATAAGTTTCGCATGCGCACTGTTGTAACTTTTAACGGCAGGCTTTTGTTTACATTTGTTTACCACTTAGTTTTAGACAAAAAGGCTTGTATTTTTGAGAATTTAATTAAATTTTTATTTCGCACAAATATAAAAAGTTAAGTTAAAACTTATAAGATATCTTTGTGTATCGCGGTATTCAATGTTCCGATAACTGTAAATTAGGAAGTAAATACTGCAATACGTTTACACAATACTGCTTTGCGTAATTTACAAACGAAAGCGTTATACGCTTTACCGATATCTCTCTATTGTCAATGTGCTCCTTTAAGCGCATGCGAAATAATAAGTTTTTTAAAACCTCCGCCTACCTTCTGGCGAGTTTATAGGAACGCATGACATCCTGGACGCAATGACGTCCCGGACTTATTGTCAATGCGCTGCTTTACATTCATTCTTTGAAAGCACGGGTTAAGCAGCGCATTGACAATACGTCCGGGACGTGATTGCGTCCAGGATTGCGTCATTGCGTCTTGCAGGATCGTTTTTCGTAAATATACATTGCGTTTACCACATATCTTTTCGGTCGCATTGAAGGCTGAAGAATGCCTGCGCAAGAGAGCACTGTATTTAGGGAGATTTTTGAGTACTTTTGAACTACTGATTTTTATAAAAGACTGAGAGTCACCCAAAACGGGAGCACGACAATTCGATGAAAGACAATTCGGTGTACGACAGTTCGGTGTGCGACAATTCGGTGAACGACAATTCGGTGTATGCGACAATTCGGTGTGCGACAATTGAGTGTACGCGACAATTGGGTGTACAACAATTCGGTGTACGTGACAATTCGGTGTACGACAATTCGGTGTACGACAATTCGGTGTACGACAATTCGGTGTACGAAAATTCGGTGTACAACAAAATTAATAAAAATAGTAAAATAATTTGTATAGGTATAATAGGTATAGGTATTCACGCCGCGCCGTGAAGTTCGCACAGTATGGAAGAAAAATTATTATTGATTTTTTTTAAACTTTGTGCTAATAACTTATGCATGTTCCATAACTAAATATAACAGATCCAGTGAGAAATGTTTAGTCTTGTTAAAAATGGTACCTATTTAAAATATGAAAATTAAAAAAATGTTGTAATTTGAATTTGTTGAACACATTAGACAAAATTTTAGCAAGATATTATAAGCTTTTGCAAAAGATGTTCCGTGTTAATCATACAACATATTCTTTGGCATGATAACTTGAAAAAAAGATTTTTCATTTTCTCAGTTTTATTCAAGATATGAAGCGCAAAGGGGTTCTTGGTATTTAACTTTTACGAGTAGTTAACTTATTCATTTATATCCACAAAAAATATATAAAGGAACACATTTTCTATTCAATTCTTAACTGTTGCATGCACATTAAAATTTGAGACGATTTTTCACATTTCTGATTTTCGGCTTCTTTACGCAAAATTTTATGTTATCACTTTTGATTTGTTAACCCATCGCAATTTTAATAATTTTAATTTAGTCCAAATATACCGAAAATTTTCAGATTTTCTTATGCCTGCGACAGTAAGAATTCAAAAGGAAGTTTAAATCTTTTATTTTTTTATTATAATTAAGAAAAAAAAATGGCATCTTAAATTGTAATGTTATCAATTAAGGATAACGATTAATTTAAATTTTGCAATTTTATTAATAAACATACTACATACATACGTGTAAACGTTTCATATACAGTGTGTCCCCAGATGGACTAAAAAAGGGGAAAAACTTTTTTGTTTTCAGAAAGCTCCAATTTCTTTCTTGATTCTGATAACTTATTGAATTCTCTGTCCAATTATATCAAAAATTTTTGATATTTTATGAAAAAAAAATTGAGAAAAACATTATTGAAAATGACGTAGGCCGCATATCACTATTTAATAATAATAAAAATTTCGTATTGCTAAGTATTCTTAGCCCTTTTTGAAGAGATTTTACCGAAAATGAAAGTTCTTTTCCCTATGCGTTCTCTAATGTCAATAACAAATATTGAAAATATGTAAATATTTTTCAAAATAAGAAAGGTGTATGGAATTGCTTATTTTTATTGTGTTTTCTCCTTATAATTATTTTTATTATTAGAGAGTGAGATGCGGCCAACGTCATTTTTAATATTTTTTTCTCAAATTTTTTCCCATAAAACATCATAATTTTTTGATTGGATAGAGAACTCATTCAGCTATCAGAAACAAGAAAAAAAATTGGGAGTTGCTATTAAAAAAAAGTTTCGATGACGGCATTAAACGAAACCAAATGACTGTTAAGAATTTATTTTTACAAAAAAACTTATACATTTTAAAAACAAAATTTACCTGTCCGAACATTTTTTAGAAATGTCAAATGTAAAGAAATTACTAATTTTATTCCAAACTTTTGAGGCTCACACAGTATAAACATATGATGCGGATTTCTTTACGGTCACTCTGCACTATACCCACGATTATACCTATATCAAATTGTCGTACACCGAATTATCGTACACCGAATTGTCCTACACCGAATTGTCGTACACCGAATGGTCGCATACACCAAATTGTCGCGTACACCGAATTGTCGTACACCCAATTGTCGCGTACACCGAATTGTCGCACACCGAATTGTCGCATACACCGAATTGTCGTTCACCGAACTGTCGTACACCGAATTGTCGTAGACCCATACAAAACATAGTAAACACTATATTAAATACCTTGAAAACAATACCATTTATACATATGTAAGTGCGAGTTATTTTATTATGCCTGACGCGTATACAGAAATCACCATAAAAGCTTTTCCTGCGTTACAAATTTGAAGAATTAATAAAAGAGATTTCCGACGGCAGAATAAATTCGACTCTATTCGGGCTATGTTTTTTTATTGCAACGCTCACATTTTTATTCGACTTTAACCGAACGCATGACATCCTGGACGTATTGTGAAGATGCCCCTTAATATATCAATCAATTAGTAAATTTTGGAATTTGCAATGCGAACGCATTAAAAATGCTTTGCTTGACCGAATTTCATAATTGAATTATGTAATATCATACTGGTAGTTAACAGCTATTTTATTCTCCCTAGTTTGATTACGTAAAGCGGCCAATTTTAAACAGTAGATGAGAAATACTGCATTATTTTAAAATTTCTTTAGTTTATTGATCTTAATCCAGTTTAATAGGAATTGGAAAGGCAATTTATTACTTGTGAGGATGAAATATGCCATTACGATCTGTTAATACGCGTCATACGAATCGATACTGCGGTGTTTATAAGCAGAACGAGAGATTTTTTTTCAATTTTTTCATAAAGAAATAATTTGTAAATAGTAAAGAAAAATTTAGAGTAATGTATTATTTATGTTTTACAGGATTTGTTTGCATAATTATTAAATTCAAGTGTGTTTTTCAGATATATTAAGTTTGTATAAATATTTATAGAAATAGGCGATTTTAAATTACATATTTAGAATTTTTGAAAGGTAAATACGCAAGATTTAAGCTCAGAATTGTAATAATTAGAATAATTGATTTAATAATGTCATAACGGACCGGACGTTTGTTGGAAACTGTAAGCGGCAGCGCGGAGTTCGGAAATTGAATCAATGAGGGCACCGCGTGAGCTATTGTAAATTAGAACGACCGGCACAGGTATCATTTCCGCCCGTCTACGGTTCAGATGCATTCAAGTTACGATCACATGCCAACTCGGATCTAACGTAAGTAATCGCTGGTTTTGTGAAAAACCACGCGACCAAATAAAACTTCGACCCTCTGAACTCTTTTATGATAGATATTTGCTTGTACGACTCTTCCTGAAAATTTGATTTAATAAACCATTGCTTAATTTAGACTCGTAGATGCTAAAGGTCACAAAAAACTACAAGGTCGGAAAACGATGTATATTGAAGTTGTTATAACAAGAAGCTTGGAGCTGATGACATGTTTCGGTTAAAAATAAACCATTTTCAAATCTACAATAAATGAATTTGTGCTAAAAAGTGAAGAAGTATTTAAATTTTGAAACAAACCTGACTTAAAATCACGTTAACATGTGGCCATTTTTACTTAAATTGAATGACATACAATGCAAGAACCTAAAAGCATAGCAGAACGAAAATCCCTAACTAGTACCAACTTAAGGTAAATAAATATAAATCACAATGAAAGCTGATGGCGCGTAAATTTAAATACAATTTTGAGTAATTTTAAGTAAAACAATAAAACGACAGTAAAAGCTGAAGGCAAGATAAAACAAAATTTTGAAAGGCTGAAGGCCGGTAAGTATACAATACCACTTATGGGTAAAAATCGAATTAAGGCAAATGGCGCAATACATTAAAAAGACAACATTAAAGCTGAAGGCAAGATAAATAACAATTTTTGAAAGGCTGAAGGCCATAAGTAAACAATACCACTTAAGGGTAAAAATCGAATTAAAGCAGATGGCGTAAAGTTGAGATTAAATTCGAAAATTAAGTACAAAAGACAAAATTTTTGAAACAAACCATTGTTTCTATCACCTTCAACGAGCATTTTTCTTTATTTACACACACACACACGCACACACGACACGTACACTGACGCAGATAATTTTGAATGTGAAGGCTCGCGAGTGCCATCTACATCCAAAATTCATCACACAACAAATACACTGCACGAGGAAGAATCCAGCCTACGAGATACACTGCAAAATACATTAGAAGAGGAGCAGGAGCAGGAGCCGTCACCGACATCAACAAAATAAGAATAGCAATAAACAGATAAGATTTTAACTGTAAACAAAACAAAGCTTTAGAAAATATCGACAAAAATTACCCTGAGAAAAGCAAAGACATTTATGCTAAAATCTGCAAGAGTCCCATAATACAGCAATATGTTCGTTTACGACATCGTTCGTGCACAAGGTCAATGTTAAACACTGACCGACTGACCTTATCTTCGCCTCGTCATTTCAAACAGGCGACGCAAGAGGTAGGCTGCCATCCACGCAACTATGCCAGCAGTTCTCAAACGGTTTGGTGAAAATCTGCCAATGCATTTTTCTCGAAAACTATTAACTTTTTGTTAAGGACATACGAGTTCAATCGTTGCCATTTATGGTGATGTATTACAGGTTTAAATATTTGCATACAGTATAAGAACACTCTGTATAGTGTTACTTCGCTTAAAGCATGTGTAATTACAAGCTAATAACTGATAATGAAGACTCTTCAATTAAGCAAGTTAGAAGCAATTTAATAAGGGCCTTGCATTTAAGATGTTTCTTCGTTGACGGCATTTATCTCGGTAAATGCTAGTTCAGGTACAGAAATATAAATAAAATATTTTTCAAATTGATACATCTATCAGAATTCGTAATAATATATAGGGCATTCCATTTGAAATATTAAAGGTACTTGCTGACACTTGTAAAATGAACACCCTGTGCAATTGCAAATAAATTTAACGTATAGTTTTTTATTAGAGGATGATAACGTTTGCTTTTTTTTCTATATTAAATAGTTTAGACACCAGAAAAGAAAACCACTCCCGATGGACACGTGGTATAATAAAACTAATAATGTAGAAGGTGCCTACCAATATTTTTGTTAAAAATACACATTTTGTCTTTCCGACTATACGATTTTAATTTCAAATTCTAGTTTTTTGGGTATCCGTCGCTCAAAAAAAATTATATATGTAGTCCCATTAGAATTTAATTTAGAATAGAAAAACGTAATAATATACAGGGTGTTCCATTTAAAAAAAAACCTAAATTTAGCTTATATCTCGTTTATTCGGCCATCAATTGTTTTTCTGTGAGCACACAGAGAAACTTTGAATTAGTCGCTTTAAGTTTTGTATTAAACATTTTTTTCCTAAAATCAAAAATAAAAAAGTTAAAGGGGGTAGGAATTCTCTCGTAGTCACCCTGTACATTTCGCATAAAAAAAATATATTACATAGTTTCTATGTAAAATTGCTAATTTATTTTTTTTTTCAATTTTACACATATGTACTTTTATCTGTATTCTTATCATCAACTTATCAACGTTTCAGTGCATTCGCAGCTATAATAATTACCTACCTACAATTGTTATCTAAAACTTTGTTCTTTTATAATAATATAGTTTCTCTTAAATTGTTATTTCTTTAATATATTTATATTTCATTTAAAATACTTTTCAATTTTCATCACAAAATCTTCTAAGCGGACACTAAATCGCGCAACTATACACTTTACGTTTCGCAGTCGTTCGACTGCTTCGTCAGAAGTGAAAATTATGTTGTCAAAATAAACAAGGTTGTCAACGGAAACTGAAAAAGTAACTTGATTTTTTTTTTTATGTATATTATATTTATTTTTTAATCTAAAAATAATTTGAACATTACAAATGTTAAAAAAATTGACAGATCTATGTTCTATTTAAGGAATCGAGAAAACTACAAAATGTATCGTTTAAATTTGCAAAATCAGTACGTTTATTAATAGAATTCGACGACATTTTTATTTTACACATTTCAATAAAACGTCTTTTGAAAATATTAGTCTCGTAATATAAAATGTTAGTATTTTCAAAATCAAAATTATGGTCATTTTCTAATGAATGTTCTACAAGTATTGAATGATTTTGATTATTTTTTTGGATATGATATTTATGTTGGTCTAGACGTTTTTTTAAATTTTGGCTTGTTTCTCCAATATAACATGAATTACAATTGAAAAATTTAATTTCATAAACTACGTTTGGCTGTTTTAATTTTGGTGTTTTGGTTTTTAAATTTGAGAAAATACTATTTAAATTATTTACAGATTTGCTAGCCAAAATTAAATTGTGTTTTTTGAATATGTGTTTAAATGTGTCATATAGTGGTTCAATGTAGGGTAATGATATGTATTTTTTGTTTGAAGTTTGTTTATTGTTATTGTGGATTTTTGAATTTTGTAAATATTTTGTAAATTTAAAAAATCGTGTTAAATATAAAAAATCGTGTTAAATATTTTACAAAATTCAAAAATCCACAATAACAATAAACAAACTTCAAACAAAAAATACATATCATTACCCTACATTGAACCACTATATGACACATTTAAACACATATTCAAAAAACACAATTTAATTTTAGCTAGCAAATCTGTAAATAATTTAAATAGTATTTTCTCAAATTTAAAAACCAAAACACCAAAATTAAAACAGCCAAACGTAGTTTATGAAATTAAATGTTTCAATTGTAATTCATGTTATATTGGAGAAACAAGCCAAAATTTAAAAAAACGTCTAGACCAACATAAATATCATATCCAAAAAATAATCAAAATCATTCAATGCTTGTAGAACATTCATTAGAAAATGACCGTAATTTTGATTTTGAAAATACTAACATTTTATATTACGAGTCTAATATTTTCAAAAGACGTTTTATTGAAATGTGTAAAATAAAATGTCGTCGAATTCTATAAATAAACGTACTGATTTTTCAAATTTAAACCATACATTTAGAAGTTTTCACGAATCCAAAAAAAGAACATAGATCTGTCAATTTTTTTAACATTTGTAATGTTCAAATTATTTTTAGATTAAAAAATAAATATAATATACATAAAAAAAAAATCAAGTTACTTTTTCAGTTTCCGTTGACAACCTTGTTTATTTTGACAACATAATTTTCACTTCTGACGAAGCAGTCGAACGACTGCGAAACGTAAAGTGTATAGTTGCGCGATTTAGTGTCCGCTTAGAAGATTTTGTGATACAAATTTCATCGGACAAGAACCAACTGTAAATATTTTCAATTTTCATTAAAGAAAATAATTTACTAATTAACGATAAACTAAAAAATAGTAAAGGATACTGTGGTTTACGAAATAATTGAAATTTATCTCCGCCCACAATAATTTTATATCCGTAGATACGTATTTCGGCAGCTGAGCTGCCACCTTCAGTACAATTTAAAAAACACTACATGAAATCTAACATCTACCTACCTGATCATACTATCTATACTACTAATAGTATCTAAAAATAAACAATATTAACACTAAAAGAAAAAAAGTAAAGGAGACTGTGGTTTAAGAGATAATTGAAAATTATCTCCGCCCACAATAATATTAACAGTCAAAACCTACCAAAAAAGCAAATCAAATAAAACGGAAAAGAGTATTGGTTTAATATCCGAAAAAAGTTCTTATTCTCCCGAATAAAGAACTTTTGTAAGCATTTAATTCCCTGTTATTTGATACCGCTTGAATTTATCCCTGAAAAGAATAATAATAATAATTATTATTATTATACCGGGTGTTTCGTAATTGCACGGCACTGGTTTAGGAATGTCATGTATAGCCCGAAATAAACAAAAAAGTTCATATAAACATTTGTCTCAAACTAATTTATTATCGAGATATTGAAGGTTAAAGATAAATAGGGTGACTGTCTAGGTAATGGATGGTGCCTTAAATCACTATGGTACCACAGTGACTTAAGGCTGAATGCCGCATTCAACAAAACGGACGCCACTTTGAACAGTTATTCTTAATGTTTTATTGTTAAATCTTCCATATTTATACCTCAGTATCTGAGTAATAAATTAGTTTGAGACAAATGTTTATATGAACTTTTTTGTTTGTTTCGGGCTACAGATGACATCCCTAAACTAGTGCCGTGCAGTTACGAAACACCCTGTATATAGGTACTGGGTGTCCGGTAAAGAATGGGCCATACTTCAAGGGTGGCTTCTTTGGATCAAAATAAATCGATTTAGATCAATTTATCTTAGTACAATTTTGCTCCATTAAAAAGTTATGGCCTTTCAAAGATAATTTTTTTATATCAATATTTTAGCAAAACTCGCTCATTTTTGGAGACATTTAATTGTAATTTGGTATTTAGAGGTTTCTTGTACTGCTGAATCTGAATATCTGCTTATTTTTAACGTAACGTATAGAGGGCGTTCTAGAGATCCTGACATTCTCTTGTTTATTGTCGTACTTTTTTTTACGTGAATATTTTTAAAATATGTTTCGTTTTCGCGAAACGACTTTTAATTTACTTTAAAAAAGGCATACTTGTCACATGTCGCTAAAGTACACCAGTTTTGAGAAAAATGGCTTTGAATGTGAAAATGTTGAATACTTACTTCACCAGTAACGCTACTTCAGGATGACAAGACAATTACCTAAAGTTGCACTACTTCGTAATTTACTTAAAATTGAAAAAAATTTACAATTCCACATTTAAATCAACGATTCATTACGTAAAAAATTCTTATTATGTTTGCTATGGCCGCGTATTTCACTCATAGTTTAATTTTCAACTCCAGATTACTCCCATAGTAAAAATTATAAAAACAGTTGTTCCCATGGAAATAAAGTGAAGATTAAAGTTAAACTGTAACTGAAAAACGGGTCTATGTGCCTGATTCAATGTAGACCTAAAACAGTAATATTCAGCATTATCATATTCAAAGCCATTTTTCTCAGAACTGGTATACTTTAGCGACATGTAACAAGTATACCTTTTTTAAAGTAAATTAAAAGTTCTTTCAAGAAAATGAATATAATTTAAAAAATATTCACGTTAAAAAAAGTACAGCAATAAACAAAGGAATATCAGGATCTCGAGAGCGCCCCCTATATGTTACGTTAAAAATAGGAAGATATTCAGATTCAGCAGTACAAGAAACCTTTAAATACCAAATTACAATTAAATATCTCCAAAAATGAACGAGTTTTGCTAAAATATTGAAATAAAAAAATTATCTTTGAAAGGCCATAACTTTTTAATGAAGCAAAATTGTACTAAAATAAATTGGTCTATATCGATTTGTTTTGTCCCAAGAAAGCCACTCTTGAAGTATGGCCCATTCTTTACCGGACACCCAGTATATATACAGGCTGAGTCCAAAAAAACGCCTACGCGAATAGCGTCGGTGTTTATTGTCGTATTTGGGTGATCAAAAAATCAAATGAAATGGCAGAAAAAACTCTACAATATACCATACCTTGCGTCTTTAATGCATTTAAAACAGCTGCATGACAGCTGTCAATTTTTGTTTTTTAAATACAATAGTATAATTAATGTAATAAATTTCGAAAGAACTTTTTTTCTGCGTTCAATGATGTGCTGCAATAAACACTTATTTTTCGAAACAACAGAAAAAAATAAAAAGAAATAAATAAATTCTTAACATGAAATGACGTAATAAAGAGTTGCTGAACAATAAATGATATCTGTTTTACGGTAAATAGTGTAGTGTCTATAAGTACTTCCTCATAGTAAAACAAATGACGATAATTGTCAACTTTCTTTTTTTTTGTCAGCAAAGACAAAAACAAAATGTTGACAGTTATCGTCATTTGTTTGCCTATGAGGAAGTACTTATAGACACTACACTATTTACCGTAAAACAGATATCATTTATTGTTCAGCAACTCTTTATTACGTCATTTCACGTTAAGAATTTATTTATTTCTTTTTATTTTTTTCTGTTGTTTCGAAAAATAAGTGTTTATTGCAGCATATCATTGAACGCAGAAAAAAAAGTTCTTTCGAAATTTATTACAGTAATTATATCATTGTATTTAAAAAACAAAAGTCGACAGCTGTCATGCAGCTGTTTTAAATGCATTAAAGACGCAAGGTATGGTATATTGTAGAGCTTTTTCTGCCATTTCATTTGATTTTTTGATCACTCAAATACGATAATAAACACCAACGCTATTCGCGTAGGCGTTTTTTTGGACTCAGCCTGTATATATATGTGTATATGTATACACCTACATACAGGGTGATCAAAGTTACTGCCGCACTATTGCTAACTTCGTTATTATTGGAGCTACGAAGTGGTTCAAATTAGTAAAAATGAACTGTTTTTACTCAGGATTACAATGGTGATATGAAGAAAACAATTGCGCATCGCATTCTCAAAATAATTGCATGTGTAAAGTTTTCTTAATGGAACACTCTGTATTTTTTGTTGACAAATGAAAGAACATCAAATTATAAATACAAATTACTCTTTACTATTTTTCTTTAAAACGAATAATAAAGAAGTTATTGCGAAAGTTGTATTCATCATTTACAATTAACTGTATTTAGTTCAATGCATTAACAAAACTGTCTTAACACACACTACTTTGGAATTATGTGCTTCAAAAATAAACAAACGTGAAAAACATGAGTGCAACATTTTGAGGAACTGGTATTTAAAATAAATGTAACTAGTATTATGTACAAAAATAAAATTAATTAATTAAAATTTGCTACTCTTGAAACTAATGTAACTTAAACTAATTTAAACAAAATTATAAATAACTTAAAGTAAATGTGCAAAAACATTCCCAGTTTGTTCTAAACATCACTGAACACGTTTATAGACGCTTCTAGTGGCATTTAAATGTTGCGTTCTATGGGTTGTATTAATAATAATAACATCTTTATTATTCATTTTAAGGAAAAATAGTAAAGAGTAATTTGTATTTATAATATGATGTTCTTTCATTTGTCAACAAAAAATACAGGGTGTTCCATTAAAAAAGACTTTACACATACAATTATTTTGAGAATGCGATGCGCAATTGTTTTTTTTTCATATCACCATTGCAATCCTGAGCGAAAGCACTTCATTCTTGCTAATTTGAACCACTTCGTATCTCCAATAATAACGAAGTTAGCAATAGTGCGGCAGTAACTTTGATCACAGAGTGTTCACGGGAAGCCGCTACAATAGCTAACTTTTTTTATTTGAAATTTTACGAAGTAGCTTAAATTAGAAAAGTTTCAGGACGTCACCTGCTGGATTTTATGGCAACATCAGAAAAACAATGATTGTCAGGTTTTCGAGATTTTCAATTGTTTTCAACTTTTTTAAATTGAACGTTATATTTTTTACCATCGTATCACGTTCACGACGTCAAATTAATTATGTCTCTAAAATATTACCTTCCAAGGCCTACTAATTTTATAAATCATTTAATTAATAAATCTTGGTGTTCACGGAAAATGGCTACAATAGCTAACTTTTTTATTTGAATTTTTGCTAGGTAGCTTAAATTAGAAGGTAATATTTTATAGACATAATTAATTTGACGCCTTGAACGCGATGCGATGTTAAAAAATATAACGTTCCATTTAAAAAAGTTGAAAACAATCGAAAATCTCGAAAACCTGACAGTCAATTGTTTTTCTGATGTTGCCATAAAATCCAGCAGGTGACGTCCTGAAACTTTTCTAATTTAAGCGGCTTCCCGTCAACACCCTGTATGCACAAATAGCCAAAAAGCAACCTACAGATTAGAGCAGATCACACCCACACACCACAAGTTAAGAGCACCTCACGATATTTATCTCGGAGAATCCTCTCCTTATCACATATCCAGTGCAAATGCGCTTAACTGTCTCCAACACCCCTTTATATAAAAGTTAGGTCGCGACCTCTTGCGGTTGATATTTGACCTAACAAAAACGACATCTGGCGACCGATTTCTGACTCAAACACATACATACACCCACACATACAAAAACATATATACAGAGTGTCCACCGAGTGCCGCGGTCTTCTCTACCGTCTATAGTATATAAGATAGAAAAAAAATTCAAACGAGCTAAGATGTGACTCAGTCAGTTCTACTTCATAAAATTATTTTTGGCCATACAGAATGTTCAGTAACTGAGAGCCATACCATAGTTATATTTTTTTAAATGGAACACCCAATATATTTTTACATGTTTCGAAAGTACGCATAACGAATAGGTAATAACCAAAAATTTAGGAAGTTTTACTTAAGAGTTTGTAAGATATTGATGTTTAAGTGTAAAAAATTGCCATAATATGAGTGCTTATATCTTTGTTATTTATTTATATTTCGTCTTGAATTTTTGTAGGTACTCAACACAATATCTTTTCTACAGAAATTTCAAAACAGCTTCCGTCTATCAGTTATTATGTGTACAGGGTGTTGAGTTTTGCAAAAGAGAAATTTTCTCAAAATTTTCAAATGGAACACCCAGTATATCTAGACTCTCGTGAAACACTGTTTTAATAAGCTTTCACAAAACGCCAAATGTATTTGTCTAAACTGAAGAAGTCGTGAGACAAAAATTAATAATTTTTCTTTCATTCAATGTTGCCGTTATTTAGCCTTTCCGACCGGTTCTTCTTTTTTAATTTATTTACAAACTTAATCCGAATTTATTTTAACAGCCGAGCGAAAGTTTTTCAGACGACTTTTATTCCGAACTATCTAACGTTGAATTCCATTCGAACTGGCCCACTCCCGGCCGCGTGCATTTTTATATGCCGGGGTTGTTTATCTCAAACATTCTGGAGGCGACCCACTGTCTGGTCTAGTTTATTCCGCCGTCAGAATTCTCTGGGCTGTCGCCTAAGGCGCGTCGACTAGACGGCAGTGACGCAAGAGACAATTTGGCGCCGGCTGATGTCGACGAATCATTACAATATTATCTAAAAGTACTGCAAATTGTGTCTACGTTTCGTTTGGCGTATCTAGTAGGCCCTCCTTCTTGATACATTACATTTCATAGTTGTCGTCGTCCCGTTCTAATGTATTTGTAGATCTAAGTGAGAATTTTCAAGCTTATTTTTCGACCTGCAGTTTCAAAAAAATATTTTTTCTAGAGTCGTGCGTAAAGTAGATACTTTAAAGGTTAATTTTAGTTTATAAAGTGTCACTTTTTACGCATTAGTGCGTAAAGTAAAATGTAAAATTGATTTTGTTTAAAAATGCGTGCGTTAAGAAATTAAAAAAGATAATAGATTAGCATATACCCCCATAAGTGGGGTCACTGGTAATCCCAATGGTATTGCGTGTGACTTATTTATTTTTTTGTAAAACTATGCAAACTACAAAAATTAGGCTTTTAGCTAGAGTTAGAACAGATAAAGTTAGGAAAAGTCAAATTTGGTAAAGTTTTTAAAAAGTAAATTTCAATAAAAATTATTATATTCATAATCACGCATGGGGTCTTCAGTGACCCCATGGTAGTATGAGGGTTAAATTCCAGTACAGAAAGTATAGCGGTATTTTCTCGTTGACTAATTTATACCTTCTCGCGTGTAATAGAAAAGGAAATTGAAACGAGAGTTCCGTTTAAATTATTAGCCAATTACGTTGCAAAATAGAGAAATTAAACTCAATACTATTCATCTTTGATCTATCTTTTTCTATCATATTTAGAACCGTAAGTAGCTTATTTTTCTTTTTATTAGGATTGATTGAGAGCACGGATCAGTTAACTTGCCCCCCCTCCCCGTAACGTTTTTCAAAGTTTTCTTACACCAAATTATTGCACCCTTATGCACCACCAAAATAAATTTTTGCACCCCTTCAGGAGAGAAAGTGCAGGCAAATTTCACTGGGAGGGGCCAAGTTAACCGTAGTCCCCTCCCTAGTGAAAAATAAAATAGAAAGTCAACTAGTCCCCCCAGTGAACATTTTCGAAGTTTTTTGGTGCACCTTGTTGCACCCCTTATGCGCCACCTTTTTTTAACTTTTGCACCGCTCAAATAGCTGAGGAAAAGAAATACAAAGTCAGCTAGCCCCTCCCAGTGAAAATTTTCGAAGTGTTTTTGGTGCACCTTGTTGCACCCCTAATGCACCCTTATGCACCACCTTTTTTAACTTTTGCGCTGCTCAAATAGCTGAGAAAAAAATAAAGTAGAAAGTTAAGCCCCCCCCCGTGAAAATTTTGGTGCAAAGTTCTTTTGGTGCACCTTATTGCACCCCTTATGCACCATCTTTTTTAACTTTTGCACCGCTCAAATAGCCAAGAAAAAAATAAAATAGAAAGTTAGCTAGACGATCCCAGTCAAAATTTTCAAAGTGTTTTTGTTGCACCTTATGCACCACTATTATTAACTTTTGCACCGGTCAAATAGCTGAGAAAAATAAAATAATAGAAATAGAAACTTAACTACTCCCCAGTGAATTTTTTTATGAAGAGGAAATAAAATAGAGACTTGGTTAACCTTCCCGTACAAGTTCTTTCAAAAGTTTTTGATTTTGTGTTGTTGCATCCTTTATGTACCCATATGTACCGCTATATTTGATTGACTTTTGCACCGCTCAGACAATTGAAAAACTTAGCTAGCACCCTCTTCCCTATCGCTCACTTATTTTAAGTTCTTTATTATATGGAAAAGGAAATAAATTTATATCAAACAAAACTATATTTAAGTACTTGAAGTTTTTCATTTATCAAAAGTGAATAATGATAAATTTAATTATAATAAAATTAGTCTACTAAATTTAGAAAGTTTTTTGAGAAGAGAATGCTGTTAAGAAAATGATTAAATTCAAAATGAACTACAAAATAGAATACAATAATCATTTATAAATATCAAAATATAGGAAAGGTACTGCCCTGTTAAGCGAGAAAGACGTACTTCTCTGTTTCATTTTCTTGATGAGTACACATTTAAAGTATCATTAACATATTTTAGTATCATATAATTAATTTTGAGATTGAGATAAGCCAAGTTAAAAACGGTGATGATACCCAGTAGGTAATGGATGCAATAAGACGCAACCAAAAAACTGAAAATTTTTGCTGGGGTGAACTAGCTAAGTTTTTATTTTTGTTTTCTCAGCTATTTGAGCGGTGCAAAAGTTTAAAAAAGTGGTGCATAAGAGGTACAACAAGATACACCAAAAAAAGTTCGAAAATTTTCACGGGGGGGGGGTGTAGCTGACTTCCTATTAATTTTTTTCTCAGCTATTTGAGCGGTGCAAAAGTTAAAAAAGGTGGTGCACAAGGGTGCATTAGGGGTGCAACAAGGTGCACCAAACGACTTTTTTTTCCCTGGGGGGGGGGTCTAGCTAACTTTCTATTTTGTTTTTTTTCTCAGCTATTTGAATGGTGCAAATGTTGGTGCATAAAGGGTGGAATAAGATGTGACAAAGAAAGTTCGAAAATATTCACTGGGGGGGTGCCAACTTAACTTTCTATTTAATTTTTTTTCTCAGCTATTTGAGCAGTACAAAAGTTAAAAAAGGTGGTGCATAAGGGTGCATTATGGGTGCAGCAAGGTGCGACAAGAAAACTTCGAAAATTTTCGCTGGGAGGGGGGGGGTAGCTGACTTCCTATTTTATTTTTTTCTCAGCTATTTGAGCGGTGCAAAAGTTAAAAATGGTGTGCATAAGGGTGCATTAGGGGTGCAACAAGGTGCACTAAAGAAACTTTCACGGGGGGGGGCTACGGTTAACTTGGCCCCTCCCAGTGAAATTTGCCTGCAGTTTCTGTTTTGAAGGGATGCAAAAATTTATTTTGATGGTGCATAAGGATGCAATAATTTCGTGTAAGAAAACTTTGAAAAACGTTACGGGGGGGGGGCAAATTAACTGACCCTGAAAGCACCGCACTGTTTTGGTTAGCGACAACGCGACCCAAAGGTGTCATAAATTTCTTTATTGACGGGCGGCTTCCTTTAGTCGAAATTGTGGAAAATCTGTGATAATCTGTATGCTACTATACTGCGCACTTGGTTTGTAGGAACGCGAAAAATGGCAACGTTGCATGGACCTCACTTTGGCAGTTTCACATCTTTATACACGCATAACGGACCTCGCATTGTTAGGATTACGAAATGTATATTCGGTCCTCACTTTAACACTAGAACCGCCGCACCGGTCATTTTGACCGGTTATAGATTTTGTAGCGTCATATTTTTTCTATTTTGGCAACTAAACTTACGTGCCTCTATGACTTTTCTTTAAAATGGGTAATCTTTCTTGTCGTAAAATAAATTTGGTCTTAATATTTTTCCCGTATAAGTTATTGCACATTGCATTCCTAAAACCGCCTATCCGGTCATAA
Organism: Dorcus hopei; assembly: GCA_033060865.1. Lineage (NCBI taxonomy): Eukaryota > Metazoa > Arthropoda > Insecta > Coleoptera > Lucanidae > Dorcus > Dorcus hopei. Next base: position 37,270,302 of record CM065422.1, read on the forward strand.
TGACCGTTTCATTTATATTCACTTTTCCTTATTACATCGTCAAATTTTTCTTTTTTTCAAATGGCTAAAAGTGGGAACTTATATGATTCGATAAGTAACACAAAAGTTATACTTTATGTGCCTAAGCGTATAAAATAAAATGGGTTTGGAACGAGTGGGAACTTGTAAGGCGTGGACGTATGAGCATTTCCGCTTTACTTTGAAAACAAAATATCTGGCAATAATATTGTCGTTTGAAAAAAGTCGTCGAAATATATTATTATTAGCAAATGTTTCTTTTTGTGCTTCGCCTACAAACCTACCCACCTACCAACCTCAGCACAAAAAGCTTTACTTTTGCTCCGAATTAGTGCCGGTCAATATGACCGGTGTTGGCAGATTTAGGTATATTAAAACTCTGGCGGTTCTAGTGTTAATAGACAAATAGTGCAGTCCTCACTTTGTACTGATATACGCCGGAAAATAAAGTTCGTCATCTTTCTTAATTTTGGAGTATACTCGTGCGCCCTCTATTGCCCTTGCCAAACTATGGTTACAGTAATTTACTAGCGTTTGTAGCATCATTGCTTCTAGTGGTCCTCACATTGTATGCACTACGATGAGGCCTCACTTTGATAGCTGGCCGTAAATATACCGGGTGTTTCGTAATTGCACGGCACTGGTTTAGGAATGTCATGTATAGCCCGAAATAAACAAAAAAGTTCATATAAACATTTGTCTCAAACTAATTTATTATCGAGATATTGAAGGTTAAAGATAAATAGGGTGACTGTCTAGGTAATGGATGGTGCCTTAAGTCACTATGGTACCACAGTGACTTAAGGCTGAATGCTGCATTCAACAAAACGGACGCCACTTTGAACAGTTACTCTGAATGTTTTATTGTTAAATCTTCCATATTTATACCTCAGTATCCGAGTAATAAATTAGTTTGAGACAAATGTTTATATGAACTTTTTTGTTTGTTTCGGGCTACAGATGACATCTCTAAACAAGTGCCGTGCAATTACGAAACACCCTGTATATATCCATACATAAAACCTACAAAATTAGAGTAAATCAAATAATACGGAACTAGGTATTGGTCCATTATCTGAATTCATTAAATTGTTTTTATTTTTTCTAATAAAAATACTTTCGTAAGCATTTAATTCCCTATTATTTGATACCGCCTTAATGAGTTTTAAATTAACTTTAATAATACTGTGTCCAGTATTGTAAATATGTTGGGTAACACTTGATTTCTCAAACCTATTGTACCTATAGTGACTTAAAACGTGTTAATATATTTCTTTTTGTTTGTTCAATATATTTATTAGCACATTCATTACACTTAATTTCATAAATTCCAGATTTCTGTTCAACATCAACTTTATCTTTCGGGTTTCCCAATAAATTCTTTATGGTATTGTTAGTAGAAAAAGCTAATCGTAAGTTTTGAGTTTCGAAAATATGATTTAAACCTTTAGTGCAAAGTGCATCGAAAGGCATTTTAACAAATTTTCCTAGATATGAATTTGCCGTTAGAGTGCTAGAATTTTGAACCTGTTTCCTGTGACTAATCTTCCTAATTATATTATCTACTATTTGGGGAGCATAACCATTAGGAACCGCAACATTTTTAATATATTTAAGTTCTTTGTCATATCGGGATTTAGTAAGTGGAAATGAGAGTAATCTATTTACTAAAAAATTTAGAGCCGCGAGTTTATATTGTACAGAATGCTGTGATTCGTTAATTATAAACCGGCTAGTATTTGTATCTTTAAGATAAATGTCGATTTCTAATTCATTTTTGCTGTTTCTAATTACACGAGTGTCTAAAAAGGGAATCGCACCGTTTTCTTCCTTTTCGTATGTAAATTTAATGCTCTCAAATTTTGAGCTTAATTTTTCTAAAAAAATTTCCAAATTACATTTCTTGGTATCAAAAACAGCAAAAATGTCATCAACATAACGCAACCAAATTCTTGGAAAATACTGATTATCATCTCTTACGTCATTTTCGAATTTACTCATAAATAAATTGGCCAAAAACGGTGACAAACAGTTTCCTATTGCGGTCCCTTGAACTTGTTCAAAAAACTCCACCATTTATTTGAAAGCAGTTTTGAGACATGCAAAGAGATGTGAGCCTGACGTATTCCTCCAACCTATTTTTATCTACATTATTAACTGTCAGTAGTTTCCGCAAATAAGTCAGTGTTTCAGGTATGGGCACACTGGGAAATAACGATTGAACATCAAGAGAGATCAGGATTTCCCCTTCTTGTAAAGAAACATTTTTAATCTTATTTATAAACTCCATTGAGTTTTCTACCGAAAAATTATCTTGAGGATTGGGAAGTGCACTGAGCTCACTATTCAACCATTTGGAAAGAGAGTAAGTGAGTGAGTTTATACCGGACACGATTGGTCTCACCGATTTACCTGCCCTGTGTATTTTGGGAAGGACGTACAATTTGGGTACAGTGGGGTTAGATCTTCGACCATACACCCCTAGACGAAGTATGTCACTCAGACGTAGGTAGCAAAATTCTGTCAACATCAACGGGAGGAGGGTAAAGGGTTTACTGTTTACAAAGGAACGTCGGCAGAAGCGGAGTGTCATTAGGGAGCAATTTTAATTAACATAAATACTTAATAAAAACATGCAAAGAAGCCTTTTTTTAACAATTTTATGGTTCTTAAACAATATGTTCAGGAGTGTTTCTATTTTGGCATATATTAATTATTATTTTTGTTATTTATTCTGAAACAACAAAAGGGTTTTAAATAAACGAATACCTTTGTAAATATTTTATTGATGTTGAAATAAAATCATTTTATTAAATAAACTACGTATTCATTAAAATTATTTTTTAATATAATTCCTGTCAGGGTCGCTAATGTATTTTGTTTTGAATTAATAATATATTAATATTATTAATGGCATATTAATGCCACGTGGAACTTACAAATGATATGAACGTTGGGAAGGCTTTTCCCACTTTCGTGAACATACAAGACACACTTTCACCATTCTTTTTTAAGTTTGATTATTTTTTTTATGAAATTCAATACGAAATGATTAATTTCGAACACAAAAATATAGGAAAACACCATTAACAACTGCCACTAGTGTCGAAATGAAACGAAAAGACACGATATATTAGAGGGTTCTGGTAAACTAGCCAATGAAAACGTCGGATTTTGCGGAATCTTCTAAGGTCGAGTTTTGCTTGCAGTTGCACATTCCCCTTACCCCAACCTGTTATATTGGCTGTAAACAAACTGCAAGCATACTCAGTCTAGGAGTGTATGGTCGAAGGGTTAGATATATTAATCTTAAATATATTTTGTTTAGTAATAAGATTGGGACATTCTTTTATCGTATCTTTGTCAGCTTTAATTAACTTTGGCAACGGGTTTCGGGGTAGTTTCTTGTACGGACCATTATTTATTAGGTTGTTTACCCTTTCATAATAATCGGATTTATCTAAAATCACAATCTTATTACCTTTGTCTTTTTCTTTCTTAACCCCTCAATGATTTTATAATATTCATTATGTGGTACAGATTTTATTGAATTATTTAAATTGTTTTCAAGTTGTATTTTGCAAGCATTTCTAATGTAGTTTTTGTTATTTTCATCCAAGGAACTAATCGCGCTTTCAATATTCGCAACAATATGCGTGGTCGGTGGTTTACGATACGGTAAATTGAATTTTAAACCTCTATTTTAGAAATGCTATTTCTGTATCATTGAGATGTTCAGAAGATTGATTAACAACTATGTTTTCATTTATAGGATCTTTTTCTGCGACAGGTGCAGGTGGTAATAAGGCTTTGAGTTTTTTACGTTGTGTAATATTAATATTCTTCATTTTATGAGAAATTACCCGCTGCATTTTGTTGTAGAACAACATCCAGTCTATATGTTCGGCATCACTTAAATTCTTGGTAAGCTTTAAATGAAGCTGATATTTTTCTATTTCTAATTTACTACGTTTTTGATACAAATATTTGATTTCCAAATTGAGCCACTTCAATTTTGCGCTTTGCATAATTGCATTTTGAAATTTGGATTTACTATTAAATTTTAAATTAATAAATTTGGGAAAAATGTTCTTTGATTTACATGCTTTCAGAAAAGAAATATCTGCACCAATTTTCCAAATCTTAGTGCTAATCTTATTAAATAAATATAACTCCTTAGACCGAGAAGCCATGATAAACTAAAAAAATAGTAAAGGAGACTGTGGTTTACGAAATAATTGAAATTTATCTCCGCCCACAATAATTGTATATCCGTATATACGTATTTCGGCAGCTAAGCTTCAGTACAATTTAAAACACACTACATGAAATCTAACATCTACCTACCTACCTGATCATACTATCTATACTACTAATATCTAAAAATAAACAATATTAACACTAAAAAAAAAAAAGTAAAGAAGACTGTGGTTTGACGATAATTTAACAGTATGCTTTGATTCTTTCCTCATTTCATAATTACATGACAGTTTCTTGACGTCATATAAATAAATTTTACTAAGTTGTAATTTTAAATTATTTAAACGTAATGATTTTGTAAAAATAAAACGCTAAATTATTTGAAAAATCAACGATGTCCTACGTCCTACCAATCACATATGATCATTCCACTGTGCGGCGTTGCATTCTGTTTAACCCTTTACTCTATGTTGGACTTAACGCGGCTTGGCGTATTGCAGAAAACTGGATTGTCTATATTTTACACCTTTGATGAAACGTTTAACTACATATTTTATTATTTCGTCAGTATCGACGTTCACTTATTTATTTCCAATAATCTAAAGTTGTTATAATTCCAAATACATCTAAGAAATCGAATATTTCATAATTATTAAGTTCAGTACGTAAGTTAAATTCAATACAACGCGACCGCGGAAAATTCGCCCATCTAAAGATTATGTAAGTAAGCATAACAGCGGCTCGCTTTATCAAAAACCTTGGCCGATGAGAGTTCTGTTACCATCTTTTTTTAACCACCCGTCCCTCATACACACATAATTTTCTAGGGAAGAATCTGAATTGGTACAACTAGTGTAAATCGTCATAATTATAGGCGTACGCTATTTGCTTTTAAACTTTGTCATTTACACTACACAGGGTGTTTGTAAAATAAGTGCAAAAATGTTAAACACATTATCGTGAGAGCACATAGAACACGAAAAAATTTTTTTAAAATTTTTTCATAACGGGGGAAAATTTTTTTATCCGCCCCTTGTACGACGGTCACGAAACAACAAAAAATTTACGGGACCTGCTTCGCTGATCGTAGGCAATAAACATCGCAGGCGTGACTAATATGCAAAGGCGCACTCACTCACCGAATAATATCTGTGTGGAAGAACACATTCAAACGTTCACTACAGTAATTTACGAATGTTTATAACAACTGTTCAAAGTAGCATCCATCATTAGCGACACACACACGAAACTTTCCATAATCGCGTAAATGCTGTAAATGTTCTTGCATGGATTTGGAAATGTGTTTCCATAAATCCGCCGTGCTTCTTCAGTATTTCCTGGAGCTTCGCCGTAGATGAAGAGCATCTGTTCTCTCGCCGTTCGTGAATTACGGCATTTTAATAAGTAATACTAAGCACAAAAAATAGTAATCGTATTTAGCTTTAACTCGTTCAACCACTTTTTACAAACTAAACTGTTGATCCCAAAGAATACGACTTACTGCGACGTGAAAAAAAATGCTTTTATTAGCCGCTCGAACTCGGCAAAGGTCACTGGGTGATTGCTCGATTGCAGTTCTGTTTTTTGTTCCAACAGATGCTTTCTGCGATCGAATAAAACTTCCTTTTGTTGACTTACCTCAAAGACTTAGACGTGCGATTAATTCTTGCCCGATTTTCAACTGCGATTTTTTCGAAATGTGCAAAACTTTTGTTAAGGAGATATGAGTTCAATCGTTGTCATTTATGGTGATGTATTACAGGTTTAAATATTTGGATACAGTAAAAGAACACCCGGGTGTATTGTGTGAGGATATGTTTTGACAATCATACGAACGTGTTAAATGCCCGATGTAAAACATTAACCAAATTCCATAGCCCTAACTAAACAATTTAAAGCCGATCGAATCCGTAAATATACTACTAACAGATTTACGTATACGTAATACGAATACGTATACGTAGTGTTTGTCCTACACAAAATATCACAAAATGTGTGACAATATGTTAGAAACTTTTACAAGAATTTTAATCGCAATATTTTATTGTCAAGAATACACTACTGCTCTGTGTTCCATTACTTTTGGACTACCTTGCATAACACCACAATATGAAGATCCGATATTAAAAGTAATATTGTAACAATACATATTTATATAATAAATTGAATATTATTTTCAGTAGTAACTCTTAGAAATAATATCACAGAATATGTGTCAAACAAATGTTAAAAACTTGTACAAAAATTTTAATCGCAATATTTTGTTGTCAAGAAAACATTATTACTCTGTGTTCCATTACTTTTGGACTAACTTGCATAACAGCACAATATGAAGACCCGACATTAAAAGTAATATTGTAACAATACATATTTATATAATAAATTGAATATTATTTTCAGTAGTAACTCTTAGAAATAATATCACAGAATATGTGGCAAACAAATATTAAAAACTTTTACAAAAATTTTAATCGCAATATTTTGTTGTCAAGAATACACTACTGCTCTGTGTTCCATTACTTTTGGACTACCTTGCATAACAGCACAATATGAAGATCCGACATTAAAAGTAATATTGTAACAATACATATTTATATAATAAATTGAATATTATTTTCAGTAGTAACTCTTAGAAAAACCATTTGTCAAATGTCTTTAAATATGTAGGTATCAATTAATTTAATACCTAGTTTAATTAAACGCAGACAAAACATTAAAACCCTTTTTAAATTTAAGCTGAAGCTTAAGCCCATAGCAACGATTATTTCAACAATCGTCGTTAAGGGTTTAACTAATGATGAAAGACGTCGATCGATAAACATCGATGTTAACATCGAAAGTTCATACCGATGTTTAAAAAAATATCAACCGTCAAACAGCTAACATCGATGTTGAAATTAGATATAAATGTATGAAGAATCAAAGTCATATTTTATTAATTTAAATAGTGCAAAAATATTATTAATACTATTCTTGCAGGGGTGTCTTTAGGCACTATAAAATTTTAACTTTAACATCTTTGAGTTATGTTTTTATGTGTTCCATAATTAGAATCGATTTCCTTTAAATAGGAATGTACATAATGTTGAAACTAGAAATAGAAATGACTTTTATATGTCGTATTATAAGTACAAAATTTCTATAGAAACACCTAATTCTCTCGGTCCAAAGGTTTTCAATAAGTTGCCGAAGAGTATCAAAGCATGTCATAGTTCTGGGGCTTTTCGCGTGAATCTTAAAAAGTTTCTGAGCTGAGCAATGTTTCTACTCTCTTGAAGAGTACTTCAGTTATACTTCTATAACGTAATTCATATGTATAAATTAATTTAACTTCCTGACAGAGTACTTTTGTACCTATTTTTGCTCATTTACTTATGTAAATTCTAGTTTTTAACGTCTCTGTGAACGTAACCTATTGGCTTATGTGACTTCAAGGAATAAAGATTATTATTATTATTATTATTTATTATCAAATTGAATAAGGACAACTGCAATTCAATTTAAAGGCAATATAAAAAATAGTAAAGTAAATAAAGTTCATCGGTTTTTAAAATTAATATTCATTCATTAAGTAAATGGGGTCAGTTAACTTGCCCCCCCCCCAGTAACGTTTTTCAAAGTTTTCTTGCACCAAATGATTGCACCCTTAATGCACTCTTATTCACCACCAAAACAAATTTTTGCGCCCCTTCAGGAGAGAAACTGCAGGCAAATTTCACTGGGAGAGACCAAGTTAACCGTAGCCCCCCCCCCCAAGTGATAATTTTCAAAGTTTTTTTGGTGAACCGCGTTTGTTGCACCCCTAATGCACCCTTATGCACCACCTTTTTTAACTTTTGCACCGCTCAAATAGCTGAGGAAAAAAATAAAATAGAAAATCAGCTAGCCACCCCCAGTGAAAATGTTCGAAGTTTTTTTGGTGCACCTTATTGCACCCCTAATGCACCTTTATGCACCACCTTTTTTAACTTTTGCACCGCTCAAATAGCCGAGAAAAAAAATAACTGAAATACCTTTCTATTTTATTTTTTCTTCTCAGCTATTTGAGCGGTGGAAAAGTTAAAAAGGTGGTGCATAAGGGTGCATAAAGAATGCAACACGGTGCACCAACAAAATTTCGAAAATTTTCACGGTGGGGGGGGGCTGATTTTCTATTTTATTTTTTTCTCAGCTATTTGAGCGGTGCAAAAGTTAAAAAAGGTGGTGCATAAGGGTGCATAAAGGGTGCAACACGGTGCACCAAAAAAACTGAAAATTTTCACTGGTTAACTTGGCTACGGTTAACTTGGCCGCTCCCAGTGAAATTTGCCAGTAGTTTCACTTCTGAAGGAGTGCAAAAATTTATTTTGGTGCTGCATAAGGATGCAATCATTTGGTGCAAGAAAACTTTGAAAACGTTACGGGGGGGGGGGGGGGCAACTTAACTGACTCAAGTAAATGTTAATAGTATTAAGTTTTTCAATGTCAGTTAAATTACACCTGAAATCAAAACAAATCGGGAAATGTCAAGAAATTTGACATGTCTTTATCAATTTTTTTCGTAATGTGAAAACAGTGTATTAGAAATAGGTTAGAATTATTTGATGGTATGTCAGTTTATACAGGCTGTCTTACGAAAAACGCCCCAAGCCATAACTCCGTTATTTATGGACTTATCTTAACAAACAAAAAGGCAAATAAAATGAGACTAAAAGTACTATAAAGTGAGTCCAGTTTCAATTTTTTTAATAATTACCTTCAAGGTCAAACGACTGTCAACTTTTATTTTTCAAATGGCTCTGTATATTTTTTATTATTATATCTGGTAGAGATTTTTTTTCTAAGTCCAAAAATGTGCAACACTTTGATATTTAGAAAACATTTTTCGTAAAAAAAAGAAATGAACTAGTCTATTACGCAAAACGTGCTTTTCATAAAAATGTTAAAGTTTGTCGTGAAAACAATGTCACTGAGGTTATTTTTCACAGATGTTTTAAACTATCAAGTTCTTCTACTTGTACGACTTATTGTTTCCTAAAAAGAAGCCGATTATGGATAACAATCACCTGACTGACTTATTGCAAGTACATTTTGAATGCAATAAAAACAGCAATCAAGCATTACAGAAAACATTAATGAAATAATTAAAATTAAGTCTACAACTGTGTAAGTTGCTTTGGGAAAAAATCCCTGTCTATAGAGACGCACTGCTTGTGTTTTTATTGCATTCAAAATATGCTTGGAGTAAGTCAATCAACGGAGTATTCCATAATCGGCTTTTTTTAGGAAACAATGAATCATACAAAGAGAATAACTTGACAACTTGAAACAACTGTGAAAAATAACGCTCAGTGACATTGTTTTCACGACAAACTTTAACATTTTTATGAAAAGCACATTTTGCGTAATAGACTAGTTCATTTTTCTTTTACGAAAAATATTTTTTAAATGTCAAAGTGTCGCACATCATTGGATTTAGAAAAAAAATCTCTACCAGATATAATAATAAAAAATATACAGAGCCATTTGAAAAATAAAAGTTGACAGTCATTTGACCTTGAAGGTAATTTTTAAAAAAATTTAAACTGGACTCACCTTATAGTACTTTTAGTCTCATTTTATTTGCCCTTTTGTTTGTTAAAATTAATCTATAAATAACGGAGTTACGGCTTGGGGCGTTTTTCGTAAGACAGCCTGTACATAAGACTTGGGCCCTTTTTAATCTCACATATTCAATTCTTACAATACTAATGGGAAAAATCTAAGTCTGCTGGTCTTGACTTTACTTGTCATGTTCGTTGAACTCTTGCGACTTTTTATTTGTATTTGTTTTTATCTATTAATTTACATGTTTATGTTTCGATCTTACCACAGCTTAATAGCTGTTATTTATTTAATTTGAATTTCAATTTTATCTGACTTTAAATTATTAGGGCTTTTCTTTTGCTCAGTCTGATCGAATCAATCTAAACATAGAAGATTTAGGTATCAGAAAACTAATAGAACGAAAGAACAGCACGTTTCGAATCATAATTAAAATACCTAAAGTGTACGATAAAATGTAATGATAATTTCAATAAAACTTACTAATATTACTTCCTTAATGTCAGAACTCATAACTGAAGATGAAAAATGTTAAAAATCAGTATCAAATTAGATCGTGGGAGAATGTCAAATTTAATACGTTTAAGGTTAGATTAACATGATCGAATCACAACAAACATAACAATTTTGTGATTTAGAGAGGAAAGGGGATTATCGATTATGTTACAAATTTCTGAGCAGGCGGGATTAACTACAAAGTTCAAAAGATCATGATTCGCATAAAATTTACAGCTTTGGTTCGATCACTTTGTGTAAAAGAAAAGCTCTATTATTTCACATTTTCCAGTCAAAGCCAACTACTAGAAAAATCTATAAAAATGTTGTAATTGTGTGAGAGATAATGAAATTAAAAAAAATATTTTAAGAACACACTGTATTAATGTTGAAGTTTTAATTACAAATTTGTTCGTAATAAATCAAGCACCATTTTTTTTCTTTTGGTAGTTTTTTCGTAAAATTAAATATAATAATTTTTTCCCTCTTGTAAACTCAATTCGGGGACATACTGTATATGCAGAAACACTAGAACTTACCTAGTGTAATTTTACTGCAATAACTGTAATTATTATTTCGCTTAAATGAGGCACAGCAAAAGTTGGTCTAAATTTAATGACAGTAATAGAAATTCTTTTTAAAAGGTACTGTCAAATAGACAATTACTTGACAAATATAATTCGAAGCATTTCACTTTCCGTTTTTTTTTTTTTTTAATTCAGCTTGAAACAGTCGCGAATTTGTTTATAAAACAAAAAGCATGTTCTTGTTGTAATTTTAATTTTAAAAATAACAAATAAGGGGAAGCAATATCGCTACGGCCTCGGCAGTCCTTACGACGGTTTGTCAATAGGCAATATAACAGGGGTGGGCCATAAATTCTTGTAACACTGTGGGACTTTAAAATTTTTCTTGAGTTGAATATCATATAAATCTGTCATGCGAGTTTCGAATGGTCATCTGGTGTTCTTTAGAAATTGTACAAATTGACACGTTTAAATTTCTGTAAAAGGGTACTGCTATTGAAAACTAAACGGTTGCAGGGCGTAACAGGCAATAACATGCTGATTTCTAATTGCTTCTAAACAAAAAAGCTGCAGGCGCCGAGTTTCCCCAGTAAGCGGAAAACATAAAGATGTCAGAGGGTACTTGTAGTTAAGAAGTTGTTGTGAACTTTGAAAAGACAGCACACGTGGTCTGCCCGGGGGGTCGTTGTAAAAGCTAGAAAAAAGACATTCCAGGAATCGGAGGGCGTTTATCCTTCTGAACGCAAAACGCAGCTCTATTGGTCAAGGGGTGTTTGAATTTGGTTTTCTGATAGGAGGAAGGGGAATTAATTTTGTTCAGCCGAAAAATGAAAGTTAAAATTACAAACAGATAGCTCCGAGCTTTTAAAAGGATCAGTCGTATTATTTGGGCTTGGCGAAATTGCTTTGTGTACTTGTTTCTCTGATTTAGTTTTCACAGTAGAGTTAAATCATTCATATCGGTACGCCTAAAATTCTAGTGTTTGAGAGGCAATTAAATAAAACTAAACAAGTCGGAGTCGCGCACGGTAAATTAATCGCGTGTGTATTTAAAACTTCGTGCAGTGAGTGTATTGGATTTTAATTTCGCGGACGCGGAGTTAGGTAATCTGACTTAATTTGTATTTTGTTCATTACATACTTGGTGGTATAAATTGATTAAAAATCATTTTAATTCCCTCAGCCAGATAATCTGTAAATTTCAGTACTTGCTTGGCTTGTGCCATTGGTTTTACTAAAGTATTTTCATTTGCATCCTAACCGTAAAGGTAACTAAGTTGCATCCACATTAGTTGAGTTAGCTGACCATTGTTGTATAAATTATTAGACTAGTTGCTTGGCGTTCTGTCATTAAATCGACCAGAGGCGGTCAAACGACGCTTTCAAGCTATAGTGCAATCCATATACAGTGTACTCTTGTAAAATTAGTTAACCCCTTTGGCGATATTCTCTGGCAAGTTGGAAACACTCAAAGAAGGGGTTTTCGATTTGCGCAGTGAAGTCGACTGTTTTGTACCACTGGTCTAAGGCAAGTCTAGATCTGCCGCTAAAATCAAGTGTGACCAGCACAAGTTAATTCCCGAAATCAAGGCCAATTAGTTGCCGTTACGAGTCTCGTAAACTTACGAGGCCAAACAATTCTGAATCACATTCATAGCTATCTTCGTAACCGAGCTTCTCTCACACCCTGTGTGGACCGAAGTGTAGTCCTTGTCAGGAGATTTGCGGGTTAATTAGAAGTAATTCGCTGAGAGACCGAAAGATCATAACTACCCATAGTAGAGTATCAAATAAAACAGTCAATTCTTGCCATTGCGTATAGGGTTAGATAATCGTCGAAAACAACGCAATCAGAGGTTAACAAATGAAGTGAGAGTCACTGCACCTCCACCTCTTGGCGATAGGAGCGGTTGAGAATCTCCCCCTACGTCGCTTATTAGGTTAGAAACAAATCGGGTCCTGCGCCTCCAAAGGAGGGCCATTTCCGCGAAAAACCCTTGCGATTACTATTAATCCTCTCGCAAATTGATTGCCTGGGCGACATTTTGTATCACGTACTTCCCCAAATATCTGATTAATTAATTAATTACATTCATTAAGTAAGTACACTGTAGGCACACGGCCACCCTGTACACTGGTTGATCATACAGAACGTCTTCGAGTACTATTGAAAGTGGTAAACACGAGTACCAAGACCAATCTAATTTTGAAACCAACTTAATTGTTAATGTAAATTGAATAACAAGGTCCACAACTATTGTTTGGGACAAGCATAAAGCCACCAGCTGTGTAATTGAAAATAGTTAGTTCATCACGATATTCGAGCGAGAAAGCCATTAAACGAATTCTACTGTATTTCTTACAAAATCGTAATTTTTTCTTGTGTTCCTCTGTATTGAATTTTTTAAAACGACAAGGTTTTTTCGCTCATTTTTCTAGACTGCAATGCGGCTAGAAATCGGAATTTTTACCTTGCTCTTTGCAATAAATAATTAATTAAATATAAGTCCGTATTTTATTTACACGTAACCAATTCCTGCATCTCAAAGTCATTATCGTCTCGCCAGGATTCGAACCAGGGTGCACGAACATAAGTAGAGTCCTCCACTAATTAGCGATCACGAGGAAATAATTATTGAAAGTTGTTGAAATACAAAGAAGGCAGACTCCGGTATTTCTGGGAACTGGTCAGCGCAGAGCGTAGTAGTATTGTAGTGCAATAGGACTTCCGTAAAACAGCAGGTATAGGCGCCGTCTAGACTTAGGGCATGATAATAAAACTTGACCTTTCTCAGGAGGGGTGCAAAAATTTATTTTGGTGGTGCACAAGGGTGCAATCATTTGGTGCAAGAAAACTTTGAAAAACGTTACTGGGGGGGGGGGCAAGTTAAGTGACCCTCTGAATTTTGCGCACTAAACACAGTTGAGTTTTAAACCCATGAGCTTCGAGTACAAACTTACGAGAACGTATTTGTAGAGACGTGACATACAACAAATTGAAAATGAATTTTAAAAATTGTTTAATTAAGTGTTTTATTAAAATATTTGACAGTAATTATTTTTCAATAATGCGTATTTGTTTTGTAGTCATCTTGTAGACACCGTATCAGGGCAGATTTCAACGGTAGGGGAACACGTGCTTCGAGCACAAAAATAATAGGTTGTTACAGTTTATTTTCCGCTTGTGCACAAACACACCCTATATAGTACACATTCCAACGCCGCAATCTATTTTTAGCGTGCTCCGATGCGTTTTCTCACGCTTTACCCTACAATACAGGAATTTATTAGTTTTGATTTACGCTAGTTCATTTAACATGCATTTCGCTAATATTTTCAGTTTAGAAAAAAATAAGTTCATTATTTAAAATTAGTCCGATCCTTTCCTAAGTTTGAAATTATTTTTACGTTGCGATTAATTGGCAATTTAATGCGTGTTAGTTTATAGTACGAGCGGTGACAGATGGTCGGTTTCTTCTTTTTTGTCATTTTTCCGAAATTATTGCGTTTGCTGACATGACCCTTGGCCTTTGTCGTGATTGGTTGACGTTGATGTCATGAAAATCGGTCATTGATCCCTTTGAATATTTCTCTCTCGTTTGTTCTTTTTCCTTTTCCGCCGATCGAGGGAAGCGGCATTTTTCATTAATTTTCTGCTCGTCCAGTAAACCACACGTTTTTCGTTGGTCGTTCTGTGTTTTGGTGTACTACTCCACCAAGGGGGTGAAAGTAGATTTGTACGGTTGTTGCCGATTTTTACCGGTTTACTTGGGCGAAAAAGCCGCCTTCCCAGCGACTTGTGTCAGCCTAGTCGTATAGCGATCTAGGTAAGTTCTTTTCGCCGCTTCTCTTGATCCGACCTTTACGTTCGTTCATTTTCCGTTCATAGGCTTCTCCTGCTACTACTACTACTTCTGGAGTGCGTTTAGAAAGTACGCCCGGACGCGCACCATTCGTTCGAAAAGTAGGATGTTTCTGACGTCACATCCCAGAATGTACACTCGCACCGTTCTGAAACTTCGTCCGCACGACGCACTTTTCATCCTTCTTTATACTGCGGCGTTTGGTGTGTGACTTGCGCATTAGACGTGTTTACGTTGTAACGTTCGAAATTGTAAGTTTTAACAATGGTTTTATTTTAACTTACAAAAGTAATCAAAATAGAAACAGTAGTAGTGGCTATCAGTGTAATATCTGCGGCGATATATTTACATAATTCAGCGTCTATAGTCCATATAAAATAAATGCGCATGTGCGGGGTTACACACACCACAAGCGTTCATAAAAGTGGATAAAAGGATAGAAAGAGAAGGTGTGACGTATATTTCTACGTCACACACCATTCGGAATGTTTACATTGAGAATCTAAACGCACTCCTACGTTTACTTTTGCTGCTAGCCTTAGCTCCAGCCCTAGGCTCAACCTTCGTTCAGATACCAAGCTTTGTATTGTTTCCCCTTCATTGAGGCGATCGCAAATCCCCAGCGAACGCCGTCGCATCTCCGGTGAGGCTACGGTGTCCACGTTCGTGGTGGACGACCCGTTCGCCGACGCGGCCTCTTCCACGTCCCCCGGCTAAAGACGAAGCCCGGCTTTGACGACGGACAGGACGCCTGCAAACTAAGGTCGTACCCGCACTTTTATTTAAGCTCTAATTGCCGCCCGGGATTTAGTCAATTTCTTTTTTGCGCCTGCATTTACGCGGCGATGATTTCGTTTCTTGTTCTGCATTTTAATTTACGAATTTTGCGCGACCGTTTGCTTAGGTCGACTTATGTAGTTTCTTTTTTGCTAACGTAAATTAACGTTGCGCTTTAATTGTAGTTGTAAGACTGTAATACCTATTTGTTATTGAATAAAGAAAGTTGTACATGTTTTGGACATACCGCGTTTTCCTTAATTTTTCTTCGCGTTCCCTACAAAAAAATTAAGTGGCACCTATTTTGAGTTGGCCCTTCGCGTTTTGGATTTTGAACCCGCTCCCGTCCCACTGAATAGTGTCTGACGACACCGGATTTTAACCGTTCCGGTGTTAACTTCTGCCTATCCGCACAGGTAGGTAGCAAGATGGTGCTTGAGAGGGCAGGGGAAAGACATATTGAGCGTAAAACGCGAACATCGAAATATCAACTGGTAAGTGCGCTTCGTGAATTCTTGGGCTTTTGAGCTCGTTTGCGTGCACAAAGTGGGTAACGGGAAAGCAGCTGTTGTTCGCGACACTCCAGTCGTTGAATACACCTGCGTAAAGGATTGTTTATCCCGAAATGACTTTACCGAAGCTCTTCTCTTTGGCCGCCTTTAGTCACTTGTTTTGGATTTTAAGTATTGTGGACGGCGAGTCATAAGCTTCGTCTTTTTTATGTCAGTTTTCTAATACAAATGTTCATTCTTTCAGGCAAGTTTGGCTAGCTCAAAAACTTACCATTATTGTAATTAAAATTTCGACACTCGTTGCGATTGATTTATGGTTATGCAGTCTAAACCTAGTACCGGACGCTATCAAGAATATCCACGAGTCGAATATCTTTCTAGGTCCCGTCAGACAACAAGTAGTTCCTACCCTCTACAACTGTACATCAGTTCGAGTTCTGGATTTCATTGACTACCGAATTCCCATAGCAATTCCAAGTGTCTTATTTCAAAACATGGCCTTCTGAATGAAGAGTGAGTTCTAACTGGCCTGAGCGTTTCGAAAAATTTACATTGAATTTTTGTGCTCGAGAAAACGCCAAAAGTCGACACTTTGGCGCTGGTTACCGGGCGCCGAGTGGCGGGCACTGTCATTACTGTCAATCAAAGTGAGTTCACGCAAAATTAATTAATATTGTAATTTCCGTAATACAACATAATTTATATGATATAAACTTTATAGATTCATGCACAAATCATTTGATCACGTCGGAGTGAAGTACGCTTGCCCAATATACAAAGTGGTCAAGAATCACTGTTTGAGTTGGCAGTGCTGAATTTTATTTTTAAATGGTACAATTGGAGTAACTTCCGGTGACACTGACAGCCGTCACATTACAAGCGTCATTTGACATTTCAAATGCAAATTAAAATGCCAGTTTTTATTCACATAACCTACCATCTTGTCGCTGTTGATGTTATGTCAAATAAATCAACAAAACATATATCCGGTTGCAGTGTTGCAAATAGTCGAATAAAAAAATGCTCTCAGTTGTATTGCCAACTCAAACAGTTATTCTTGACCACTTTGTAGAAAGACTTTCATTTTAAAAAGCTTTCGTGTTGTGAATAATTACAAGTTACATAAAAGAGTTTTTACTTTTGATAATGTAAAACGTGTTAAAATGGCGTTGATAATGACGCACAATGAGAAAAGAAGCTTTATTATACATGTTGTAACTTACCACAGAAATTCTGAGTATATGCATGTAAGATTTTAATCTAAAACTGTAAAAGTTTAATTCTAAATTAAGTTGTCGAAATTGGACATAAATACTCCACCTTATTCCAACGTAAATAATATTCAGTATGCTCAAATTGTTACAACAATAACATTAATTGTTCTTACTCGAGCTCATCCACCATTCACATGTGACAGAACTGTCAAAATTTTAGATTAAGAAAGCGCCCGGTAACCAATGCTTAGCGGAGCCCGCTTGAACTGCACTTTTGCCCAGGCCAGATAGAACTCGTTATTGATTTAGAAGGCCATGTTTCAAGGTAATCGGTCACCGTGTCTGGTTTAATAAATTACTGCTCCGTCGAATTGTGACTTCCGAATTGTTTTTTTTAGTCGTTCCTTTATATTTACCTTTCAACTGTGAACTTTAAATTTATAGTTCTTTTGCTATTTTGATTTTGAATCATTTTGAATCAAGTTTTTTAAAGTCATTTAGTGAAAAATTGTTTATTTTTTTTACACATTTAATTAATTAATTCAACAATTTTATGAACATATTTTGTAAATTAATTGTGAGACAACAAAAGCTTTCAGAGTCGCTTAGTTTTTTTTTTGTATATTGTAGATTTATTATCTTGAATACGTCCAATCTATTTGAAGCTGGAGTTGGATTTAGGATTTACCCTCCGGTGTTTATTATTTCTCCAGTTGACGTCCAATGCCGGTTATTAAAAACCAAATAAATATTTTCTATCCTCTATTGTGAAAATTTCTTTTATTAAGAAGTTCGACCCATCCCTTGCTATCCGCATTTTGTGAGCTGCCGATGGTATTACGTGTGTATCCAACTGTGACGGTATTAAGGTAAATCTATCACCGAGGATCAAAAGCACTCGGGTAATATGAAAATCACGGAACTTCAGCTCTGCGTAATCAATCGCCGAAGTTACAACCGACAATTATTTCAGTATTATTTCTTTGTTGACAGTGAATGAGAAAAAAAGACGGAGTTATGATTCGTAAGTCTGATGATGCAACACCAGACGCGTTTTAATTATGACCCAGAGCTCTTCTCTTATGAAAACAACTATACCTGCTGGTACTGGTTAGTTCAACGTGCTTGTTTGCTTCTTAATAGATAATTAAGATTTGTAAGTGTTTATTTAATTGTGTAAATTTCGGAAATATTTCAGATGCATTATTCTTGATTACAGTGTAGAACTAATGTGTAACTTAACGCGCAAAAATGTGAACAAATATATCGGAACATCGAGGAACGTTTTATTTGGTTGATCTAAATTAGGTTCCTTATACAGTATCTCTTTGTTAATAAGCGTCACTAGAAAATTTTCATTTACAGATATTCTAATATCTAATGTCAATCTGAACTCAGAAGTGATTCGATATTCGATTTTTTCTTGTAACATCGATGTTCTATCGATGATAATAAATCGTAAACATCGATAAAAAATACATCGAGCATCGACGATAAAACATCGATGTTGGATGAACATCGATGATTACCGCCCATCCCTAGTTTAAGCTTCAACCTAAATTTAAACTGGCATTGTAAAACTAGGCCTAAGACGAGTTGCACCAGCATCATTTAATTTTAAACTTCGTTTTATTCCCGTAGCAATAATTGTAAAGACAATTGTTGCCATAATAATTGAACCAAGTTGAACGATGTTAATGCAGTTCGCTCTAAGGGCCAGTTGTACAAAGGAGGTTTAAACTGACGCTCAACTAAACCAGGTTCAAAGTGAACAAAATCGCATCAAATTTTATTTATGAATGCATTAATTGCCATATGTCATTAAGATCCTATGCGAATTTGTTTACTTTGAACCTGGTTCAGTTGAGCGTCAGTTTAAACCTACTTTGTACAACTGGTCCTTAGTGATGAATTCACCAACATAAAACTAAAGTTTAACCATTTGTTAGAAATAAATAATTGTTGCTATAATTTTAATCATGAGCTACTAGATTTTATGAGACAGCACGTCTTTATTCGGCCAACGCAATTTATTAGTTCAAATGTTTCTCCTCTGGCGCCACTTACCTAAAAAATCGGAAGCGAATTATATCCGAAACGTTATTTCAAAGCGTCACTTTAAATTAATGTCAAGCTCATGCAGTTTATGACAAGTACAATTATATTTTCAAGGAAACACCTTGTGCTTTTTTCTTTCGTTATTTATGGTGCTTCTTATTTAGGTAACTAGCGCCAAAGCGAGGAAAATTTGCCCAACCCAATTAAGAAGTCTATCTCGTGAAATAAAGTGGGTCATGGTTTTAACAAATGTAAGTCTTTTCACGCAACGCTCACTTCATACAGGCCTGAATAGTGAGGAACATCAACATTTCAGAGTATTCGAAGAGTTTCGGCAAATACCGTAAACGACAATACAGGAAACTCATGTAAAAATACGTGCTTTGACGGGGATACCGCCACTAGCGCCCACTATTGGTAGGAGTTGTATACTACACTGATTAGTATGAAAATTAGATCAATTTTAAACGTGAAATTATCATATTCTTTATGAAATTCTGGAATAATAGGATGGGTTTTGCAAATATTTAGGCCTTAATAAATAATAAAAACTCAATTTTATGATGAAATAAACTGCTAGTGTACAACTCAAGACGGCAGAGGCGCTGCTTAAAAGTGTCGTCGGTTTCGGAGCGGAGTTTCCGGTATCGTCGTTTACGGTATTTTGTTTCTGGGGATCGGGGGACTCCGACAGTACGCGTCTCGCCGTTGAACTGTTAGCGCATATCTAAATGTGCTTACTGATTAATTAATTGAAAATGGTCACCTCATGTTCAGTCCCTCAGTGTCAGAGTAATTCATCTAATAGCGTTTTCGATTGAGCTGCACTGATAGCACTCAGTGCGCACTGACATCAGATTTTGTATTCGATTGGTAATTTCAGTTCAAACTTTCTTCGTGTTTTATGTTCGATTGAAATGTTAGTGCGCACCAGTTTTGCACTCAGTGCAAGAATTTTGGAACTGACTTCAAAGGTAGTGCAAGCGTTTCAGTGCAACTTTTCTGTCATTTCAGGAGAAACATATTACAGATGATTTATTGCCAGATAACAAAAATAATTTATTGTATCAAGAAATTGTTAATAATTAAGTTATTTGCTAAACGCAGTTTGTCTAGTGCAAAAAATCTTCGTCCGGGGTGAATTCCTTAAGAAGCGAATATAAATAATTAGTGTATTTAGGATTTTTAATTTATTATAACAAATAAATATTGCATTTTTATATTTCTGGCAACAAATGATAATTTTGAGGTTACGGTTCAGTATATTTCCCGCCCAATAATTATGCTCCCAGATCACGTTTGTATTCGATTGAAACACGCACTAGTTTCGTTTTCTGGCAAAACTTATTGAGTGCATGACGTAATATCAGTGTGACCCGAACTTTTCTGGTGCAAGTGAAACGAAAACGCTATAAGTACAAAGCTCCTAGGCAATAGTACTTAGAACTATTACAGTTCAGCTAATTCTGCTAAGTCGCTCATATTTCCAATTTATTAAAATGATTTATTTATTTTTAATTAAAGGATATTGCAAACAAATAGGAAATAGATAATTAAGTATATTATTTTTCAACTCGAGGAATTACCGTGCTCGTGAGTTTCCACAATTATATTCCGCACACGTGCGTTGTACATATTTTAACATATTGGAGTTAGTTTCATAAATATATTTAATTTTACAATAATAAATTTATGGTCAACTCTGACTCCGCATTCAGCATTACATAAATAGTTCAAGTCCATTATGCCTTATACGCACGATATCAACAAGATTTTTCTACAAATTTTCTATATACATATATAGGGTAGGCCAACAGTGCGTATTCGGAAGATAGCGACTTTATTATTGCATATTCTTAAAATCTTAAAGTCTTAGCGCACACGGATTTTAAGAATATGCAATAATAAAGTCGCTATCTTCCAAATACGCACTATTGGCCCACCTTGTAGTTATACAGTGTATAGTGCGTATTCGGAAGATAGCGTCTTTATTATTCCATATTCTTAAAATCAGTGTGCGCTAAGACTTAGATGAGATATAGCTGCATGATTTAAAATTAGTTACAATTATACAGAGTGTTTCGTCTGGATGTACCAACCCAAAGTTATGTCTTTTTTTAATGGAACACCCAGTATATTACAAGCTCATCTGATTCGCCTTTAAAAATGACACAATTTTTTATAAGATGATTACGTACCTAAATGTAATACTTTTCGAGATATTGGCATTTAAATGTAAAAATACGGTATGTTTTGATACACTGTAGATACGTTGTTTATTAAAATTTTATTTTGTAATTTTATAGGAATATTACATGACTTGTTGGCAGTAAAAAACAATGTTCTTTTTAAAAATAGGTCACATAGTTTTTACAGGATGAATCATAACTCGAATGCCTATTTTACTCTGATTTTTTAAATGGAACACCCTGTATATTATCATTAATTCTGACACATCGTAGATTAAGAGCAATCTTACGAAATAACTCCATATACGAAAACCATTAAAACGGGCGAATTCATAGAGACTTTATTTCTGAATATAATTAATTCATTTTTTTTTTCTATATATCTGACAACTAGCACTACAAAGTGACTTTAGGAAATTTCTCTATCATCATCTGATAATTAAGAAAAAAATAATTAACATTGAAAAATTGTAGTTGAACTTTACAGCGATAGTAAAAATACTTCCATATCGAATTTTGAAAAACGCGTCAGTCACTTTGTAGATTGAAGTTTTGTTAACAAATCAGTGAAAACAGCTTTTAAAAATATGTAACCATAATTAAGTTATGAAGTCGCCCGATTTGTATGTTTTTAGTGAATTATTTCTGTAAGGCGTGAATATATTCTCCCCACCTTAAGAGCTCGGGGCGGTAACAAAATAGACAATCACGTGATCTTTTTTCACGGTCTGAGAATATATTTTGCGTTCCGATTTTTTAGGAGTTATTGCACATGACCTCAGATAGGATTAAGGCGGGTAATTTAAATGTATTTAAGTTTGTGCACTGCCTTTTCCAGTACGTTTTTGGTATTTTAATATTTATTTATACATACACTGAGGTCTAGCAACAAGTACATTTCTTGTTGGTCAAGAAAAGATCAAGTTCACTATCTCTAAATAGTATTCAAAGGTACGGCTTTTTCCACGGTTGGAGAAAAAGGTATTTTTAGCCGGCTAAATGACATCACTAGGAAAATTACATTTTTATAGAATTATCGTTTTGCCTATTCTGACGTACAACTTTTTTGTGTGAACTTTCGCGTCCTGGCATTCTTCGTTGATTAAACCTAAAAAAAAATTTTGAGACGCATTTAACTTCGAAAACATTATTTTGTGTAACTAACTTTTGCATCAACTCCTTTTTTTCGTTATTAATTTAAATACACTCCTTAAAATTTGAAGTGGGACACTTATGGTCCGTTTTCACGCTCAAGCAATTTGCGCAAATGTGCTTGTGAACACAAATTTGCACAAGGAGGTCGTTGCATGAAAACGGTATTTTTTTGCTTATACAAGCTAAAAAATTTGGTAAACTTCATGCATTTGCGCAAGCGAATTTGTATGCGCAAATACTTGCACAAATCCATTTGCGCAAATTGCTTGAACGTGAAAACGGACCATTACTTTTTTTTTGTAAATTTGTGTTTGGCTCAACTTATATGTATTAGAAGCGAAATAGCAAAAATATAAAAATGTACATTTAAATAGAGTTCAAAAGAACCGGTAGGAAGTTAGCAATAACTTTCAGCAATAAAAAAAATTCTAAAACTATACCAAAACAGTTTCAGTATTTATATATTAGTATAAAAATCTACTAATTAAGTAATATTCAATAACTTAAAATGAATATTTTTAGAAATTGATTCGAAATTGACCTATCAAGTAATTTTGCGTTAGGCGTACTTAACTTCTTCAAAAATGACAGCGTTGTCTTATTTTTAAATCAAATGTTTTTAGACGAAAATAATCTATTAATAACGGGCTTTCGATAGTTTAAAAACAAAAAGGGACATATTTTTTGTCCGGCCACAATAAAATCTTAAACTTTCGTTCCGCATACTCCAGGACCTCAAAAATCTGAGGTGATTTGGAAACTTGTTCAAAATAAGTATGTAATTGAAAATAAAAAGATACTGAAAGTTATTGCTAACTTCATACCGGTTTCAAAAGAAATAAACTTTTATGATATTTTCTTAAACTGTGGCCTTTTCTTCAATCAAAAATTGCAAGATGCGAAATACTTATTACTTTCTGGATTTAATAGTTATTTATGTACCAAGGTGGCAAAGTGGCACTTTATCAAACGAGTTTGCAAATTGCGAGCCAAGGCGAAGCCGCGGTGAGCAAGCAAACGAGGTCGATAAAGACACTTTGCTGCCGTGGTGCATATAATATTTTTTCGATTACTACATACTCGACCATTTATTTTGAAATATTCAAACCTTGCAGATTTATATCTATGTTTATATCTTCGTAAATTTTTGAAAAATTTATTTCATTTACCTTATAGTACGTTATAAATGACACTGGCGTTTCGATGACATCAAAAGATATGACGCTAGCGCAAAAAGACTTTTACGTTATGCAAACAAAAAACAGTCACTTCGCGTCATAATGTTCGTAATGTATCATGTACTTAATTATCAACATTTCTTAACAATTTTCGAAAAAATATAGATACATATTTACAAAGAAATATATTTACCGCCGATTTTTCTTTTCCTGTATGTGACCTTCTCGTTAATGGAGTTTAATTTACCCATGTTTACAATTTAAAAAAATAAAATAATGAATTTCATTAGTGTTGAGCTGTAGGTAATATTAAAATTGCGCACGAGCATGAAATAGGATTATACGTAAAATTTTTGGTTTGCAGCTCCAATCCTCTTCAATAGTTTTACAAATACATATATAATGTGTAAGTATTTGAATATAATTATGTACATGTATGTGTATTTCTGAACCCGTCGAATGTACCAACATTATGACCGAACGCAGCCTAGTAAGTTGCTCATGATGACTAATTCCTCATGTTACAACAAAAGTAAGAGTAAACGTCGACAAACACACCCCCTAGAAAAGTACTGGTACCGAAAGAAAATTTTTTGGTAAGAAAAAATTTAATTTTAGAAGATTCAAAAATCCTTTCAGAAGATCCATTTGTTTGCTTAAAATCTGCATATACTCAGAATTTCTGTGGTAAGTTACAACATGTATAATAAAGCTTTTTTTCTCATTGTGCGTAATTATCAACGCCTTTTTTAACACGTTTTACATTATCAAAAGTCGAAACTCTTTTATGTAACTTGTATTACCTATTCATAACACAAAAGCTTTTTAAAGTGCCAGTCTTTCCTTATTGCGCAAGCGTACTTCACTCCGATGACATCAAATGATTTGTGCATGAATCTATAAAATTTATACCACATAAATTATCTTGTATTACGGTAATTACAATATTAATTAATTTTACGTGAACTCACTTTGATTGACACTAATGACAGTGCACTTCACTCATTGCTGTCAGTG
This sequence comes from Dorcus hopei, assembly GCA_033060865.1. NCBI lineage: Eukaryota > Metazoa > Arthropoda > Insecta > Coleoptera > Lucanidae > Dorcus > Dorcus hopei. The sequence continues at coordinate 37,295,088 of CM065422.1, forward strand.
CCCCATAACCAGCGCCAAAGTGTCGACTTTTGACGTTTTCTCGAGCACAAAAATTCAATGTAAATTTTTCAAAACGCCCAGGCCAGTTAGAACTCGCTTTTGATTTAAAAGGCCATGGACGTAATAAACAGTTGCCGAACAATAAATGATACCTGTTTTACGGTAAAAAGCGTAGTGTCTACAAATACTTCCTCATAGGTAAACAAATGACGATAACTGTCAACATTTTTTTGTATTGTCAGCAAAAACAAAACAAAAGTATTGACAATTATCGTCATTTATTTGCCTATGAGGAAGTACTTATAGACACTACGCTATTTACCGTGAAACAGGTATCCTTTATTGTTCGGCAACTGTTTATTACGTCATTTCATGTTAATAATTTATTTATTTCTTTTTATTTTCTTCTATTATTTTGAAAAATAAGTGCTTATTGCGGCACATCATTGAACGCAGAAAAAAGAGTTCTTTCGAAATGTATTACAGTAATTATACCATTGCATTTAAAAAACAAAAGTTGACAGCTGTCATGCAGCTATTTTAAATGTATTAAAGACGCAAGATATGGTATATTGTAGAGTTTTTTCTGTCATTTCATTTGATTTTTTGACCAGTCAAATCCGACAATAAACACCGACGCTATTCGCGTAGGCGTTTTTTTGGACTCAGCCTGTATTTTGTGCAGTTTTATCATTCACCGTTTCGTTATTCCCAGACACTGAAGTTCTTTTTGCGTTAGAGTCATTGATTGACTGACTGTATGTTTTATGCTGATTGGTGAAGGCGCTGTTTGAAAATTGTGTATCGTTATTTAAGGAAGATTTTGAAACAGAAGGCAGCTCTAGTATATAATTTTTTAAGAAGCCCATCTCAGAGAGTAGTTCTTGATTTTCTTTCCTTAAATCTCTGTTCTCTTTTTCCAAACTGTCTAATTTTTTGTTAATTTTTTCTAATGCCTTCAATGTATCGAAGGAATATTTTTCGTAAGTGTTTATAATTTGGTCGAATTCTGTGAGGGATGTTTTTTCTTAATTTCCGCAGTTTCTTCGTTGTTATTATTTAATATAGGTTGATCAGTGTGAAATGTTAAGTCATCAGTCACAGATGACGTACTTGATTTCCTTACAGGTTCACATGTCGGACACTTCCGTGAGTTCTTTTTCATGCGAAGGCCCCGCTTGTCAGAGGTGCCACCGCAGGAGCTATGAAAGTATTGCTTACATTCATTGCATTGAATGACAGATTTTACATCCTGGAATTGTTGTTTACACTTTTGGCAAGAGGTGTCGGAATCGCCAGCCATAATATTCATTGGCAGTGTTATAAAATTTTAATAATTAATTTGACCAAAGCGAGAAAAACTTGTCCCGTTCGTTTAATGTTTTGCCCGTAAACTGGATCGCCACAGAGAGAACGCCGGACTTACAGTTCAACGAAAGTTTATTTAAAGAATAAATGTTTATTACCACTACATTTTAACTAAATCATTTATTCTACTGTTAGAATAACTTAAATTGCACATTGGGTGCAATTTTCAAAATTTCAATTTACACTTTGCCGCACAAACTCAATATAAATTTGGAGCTCGTAGACGCACGTGTTCACGCGTAAGGTATAACTTCTGTTATGTTAATTCTTATTTTTATGATAAAAATGTTATTAGATAGGAAAAAAGGAGAAAAAACCCTCATGCGAAACGAAGAACAAACAGCGATCACCGGCATCAAGGAGCAAACCCTCTGGATCATGAAGACATAGAAGAAAACGGGGCCATCAAAAAATCCACAATGATCCACAAGGACTTCAACCAATCGAAGTATGGAATCCACGAAAAGAACCAAACATCATCTCAAATCCTGGCTGAAATACGAAATGGAAAAGAAGAAATAACCACAGTATCCTTAAACGATTTATGTTTACGTTTTGTTTCCGCAGAATATTAATAATTGAATGTCAAGGTGTTATAAAAACGAGTGCGCGCCGCGATTCATAAGAGTACGCGAAAAACTTTAGTGAACTCAGCAGGTTGTTCCACGACCTTTCCTAACAAATAGACTTCGCACACGCGACGAGCGTTATCATTGCTCAAGGATGAGCAATTTTTAAGGGAGGGGTAATGTCACGAGGGGGATTTTCTAAAAACCACGATGGATTTTTTTTCTGTTTCCGCGAATAAAAAATATAAAAAGTATTTAAACACGAACTTGTGTAATCGAGGGCAAATTGCGACCGTGTCGAAATATAATTACAATAAGGAGGTAACCGATATAACGTAAGGTTCACATTTCATAATAAAACATCAGCGGATTTGCTACAAACGGGGCTACGCGCGTATACGAATGATGCAATGAGACACAGGTCAGGTGACGAAAAAATGCAACACTCGAATAGGCAAAAAGCGTGTATTTAAAGTGCGGGCCAAAATTGGGAAGGCAGTCGAGCCACAGGACCGACTCAGTGGGCACTAGTACCAACTCAACGAGGAGACCCTCAACATCAGCGTCGCCGCCGCTAACATCAGCGTCGCCGCCGCCAACATCAGCAGCTGCAGCCACATCATCTGCCACTGCCGCCGACAACATTGCCGAACCCCGTCCTAAGAGAACGAGGACCATCTCCTTCGCCAGCTGTCCAAGAGAAGACGCCACCGGAGCCTGCCCTGGCCACGCTGTTCCAACCCAATCACGCCTAGGCTGAGCAAGGACGTGTCGTGCTCCACTCCAGCCAAGGAACGTTTCCACCGAGACCGACCTTGACCAATCACTCCAGTCACGGACCGGCCTCGAGCTTCGCAGTCTTCCCCCGGCTAAGAAAACGACGCACGCTGTCCCGTCTAAGACAAATCAACAAGCCTAGTCGCCGCGAACAATCCAGGACCGCATCTCCAATTATCGGACAAAAAACCCTCAACTAATTTAATTATTAACTTAAGAAAGAGGTATTAATTTTTTTTTAAATCATTGTCTTAAAGCTCTACCTTCTGATAAACCTACGCACCCCAATCAACCCCGAAGGCCTTAGCGTGACATAAGGAGACGCCTAAGGACCACCTTCGTGACAGTACCCTACAAAATACCGTGAATTTATTTTAACATAAAACATTGCTGTTACGTGGCTGTTACGTACGAATCTGAGAAACCATAGCAACATTTACAATTTGTAAATTAAACTGTTCTTTTTAAAAATGGAACATAAAATGATAGTAGTCATGAATCTGTTCTCTTATTGGTGATTTTGATATACTTGTACTAGAAAATAATAGCGACTCTTTCAATTACATTTTAGATAAATATATTCTTGTTAAAAATAAGTAAACTTAAAACATAAGGAAAACAGAAATTCTTTAATTCAACACAAACACCAAAACAAGTTTTCAAAAATTTCTTCATTTACCTCCATGTAACATCCTAAACGATTACAAAAGTTGTAATTGCATTAGTTACTTATCCAGGGCTAATTCTTCTTTCACCAACTTTCTTCGCCTGACAGATGTTCCAAATTAAAATGAACAAATTTTACTTTGGAATTTTACATTAGAAACCATAACCCCCAGTTTCATAATGTAAATTAAAGGAGACTTTAAAATAAAGTCACATTCAGATGTGTAAACAAATGTGTTTTCATATTTGTTTTGACATCTGAAGGTGACTATAAATTTAAAGTCTCCTTTAAATTTGATTATGGGCCTAAAGACAACGACATTTTTAAAAATTGGAACTAGTTTCCATAGTAATATGAACAGCAATGACTGCGTTCCGCCAAAGATAGCGCTTACATTTCGCTATTGCTACGTAGCAGAGCGCTAACTTGTAGCGTATTAGCTAATTGAGAACTGGCTGAACGGATTCTTGGTTTTACTCCGTAAAGCTATATAAAACACGGCGGCCGCTAGGTTTATCGCTTTCCCTTAGCTTCAGCTTGAACACATATATGATGTCACGTTACGTGGCGCACGCGAAGCGCTACGTAGCTTTCTGCCAGGCTGAACGCAGGCAATGTTTCGTATTAAAATAAAATCACGGTATCATTTAAAGAATTCAATTCTGGTGACCATTTAGTTCAACGTACTCGTTTGGTTGAATTCTTTAGGTTAGCTGCACATGTACATTTTTAAACTAATTTACGAGTTTATGAAAGTCGTAAAAATTTCAATCATTTCTCGTTTTCTCTAGTTCAAAAGTGACATTTTATTACAGCAATTTACAATAAACGTAACTATCACACCTAGAATTGAATTGAACTGTCAAATTTTCTTTGAAAACAAAAGTGTTGTTTCTTGTTTCCAAAGCACTCTTTGCATGACAGATGATTTCGAATTTTGTCCAGAATCCAATTCAAATCATCAAGTATGATACGTCATTGTAATCAGAGAAAAACGCTTCATCTAACAGTGTAAAAATCCAAGATGGTGTCCATAAGAAAATAAAAAATTGAATGTCGTTTGTTCACAATTTTTGACGGCATGACAAAGACAATTTAATATTTAAATTCCTCATAAAAATGTGCCTTAACAATGTCTGATCTAAAAATGCCTAGCTTCATTGTTTTTATAGAAAAAAAATAAAATCGAAAATCGTGATTTTTACTTTTTTTCGAAATTTTTGAAAACTAAAAAATAAGTGAAACTTGTTTGGAGATTATTGATTGGGTTAAAAATACGCAACTTTGTTCTAATTTAACCAACTTCGTATCTCTTAAGATAACCGAGATCCCCATGGTTAGACTCAAAAAACCCACACCCTGTGTAGAGTGAATGTAATATTTTGGAAAATCGTTTTACAAAAACGTGCAAATTAAAATGTCGGCGAATTTTGTTAATAAACAAACGGATTATGCTAATTTAAATTTTGTAGTTTTCTAGATTCTTTAAACAGGATATACAGGCCGAGTCCAAAAAAATGCCTACGCGAATAGCGTCGGTGTTTATTGTCGGATTTGACTGGTCAAAAAATCAAATGAAATGGCAGAAAAAACTCTACAATATACCATACCTTGCGTCTTTAATACATTTAAAACAGCTGCATGGCAGCTGACAACTTTTGTTTGTTAAATGCAATGGTATAACTACTGTAATACATTTCGAAAGAACTCTTTTTTCTGCGTTCAATGATGTGCACTTATTTTTCAAAATAATAGAAGAAAATAAAAATAAATAAATAAATTATTAACATGAAATGATAAACAGTTGCCGAACAATAAATGATACCTGTTTTACGGTAAATAGCGTAGTGTCTATAAGTACTTCCTCATAGGCAAACAAATGACGATAACTGTCAATACTTTTGTTTTGTTTTTGCTAACAATAAAAAAAAATGTCGACAGTTATCATCATTTGTTTGCCTATGAGGAAGTATTTATAGACACTACGCTATTTACCGTAAAACAAGTATCATTTATTGTTCGGCAACTGTTTAATTCGTCATTTCGTGTTAATAATTTATTTATTTCTTTTTATTATCTTCTATTATTTTGAAAAATAAGTGTTTATTGCGGCACATCATTGAACGCAGAAAAAAAAGTTCTTTCGAAATGTATTACAGTAATTATACCATTGCATTTAAAAAACAAAAGTTGACAGCTGTCATGCAGCTGTTTTAAATGTATTAAAGACGCAAGATATGGTATATTGTAGAGTTTTTTCTGCCATTCCATTTGATTTTTTGACCGCTCAAATACGATAATAAATACCGACGCTATTCGCGTAGGCGTTTTTTTGGACTCACAAGGGAAGTATCCGAACCCGAAAATTCAAAAAAATTTGAAACTTTGTGGGTTAGTAGTTCACCCTAGGGTAAGCACGGAGCCATTTTTTTTATCGGCCCAAAATCGCTTTAAGTGGGGAAAAGCACCCTTCGAAATTTCTGCGATTTTCGGTTTTCTGCGAATAACTCGATAACCAGCAGAGATAAAAATTAAAATTATATGGCAAAATATTTGTCTTTCTATGCTCTATCACATATGTAAAAATTGCCACCCCTTATAATTTGAAAATCAAAATTTACCCCCTACCACCCCAATATGAGAAGTCAAAAAAATAATTCGTTGCTCTGGGTGAGTAGTCCACTTCGGGTGGAGTGCAGCTAAATTTTTCTAACACTCAGAAAAAATTTTTAGGGGGTGAAAACACGTCTCATACGTTCTATGATTTTGAGTACTTGGCGATCTTATTACTGGAGCGCTTAAATATTAATATTGCATGTCAAAGTATTAATTTAGAGGTGATTTGTGAAAGTCATATTTAAATATTAACATCGATTACAGTTCAGAAATCTAGGCATATCTTTATCACATTACTATTCTAACGCACGTATAGGTATGTACATACAGGGTTAGTTTTATTAATGTTAACCCCCCTTTATTATTTTAATTGTTAACCGATTCAAAAAATTTAAAAATTGCTCTTATATGATTTTTTATGTAGATTTCACTTTTTCTATCACTTTTGCGGTAGCGTTTTGTATATACCGGGTGGACAAAAAAATAATTTTTTTAAACGGTACACCTTGTATATTTTTACAAATTTTTAATCCTTGAGTCACCCTGATAATAAACATATATAAACATCGTGTAATTGGGTTACTAATTTTTGTGTTATTCGTCAATTTATTGAAAACCCGATTGTGGTTTTTTAAATACTTTTCAGCTTACCTAGAAGTATTATTTTAAGAGATAGAGAAAACCTTTAAATACAATAGTTGTAGGATTTTGTATCTAATATTTTTTAGAGCTTTCACAAAAAACAAAAACGCATCAGAAAGTGGAGAAAAAATTAAATTTTTGTTTTTTTAAATGGAACAACCTATATATTGTTCGATATAATGAAATATCATTGTTTGCTGATTTGAAAAACATATAATATGTTGATATTTGGATCAACTGTTTGTGATACATTTGATTTTAAAAAATCAATATGTATACATATTAACATATAAACATTTAGGGAAAAAATGTTTAAAAACTTCTAAATCGCTATTTTAGTTAGCAATGACAACGTAAATTTGAATATTTGGAACGATATAAATTAACAATAAAAACATTTTTCCAAGCCCTGATTTTTTAAATATTAATTTATTGATATTTTAGAATCAAATATCTCACAAACCGCTCATCCAACTGTCAATCTTATGATTCTCAATTTAAATTATTGTTTTGCTAAATCAAAATTATGTATTGTTTTTTTTTTTGTTTCTGTATCTTTAAATACGAGAATAAAGTTTATTATTATTATTACAATATTATATATTTTTGAAATTAGCAAACAATGATATTTTATTGTATTGACCAATGTATAGGGTATTTAAAAAAACAAAATTTATAATTTTTTCTGCACTTTGCGATGCGCTTTTGTTTTTTTGTGAGACCTCTAAAAGATATTACATACAAAATCCCACAACTATTGTATTTAAAGTTTTTCTCTATCTCTTAAAGTAATACTTCTAGGTAATCTGGAGTAGTTAAGAAACGACAATCAATTGACGAATAACACAAAAACTAGCAAACCAATTACACGATATTTATATACGTTTGTTATCAGGGTGACTCAAGAATTAAAAATTTGAAAAAATATACAGGGTGTTCCATTTAAAAAAATTATATTTTTTTGTCCACCCGGTATATATAAAACGCTACCGCAAAGCTGACAGAAAAAGTGAAATCTACATAAAAATCCATATAAGAACAATTTTTAAATTTTTTGAATTAACATTAATAAAACTAACTCTGTATGTACCTATACGTGCGTTAGAATAGTAATGTGATATTTACAGTTGGTTCTTGTCCGATGAAATTTGTATCACAAAATCTTCTAAGCGGACACTAAATCGCGCAAATATACACTTTACGTTTCGCAGTCGTTCGACTGCTTCGTCAGAAGTGAAAATTATGTTGTCAAAATAAACAAGGTTGTCAACGGAAACTGAAAAAGTAACTTGATTTTTTTTTTTTATTTATATTATATTTATTTTTAATCTAAAAATAATTTGAACATTACAAATGTTAAAAAATTGACAGATCTATGTTCTATTTAAGAAATCGAGAAAACTACAAAATGTATCGTTTAAATTTGCAAAATCAGTACGTTTATTAATAGAATTCGACGACATTTTTATTTTACACATTTCAATAAAACGTCTTTTGAAAATATTAGACTCGTAATATAAAATGTTAGTATTTTCAAAATCAAAATTATGGTCATTTTCTAATGAATGTTCTACAAGCATTGAATGATTTTGATTATTTTTTTGGATATGATATTTATGTTGGTCTAGACGTTTTTTTAAATTTTGGCTTGTTTCTCCAATATAACATGAATTACAATTGAAACATTTAATTTCATAAACTACGTTTGGCTGTTTTAATTTTGGTGTTTTGGTTTTTAAATTTGAGAAAATACTATTTAAATTATTTACAGATTTGTTAGCTAAAATTAAATTGTGTTTTTTGAATGTGTGTTTAAATGTGTCATATAGTGGTTCAATGTAGGGTAATGATATGTATTTTTTGTTTGAAGTTTGTTTATTGTTATTGTGGATTTTTGAATTTTGTAAATATTTAACACGATTTTTTATTACTGATTCTATAAGATTTATTGGATAAGAATTTTGAACAAGAGTCTTTTCAGATAAACTTTTCATTTATGATAATTTAATATAATTTAAATTTAATAAAAAAGACTCTTGTTCAAAATTCTTATCCAATAAATCTTATAGAATCAGTAATAAAAAATCGTGTTAAATATTTACAAAATTCAAAAATCCACAATAACAATAAACAAACTTCAAACAAAAAATACATATCATTACCCTACATTGAACCACTATATGACACATTTAAACACATATTCAAAAAACACAATTTAATTTTAGCTAGCAAATCTGTAAATAATTTAAATAGTATTTTCTCAAATTTAAAAACCAAAACACCAAAATTAAAACAGCCAAACGTAGTTTATTAAAATAAATTTTTCAATTGTAATTCATGTTATATAGGAGAAACAAGCCAAAATTTAAAAAACGTCTAGACCAACATAAATATCATATCCAAAAAATAATCAAAATCATTCAATGCTTGTAGAACATTCATTAGAAAATGACCATAATTTTGATTTTGAAAATACTAACATTTTATATTACGAGTCTAATATTTTCAAAAGACGTTTTATTGAAATGTGTAAAATAAAAATGTCGTCGAATTCTATTAATAAACGTACTGATTTTGCAAATTTAAACGATACATTTTGTAGTTTTCTCGATTCCTTAAATAGAACATAGATCTGTCAATTTTTTAATATTTGTAATGTTCAAATTATTTTTAGATTAAAAATAAATATAATATACATAAAAAAAAAAAAATCAAGTTACTTTTTCAGTTTCCGTTGACAACCTTGTTTATTTTGACAACATAATTTTCACTTCTGACGAAGCAGTCGAACGACTGCGAAACGTAAAGTGTATATTTGCGCGATTTAGTGTCCGCTTAGAAGATTTAGTAATGTGATAAAGATATGCCTAGATTTCTGAACTGTAATCGATGTTAATATTTAAATATGACTTTCACAAATCACTTCTAAATTAATACTTTGAATGCAATATTAATATTTAAGCGCTCTACAGTATTAAGATAGCCAAGTACTCAAAATCATAGAACGTATGAAACGTGTTTTCACCCCTAAACATTTTTTCCGAGTGTTAAAAGAATTTAGCTGCACTCCACCCGAAGTGGACTACTCACCCAGAGCAACGAATTATTTTTTTGACTTCTCATATTGGGGTGGTAGGGGGTAAATTTTGATTTTCAAATTATAAGGGGTGGCAATTTTTACATATGTGATAGAGCATTGAAAGACAAATATTTTGCCATATAATTTTAATTTTTATCGCTGCTGGTTACCGAGTTATTCGCAGAAAACCGAAAATCGCAGAAACTTCCAAGGGTGCTTTTCCCCACTTAGAGCGTTTTTGGGCCGATAAAAAAAATGGCTTCGTGCTTACCCTAGGGTGAACTACTAACCCACAAAGTTTCAAATTTTTTTGAATTTTCGGGTTCGGATACTTCCCTTGTCAGCCTGTATGTAGATCTGACAATAAATTTTAATACTTATTAAATTTTAAAAAATATTAAAAAAATTAATATGCAAAATAATTTTTAAATTAAAAAATACATATTACCTTTACGTTTCTTTTTACTTTCTTTTGACAACTTTATTAATTTTTTTTTTGTTCCTAACGAAGCTATCAGGTATCAACAGATAATGAAACTAGAGCGAGAGATAGAGAAACCTAAATTCTAGAAGGGTGAACACATGGCATGGGACCCAGTATGTAGCTTTCTTGTGTATTTCTATGACAATGTAGTTATTGAACTTTGCACACCCTACGTTGATCAAAAGACATGAATACATAAACAAACAAAAATGTGTACCACATTATAAATTCATGTTTTTAAAGTTAATTGCACTTAATTAATTAATTAATTAAGTGCATAGGTATGTAAATGTACTAATAAATAACAAAAAATTTAGACTTTTCAAACACTGAAAAATACTATCAATCGACTAGCAGTATTCATCACATTGTTCTAATAGCAATAAGTACATTATTATGTGCAGTATATTTTTTCCCATTACATAATTTTAGAGTCGCAAGTCATAAAGTTGCCGGTAATTTTCTCTGTAAACATTTTCTAGACTGAAAGGCAAGGAACATATACATATACAGTGCGAGGCAAAATTATAACCGCACTTAGAGTTTAGTCTCACCGAAAAAAGTACATTTTTCAAATTTTCTCTCAATTTTTCATTTATTTTTGTAGTTGTGTTTATTAACGTTGAAATGATAAGCTCTCTTAAACATTTCTTTCAACAAAAAAATTTCCAGCTAAATTCTCCCAATATAAGGCGAATTATGACAAGAATTTTAGTGCGGTTATAATTTTGTCCCGCAGTGTATGTCTTATGGCGGATTTCACAAACGTTACTTAAATTTAATCATCCGTTAAAAGTAAACGTTGCCATGGTTACATGTGTTGAAGGTATAGGAATGATTATTCTTAATCAATGATTAAAGTTAAGTGACGTTTGTGAAATCCAGCGTTTGTGATGTAAATCATTCGAATTAAAATCCGAGTACTCGGTTATTCGGATTAAAATTAATCCGAGTACCCGGATATATGGATTAAAATTCATCTGAATATCCGGATGTTACATCACTAATATATCTCCTGTTGTGTTACCGCCTCTAGAGTTTGTAGTAGGGGGAATCCGATCCACGTCTAACAAAAATAATTCATCAAAAACATGCAAATCGTGCGAACTCATAACTAAATCATCTTTTTCTACTTTGCGTTCACAATGAACTCATTGTGACACCAAAAACAGTTTCACAATGAAGCTCATTGTGAAACTGTTTTTGGGGAAATTTTAGTTAATTTTTAATTGAAAATATTTAATAGATTTTACAAAATAACTCATTATTTATTTGTTACTTAACAGAATACTCACAATGAAGCTGGATAAGAAAAATTAATAACTTGTTAATGTGACTTGATTAAAACGAAAGGTTTTCAGTGTTGCCACGCATTACAACTAAAATTCCCCATATACTAAGGAGATTAAATTTTTGACAGTATTTTTCATATTTTTGTTCAATAAGTGACGCAAAGTAGAAAAAATACAATATTTTACACGTTTCACAAGAGGCATTGTAACACTCGTTCCGTTGGAGCACTCCGAGCTTGCTACGCTTCGCTCGTCGTACCCCAACCCCACTGTTACAGTAAGGCTTCTTGTGAAACTCGTAAAATAATATACTACTATTACATATTTTTGAATGCAGTTTTCGCCGTTTTGTTAACAAAACTTTAATCTACAAAGTGACCGACGCGTTTTCAAAAATATGAACTAGAAGTACCTTTAATATCAGTGTAATGTTCAACTACGATTTTGAAATGTTAATTATTTTTTTTTATTATCCATCGGTCACATTGTAGTTCTAGTCATTAAATATATGGTGTTAAAAAATGGAATAAATTGATTAAGAAATAAACCCTCTACGAAATCGCGCGTTTTAATGCATTTCGTATATGGAATTATTCGGTGGGATTCCTCTTAACGTGTATCATAAATCATATTAGGGAGTTTTTGCAACACATTACGATAAAAATATCGTTACGTTAAAGGCTATGTTGCTTATGCCTGATTGCACCGCATTTTTAATGATTGATTAAATTTAAGGCGTGTTTAGATGGTGACAATCGTGAATACATAACAGCATAATGTCAATCACCTTGACACAAACTTCAACTTAAGTGTCAGTTAGAATGCGTCTGACATTATGCTGGATCTACGTTAAATATCACATTCTAAACACGACTTAAATTTAATCTCTGCTTAAAAATGCGGTGCAATTGGCCATTAGCAACATTATGGATATAGCCAATCACAGAGTTTTAACGTTTAACGTACGTAAATTTTAACGGAATCTATTGCCAAAAACTCCCTATTATTTTGTATATGGTACACTGTATATCAACATACATATCTCGTGGACATTTTATCCTATATATGAGGTTGACCATAACCATAATTTATACTCCTGGTGTAGACAAAAGTTATACGTTTATTCAACTACTGAGTGTTGCTTGGGATAAGCGCCTTTTTTCACATTTTGTTAAAGAAATAAAAGAATGTTTCCAGTTTTAAGGAACGTTCCAAGTGTAATAAATTAAGGAATATGTATAAAATAATATATTTAAGAAGGAAAACCATCAAAATGTCTTGATAATTCAAAAAAATAGTTTTTTTATGTTTCCTGAGAAAGTTATGTAATGGCATTTATGTCGTTCTGGCGTGACATTGATTGCTGTAACTTTTCCTCCAGTCACAGTATGGACAGCTTGGGGTTTTCATTGTTACAGCTTTTGAACGCGCATGTCTGAAAACTGGCGGACCTTCCACAAACGGCCGCGTGTCGGTGAATTACAATCCTCCTATACCTATCCACGTTTTGCAATATTATTTTTTAAATTATTTTTACTTATTAAATTCGTAAAAAAATATGTAAGTAAATAGGTGAATTTACTAGTCCGTAGTTCTGACCAGAAGCGCTTGCGGTGTGCTACCATTCTATTGAGTTCTGATTTCTACTGCTTTTTACTTTTTTTGTTGTTTATGTTATTTGTGGTTATTGTTTATGTGGTTATTTATTGTATTTTGACCGGCACTTTTTAAATTAAAAGCTGCTCAAGACTTTTGGTACTGAAAATTTAAATCTAGTACCTTTGGAGCTGCCAACCTGGTACACAAAAAGTTCCTGCTTGGAACAACGCTGCTCACAGTGCTGCAGAACCAAGGCAGCCTGAATGGAACACAAAAATTATGATACCTTTATTTCTCAGTCTATCAGATCCACATGGCAATTATAGTATTATATAAACATATAAAGTTACAATATCGGTCTCATCGTTCTTTTATGTCTTCATATGTAAGTATAACAATAAGACTCACCTGTGCATAGTCAACATGTAACCTCCCAGTGTTTGGCGGATCACTGTTGGAACCAATCCGAATTCTATAACCTGACAAAAAAATTGCTGAATCGACAGATGGCTCATATACAAAGCGAATATGACAGAAATTCTTCTTGCTCAGTCTTAAAGTGGTGATTTCTCCACAACGCTCGAATACCTCCGTAATAATATCTTCTGTCATATTTTCTGGTAAACCTCCGACGAAGACAGTTCGACAGCCCGGTGGTCTCTCACGTGTTGTGGGTGGGGGTGCATTGGGATTCGGAGGAAACAATGTGCAAGACTTGCAATGAATAATCTCCTTAACAGGATTTATAAGTAAACTAGGATCAGTCGTAATCATATTTGGATCCGGAGCCATCATTGGGGGCATCATACCATAATTACTCATAGACATCATATTGGGATCAACCAACATATTAACTCCAACCATCGGATATCCCATCCCCATCACACTGCTCCACATATTTGGGGTTATTGTGGTTCCATTCTGGATAGGAATCACTTCTGGAGTATTTGACAAATTCGAATCTGAATCGTCTCTTGTTTTATCAGTTTCTCTTCGCTCTCGATTACGGGCTCTCTCTAGTTTCCTTTCTTTTCGGGATTTTTGGGGCGGGCTCTGACTGGCATCGTCCTTGTCTGATATCCGTGAGCTGGACGGATTGGTTTTGCTCACGTTGAATTCCAGGGGGCTATCATTCATATTTCCAAACAATGTGAAATCGTTCGGATCTGAAATGGTGCCAAAACCCTGTTGGCCTGAAAATTAGAAGAAAAAAGTTAACAGAAAATCAATAAAATATAACCGAAATTACCTAGGGAAGATTGATTGTTAAACTGAAGAGCCATTTTTAGAAACTGGTTGAACTGTAATTAGAGAAGGTATATTATTTAATAGTAAAATATTCCTTGGTCTTTATGAATAAAAATTACACTAGCATATTATAATTTTCTGATGAAGTATACAACCATTGCATACAACAACGTACAAGACAACAAAACGTCTAATTTGACAGTACAATGTTGCCAATCTAACTTCTAATTTCGTCCTAAGAATGTGAAAACTTAAAATTCCAAAGTACATAATAATTTTTTATCAGTTAACTTCTCGGATAAATTGAATGGTATTATTTCGTTTACTCTAGATAGGTACTAGCTTTATTAATGGTAAACCACATAAATCTGCACCAAGACTACGAGGAAAGAATAAACAGGAGGGAACCTAATCAGTGTGAGAATGCAGCCGTCCTCCATTTACATTCACTTCACACTTCACTTCACCCAAAATCAAATCGATTTGAACCGAACTTGATTTTAAAGTAAACAGAGAGACTCTAAAGCGCCTGATCCACGTGTAAAACCTCGAATCTAACTCGTTGTTATTATTGTGCGTCTGTCCGCTCCAGTGGCGGGGCAAGACCTAAATTTGATGTGGGCAACATAAATTTTGCGAGGCCCTCTGGAGACGTGAGAGGACGGATTTTATATAATATATTTTTCATAAGTTAAAGAAAGCTGCATAAACCTTCGAAGCGCGAGGCCCCTCAGACCGCGAGGCCGTAGGCGATGGCCAACGTCGCCTACGCCTTAGGCCGCTTCTGGTCAGCTCAAAACCGCGGTTTTAGAAATCGACGACCCTGGCTCGTGACATATCAGTTAGGTTCTTAGATGAAAGAAAATTAGATGTCAAAGCTAACGTTTCGGTCTTTTTCTATGTAATATTGATCAATAATAATAATGGTGAAATCTAATTCTTGTAAAAATTGTGAAAAATTAGCGAATGAAATTTCCGCACTTAGAGTTCCAATAGCTGCATTACATGAAAAAGTAAAGGAACTAAAATCCCAGAAAGAAAACAATATTATATTTGATGAATCAGAATTTGAAACTATTGTCTCGGAAATTACTGAACGACTGAACAGAAAGAAAAATATTTTGTGCACTGGAATTGCAGAACAATCGTCTACGTTTAGTAAGGAAGAAAAAAAGTGTCACCCAAGTTTAAATTAAATCTACTTGTCTCTACTTACCACGGTTCCAGGTGACAAGTCTGCCGATACTTAGATCAGCTGTGCCCCAGCTAGCAACAGTGGAAATGGGGGCAGGTTATCTTAACGATGATAAGTTATAACGGGCGCCAGAAGACGATTTAAAACAACTAATCGAAATTCGACTGGCCGACATCTCCAATCGACCAAGTCGTGCAGAAAGGAAACTACTAAGTAGAGACGAGACTATTACCCACTGTGTGTATGAAAGTAGAAAAATTAAAATCGTACTTAAGTTAACACAATTTATTTCACAAATAAAATAAAAAGAAACACTTTCACAGTTACTAAATGTGCTTAATTTCTAGCGTAACGCTTATTTAAATTAAATCCGCATGAAGAGGCCTTAATCCGCTATTAAGAATGCATGCGCAATAAAAAGGTTACCTCGCGACCGATGTCATATACCGTCTGAAGTTGGCTGTCACTACGCCATCTAGTGGTCCTGTCCGAGTCGATGACCGGTAGGCTCACGGCCGCCTGGATTAATGAAGCACTCAGTGCTTATCCGGCCGATCGCGTTCTCAGTTCAGAGCCATTTTTCCGTTCCGAAGAGGGAGCCACACTACAGACATCTGTCAATAGTGCATAACCTCAATCGCAAATGTCAACAAGGTGTTGGTCCTTTACTTTTGTGTTATAATAATTTAAATTTACGGATGCACATGCAATAACCATAAGTAAATAATATCCAAATCAAGAATGTCAAGTTATTTTCAAACCTAGGTGTTTTGTTATGTGGCATTATGTTGTTAAATTTGTACAATACTTTCAAAAGAATAATTTTTGTCTGCATATAGTACTAAAACTGAAATTCCAAAGTTGAAAATGAAACACGGTAAGGAAAAATTTATAAATCAATTTAATTTTAGGAGTTTCCTTTTTCTCGTATAGATACTGTTACATTTTGTGTCTGCAAATTACAGAAATTTATCAGTAGTGGAGGTATTAATTTGGTTAAAACAATATTGCAAACAGTGTTGCTGTGGAGTTTGCATTTGAACATGGGATTACCACGAAGATATGAGCCAATTACTCTTTTTAAAATTGAATCCACATCTTGTTTAGGCACACTTGGTAAGACTTCTAAAATAACTTGTAATATATGTATATTGAACTAAGCCAACAAATTTTTCAGTGGGATAATTTAACCTACCACGATCCTGATTATAAATTAAGTCAAGCAAGGGGTTAGTTTTATCGCAGGAATTCTCTCATAAAGGTAACTGGCATGTCTCACTGTTCAAAGATACGCGAATTTTCATTATTAGATAACCACAAAGAAAGTCAACTGCTGCAGATTCAGTTTGATGGAAACCTGTGTAACTGCCTTCAAATATACTCATTCGTTCGAGTTTTTTAATAGTGGCCTCATTTATGGTAATAGCGATTTTAAATTTGTCAATATTATGTTCAGTGTTTACAAATTTTTCATGAAACCCTTCTCAAAATTGCCGAAGTGTATACTCAGCTGTTCTACAATCTGTCAAGTCATTTGAACCACCACGAAGCCGAATATTTGCAAAAACTGATTCAACCGCATTTGAACTAAAACTTCTTGTTAATATATAATAAAAGTTTAAGTCTCGTATTAAATATTGGATACAAAGATATGTGCTTTTAGCAGTGAAAACCAGAGCTTCCGCTGCCTCTTTTGTTAACCCAGCAAGGTCTGCTTTTGCTGAGCTAAAGTGAATATCGGCAAAAAAATGAGGAAATTGCAGAATTAAGTATGATAGGCGTGCATCTTAAGTGTCTGTATATGGAGCAGAATTGGGATCTCGCTGATGAGGGATTCTGTTGCTTACGTCATAATTTTGGAAATATTTGTATATATTTTCCATATAATGTAACTGCTGTAATGCAGTCTTTAAAGAATAAGCTAGATCTTTAATTGCAGTTGTAATGTTTGTAGTTTGAGTAGAAGCGTCAGAAATTTGAGGAAATAAATTTTCAGAAAAACTCGGGTTTTCATTACTAAGCTAAAATGTTTTGTAATATAGTTAATAATAAATATTTTAATTGTATTTGTATTAATTAAACCTTAAATAACGAAAGTGTTGCGCTTGCATCAGAAATTCGAGGAATTACATTTTCAGAAAGACTTGGATTTCCGTTAGGAAGCTAAAATAATTTGTAATACAGTTAATAATGTGTTAATAATACAGTTGTATATACGATTATTAGACCTTAAATATAGAAGGTACAGCCCTTGCAATTAACATTTTTCGATTTCACGTGAAGAAAAAACTATCTTCAGAAAAGTGATTGCAGCAAACCAGCGAATAATTTGAGAAGAGTGCAGCATCTACAGGATGAAAAGCTTTATTTTTACCTATTTACTAATACAAAGAATTAATTATAGTGGGTGTCTCATAACGTACGGAGAAGATTGAAAGCTTTTTCCAAAAGTAAATAAGGGAGTTATAATTCCCTGAAAGAGGGATGAAACGTATTTTTCTTTTAGTAACATTTCTGAATCCTTTAAGTTATCAAACTAATATATGAAACTCAGATATAAGGCACCTAACTGAACACTTCCAATGCATTTGTTAGAAATTTCTTCCCTTTTAATGGCTAGTTTAAGGGGATTACTTTCAATATTTTATGGTAACAAAATGCAATGGACATATGTTAACTAATGAACCTCGATTATTCAAAAACGGTCCGATTTATCGAAATGCAACAAGAGAGCCTTCTTATGCCAAATAATCTAAAAAATATTGTCTTCGTAAATTTTTGATGAAATATGTAAAAATGAAAAGTTAGGAATAAAATACTGAAAAGTTATCCCCTAAAACTACCCTTTAAAAAGGAGGGAGGATCTAATAAATACGTTGTAAAGGCGCGGTTATATGCCTTATATCTGCATTCAAAATGTTAATTCCCTAACTTAAAGGATCCAGAAGGGCTTATAATTCTTTAATTATTGACTTTTGGAAAAAATTTATGTGATGAGATTACCTTATTTTCTGATGTTCTATTCACCCTTTCAATCTCCTCCGTACGTTATGAGACACCCAGTATGTGTGTAATTTGTCAAAATATCTCTCCATTTCAAATTTAAATGAAAGTCTGCAGGCAAACTGTGATAGGAAACAGTAACTTCTGGATTACAATTACCTAATTATACAAACCTTCGCATTTTTTGTGATAAAAAAATAATTTAGATATTACAGTTATTTGTTATTTGAATTTGAAATAGAATAATTAAGTGTTAAAAGGTGTTAACAAATAATGCGAATAAAATTAGATGTCAAAAGTAACGTGGTAACTATAGCAACGGTATGTGTTTAAGTGAAAACTGTGCAGAGGGAGCCACACTAACGACAACTGTGGCAACACCGTCCATGGCCAGCAACATTAACATTCACTGACGTGTATGTATGGCCGTGTCAATTCGCCTAAAATTCGGTTCCGGAAAGCATGCCGTGGAGTACTCCCCTCAGCGCTCTCTATTAAAGATACTACAGAACTACTGATAGTAACGTAATGGCAACTGCAATTACTTAAAAACTCACAAGAGGCGCTGAGTGGAGTACCCGTCAAATTTTTAAAAGTCAAATTGAAACGGCCATACATACACGTCAGTGAATGTTAATGGAGTTGGCCATGCACCGTCACAGCAGTTATCACCATCGAGCACTAGAGAGCGTTCGAACGAGCCGGCGCGCGAGCAGCGCCGACGACGAAAGCAGGACTTAACGCCCCGCGCGCTCTACTAGAACGGAGGTTCCTTCCTTCTTCCTTCCGCGTCGAACAACGGTCGAGGGCATACGGATAGGGCCCGCGCGAGAATCTATCGGTGCACATGCATTCCATTACTGTACATACTGTAAATTAAGCTTGTGAACAATATACTATCATTAAGTGATACGCGGTGTTTGAATATTGTTAGTGGTAAGGAGACTTTCTCCATACAACTGTCACGGAACAGGTTTTTTTCAAACGCGACCGGCCGTATAAAGCACTGGTGCTTCATTAATCTAGGCGGCCGTGGGTAGGCTTCAAAATGGCGTACCCACACGACGGGGAACGGCAGACGGACAACAAGAATTGTCGGAGCACCAACACTCGATAAACTGGAAAATCCCTCGCGTATAAGCTTGCGGAGATTACCTAGGCCTGCGCTGTAACTTGCACCCTAACGGAAAACCAAGTAGGAAAAGGGAAAAGCCAAAACTAAAAGCCTACATAGAAGAAACGATATGCGTTAGCGGCCATTTTGGTCGGGTGATATGCGTTGTTACATGTTACCTGAGAGAACTGGAGCCTCAGGCTTGGTACGGAGATTAAAACTATCTCCAATCGGTGTTCGGCAGTGTCGAATGATTTTCCAGCCAAGCTGCGATTGATTTCTTCTCCAAATGAGCAAGGAATCCGTTAATTTTATCACACGCGAAAAGACACGTCTTTACGGTACAATGCTCGAACAACAAAAGAGAGCGACCAAGCTACTAAATAACGCAGATCGCCTTGACGCAAGGAAATTACCAATGGCGGCCTGAGAGTCACATGGGCCCCCAGAACCAACCACAAATCAACGATCGCAGCACGCAGGCTTTCCCCCATAGCGCTGTAAAGGAGGGGTACCAGGGTTGCCACGGTGCGAAAACGAAATTACTAGACGCTACAGTTTAACGCCAAATGTAACAAAAGGCTGCCGATAAAAATATAGTTTCCACTATAATAAATACATTGATACCACATTTTGATTCAAATATTGTTGATGTAAAACGAATTGGTCGTTATTCTGAGCAATGTCCACGTTTAATAAAAATCGCACTTCTGAATGATAAATCTCTGCTTTTGAAGTTCTTCGCCAAGCAAAAAACTTACGAAACAACAAACACTTTAAGAAAATATACCTTAACGCAGATAAAACTTCAAGGGAAATTGAATATTACAAGAAATTAAAACAGGAGTTACTACAGAAAACTACCAATGGAGAAGAAAACTTGAGAATAAAATTTCGTAATGGTGTCCCTGAAATTTTAGCTTCTTTGAACTAAATACGTCCAACAGTACTAAACATTTTTCGTATAATTTAGTAATTTATTACCAAAATATCAGAAGTTTAATCAATAAATTCGATGAACTTAAGTGTGCAATTTTAGTCAGTGATTATGATATTATTTGTTTGACTGATGGCCGATTTCTTCACCATAGGCGTTTACGAAAATTCACCCGGTTTATAACCGGGTTAAAAATGTGAGAGAGAACATTAAGAGACTTAATGCATGTAAGAGTGAGAAAAATAGAGGACGGTGTATCCACCGGGTTAATTTTCGTAAATGCCACATGTTTAACCTAAGGTTGATTTATCTAACAGTTGGAATGTGGCGTATAGTTGGCCGTACACATACTATGTGTCACATTCTAACTGACAGATAAATTTAACCTCAAGATAAGACGATGAAGAAATCGGGCATGAAACGTGGTTACGGTCTGATATTAGTAGTGTTGAAGTATTGTAATATATTAATAAAAATAATTTTCTTCTTTTAAAAACAGTTTAACACGTAGTTTGTAGAACAAATAAAAGACATGCGTCCTTACGACTATAATTTCATGTTTATTGTCTTCGGTCGTTACAACAACTGTTTCTAATAAACTAATGAGCTCTCTGAGTTTTAAAAATTGATTAGTTAGTTATCTTTGTCATCATAATTTATTTCCTTTCGCTCCGTGGACAGTGCCCGCACCGAGACGCTGAATAAGCACCGGTTGCACTTCAAGTTTACAGAAATATAATAATTCCATTACAGTATTTCCTGATGGCTGCACCATCTTACGATGCGACAGATTTTGAAGCTACAAATTGCATACGCCGAGGAGGCGTCCTTGTTGCCGTTCGGGATAAATACGTCATGTCACAAATTAATTTTTCTGCAATGAAGGAAAATTTGGCTTTTGTAGATATCGTAGGCTGTAAGTTACAATATTCCATTTTTGAACTCATCGCCCTCTAGTTACTGTTTTACGCACGAAATAGTTAACCGGGAAACACTGTTTTCCGGTCGAGTAGACCAGGAAACACTGTTTTCCGGTCGAGTAGACCAGGAAACAACGTCAAAAACATTTGGAGCATTCTTAAATAAATCAGTGTTGATAATAATAAAATCTAGTTTATAAAAGACCATTTTACAACAACTTTCATTCATTAACAGGCCCAGAAAAGGGAGAAACGTCAAAAAATTCCAATAAATTTGACAGCATCATCTATTGAATACTGAAACATGGCTTGCTTAATTTTACATTTTTGGTTTGCCATGACATGAAATTATATGAAAGTATTTCCAATTAAATTTTTATATTCGTTTCAAAAAATATAATACGAAACTCTTGCGGGAAATATTATCCCGCGTTCGCGCACATGAAGCGCTCCCTCCTATGTCGGTCGCGCTTCAAAACTGCGCTCACGCGGGAAAAATGTGTTCCCGCACTCGGTTCGTAAATAACTATTACAGTTTTTATGTCATTTGTATATACGTACCACCAAATGTTGCTCTTCCTGATTTTTAATATTTCTTTGATCTATTACTCTCTTACGAATTTTTATTTAAGAATAAAGTTCTTGTATTAGGCGATTTCAACGCAGCCACTTTCGGAAGTGAATCTCCCTGTGGCAAATCTAAAATATTATCCACTTACGGGAGCCTTACCTGTTTCGAACAATACAATTACATAAGAAATGTAAGTGGCAATTTATTAGATTTAATATTGTTACGGTAATAATTTAAGTAACATGAAATAAGGGTCGTAGCTCAATATAACACAACATTTATTATCAACAATTTACAACTAATACTTACATTGTATTTGGGGCACTTACTGATAACTAGACTAGATGACACACTGACGAGAATTGTTCTAATTATGCGCTAACGTTCGAACTGTCGCCTTTTTATAGGGGTTTTGTTTCCCGGGTATTACGTCAATTGTTGCCTTGACATTTGTGCACACGACTTTGTGTTAAATCTGTGCCCGTAGATGAGTCATAAGATTTTGCGCACGGCACCCGAATGAATCATCGCTGTGCATGTGCATTTTCCGCACGCGGAGGAGTCATACTTACATAATTGCAAATGAGTCATTCTTATGTTTATGTTATCGTCTTGTGTTTATGTTACACTCGACTGATTTTCAGCTGTACACCTTTGATGGTTCTCTTATCCTAGTTACATTTTCCCCCCTCGCAAAAAAAAAATTTTTATTTACATTTGAAATGAGTGAGGCTGTTTATCTTAAAGAAATCAATGAAGTTATTCTATCGTATAGAGGTAACATAAACAAGTGTCTTGTCCAAGATAAGGTTTGTTATGGAAGACGCAGCAAATGTAAACTTAAGGGAAAAAAGTATTGCCAATTAATTAAATATTGGGTTAGTCTTGCGATTGACCTGGGGCTTGTAGCTTCGAAGACTCCAGTTGTCGCATTGTTGACCATGCGGGTTTTCGTAGTGTTCGCGGCAATTATCTATTTGCTGGGGCGGGTGGCTGATCCGGTCTTGCGAAAACGGGTTGTGGAGACCGCAGCGCTGATATGTAGCGTAATGCGGCTAACACATCGAATTCATCCGGGAAGTGCCTTGGACAAAGGAATGAGGCGGCTTCAGCGGTTCTGTGCTGTACCAAGGCCTCGCCTTCCAAGGCGGCCCGTGATGGAGGCCGTGTTGTCTTTACGGTCCAGCGGGTACACCGAATGGTATCGACGGTATCGTTGGAGCCTTTGGGCTGCGGTTACGGAGGCGGCTCAACCAGCGAGGCGTCGTACCCGTTCGGCTCGTGTTGTTACACATCATCGTAGAAGGGCCGAAACGGGTAGACGGCCATGGTCAAGACCGGAAGTTGCGATCCCGATGTCAGGGTTGGCGGGTGTTCAAGGGTTGACACCCCAGTCGGGGGTGGAGGTAGACCGTCCGTCGTCACCGCATGCAGGGGTTGAAGTTGGGGGTGAACGGCCGTTATCCCCTCAGCCAGGTCCTTCCGGGATCCAGGGGGTGCCAACAGGAAGTGCCAGGCGACTGGTTCAGCAACACGGGGCTTCCTGGCGCGTCACCGTGGATAACGTGATGGCATCCCCCACGCAGCAGCCGTTGGAGTCTGCAGCTGAAGCAATTGCGGATCCAGGGGTTGAAGGACTGTCGGCACCCGCGACGGGGCGCGTTGTGGAACCGGCCCGGGAGCGGCCAAATGGGGCTTCGCTGGCCCTGTTGGGGGACTCTCCGTTCCGGTTGGAGGATATCGAGGCGATTCTTCGGAATCTCCTCGAATAATGTGCGAGACTAAAATTTTTCAATGATTAATGTAAGAACAAAACAATATAGTGGGGTGCGAGTATCTACAGCTGACTTTTACTTGGTAAGTGCTAATATTATCATAAATTATTTATTAATTCTAGCAGCAGAACAAAAGTTTCTATTGTGTTATAATGGAACTTTCATGACTGACCGTTTTGCTTTACCTCTAAAAAAAAGAAAAATAAGCTTATATTATTGTATACGATATTTCAGCAGGTCAAGCAGGAAAGTTTTGATTTATATCTATTTATAGTTGAATATAGTATCTTAATGTATAACTAGAATATGTGGGATATAAGAGAAACTTACATTTTTTTTGTAAAACAAAAACAAGTTATTCAAATAACCAACTTCGTCTTTCATGGCTGTCGTGCACAGGCTTACTAAATATTAATTATGAAGTGGAGTACAATCGAAGTGTGCAGGACAGGCAAGAAGGTGAATAAGCATAATAATAATCTTATCTAAATTATATGTTGATATGAACGCTTAAGCTAATTGGGTTTCAAGATTATTTTGGGGATTTTCATTTCGAGATTTGTTATTTAATAACAGGAATACAAGATTATCCCAACACGCGGCTAAAAGGGCCCATTTCATCCCCGTAGAGGGATAAAGTGTAAACATGTTTATTAGTATACTAATTAAAGTTTTAATAATCTTGAAAATTATATAAAATCCTAATAGAAATGAGATAATGGATCCAATATCTTTTGCGGAATTCCAAAAATATGTAAAAGTTGACCTAGCAAAATTTTGGAATTCCTCTGGGTTAAATAGAGAAATTGTGGAAAATCCTTGTGTGTCAGTATTTAGTCCTGCCATTTTCCGAACAATTATGTTGGAAATAGCGGGACGTTCCAAATTAAACATTAAATTACTTTGTAATTTTTTCATTTCATCGTACGTGTAAATTCCTCCAGAACCTAACGGTTGAATGCTTTGGAAAATAAAATCGGGTTCTTGATCTACTTGTAGTAATATTGGTTTTATTGATGTTTCTGGATGTGGATTTAAAGCAATCCAATTATTATTTATAAAATATAACGCAGGTGTTGGTACATGACATTCTATTTCTTCAGCGTGACGTTGTAAGATATGCGTTATCGGAGACATAAACAAAGTGGTGTTGTTTATGGAGACTGGTAACTCTTTATAGCAGTGGTCTGTTCGTCGGATGTTTACTTTGCGTGGAACGCATTGCATAATATACATAACTTCGCCAGCAGGAAAGGCGATTGTACCAAGTTGTTTAGTAATTAAATTACTTACTGCCGTTGGGCTGTGATAAGATAAAATTAAACGGTTTTGTAAGATTTCGCGATGTAA
The DNA here is from genome assembly GCA_033060865.1 of Dorcus hopei. Taxonomy (NCBI): domain Eukaryota; kingdom Metazoa; phylum Arthropoda; class Insecta; order Coleoptera; family Lucanidae; genus Dorcus; species Dorcus hopei. The sequence goes on from CM065422.1 coordinate 37,320,294, forward strand.
TAGACAACGCCTATGTACGGCATGTATATGGTAATCTGTAAACATGCGTTTCATGGATTGTTCAACATATAGAAATTTAGTATTAATGTAAGTGATTAAACTCGTATCACTAAATTGTTTGGGGCTAGTTCCGGTAAACGGAAATGGATGGGAAGTAGTTTTTTGAAGTATTAATATTTGGGGGTGTTCTGTTTGTAGTATTACTCGATGACAGAAGATACTAGGTTTAGTAATTGTAAGGGCGAAAATAAAGTTATCTTGTTCTACTACTAAATAAGTAGGTAGTGTTGTTATAGAATTATTTTTGTTGATAGAGATAAAATTTCCAGTGCCTTCGAATAATATTGACACGTGTGATGGGGAGCAGGTGTCTTGTATGGTATTCCAAACTGATAAGCTCGTATTTGGATTGATGCAGTATCCTTGTATAAAGGGGCAAACGATATTTCCATAGAGAGTAATTTCATTTTCGTTAATTTTGACAGGGGTAATATATTCAAAAATTTGGATTTTAATAGAAGCTAACACAAATACGTTGTTCCATGTTTCACCGAATTCTGAATAAGAAGCTGGGTAACACGTTCCATCATGTAAAACATTACCAGCTAGTATAAAAGATGAAAATGTAGTAGAATTGGGTAAAATATTGGTAATGAGATGTTTTCCGAAAATGTTATAAGACTTACCTGCGTGAATTTGTAAGCATTCACTAGGTGTTAAAGGTAAAATATAGCTATAAAAACCATTTGCAACTGCGGAGTTGTGGGAGTGCATGCCACAGTAAAAAATATTCCGTGAAATTTCTATAAGACATGATTTGATAGTAGTTTGGAGTATGTTGTTTTGTTGTATTACTTGTATTTCTTGTTGAGTGGCGTTGTAATCTTTTAAAGGATTAGGACAATCCGCTACGTTGCGTAGGGCTATTATTGTTATATTACTAGTGGGGGTTTCACAATCATATGCAATTATCGCAATGCTAGAGTGACCTAATTGCATTAATAATCCAATTGTTATGAAGAGATACCTGAAACAGACAAAAGTTTTATGTAGATACATATGTAATTATTTATTTATTATTGATTCGGGAGAAAAAAAAAATTTTTTACTTTTGTGTAGGTTGCCATGAATCGTAATATGGTCTGATTCTGCTTACGTGAACTACATCGGTTTTTGAATTTTTATGTGGACCTTTTTGAATAATATAATCTACATCCGTGTGTTTTTTAACAATATAATATGGTCCAAACCAGCGTAAAAGTAATTTTTCACTTTTACCGATTTTACGGATGGGAGTGAAAACTTTTACTTTGTCGCCTGTATTAAATTCTACATGACGGTGTGAGTCATCGTATCGTATTTTAGCTTTATTTTGTAATTGTTTAATATTTTCGGTAGCAGCGTTCCGAATAGCTAAGATACGATCACGTAAATTTTGTATGTCTGTTGCTTCGACGTCTTGTGCTAAAGCGGCTTCAGACGGCAGCCTTGGCTCACGGCCATAGATAAGACTAAAGGGCGACATGCGCGTGGTTTCTTGAATTGCAGTGTTGTAAGCAAAAGTTACATGTGGTAGATAAAAATCCCAATCAGTTTGTTGTGTATTTGTATACAAACTGAGCATATCGGCCAGGGTTTTATTAAACCTTTCTGTCAATCCATTACACTGTGGTCGATAACTTGTTGTAAATTGGCTATTAACGCCCATAATTTTCAACAACTCTGCTATAAATTGTGACTGAAAAACTTTACCGCGGTCACTTAAAATTTCCTTCGGGCAACCATGCCTACTTATAATATTTTCAAATAAAAATTTAGCAACTGAATTAGCTTTACCGTCTCGTAAAGCTCGCGTTTCTACCCACCGTGTGGCATAGTCGGTCGCTACAATTATCATTGTGTTTCCTTTTGAGCTTCTGTGAAAAGGACCTAACAAGTCAATTCCAATTTTTTGGAAAGGTAACCCTACTTGAATGGGTTGTAATAATCCGGGGTGGTTTATTAGTATAATCTTTTCGGGCTTGACAATCTGGACAACCACGAATATAAGTTTTAATGTCTTTTAACATCCCGTTCCAAAAATAACGATCTTTAATACGATGGTAAGTTTTAGCAAACCCTAAATGACCTGCTAAGGGTTCGTTATGATTGGCAAATAATATTTCCTCTTTTAATGTGTCGGGAATTACTAATAAATTTTCAGAACCTGTTGCATTAGGATTTTTCTTATATAAAATGTTATCAATTAAAACAAAATTTTTTATTTTTCTCCTCATAATGGCGGTTAAATTTTCTTCTGGGCTCAATAAGGCATTTTTAATTTCACTAATAAAGGCGTCAGACTCTTGGGAAGTAATGAAATTATCAGGGATGGAAACAAAAATAGGTAAATCTTGGTCTACTTGCTCATCTTCTAATGAGGCTTCATTTACAGGGCAACGGCTTAGGCAATCACTGTCTTGATTTAGTTTTCCTTTTTTATGAATTATTTTATAATCATATTCGGATAATATGAGTATCCACCTTGCGGTTCTTCCTTTGGGATTTTTTAGTGTCTTTAAGAAATATAATGCGTGATGATCAGTTATAATTTCTACTGGTTTACCGTAAATTAGATGTCTTAGTGTTTTTAGACTCCAAATAATGGCTAATCCTTCGAGATGTAATACTGAATAATTTTTTTCTGCTTTTGTTAAAGTTCGAGAGATATAGGCAATAGGGTGTGATTCTCCGTTAAAATTTTGTAATAAAACGGCTCCAATTCCTTTAGATGAAGCATCTACTCTTAGTTCAGTTTTTAATTTAGGATCATAATGAGCCAAAACAGGAGCTTCAATAAGTTTTCGTTTTAATAATTCAAATGATAGTTGTTTTTCATTATTCCAAATAAATTTTTCATCTTTCTTTAAAAGATTATAAAGTGGAAAAGCAATTTTTGCAAAATTTGGAACAAATTTTCTATAAAAATTACAGAGGCCTAAAAAACGTTGAAGTTGTTTTACAGTTTTAGGTTCTTTAAAATTTTTTACTGCTTTAATTTTTGATTCATTTGGGCGAATGCCTTTTTCATCTATTTCATAACCGAGAATTTTAATGTTTGTTTGTAAAAATTTACATTTATCAGGATTTAAGGTTAAACCGGCTTGGCGGAGTCGTTGGAACACTTTTTGTAATCTTCTCATGTGTTCTTCGAGAGAGTCAGAAAAAATAATAATGTCATCTAAATAAATTAAAACTTCTTTCCATTTCATTACTTCAAAAACTTTATCAGCTAAATTTTGAAAGGTTGCAGGTGCCTTACAAAGACCAAAAGGGAGGACGTTAAATTCGTATAAACCGTCGGTTGTGATGAAAGCTGTTTTTTCTTTACTTTGCTCTGTTAATCCTACTTGATAATATCCGCTAAATAAATCTAATGATGAAAAATATTTAGCTCCCTGTAAACAATTTAGACAATCTTCAATTAATGGTAGCGGATAAAGATTCTTTTGCCGAGTTACGTTATTTAACTTTCGGTAATCAACACAAAAGCGATAAGTATTATTAGGTTTTCGTACTAAAACTACAGGGGAGGACCAAGGAGACTGACTAGGTCTAATAATTTTATTATTCAACATTTCTTTCACTTGTTCACTAATAATTTCTCTTTCCTTATGAGACACTCGGTATGGTCTACTAGAAACCGGACTCGCTTCCCCCACGTCAATGTGATGTTTGAGTATCGTGGTTAGGCCAATTTGTGACATATCTGAGGCAAAAATATCTGTGAATTTAGATAATAATGTATCGAGTTGACGTTCAAATAAAGGTTTTATATTTTTGCTTGTGGTTACTTGGTGGAAAAGATCAGAATTATTTTTTGTAGGATTTGGTAATTTTTCAATGTATCCGATTGTTGTGTTAGCAAATAATTTTTGGGGAAATTTTCCTAAATTAGTTAACTCTATCATAAAACAGTTTTTTGTTCGGAAGGGGTTTTTTGTAATTGTCAGACTTTTTGAAAGAAGAAAATTGTCACGTGGAATAAAATTATTCTTGACTGGTTTGGAAGAATTGGAAGTGTTGTTAGAAATAATTTCAATAAATTTAGATTTATTGGGGTGAATGAGCACATCTGTCTTAAGATTAATTTTAGTGCTGTTTGTTGTAATATTATTAATTGTAGTATTCCCATTATTCTTAGAGTGTAATAAAAAATTATCTAATTTAGTAATATCTTTGCATAATGGGACTCGTATGTTACCACAAAGTTCTAAATAATTTTGGGGAAAATTAATAATCGCTTTCGATTTCCGCAGAAAAGAAGTTCCTAATATTAAGGGCCTTGGTAGGTCATGTACTACAAGGACTTGTATAGGAAAAATTGCCTGAGAAATTTGTAATTTAATAAAAGTTTTGCCGATTACTTTTATTGGTTCATTTCCGGCAGTAATTATATTTAAAGGATTTTTCAAAGGTGCGTAGTTAGAAACATAGTTGGAATTAATTACATTATGTAATGCTCCTGTATCAATTATAACTTTTAAGTGTCGATTTTCTAAAAATGTGGGGATAGTGACAATGCCAGATGTAGAGAACGAGTAGAGCCCTTTTTTGGCATAATTTCGGGCGACGCTAGACTCTATTGGCGTCGTCCCTGTACGTTTGGGGTAGATTGGTTTGTTGGAGTGAAATAACGGTTGCGTTGTTGTGAGGAATTCTGTTGGTTCGATTTCTGTTGTTGTCTGACCCACTGTGAAGATTTTGGGTTATTTGAACGGTTTTGGAAGTGATCGTTGGGGCGATTTTGGTAAGTGTTATTTGGACGATTTTGATTAAAGTTACAAGTGTAGGAAAGGTGACCTGGTTTGTTACAAATAAAGCAGATTGTTCTGCCATCCAACGTTCTAGTGTTTCGGTATGAAGGTGTAGGTTTTGCGGAAAACGCTTTATTAGGAGAAGTTTGAGTTTTATTATGTTTTTGGAAAAAAAGTTCCGGATTTGCTAAATGCGAGGCGATCGCTCGTTTACGTGTTTCACTAAGTTTTGTGACAATTGTTTTTAAATCCGTAATAGTCATGTTAGGGGTTGTAAGTAAGGAGAATTGTGTTATATAAATAGGGTGTAATCCATTTTCGAAGTAATCTAATATTTGTTCCATTGGCATATTTGGGTTTAAATCGTGGCACATTTCAAGAATGTTATACATATATTTTAAAATGTCTTCATCTTCTCGTTGACTTCTTTTTAATAATCGTAATTTTAACTCGCGAATATAGGAATCTGCTCCAAATTCTTTTTTGAAGTCACGTACAATATCGTCCCATTTATTATTACTGTTTTCCGCTGCGGCTAAATAAGAAGTGTACCAAGTGCTTGCAGCTCCGTGAAGGAAGGTTCCGAAAAAATTGATTTTGTGCTCGTTTGACCAATTATTAGTGGCGGCACATAAATCAAAACTTTTCAAAAATTGTATTGTATTAGAAGTTGCAGGAATAAAAATTTCGGGGCTTGTAAATTTAGGGAAGCGAGGGCTTTTATTCGCTTGATTGGCAATTTGAATTGTAACGTTTAAATCTTGATTTTCTGTCATATTTGCTGTAGTAGTAAGGACAGGAGTACAGATATTAACTTGTGAAATTGGGAGAGATGTTGTTTTTTGTACTAAAACCTTAGAAGGAGGTAACTGATTTTCGATTTCGGGTAGATTTTTAATTAACAGATTTGGACTTGTTGGCACACTGCGAGAAATTTCTTCCGTTGGTGCTTTAGGTAGAGTAACTATTTGGGACGGGAGGCCGAGAGTTAAACGGGAACCGCTTTGTTTGGCCGGTGAGCGTGATATTCGAGGACGACGGGAAAAGGGACTTTCTTCAGGTTCCGGAAAATCAAAACTTTTTTCGTGATAAGTTACCGGTGCTGAAAAAACTTCAGTACTTCGATGTTTAGGATCGAAAGAAGAAGGTGTTTTGGTGTCAATGTTGAGTTTGAGTGCTTTTACTTTCTTGGATCGTGTTGAATAACCTTCCTGATCGGACATTAGTACATTTTAAAAAAAAAATTGTTATAAAGGAAATGTGTAGATTAACAGTTTACAAAATTTCTGGGTCGTATTATTAAACGTCGTCGAAGCGGGCACTTAATTCGAGCGTGGAATTGATTACAAGGGGGACAAAATGTTATTTCGCTTATAATGACCTGATGTGTAGGAGCAAGACATGCGGTTAAAAATGCTAACAAAATTCCAACTATGAATACTTTAAGTTTTAGAAGAAATAATGAAATTAAATTTGAAAAGAAAGACATTAATTTGAAATGGTGAAAAATAAAATTGAAAAATTTGATTTTTGGGCTTTAGGCGCCTCCACCAAAAATGTTACGGTAATAATTTAAGTAACATGAAATAAGGGTCGTAGCTCAATATAACACAACATTTATTATCAACAATTTACAACTAATACTTACATTGTATTTGGGGCACTTACTGATAACTAGACTAGATGACACACTGACGAGAATTGTTCTAATTATGCGCTAACGTTCGAACTGTCGCCTTTTTATAGGGGTTTTGTTTCCCGGGTATTACGTCAATTGTTGCCTTGACATTTGTGCACACGACTTTGTGTTAAATCTGTGCCCGTAGATGAGTCATAAGATTTTGCGCACGGCACCCGAATGAATCATCGCTGTGCATGTGCATTTTCCGCACGCGGAGGAGTCATACTTACATAATTGCAAATGAGTCATTCTTATGTTTATGTTATCGTCTTGTGTTTATGTTACACTCGACTGATTTTCAGCTGTACACCTTTGATGGTTCTCTTATCCTAGTTACAATATTTAGTAATGTCAAATGTTCAGTTATTGAGGATAAACATCCTTTACTCACAACTGATTCTTTTCACCCGCCTTTACTACTTTATTTATATTTAAACAAGCCAAAGATTATTAACCTTAATACGAAGAGTAACTATTGGCATTATTGGCAATGCAAGTTTAGAGTTCCTATATAATGTTTACATAAGAGTTGAGCCATGTGGATCCAATTACAAGAACCACTTTTTTAAATAATTTTCTCCTGTCATTCTTTATTTATTAATGACAAATAACCTGTGAGCAACTAAAAATCAGATTAGAGTCGGCGGTGCAAAGAAAAAATATGTCTGTTACTAACGCGGCGTTAGGCTCATCTGACAGTTCATGAATGTATTATCCATTCACTCTTTTTCCCCGTCCCAGTAGGCGAGTTAGGGTGACATTTTTGTTGGTATCACAATGAAACATAGACGTCAGATGAAACGGTTTTGTTTATTTTTAATTTCATGGTTATAATTTCAATCCACTGACGGAGACGTTGTTGCCAGCTCGACTGTAGTGTATATTTCACGGTGCCATAGTCGGTGCTCCTTCGTATAATATTTGGCAACATAGTCAGATTAGTGGTGTGGAATTGTCATTAATATTTTTAATGTTAGATTCTGGCATCTATCAAAATTCAGGCCAGCAACTTAACGAAACGAGAACACGGCTACTGAGACGAGGAAAAAGAGTGAATGGATATTATTAGATTAATTAATTCAGTTAATCACAGACATACATTTTCTTTGCACCGCCGACTCTAATCTGATTTTTAGTTGCTCACAGGTTAGATTGATCGTATTATTTAAGAAATTATATTTGTAGTTTATAATTGAAGAAGGATATGTAAGAAACATGTAATGTAATGTTACAACATAATTTAAAAAGGTAATTCGAATAAATTTGACGTCAAGTTTCACATTGAAATGATTTTATCACTGCAAGTTTAAGTTTTAATTTCTTTCCACGTTTGCACTGATTCCTTTCCAAAGATTGCGTGTAACGTTTATACTGTAAGATCTTATTCTGAAAATTGCATGGAGAATACCTAGCTGTTTATTATCGTTTTCTTAATCTTGTGATAATTTCAATGAATTCCGCATTAAATGAAAAATTATTAACATTTTCAGAAATTTAGTCTTTAAGGAGATTATTTTCAGCATCACTGCAAATAATGTTGGAATTAAGTCCTCTTTAAAAACTTTTCGTTTAAATCGGGTAACCATTACATCCTGAAAATGTCAAATACACAATTGCATCCTCCATTATACTTACAAAATTTTACCGGTTCTTATCCAAATACCTTTTAATTTTGAATGTTTTTGAAAATGTATGAAAGCCCCGATTTGTTCTTTTCTTACAATTAAATGCTAAAATACTTAAGCATAATGTCAAAACTAAATTGTCAAGTTATATAAAATCATATACTCCTTGAAACTGGTTCCAACCAATTAAAATGTGCATCATACATGGCCCAACTCTTATCTAACTTATATGGTTGAGTGAAGGAGTTTAATAAGAGGCGCAGCCGCATGTCTTTTTTCGTAGCCAGAAAAGGATCCAAGATATGGATCCGAGATTAGTTTGGTCGTAAACCTCTCTGTTTAATTGCTAGAATCTGATATTTCTTAGTCGAGACCCTATTATTATTCGACGTCCTGCGTTGCCTATTTAAAGTTTAAATTACGCGAAATGTTTTTCTTCCATTCCAATACTGAATTCCCACATTCTTTCCGACATTTTGATATTGATTTATTTTAGAAATAAATGCAAAACGCAAATCGTCTAATTTCTACTTACGTTGATACAAGATAGCAGCACCAGAAAGTAGACAGCGGCGAGCAGAGGGACACCCCTCTTTCCCCGCTGTCAAGTTGTGTCACCGTGCAAACGGGAACGCAATATTGCATAAGGCTTGCGTATCTTTGTATTTCTTCAATAAACGCTTATATACAGGAACTCTATGCAAGTTTAGGGGTCTAGGAAAATTCCTCGATTACAATTCACCGACAACAATTAATCGACAACAGTTCATTGGTTCACAATTCACCGTTTGTACAATTCACCGAATGGTAATTCACCATCTCCACAATTTATCGTCTTTGTCGAAATGCACAGTTTTCGTTTATATTTTGTACGGTATACCGACACATCTTATTACATATTAGATATACCAAGAAGTGTTAAATACAAAAGTTTTATGGATTTACCCGAACCGCCAGAATTTACTAAAAACAAAAACAAATGACGATCGGAAACCTAACAAATGAGTATCAACTTTGTTATTTTAAATATTAGATGTAAAGATATGTTCATATGTCAATTCGCTCGTTCAAATTTTGTTATAAATCACCCCTATATATGTAATGACAACCTATTTTAACATTAACATTTTTAGCCGACCTAATAGATATCAATACGACAACGGTTAATACCCTGAAAAAAACCATCTTAGAGAAGCTGACGATTGACTTAATTACGAATCAAATTCATGCTCAGTAATTGGCTCTTTAGTTGTTGAGCATTTCATTAATAATAATAAAATGGAATACTCAGTATATTTTCTCGAATTAAGAAAGATACTTTCCTCCTAATTCCAAAAATACCCAAGCAACACCATTTCCTTTATTAGACGGTTTATATACGACAATTAGGGATATTTTTGTTAATGGTAGATAGAATACCAAAAATATTCACATTTTAATGGTGCTAGTTACCCTAGGATATAAGTGATACCTTATTTAAACGTTTTCATTAAAATGTGAATCTTAGGTCAAAAATCGGAGCGAGATCCCGCGACCTAAACTGTTGCTCACTAAAGCTGTAGTTCATATTATGTTAAAACCAAAGAACTTTCTTGTCCATTACAAATGATCACAAAATACCGCGTGATTTTTAAAAAATTTTATCAACTTTTGCCATGGAATTTGGACGGCATGTCGTAGCTTTACTGTAAAACAGCATAAAGGAGTGCAATGAGGTACTTTTCAATTAAGCTAAGACATGCCGTCCAGGCCTCATTGCAAGAGTTCAAAAAAATGAAAAAATCACTCGGTATATAATTACTACATATGATCGAATACTTTGTAAAATTGAATTAAATTTCAACATTTAGCTGTACATTTGACAGCTTCTTCAGAATAAGTTGTAATACATAAATATAATTATATCACAAAATCTTTTAAGCGGACACTAAATCGCGCACTATACACTTTACGTTTCACCGTCGTTCGACAGCTTCGTCAGAAGTGAAAAATATGTTGTCAAAATAAACAAGGTTGTCAGTCTTGGTATATGTTATCAAAATAAACAAGGTTGTAGACATTATATTTGTGCCATAAATAGACGTTAGTTACACTGTCACTCCTATGTATAAATTTTTGTTAGTAATATTCTACATTTAGACTAAATTCTAAACGTGTTTTAGACATATTCTATACCTGATGTGTTACAGGGGTATGTAGTTTGCCTATATTTCGTTTCATAATGTTTGCTATATTTAAGTTTAAAATTATTATTGTTTTGGTATATTTTGATAAATTTATTTTATATAGTACGTTTATTTGTCTTAGTTGTTAGTGTTTTGTCTTATAAAATGTCCCAGATGAGCAGTCTTTTAATTATAATTAACACTTGTTACATAATATTTTTATTAATCAAAGTAATGTTCCATTTAAAATAACAAAGTTGATACTCATTTGTTAGGTGTCCGATCGTCATTTGTTTGTTTTTTAGCAAATTCTGGCAATTCAGGTAAATCCCTAAAACTTTTGTTTTATAATTTTTTTATATGTCTAATAAAAATGTGTAGGTACCGTTCAAAATATAAACAAAAACCATATACATATATTTGAAAGTGATGTAGTTATAAATTTAAGTAATAAAGAAGTAACACATAGGGGAGAGTTGCCTATATTGGACCGGCTCCAAAATTGGACCACTTCAATTCAATTTAAATTAAAACCAACTAGAAGTATCTATCGGTATTAAAAAAAAATACTTGCAGAAACGTTGTTTAATACAGTACTATCTGAGGTATATGTTAGTGCTTACTGTTATTGAAGTTTCTAGTTTATTTTTATTTATTCAAAAGCAGTCCAATTTAGGAGCTGGTCCAATATACGCAACACTCCCCTACATTACACAAAAAACGAACTTCTGACAGAAAGGTAGTGGAAAAACATATATAACAGTAACACCGAATTTAATAGGATATATTCAGCCCTATGCTGTATCATCTCACGTTAAACTGGCACGTTAACATAACATGAAAAAATAACATGCCTCATAACGTGTTGTACGTTATTCGGTATGCTGTAAGTCCAGCTGTTACGATCTCTGTTCAAATTTCACGTTAAAAAGGAAGAAAGTATCTAGGCAGGTGTAAAAGAGAGAGCTATATATACGCACGTAAATATGCAACGGAGACAAAAAATTCCTCGCTAGAGGCACGTTACCAGTACAAACACGCTTCTGCGCATTGCGATTAATTTACAATATTCTGACAAAGTGATTGAAAACAAGATGAGAGTCTGAAAAATTTCTAATTGTTAGGACTCTTCACGTGTGTATATATTTTGTATTTTTTTTTTTAATTTGCTTATCATTAAGTTAGTTAATTAAATCAAAATTAGAATATTCTGGTAGGTAAAATTACATGATTTTCACCTTCTTCTAATTGTTGAAGTAACATTAAATTTAAAATATCTCCAAAGTCCATGCTGAATTTTTTTTTAGGTTGCCGCCTAAAAAACTGGTATAACAAATTTGAAATGAAAAAATATTTTCTTTAGTTTTCATTAGTATGCAGCAAGAAAGATTATGCTAATCCGTAGCTACCTCATTTAAATAAATTAGAAAACAATTAATTTTCGAATCATTAACAGAAAACCTGAATGATCTATAATGTATAAAATTTCATGGATTACTTTTTATGAATTTATACCTTGTACCATTTTTTTTCGACGGTAACCGTATCTCTTTTTTTTAAACAGAATTTTAAATGTTCTGATCAATGTATGACGTTTATAATTTTCCACTATCTCAAACACTAATTAAACTAAACTAAAGCAATTTTTGGCTATTTAAAAACTGTTGAAAGTTCAGGCTAAGCTACTCAACACCACCTCAATCGGTCATGTTATTTATTTCACGTTATCTCGCAAATACAGGCTGTTACAAATTCGAGGCTCACCATTGGGATCTCGGAAACGGTAAGAGATACGAAGTCGGTTAAATTGGGGCAAAGTTGCGTATTTTGGTGCTTAATAATAATCCATTCTGAAAAATCTTCTACGATTTGTAGTTTTTGAAATATTCCCAAAAAACAAGAAAACGTAATTTTCTTTTTTATTTTTTTCTGAAGTTATTATTGCAGGGATCTTAACAAAATTAATACATTCTACAGGCACTTTTTTAAGCTCTTTATGATGATAACATTAGATTTTACTTAAAACGTTTCGTCTCGTTCTGACCATCATCAACTTCATTTTTTCTTATGGGCGCTACATTGGGTTTTAATACCATTGAATAGATCAATTTTTTCTGATGCTTTTCCATATATCACACATCCCTATTTAATAATTTGAAACAGCTGGAAATGCAAGAAATTGTTGAAAATAACACTGCAAAGAAAAACATGGTATGCAATGAAAACAAAAACCAAAAAAAGCTTGATATACCTTCGGAGTTTTATTTCGTTTATCACAAAAACAGATTTTTGAAAAATTTTTAGATATAAAAATGAAGGATGTGAATCCAAGAAAGACGTAGACTTTTTAAACGTATTGTGCTGACAGCAACAATTTAGTAATAGCAAGAGAAATTTACTTCCAACAATGACGATGACGCAGTATTTAACTATTTTCGTGATTAAATTATACATTTTTATGATTAAAGCAAGAAAGTATTACGATAAAAGAAATTATGTCTTTAAAAATCTCTCATTCTTGTAAATTTAAAAATGTATTGTGCTAACAACAATTTAGTAGTAGCAAGATAAATTTACTTCCCATAATACCCAAAAATATTATTAAGTTAGATGGAAACATTGCACTTTATGGGTATTTTCATAAAACTCGAAGGACTTATCGAGATCGCCTTAATGATGATGAGAATGAAGAATTATTAGAAGAGGTAATTCATAGTTATTTATAAAATGTTTAAAATTATGAGACTACAGGAAAGAATGTTTCCTCGAGCAGTAACATCTTTTAAGATACGAGTTTTCTAAAGACATGTGCATAATTTAATTTGATATTTTCTAGCTTTTTAATAATAATAATGTATAATTTAATTACAAATCTAATCAACTACTGTTTTGTAGTTGTCTTTCTGGATACTATTAGAAGGAAATTTCGCTCGCTATTACTGAATTGTTGTTGTTAAGACCACAAACATTTTTTAAATTTTCTTGGATACATAACATTCATTTTTAGATCTAAAATTTTACTAAAATCAGCTTTTGTGATATATGAAATAAAACTCCGAAGGTATATCAAACTTTTCTGGTTTTTGTTTTCACTGCCTACCATGTTTTTCTTTGTTTTGTTATTTTCAACAATTTCTTGCATTTCCAGCTGTTTCAAATTATTAAATAGAGATGTGTGATATATGGAAAAGCATCAGAAAAAATTGATCTATTCAATGGTATTAAAACCCAATGTAGCGCCCATAAGAAAAAATGAAGTTGATGATGGTCAGAACGAGACGAAACGTTTTAAGTAAAATCTAATGTTATCATCATAAAGAGCTTAAAAAAGTGCCTGTAGAATGTATTAATTTTGTTAAGATCCCTGCAATAATAACTTCAGAAAAAAAGAAAAAAGAAAATTACGTTTTCTTGTTTTTTGGGAATATTTCAAAAACTACAAATCGTAGAAGATTTTTCAGAACGGATTATTATTAAGCACCAAAATACGCAACTTTGCCCCAATTTAACTGACTTCGTATCTCTTACCGTTTCCGAGATCCCAATGGTGAGCCTCGAATTTGTAACAGCCTGTATAACGTGATACGTTAGTCTAACGTACGACGTTATGTGATACAGCATACCAATGTAACTTCATAACGTGAAATCACCGATAACGGCACGTTATGTATAACGCGAAATGATACAGCATAGGGCTGATTATGAGCTATTCCTCTAATATAGTCCAATATATAGTCAAGATTATACTGACGAACAATATTCTTAATGCGTCGAGCACAATCTCTATATTTCTTTTTCGATGGTTGCGGTTTGATTCCGCTCACATACTGTTCTATTCGTACTTCATTCAAGCTCTGTTCTTTCTTTATTGAATTAATGAATTTCCAAATATTAGGGTGCATCGCTCCTATCTGTTCTTCAAATCCTCGATGCCATCCTTCCACGGTGTTATTCGTTTTAGCGCGATCCTCCAAGATAGTATCATAAACAGTCCACATTTCATGGGAAAATTGTGGAGGTCGCCGCGTTCTCCTATTGTGACGCCCTATCCACGTATCTTCGAAGTAATCTATAACTTCTTGGGCCTCCGGAGGGAAAATATTATTATCGACTAATGTTTCGAATACATCAACTACTGACTCTGATGGGAAAAAAGCAATTACCGACAGCATTCGCATATGAAGAGCAAAATTTGCATCAGTCTCATACCTCTGCTTCAACCCGTGATTTTGAATGCGACGGAAAATGCACCGTGTGAAATGGAAAAAGCAGCCTTTTAGTTTTGCATTCGGAAATTCTGTCATAAACGCATTGCTCATCGCCTTTTCATAGTCCGTTGTAACTGTCCGTGGTGAAATTAAAGGCTCCAAATTCTTCAGCGCTCGAAGAAGGCGTATGTAGGTCTCTTCTGAGTTGTCAGGTAACAGGGCATAAACCAAAGGTATCGATCCATTTTCTTTCAATCCATGTACAGTATACAGTTGATGGAATAAAAGTGGTACTGTTTTGAAGGTACCATCTGCATACCAATGGTCACTTCGCGAGAGCAGATGCAAATTTCTCTGAGTTGAAAAAATCAGTTTCCTTTTTTCTTCTGGCCCGGAATCATAGAGCAGAAATTGTTCTCCGTTGCAGGTTTTTGTGTATTCGTCCAGGAATTGAATATCTTGACGACGATTGGGCAGAGTTGGACCAGACACTCGCTGCTGACGAATATGGCGAATTGTTCTCTTCATCACATCTATAGTTGGAAGTCTGGGGGCTGCTGCTTGACTACATTGACCAGTTGCATCCGTAATTATGGCCTGCGGGGTGTCGTTAGTTGTTTTGGCAGCTGTTCGAATAGCCTGGTAAATTTTGGCCGCCTCCACTTCAGCTGCGTCAACGACATGATTATGTTCCTTTGGAATTGTTATAATTTCGTCATTCACTGATGTCACCCTTACTTTACACTTTGTTTTTTGATAATTTTCACATTTCCAATATATTTTTTCATCACTTTGTTTTTCTCTAAAGAAAAGGTGCCCATCGAGGAGCAACTTTCGCTTTCCTTTTTCGGACAACACAAACTCAGGCATTTTTCAGAATCTTCTAATGATAATGGCTTGATCTCAAATAGAAAATAATTTTTTTCAAAAACTGTCAATAAAAGTTTATATTTACATGACAACTATATGACGCGAAGCGACTGTTTTACATCCAGAACCTAAAAGTCTGTGCTAAAAGCATCATGCGATCAATTGAATTTCAGATTAGAGTATGCTATGGATTAAGAGCAGGTGTCGTTACTTTATCATAAATCCAGAAATGTGCGTCTGAAGTCAGTATAATAGATGACCTAAAATTTAATAAACAGGCAAAGAATTGTGAAATTATGAAAACAATTTGAAGTTTAAAAGCTTTAAAAACATAAAACTGGCAATAAAAATAAGCAGTCAATTTATAAAAGATGCTAGAAATGTTCACCTTCTGCCTCTAGGCATTTTCTAATTTTCTGTTATTCTTTCCATTAGCACATTCAGATCATAAACGGGGGTTTTAAGAATTAAATTTTTTAGGTAGGACCAAAGAAAAAATCCAATGGTGTCAAGTTGCAGGATCTTGGAGGCCAAATTTTGGCAAGTTTTTACTAATTATCCTGTCATCGAAAAATTCACGTAATAAATCCAAAGTAGCCCTGTCAGAATAAGCTGTTGCTCCATCCTATTGAAAGTAGGTACCCTTTCTGAAGTTCGTCATCGTGTAATTCATTCACAAAAGGAAGCAATATTTCGGTACCATATCTTTCAGCTGTTAATGTATATTGAAAGAAAATTGGCTCTATCAGCTTCCTTCTGTTTAAACCTATCCAATGACTCCACTCCTTTGTTGTCTTGTAAAGACCATTTTGAAGTGATTTTAAAATAAACGTTCAAATTACAATTTTTTAAAATATTTGCAAACATATGATGTGAGTTACGACGTGAATTATTTTTTTATAGCCTACCCTAATGTGAAATTCAATTGATCGCATGTTATTTCCGGTCCTGCAATTTTTGATTATTTATTTGTATGGTCGCTACCACAATTGGGTAGTTGGTCAAAACGTACTAGATTTGATGCCAATATAATTGCATGATGAACTGTTGAATAACATTTACTAATGTCTGACCACAGTTTTCGAAAAAAATGTTGTTTGATACGCGATTGCGAAATGTTTTTACATTCTCAGATGCAAAAGTCATTTCAAAATCAAAAGTAACTATTAACATTTCATTATTATCGGAAAAAATATTATTAGAAAAGTCTTATATGGTAGTCAAATTATTAACAAACAACATTAATTTGTTGCGAAATGTTAGAAGAGCTCTTCACGATAGAATCATATTGTGTATCGAACGAGAAGGGCGCCACACTGAAATTTAATTTTTTAAAATTAATATTGTTTGTTAATAATTTGACTACCATATACGACTTTTTCTAATAAATTTTTCCTGTATTTTTTAAAATAAAGCCAGTAAAGTCACTTTAATCTTGTCCGAATTTCATTTTTAGCGCTTCCCCCGTATACCTTCGGAAATTGTTCCAACTTTCACAGTGTAATTTTAGTTTGAGATGATGCCACGTATTTATAAAATACCAAAATCTTCCAACTGCTGCTAATAAAAAAAAAACATATGGCCCGACTTATATGACGGTCACTGTATATGTTGAAGAAGAGATTAAATGACCTGGTAATTATAAATTACAAATGAGTTCTTATTCGTCTGCATAGCATTATGATTATTAGCCATCAACTCAGTGGCGAATTATTTTTTGGTAAATTGCTATTCGATTAATTGTTATTTCGGTGAATTGCTATTGCGATGAATTGCGTTTCGGTGAGCTAATGTCGGCGAATTGCTGTCGGTGAATTGTCGTCGGTAAATTTTCCGGATACGCAAGTTTAGATGCCAGCGCCTCTGGTGGCCAATCTGGAACCCGAATACCCGGTATAACCATGATACTACAGGTGCGTTCGGCTTCGAACTCTTTACACTCCGAGTACTCCAAAATCGTTCGGGTAACTTGTTAGAGTTGAGAGTTTATCTTTCTCCGTTCGGCTTTAGTATCTTGGAGTAGAAAGAGCTCACTCCTCAAGCCCTACTTCGGGTGAGTTCGACTTGGTTACTCTTTTGACTCTATTTGCTCTTTCCACTCTAAATCCGTTCGAGTAGGACCAATGGAGTGAACATTATAAACTCTAAGTCGTTCAACTCGTACAAGCGCAGAGTAAATAGAGTTAACTCTACGAACTCCTCCTGGCGAGGTGGTGCTCGCAGAGCTGTCATGCGCAAACGACATTCGCGGCAAAACTCACATGAACCTAACCTGTTTACAAGTCGTCGTCAAGGATACACGTGATCTCAGAAATTGACTAAAATTAAATTATTCTTTGTTCAAAAAAATTTCCATGATTTACTAAAACAAGAATAAAAATTATGTTGATCGAAGTATGCATGTATGACAGTTTCCATATTTTGCAGGTTAAATATGTCACCATCGCTACCCGTCGACTCTTTTCCGTTCGGGTAACAACCGTTACGTCACATTACTCTTTAATCACGTGATTTCACTCCACGCTCTACTCGCTATCCTCTCCTGCTAGCCAAGCCGAACTTACCTTTCCTTAAGCTGGGTTAAGAGAGCGTGCATGCGCATTGACCATCGAGCATTCCCGCCGTTCTCGTTCGTTGGCCGTCGGGTTGATCGGTGATTCCCGCTCGTTTGTAAATATGATTTTTATAGGTTACGTGAATTTTGCAGTGAAAGTTTATCGCGAAATGGACATTAATTTGAAAAAGTACACTCCTGTGAAAATTGGAGAAGCAATTAAATGTGAAGATGATTCGGTATTGTTGCAGAATATACAGACTAAGTTAAAATCACATGACTTTGATTTGACATTTCGCGTTCGGGATAAACTTTATAGAGCGCCCGTGGAGAAGCTCAGAACTAAATATTCCACTTCTTTAATTGGAAAAAAATTCATTATTATCATTGATAAACCTCTATTTTGGTTTCAATTAAAAATAAGGATGTTTTCCATCCCGTGGAGTACTCCTTCGTAGTTCCACTCCAACGCCACTCCTGTTTTGGAGTTTAAAGTCGAACGCACCTTACGAAGCTTAAAGGTAGACTTCCGAAGCACGCGACACGCGGCAGACGGCAGCAGCAAACGGCAACTGCAATTGTCGGTTAGCGACATGTGTCGTCGTATAGATTTCGAAGCCAAATGCAGTTGCAGCGTGGTCACTGTAACTGCCGAGGCTGTCTTTGCTTTTCAACAATGAATATAATAATACAGCAAGTTTTATTAGAAGAAGAGGAAGACGATGACTTGTTGATATGTCATTTACATATGCAAAGAAGAAGACCCGCACTACCAATGTATAGCTACAGAATCGGCGAAGGTTCCTTTGAGACATTGATAAAAAGGCATTTAAATGAGGATGAAAAAATATTAAGGAATTACTGCCGGTTGAATAAAAAACAGTTTAATTTAGTTTAATTTATAAAGACCTTGCACCAAGAACTACAAGGAATGTTATAACGCCTGAAGAAAAATTATTTCTTACATTAAGGTAAAATTTTACTTATGCTCGGTTGCACCAACTTTTTAAAGAGAGCTTAAATTTAAGTGGTGTCTAGACTATGACGTTATTTATAGATTTAACAAAATGTTGGTCACATTCTAATTGATACCTAAGTTGAAGTTTAAATGTCAATCAGAATATGTTTGACATTATACTGATCATACGTAAATGTCACATTCTAAACATAACTTAAATTTAAGCTCTGCTTAAAAAGTTGGTGCAACCGGGCATTAAAGTTATGAGAACAAGGGCCAGTAAATAATAGAATTTAAAAGAAACTTTAAGATTAAAGTCACATTCAGATGTGTAAGCAAATGTGTTTTCACGTTGTTTTACATCTGAAAGTAACTTTAAATTTAAAATCTCCTTTAAATTACATTATAAAACTGGTCCTAAGCTAAATCTGTAAATGATTGATCTTCACTACAATTAGAATAATTATTTAGAACGTCATTTATCTGCATCAGGGTGAAGTCAACTTTCTCCTGTGACACTATATTAACTGGATGTGGCAAATCAGTTGATTCCGTAGAATTACTTATTGGAGAATAAACATCCAAATCCCTATGACTTGACAAACTTGTAGTAGTTCTTGATACGCTTGAGGTTGATGTACAATCACGAGAGTTGTATGTACTTGACGAAGATCTCTCAAGAGCCACCATCTCGTACTTGGTGAGAACTTGAAAAACTTCTTGCTTTGCCATAATTTGTAGTAAAGGTGGCAATTTATTTAAGATATCTTTAATATGGGTGGCAAAAGAGCTTATATCATCTTCGTTATTTTTCTGAGTAATTTTTTTAAAAATAGACTGGCGAGATTCGTCTCTTCGTCGAAGATAATCAAGTACACCATCTTGATGTTTAGTGAAGCGACGACGCTTTTGTGTTTTTTCTTGATCGGCCTTTCCCCGAGCTGGTAACCTTTCGTTATCATCTTCTGGTTGAGGAGAATTAACGGTAGCACTTATTTGCTGAATGTTGTTCGATTCCGATATACGAGTTTCGCTGGTACCATCTTGCGTAGATTCATCGTCATCTATGGACGAAGCCTCGACGTTACTAATTCCGGGTATCTCTTGTGAAGCCTCGAAATTACTAATTTCGGGTCTCTCTTGTGTTACTATATCTAAGAAGGACAGCAATCTGTATATTTTCCATTTGGTGCGGCTATTTTTCGGAGCTGCAGACCCAGTTGGAAGTTTATTTTTACGTTTAAAACGAACATAGCTATCTCTTATAGTTTTCCAGTGTTTTTTACACGTCTGACCTAAAAATTTAAATAATGTTACCAGAAATATTATTTTAAGGACCGGTCTTTTCATCTCCAATTAACTTTATCTGACGATTAATTCCCATAGTAACAATTGCGATCACAATCATTACGGCGTTACGGCGATTAATTCCCCTAATAACGATTATGATCACAATTGTTACCATGGGAATTAATCGTCAGATAAAGTTAATTGGAGATGAAAAGACCGGGCCTAAATGTCGCTTATTTTTTTAATTTGTACAGCTGCGGCCAAAAAAGTTAACATTTACTTTAGGAAATGTTTTTTTGCCATGGCTGTACTATTGTTTTCATTTTTAGGTTTATGGCTACAGGGGGCTACATTAGCATTTGCGTATCGTATATCCAGCTGTTATATTTCAAGAATCGTAAGGCAAGTGTTAAAATTACTTCGAAATAAACTTACGCCAATTGCTATGCAACCTCCGACCAAAAGTAGCTTTAAAAAAATAGAAAGAGATTTTTTCGAAAATGGAACATACCAAATTGTGTCGGCAGTATCAACGGCAAGCATGTGCGTATAAAAGCACCTCATCATAGTGGATCACTATTCTTCAATTATAAAAATTATTTTTCCATCGTACTTTTGGCAATAGTAGATAGTAACTATAAATTTATTGCAATCGACGTAGGATCTTATGGAGAAGAAGGGGACAGCAATATATTTAAAAAATCAGCAATGGGAAGGAAAATAATCAGCAATGATTTCTATATTCCCGAACAGAAAAATTTACCGGGAACAAATGACATTTTGCCACATTTCTTAATCGGAGATGAGGCTTTCGCTCTTAGCACGTATATGATGAAGCCGTATTCTCGAAAAGTTGCAATACTTGACCACCAAAAGGAGATCTTTAACTACAGGCTATGTCGCGCTCGTCGAGTTGCAGAAAATGCGTTCGGGTTATTATGCCAAGTTTTTAGAGTTTTTTATACACCTATTACGATTTTGCCCGAAACTTGTAATGACTTAATAGTAACTGCATGTTGTTTGCACAACATTTTACGCGATGCCTATTTCAAAAATAATGAAGTGCCATTTTATCGTCTCAATGAAGAAAACTGGAAAAGTATGAATATGACCAGATTAGCGAGTACAAGTGGTTTTGCAAACCATGATGGTTTATGGGTTCGAGAGAAACTTAAAGACTATTTTTGTTCCCAACAAGGTTATGTGCCCTGGCAAGAGGACATTGTCAACCGCACGGAATAATTGAAAAGTCAATGTGCTATTTCCAATTTTTAGAATTTCAATATTAGAGTATTATTTGATTTTGTAATTTGTATTAAAAAATTATACATAACAAGCTCTTGTTACTACAAGTATGAGTTTCGCGTTTCATTTCTTTTTAATAACCATTTAGAATTTACACTCTTCAATTTACATCCAAATAAATAACAATTAAATTTGTACTCTCTACATAAATAAACAGTACCTACTTTTAAATAATTTAATACTTCAGCTTATATTTAGTTCTCCAGCTATTTCTTTCCAAATATTTTCTTTTACTTGGTTATTTTTATAATGTTCATTCTTGACATCAAATAACGGTGAGCGTTGAGAGACTAAATTAATTAATTTCTCACTCTCTTCATCTGTTAATACGTCCATGATGTCCGACGGCACGCAGCAATACTGTGCCTGTCCCATCTGTCGCTAAGCGACATAACAGGTCATAACCTGTCGCGCGACTAATGTCGCCCGGCCTTAGAAGTGCATTCATTTAAAATAATAGTGCAAAGTAGTGTCGTCTACTGCCGCGACAAAAGCAGTTGCCGTCTGCCGCTGCAGTTTGCTGCGTGTCGCGTGCAGAAGTGAAAAATATAAACATGTTATTTTGACAACATGTTTATATTTTTCACTTCTGACGAAGCTGTCCAACGACTGCGAAACGTTAAGTGTATAGTGCGCGATTTAGTGTCCGCTTAAAAGATTTTGTGATACAAATTTCATCGGACAAGAACCAACTGTAAATAAGCTGCTTTCGTTCGTATCAATGATTACTAATCATAAATACTGAATTCACTTCGTGCACATTTATTCGTAACTTTCTTCCGTTCATTTTATGAAATATGAGTTTCATTCCTTCGTTTTTTATAGAATGAATAAATAAAAGTTACGAATAAATGTACACAAAGTTAATCCAGTTTTTATTATTAGTAATCATTGGCACAAACGAAAGTAACTTTACAAAATATTGTCCTGTTGTCATAAATGATTGATGAGCTGTGGATGAGCAGCATTTGAATTTGACTGGCAGTAGGTACTACATATTAGTTTTCATTTTTCTTGCCTTTCCTTTTAAAGTAATCAGCTTCATCAAAATGTTGGGAACACATACATGTATTTACTTGTTATTGTCTTCCCGATTCGTAATTTATTTACCCATGCCTTGTGTTGATCAACGAGTTCTTTTAACCCCATTTTGTTGATCAGAGACACTTTTCCTTTTCCCAGGCTTAGGGAATTAATGAAACGAAATTTCGGGTTTTTTCTTAGCCCAAGATTTGCATCCCGGAACGCAGCAATAAATGTTACTCATATTTTTTAATATGAGTAAAAAATAGAAACAGTAAAATAATTATTTCACAAGAAAGGTGTACATAACTTTGCCAGAATACCTGGTGATACCTGGTAATCGGCTTCCAAATTTTACCACCAGGTGGCGAGCTCTTGGCTTACATTATGGCGATTGCTATAATAAACTTCGAAAGCGGTTCTTAGAAAATAATATTTATTTTTAGTCTCGCATGACTAACTAATAATGTTTTCTTGTAACTAAGATAAAAATCCACAGCCCACTGCTGTTGTCTAATAGTTGTTCCTTTTTGGTTGCTACAGAGTTCCCCCCGAGTGACCAGGTTGGGAGCGAAATGAACCCTTTTTGTTCTAGGTCCTTGATATGTTCGCAATTTGGTAGGACTTGATTCCTGGGGGTCCCTCTCGAGATAGGCAGGTTTCAGACGATCGATGGAGACATCCTTTTCCTTGCCCCCTAAGATGATTCTATAGCATGTCACCCAAGTTTAAAATAAATCTACTTGTCTCTACTTACCACGGTTCCAGGTGACAAGTCTGCCGATACTTAGATCAGCTGTGCCCCTGCTAGCTACAGTGGAAATGGGGGCAGGTTATCTACGGTGGTAAACTTATAAAGGGCACCAGAAGACAATTTAAAAACAACTAATCGTAATTCGACTGGTCGACGTCTCAAATCGACCAGTTCGTGCAGAAATAAGAAACACACTAAATAGAGACGAGACTATTACCCACTGTGTGTATGAAAGTAGAAATTAAAATCGTAATTAAAGTTAACACAATTTATTACACAAATAAAATAAAAAAGAAACACTTTACACTGTTACGAAAAGATGCTTATTCTCTAGTGCAACGTTTAATCAAATTAAATCCGCATGAGGAGGCCTTAATTCGCTCTTAAAAATGCATGCGCAATAAAAGTCAAAGGGGTTACCTCGCGACCGATATGACATGTACCGTCTTTGTTCTGATACAGGCTCTAGGGATCGGATCGGTGGTATGGTTGTGAGTGAGACGCCCACTCAGGGTCAGGATCCGAGACACCCGCACCGGGTAAGAGAGAGTGAGACACCCACTCTAGGATATGCGAGACACCCGCACTGGATAAGGGAGAGTGAGACACCCACTCTAGGATGTGCGAGACACCCGCACTGGATAAGAGAGAGTGAGACTCCCACTCTAGGATCAGGATGTGTGAGACGCCCACACTAGGATATGCGAGACAACCGCACTGGATAAGAGAGAGTGAGACTCCCACTCTAGGATCAGGATGTGTGAGACGCCCACACTAGGATATGCGAGACACCCGCACTGGATAAGAGAGAGTGAGACTCCCACTCTAGGATCAGGATGTGTGAGACGCCCACACTAGGTAAGAGAAAGGTCAGGATAAAACAGGAGGAGCGGTTGCAGGTAACGCGAACGTAGCGCAGATGGTTAAACGCGTTTGAGCCACGACCGTCGGCTCAATGAGCCGGCGGAGAACTGATTAAAACTGATTAAAGGCTTGCGCGTGGTGGGAACTCCAAAAGAGTGGGGGGCCCACCACGCGCAAGCCTAAATTAAACTGCGCAAGCACATCCTAAAAATACAGGCTAATTAATATATACAAAACTTAACCTAATATGTACAAAAATAGTAACGGAGTGGTCACTTCGTTACAACCTATGAGAACTCAACAATCACAGTGCGCAGGTGTTCCCCCATAGCGATGTAAAGAAGGGGCATCAGGGCTGCCACGGTGCGAAAACGAAATTACTAGACAGTAAATCGCCGCTACATTTTAGCGCCAAATTTAAATGTAACAACCCCCCCTTTACCAGAGAGGAAATTTTTCCTGAAAGGAAAAATTTCAGAAACTACATGAGCGATCATAAGACAGAAGGGAGAAGAGGAAGACAGAAGAAGGGGAAAGAAAAACCTAGTCGGAACACACCACACTGCAACCTAGAGACGTAAGACGTTCTACGCATGACCCACTAGTAGAGAGGGCAGGAAATGCCTTCACGTGATCCAGCACGCTTGGTAATCCCACAATACTCGTAATCTGCGAATAAACATCTCCCGGCCATCAAGGCTGAGCTGATTAATCCAACGAGAAAGAAGAAAAAAAAACAATGGAGTACGTAAGGAAAAATGATATGAAGAAGAGACCCTATAATTTGGGTTTGGCGAGCGAAATCGGCTATAACGAAATAATGATACTAAACGATAAATATAAACCGGACGAATACCTGGATCAAAGACCGCGGGAAAAATCCTAAATCAAAATAAAATAATTTACCCCCCAAGGGAAAAATTGCGTCCTGACGTAGAGACGACTTCGGGGTAAATTTACATTGACCAATAGCTAGTCCATAACAAGGAACAAAAAAAAACAAACAAAAAAAAGAAAACAAGAAAGAAAAGAAAAGAAAGCGAAAAAGGAAAACAAGAAACAGGAAGGGTCCGCCTGTCGATAAGCGTCGACATCGTCTGACCTAACTACCACTAACTTCCTGACGAAAACACAAGAAAAGATACGAATGCGAAAGGAAGAAAAATTTATCACACGAGTTCCGATTGCGTCATGCCCACGATTAATGTTGGTGCGTTTCGAGAACGCGGAAAACCGTAATGTGTCAAAGACACCAATACAACCACAAAACCAAAATATGTCTCAAGGACATCGATATAAACGAAAACGATAATATGTCCAAAGACATCGATATAAACGCAAAACCACAATAAACACAACCAACCCCAACGCAGACACAACCGCAAGGTAATATATACAGGGTGCGTTTCCTGAGATGTTAAGCGGAAACCAGAATCTTTTAGGGGGCTTCTACCCCACGCAGAATTTTACGGCGGAAGGATTCTAAGAGGCCACTAACCCGCAGGCCAATAATATTAATTTTCCACAGATGTTAAGAGGAAAAAAAAACTGTATCTTTTAGGAGCCTTCTACTCCACGCAGAATTTTACGTCGGGAGCATTCTAAGAGACCCGTCCCGCAGGCCGATAATATTAATTTTCCACAGTTGTTAAGAGGAAAAAAACTGTATCTTTTAGGAGGCTTTTACTCCACGCAGAATTTTACGTCGGGAGCATTCTAAGAGACCCGTCCCGCAGGCCGATAATATTAATTTTCCACAGATGTTAAGAGGAAAAAACTGTATCTTTTAGGAGCCTTCTACTCCACGCAGAATTTTACGTCGGGAGCATTCTAAGAGACCCGTCCCGCAGGCCGATAATATTAATTTTCCACAGGTGTTAAACGGAAAAACTGTATCTTTTAGGAGCCTTTTACTCCACGCAGAATTTTACGTCGGGAGCATTCTAAGAGACCCGTCCCACAGGCCGATACGAGAAGAATGAAGAGAGGGAAAGAGAGAAAAAAAATTAAGTACGAAACAATTATTCAACCGGGCTAGGTTTAAGTTGTGAACTGTGCCAAGTTCCGGATAAAACTTTGCCATCACAATCTCTCAATTCATAGATGTCTGTGGAAATTCGATGATTAATAATAAAAGGTCCGACAAACTTATCAGCCAGTTTGGCTGCGAAATGTTTGGATGCGTCAGATAAAACGAAATTTTTACGCCATACCAACTGATCTTGCTCGAAATCAACTTTGCGCCTACGCAAGTCATAACGACACTTTGACTTCTCATAGGACGTTTGGAGACATTCTTGAACATGGTATAATCTAGCAAACTTGCCAGAACGGGATTGAAAATCAGTCGGACTTTGCTCAATTTCCACATCAATTACGTCAGAATCAGGGATTTTATCAGGGTTAAGGCTACCTTTGAGACACATCTCTCTGCCGAAATTTAAGAAATACGGAGTCAACTTAGTAACCTCATGACGCACAGTCCTCGACGCACAAGCAACCTTCGGTGAAAATAAATCCCACTTATGATGGTCTTGGGAAACATAAGAGATCTACATAGTTTTAATGACACGGTTGACACGTTCAACAGGGTTTGCCTGAGCGTGATAGTATGAAGTGTATGGGGGTCGAACTTGATACGACGTCAAAAGATTTCGATATTCATGGGACCTAAACTGTACTCCGTTATCCGATATTACGATACGAGGGACTCCAAAAAGTAGAAAGATGTTCTTCTCTAAATGTTGAACAATCTTCGGGGTGGTAGCTTTACGAAGAGGAAAACACATTGTAAACTTACTAAAACAGTCCGTTACCACAAAAATATATTGGTTTCCTTTCGTCGAACGAGGAAGAGGTCCGATAAGGTCGATGCTAATGACCTCCCAAGGTCTAGAAATTTTTGAATGGCCACCCATGCGTCCCGCAGGGAGCCTTTTGCTCGGGTTTGGCTCGGATACAAGTCTCGCACCGACGAATGTGCTTGATAACATCCGAACGCATTTTTAGCCAATGATAATCTTGGGCGATTCGATTGTACGTTTTGTAAACGCCTAAGTGCCCACTTGTAGGAGAATCATGGCATTGACGCAAGATGTCGAAACGTTTTTCTTTTGGAATGACCTGCTTCCATTGACGATCGGTTTCGATGAGATGGTAGTATGTACATTTAACGAACTTGTACAAGGTGTTTCCCTCAACACGATAATCCGGAAAGTTCAACGGGTTAGCCTTAACTTTATTTAAAAGATCCAAATATCGTTTATCTTTTACTTCAGAACAGTCGATAGAATCAAAATGGGTACGGCTCGAGAAAGGGCATCAGGGACGACATGATTTTTTCCCTTACGATGGGTGACAGTGAAATCGTATTGCTGAAGTCGAACACTCCATCTACATAAACGTCCAGAAGGAATCTGCAATCGATTCAGCCACAACAAGGAGTGATGGTCAGTGATCACTTGAAAGTGTGTGCCTTCGATATAGGGTCTGAGTTTTTCTGTGGCCCAAAGCATTGCCAACAGTTCCTTCTCGCAAGTGGAATATTTACGTTCTGCTCTGGAGAGTGAGCGACTTAAATAGCAGATGACTTTCTCACCATCAGCCTGTTGTTGTGTAAGCACCGCACCGACACCGTAATCTGAAGCATCAGTCTGTATAGTGAACTCCTTGGTGAAGTCGGGACACGAAAGAACAGGAGTAGACACTAAGTGCTCACGAATTTTTTCCCAAGCTTCACCACAGGTTCCATCCCAACGATACTTGGTGTTTTTGCGCAAAAGAGTTGAAAGGGGCGCGCGAATCGAAGAGAAATTCGGAATGAAACGGCGATACCAACTCGCCATTCCGATAATTCGTCGGACTTCTGAGTCCGTGGTAGGCTTAGGGATTTTAAGAATAGCCTCAACTTTCTCAGGGTCAACACGAAGTCCGTTACGGTCAACAACATAGCCCAAATACTTTAACTCATTTCGGCAAAAATGACATTTGTCCTTACCAAGAGTTAATCCAGCAGATACCAAACGTTTATGCACCTCTTCGAGGATCTCGAGGTGTTTCTCGAAGGTCTGAGTGACAATTATGATATCATCAAGGTAGACAAACACATGGGGTTCCAAATCCAAGTATATTGACGAGACTCTTTGGCAACGGGTATTTGCCAATAAGCAGACTTGATATCCAGTGACGTCAGATACTTTGCGTCACGCAGTTTGTCTAACTAAAGTGGCAGAAACGTAGGGCAAGGGGTATGCATCTTTGGTGGTAACCTGATTGAGTTTACGGAAATCCACGCAAAAACGAACTGTACCATCTTTATTTGGCACCAGGAGGAGTATTGGAGATGATCACGCAGAGTTAGAACGTTCCACGATTCCTAATTCTATCACCTTATCTAACTCTTGATTGACAAGGGTCTGTCTTGCAGGTGAGATGGGGTAATAGCGTTGTTTAATAGGAGCGCTTTCTGTTTTGATGACGTGCTCGACCAGGTTGGTGCACCCTAATTTTGTTTCGTCGATATTTTGAAACAATTTTGAAACGGTGGCATCAAGTTGACATTGTTGAGAATAGTCAAGGTCAGAGCGTGCAGTGACATGTTCTACAGAACAGATGGCTTCACTACGAAAACTCCATTCACCGGATCTTAAGTCGGGAACAATCTCCATAACTCGCCAAAAATCAGCACCTAAGATTAAAGTGTGCGGGAGGTCAGGTACAACAAGAATGTCGATAATTTTTACTCGATCTCTTAATCGAACAGGGGTGGTAATACTTCCAGGGCTCAAACAGGGTTGTCCATTGGCAACAGTGCAACAGTTGTCTGATGTTTGACAAAAGGAAGTCCGAACGTTTTAAGAATTTCCCATCCAGGTCCACCGATAATCGTGCAGGAAGCACCTGAATCTAAAAGTCCCAAAAACTTAGTATCGAAAATTGTGACCTCTAGATAAGGACGTTCGTCACCTTGGGCACTGGCCAAAACAAAGTCAAGATAATTTTGTATATTCTGAGGAGTGGTCGGTTTAGATAAACGGAAACATCGCACTAGACGACCTCCTAGTGTGTGGCTGAAAAGTTTTTTGAACATTTCGGGCAAGTTTTGGTGATTTCATTGGGCTTGCCATAGCGAAAACAATGCTTTTGTACCGGGATTGTACAATCACAAGAATAGTGTCCTTCCTTTCTACAATTCCAGCACCTTTTGTTTCGATTCGCTGGTTGCTTAGAACTTGGGGCAACCGTATTGCACTTGGCAAGATTGGAAGAGCTAGTGCCGATGTAAGCTAGGTCAGGCTCTAAAGAATGTACACGACGTGGAGGTGGTACATAAGATTCGACTGCGAATTTACTCGCTTCTAACTGTCTACCTAACTTTAATAATTGCTCAATCGAAACAATTTTTACCAATCCTAGCTGGTTTTGATTAAAAGGGGCGAGATTCTTTACAAGGATTTTAATCTAGACAGACTTCGGTACGTCAGCGTTCAATCGATTAAAAAGGTTTGTCATAACCGAAACATAAATACCGATAGATTCGTCCGGACCCTGGGTGCGACGTTTTATTTCGTCAAAAAGTTTTTCATCAAAATCTGAAGCCTGGAATTCCTCTCGTAAAAGATGAACCAAATCGTTCCATGTTCGACAGCAACGTCTGTTAGCACGTAACCAGAGGAGAGCTTTGCCGCGAAACAGATCAGACGCAGACATCAGCAAAGTTGCTTCAGAGACGTTACGAGAAATGCAAAGTTCATTCACTCTTTCTAAAAAGGCATTAAGCGACATGATTTTATAATCGCCGGAATAAAACAAATTCCATTTCGAAACCGGGACTGGCTTTACGTCGAACAGTCTTACAGGGGTATTCTCGAAAGTTGACAACCGTTTAGGGGTCCTATCATTTTGATTAGTTTGAAGAAATAAAGTGCTCGGGGTCGAAGCCGCAACTACTGATTGAACAGACTCGGCATCGTCATCATCCGTCACGTCATTGTCATTATTCATCTCGTCCTCGTCTTGCAAGTTCAATAAAGAAACGTCATTAACGATTGCGTTTGCATTCGACGGAGGCGAATCAACAATTTCGGCCGTATTAATTCTAGACGCATTAGCTTTCGTTTTAAACTGCGCGCTCAATTTATTAAGTTCGGTTTGAATTTGATTGCGTGCCTCGATTTCGGATTCCGAAACAGCTAGACATCTCTCGGCACGAGCCAAGGCATGAGCGAGCTTTGAAGAAGCCTTTTCATAAAAATATTTAGTAGAGGTCTGCGACAAGGTTTCGACCAACGCACGAATTTCAATGACCTTGGTTTGTAAAGCTATGAGGTCATCGACAGCTCGCACTTGATAAACTACAGGCGTGAGACGAGCCTCTTTTTCCGCACGCAAAAGGTCTTTTAACAGTTCGGCCTTTTGAGCCGCAGTGCCATCGTCACTGATTCCACGAACAAGTAATTCATATGAAAGTTCGTCGCCATTTAATCTATCAGCCCGCAATCTTAAATCCATATTATTTTATTTCTACCTTCACACACCAGCTAAAGTGAGTTTTCAAACAAAAGGCCACACGTCGCACACAGGCGGAATTTCATAAAATCCTGGCCAAAACTTAATAATTGTGTAAAACGATTGACCACACTTCAGGAAGTATAAAGAAACCTTATTATTGAGATTTTAGGTTTAATTAATAATTAATTTTTAACAACCTTACATATTTATCATACAGTGTGGATAAAAAGTCTGCAGTACTTTAAACATTTTCTAAAACATTTTCTTTTATGTAAAAACGTTCGGGCATGTCCATTTTTAGTATAAATTTACCATACTTTGGAGTGGTTCATTTATTTGTACAGTGGCGTACCGTTAGGGTACAAAAATAATTTTAATTTTTTAAGTGAAGTCGACTCTTGTCCGATGAAAATTGTAAGAAAATAGCTTTTAAACCTTAAACGGACACTCAAAATTAGAAAGAACACTCAACGTATCGGTTGATAGCTTCGTCGGGAGCTATATCGACCGATAGTGAAACGTTGAGCGTTCCTACCATTTTTAACAGTGTCTGTTTAAAGTTTAAAATATATTTTCTTTAATTTTTTAGATGGAAACCTTTTTACTTTTTGTTACGAATTCCAGAAAAAGATATTTTTCTACGTACTTTTGCATAGAAATTTTATAGTGTCTATAGTACCTAAGCCGCATCTGAATAGCGAAATAATAATAAGAATAATTTCGAATTGCTATGTTCTGAGCTTTTTTCCATAAATGTTAATCATATAAAGGATGTCTTAGAAAAGGTGTCCATCCTTTAGAAAGCATACACATGTCACACGTGAAGAAACGTCCAGTTATACACATTCAAAGTTCTACGCTACACACGCTGGTATGAGAAAAATTGAAAAATATGTGAAATTTTTTTTTCCATCGTAGACAGCCATGATTTCATATTGGAGATCTTATAATAATTCTGAATAACTTTTTCAAATAAAATTTGCGCGTACCATGGAAAATAAAGGTACTTTACTCTTATGTCAATTTCAAATATTTTGATTCCCTCGGTATACTATAAGAGGTTTTCAACCTTTGATGCATGCATTTTAAGTTTGAGAAGATGCAAGAACTTTCATAAAGAATAAATTTTTCTGAGAAATAATAATAAAGAATTTTCCCATATGCGGCCAACTTTCTGCCGGTCACTGTATATAGTTTTACTATTGAAGCCTCACTCTGTACATTAGCACATATTAGCAACTCTAACCTTTTCCAATATTCAGTTTACACTTATACCGTTATAAAAAAATTCATAAAGCTGTCTGATTGGGATGAATCCTGAACTTTTAAGCATGACGAAACATAATTTGTAACAAAAACATATAATTTTGAGACTTGAATATATGACCTTCCAAAACGACCCTATTAAAAAGAAACAAAACTACTTATATCAAAAATAAATAGATACATACTTTCAGTTTTTGAATTCACTTAGAAAATAATAATGAATACACGACAAAATAAACCTTTACGTTTTCGTAAGAGCAGTAATATTCGGTAAATAAGAATAAATGCTTCGCTTCGTTTAAACATGCACTTTGTTCTGTTGTAACTGGTTCATGATGGTCATGTGATCAAAAGTAATCATGTCATTGGTTAGAACGGAATGTCGACATTTAGGAAAAAAATAGTGGGCACTGTTTTAAGTGACTTTATTTTTTGGGGTTTTGGCCAGGATTTTATGAAATTCCGCCTGTGTGCGTCGGGGCGTCAAATCTTGTCACCCAAGTTTAAATTAAATCTACTTGTCTCTACTTACCACGGTTCCAGGTGACAAGTCTGCTGATACTTAGATCAGCTGTGCCCCTGCTAGCTACAGTGGAAATGGGGGCAGGTTATCTACGGTGGTAAACTTATAAAGGGCGCCAGAAGACAATTTAAAAACAACTAATCGTAATTCGACTGGTCGACGTCTCCAATCGACCAGTTCGTGCAGAAATAAGAAACACACTAAATAGAGACGAGACTATTACCCACTGTGTGTATGAAAGTAGAAATTAAAATCGTAATTAAAGTTAACACAATTTATTACACAAATAAAATAAAAAGAGAAACACTTTGCACTGTTATGAAAAGATGCTGATTCTCTAGTGCAACGTTTAATCAAATTAAATCCGCATGAAGAGGCCTTAATTCGCTCTTAAAAATGCATCCGCAATAAAAGTCAAAGGGGTTACCTCGCGACCGATATGACATGTACCGTCTTTGCTGTGAAGTTGACTGTCACTACGTCATCTAGTGGTCCTGTCCGAGTCGATGCTTCAAAATGGCGTACCCACACTACTTGGGAACGGCAGACGTACAACAAGAATTTGTCCGGGCACCAACACTCGATAAATGGGGAAATCCCTCGCGTATAAGCTTGCAGGGATTACCTAAGCCTGCGCTGTAACTTGCGCCCAAACGGAAAAGCCAAGTAGAAAAAGCCTACATAGAAGAAATAATATGCGTTAGCGGCCATTGTTTGTCCGTTTGTCGATATGCGTAGTCATATATTTTACCTGAGAAAACTGGAGCCTCAGGCTTGGTACGGAGATTAAAACTACCTCCAATCGTTGTTCGGCAGTGTCGAATGATTTTCCAACAAAGCTGCGATTGATTTCTTCTCCAAATGAGCAAGGAATCCGTTAATTTTATCACACGCGAAAGGACACGTCCTTACGGCACAATGCTCGATCAACAAGAGAGAGTGACCAGGCTGCAAGATGAAGCAGGCCGCTTCGACGACAGAAATTACCGACGACAACCAATGACAGGTGGCCTGAGAGTCACATGACCTATAAGAACTCAACAATCACAGTGCGCAGGTATTCCCCCATAGCGATGTAAAGAAAGGGCATCAGGGCTGCCACGGTGCAAAAACGAAATTACTAGACAGTAAATCGCCGCTACATTTTAGCGCCAAATTTAAATGTAACAAGCAAAGATCAGAGAGTCTTTTAGTGATGGCGTAAGGGCCTCTGTAAGGTTGATCTAGTGGTTTTTGTGTACTGTCAGTTCGTAGAAATATGTGTGTGCTTGTCTGGAGAGTTTTGTGTATGAATGTATTGGGTTTGTTGTGATGTGCTGTTTGTAGTGGTTTTAGTCGTCGTAATGTTTGTCTTAAATGTTCCAGGAATGGTTTAGGGTCTTGTGGTGTATCATCGTGTGTGAAAAATTCTCCTGGTAATTTTAGAGTCGTTCCGTAGGTCATTTCAGCTCCTGAAGTTCCAATGTCTTCTTTATATGCGTTGCGGAGGCCCAGTAGAACTACTGGGAGAACACGCGTCCAATCATCAGTTTCGCGGCATTTGATTGCTGCCTTAAAGGTTCTGTGCCATCTTTCCAAGATACCGTTTGACTCGGGATGATAGGCTGTAGTCTTGATGGTTCGGCTGCCGATCATCTTTACCAGAGCGTCAAACATTTGTGAATCGAATTTCGATCCTCTATCTGTCGTTATGTATGCTAGTGCTCCGAATCTGGCAATCCAGTGCTGGAAAAAGGCGTCGACTATGGTTGATGCGTTGATATCTTTAACAGGTACAGCTTCAGGCCATCTCGTAAACCTGTCGATCATTGTGAGACAGTGCTTAAGTCCCTGCGATGACGGAAGTGGCCCCACAATATCTATATGGACATGATGGAAACGGTCATCAGGTATCGGAATATGCTCAGATTTTCGCTTCACATGCTTTGCTATCTTAGATCTCTGGCAAGGTAGGCAAGTTCGGGCCCAGTTTGTTATGTCTTGGTTCATCTTCGGCCAGACGAATTTTTCGGCAATTGTTTTCTTAGTGATTCTTGCACTGGTATGAGCGGCGTTATGTGTAATGTCGAAAACTTTCTTTCTCAAAGACTGTGGAATGTACGGTCTTATTTGGTCTGTTGAGATATCACAATAAATTATTGTTTCTGTTCCATCGAATCTCAATGGTTTAAGATCTAATACGCCTGGATTTCCGAGCACGTCTTGGAGTTCCATGTCCTTTTGTTGTTCTTGGGCAATGTCTTCCGTGGAGATGATGATAGGTAGTGAAATGTCGCAGATTCTTGACAATGTGTCTGCAACATTCTTATCAGTTCCACTAACATGATGAATGTTCGTAGTGAACTGACTAATAAAGTCAAGTTGTCGCTGTTGTCTGGGAGAGGCCTTGGCCGGATTTTGATGAAAAGCGTAGATAAGAGATTTGTGATCTGTAAGAATTAATATTTCCCTGCCTTCAATCATGTGTTTGAAAAATTTAATGGCCAAGTAGATTGCCAGAAGCTCCCTATCGTATGTGCTATACTTTGCCTGGGTGATGGTTAGCTTCTTTGAAAAGAATCCAAGTGGTTGTCTCGCGTCATCGATTTGCTGCTCAAGGGCGGCTCCTACAGCGTCGTCAGAGGCATCTGTAACTAAAATAAGTTTGACCTTTTCTGTTGGATGTGCTAGTAGTGTAACTCGAGCTAATTGTTCCTTGCATAGATTGAAAGCGGAATTTGTGGTGTCATCCCACTGAACTGGTCGTTTATCGCGTTTCTTTGCACCGGCTGTGAGGCTATGTAGAAGGGCCTGTGATTTGGCAGCATCCTTAATAAATCTTCTATAATAATTCAACATACCAAGGAATCTTCTTAATTCAATTATGTTTGTTGGCTTCGGGAAATTTAGGATGGTGCTCACTCTGTCAGGAAGTGGTTTAATACCTTGCGATGAAACTTCGTGTCCCAGGTAAGAAACTACTGGTTTGCCTAAGTTGCATTTACTTGATTTAACAGTTAATCCATAGGTTTTAAGTCTGTTCAAAACTTCATTCAAGTGTGCTTTGTGTTCCTCCAGATTGTTTGATACGATGAGGATATCGTCGATGTAACAAAATACATAGTTCAGTCCTAGCAATACAGCGTCCATAAACCGTTGGAATGTTTGTGCAGCGTTTGTGAGTCCAAATGGCATTACATTAAATTCGTAAAGTTCGAAAGGTGTAATGATTGCAGTTTTATTTCGGTCCTCTGCTGCCATTGGAATCTGAAAAAATGCTCTCTCGATGTCCAGGGTGCTGTATATTGAAGTGCCATGGAGTCTGTAGGAAAAATCTTGAATGTTAGGAACAGGGTATTTATCTGGAATAGTTATTGCATTCAGTTGTCGATAATCACCACACAGCCGCCATGTACCGTCTCTCTTTGGTCTAAGTAGTATTGCACTAAAGTATGGACTTTCAGATGGACTTACCACGCCTTCAGTAAGCCAGGTTTCGATTTGTAGTTTGGCCGCCCTATACTTCTCAGGTGAAAGTCTTCTGACTTTTTCAGAA
This sequence comes from Dorcus hopei, assembly GCA_033060865.1. NCBI lineage: Eukaryota > Metazoa > Arthropoda > Insecta > Coleoptera > Lucanidae > Dorcus > Dorcus hopei. The sequence continues at coordinate 37,356,221 of CM065422.1, forward strand.
CAAGGAGGTCCTCGTGTAAGTATGTAATGCCTCACATGGTGTTGTGTGTTTCGGAAAAGAATAGGTTTAGTTACCTCTTTTTCTCGAAGTAGTGTTTCAAAGTCGTACTTCTTGTCAACTAGAGTAAGAGATGGTGACGTTCTAGTGGTGTACTGCCCCATGGTATATTTCTTCGTTTTATTGTCGACTAGACGTCGGTTACGAATGTCCGGCAGTAGCTGGTGTTCGTGGAGGAAGTCGTTACCTAGTATAGGGGTTGATGTACATCCGCCACTATGAAGGTTCACGGGAAAAAAACGAGATCCAAATTGAGGTCCAATGTGAATGATGTTTCACCGTATGTTTTAATCCTAGTATGGTTAGCTGCATATAGTCCTTGTCAGTTGGGTTCGTATGTTTCGAATTATTGCGTGCGATTACGGACACGTCAGCACCAGTATTGTAACACGCCGACGTGCTACTGTTTTTGTTTACTACTTTCGGACAACTAGACAACTAATAAAATGTCCAAACAAATAAACAATTTGAATTAATTTGACAATATAATTAACTGGACCGAAAATTTATTATCTGAAGGATTTTAACTCGTAATTACTGTACAGTTTGCTCGGCCAGTATTCCTGAGACGAATCGCTATTAGTTTTATTGCCTTCCTACAACATGCAAGTTAATCTACCCCGACGAAGGGACCAAGTACCTGCTAGCTACAGATGCGTCAATGACCTAAATGTAATAATACTACGCCGTCCGGCGAGACTTCTCAGAAATACTTTGATATCTAGCAATATTTGATTTAGCGCGTGATCACTCTAATTAGCTTGCCTTGTCCTACCTGTCCTACGTTGTTATCTAACTCAGTCCTTTTTGGTGAGACGGTAAAATATAACTTGAGAGAGTTTTAGGGATTAACTACTGATAATTAAAATACGGAATTTAAATTTAATTAATTATTTATTGTAAAGCAAGGCAAAAACTCCGATTTCTAGCCGCACTGCAGTCTAGAAAAATGAGCGGAAAAACCTTGTCGTTTAAACAATTACAGACACAAATAAACAATACGAGAAGTACAGTGGGGTCCGCTTAAAAGTATTCACTTCCGAATTTCGTAGCGGCGTACTGACTTCAAAATCACACAGTTGGTGGCTTTGTTTATGCACCAGCAATTAGTGTTTGGAAAACTCTGTTCCTCAATTAATTAACAATTAATTGTATGCAATTTAGATCGGTCTTGGTACTAGTGTTTGTCACTTCAGATCGTACCCTAAGACATGCTCTGCTCAATCAACCAACGTACAGCGTGACCGTGTGTCTACAGTGTACTTAATTAATGATCGTAATTAATTAATCAGATATTTGGGGAAGTACGTGATACAAAATGTCGCCCAGGCGATCAATTTGCGAGAGGATTAATAGTAATCGCTAGTTTTTCAGGAAAGGTGACCCTACTGAGTAGGCGTCGGACCCGATTTGTTTCTAACCTAATAACGCAGCGAAGAGGGAGATTCTCAACCGTTCCTATCGCTAAGAGGTGGAGGTACAGTGACTCTCACTTCATTTGTTAACCTCTGATTGCGTTGTTTTCGACGATTATATAAGCCCTATGCGCAATGACAAAAATTGACCGTTTTATTTGATACTCTACTATGTGTAGTTATGATCTTTCGGTCTCTCAGCGAATTACTTCTAATTAACCCGCAAATCTCCTGACAAGGACTACACTTCGGTCCACACACAGGGTGTGAGAGAAGCTCAGTTAAGAGGATGGCTATGAATGTGATTCAGAGTTGTTCGGCCTCGTAATTTTACGAGATTCGTGAAGACAATAAATTGGCCTTGATTTCTGTAATTGGACGGTGCTATGCACTCGTGATTTATCGGCAGATATTAATGCCTCTGACTCGTGGTGTAAAACGGAGATTTCCTGAGCAAGCCGGAATACACCGGTTAACGTGTTCCCAACTTGACAAAGAATATCTCGACAGGTAGAATTATATTTCACAAAAATACACTGTGATCAGAATTTCCAAATAGATATAAAATAGTTAAATTGAGTTGGTTGGTTAATGTGCAGAAACGTGCAATCACGCGAACTGAATGACACACCCTGTACATATACTTATTCAATACGCAAACCGATCTAGGAAATTATACAACAACTAAATTACAAGTTTTACAAATGTGATTACGGCTTCGACTTGTTTGCCAATGATACTTTAGTTATAATTCGTCTAAGCTCGGCAAATACTGAACTTTCAGTATCCGTTAATACAAAATTAAGGAATCAATTAAAATAATTCTGAAAACAATTTAAACCACCAAATATGTGAAGAAGAAATATAAACAAAAGGTTTACCTAAGCCCGCGCCCGCGAAGTTAAGATCCGATACACTCACTACACTGAAGTTTTTAAATACACTCGCGGTTAATTTACCGTACGCGACCGGCTAGTTTTAAATTTGATTAGATCGCCTCTCAACCACTAGAATTTTAGACGTCCCGATATAAAATGATTTAACTCGATTGTGAAATCTAAATCAGAGAACCAAGTACCCAAAGCAAATTCGTCAGGTCCAAATAAATACGACTGATCGTTTTAAAAGCTCGGAGCTATCTGTCTGTCATTTTAATTTTCATCTTTCGGCTGAACAAAATTAATTTCCCTTCCTCCTATTAGAAAACCAAATTCAAACACCCCCTGACCAATAGAGCTGTGTTTTGCGTTCAGAAAGATAACGCCCATCCGATTCCAAGAATGTATTTTTTTCCTAAGCTTTTAACGACCCCCCGTGAGCAGCCCACGTGTGCTGTCTTTTCAAAATTCACAACAAACTTCTTAACTACAAGTACCCATCTGACATCTTTATGTTTTCCGCTGATAGGAGAAGTTCGGCGCCCTGACTGCTTTTTGTTTAGACGCACTTGAAAATCCGCATGTTATTTCCCGTTACGCCCCGGCGATAATTTTAGTTTTCAATAGAAGTATCCTTTTACAGAAACTTAAACGTGTCAAATTGTATAATTTCTAAAGAACACCAGATGACCCTTAAGAAACTCGTATGACAGATTTATATGATTTTCAACTCAAGAAAAATTTTTAAAGTCCCACAGTGTTACAAGAATTTATGACATCCCCTCGTTATATTGCACATTGCCCGACCGTCGTAAGGACCACCCTGCCTTGACGAAATTGCCTCCGCTTGTTTGTTCTTTTACAATCAAAATTACATCAAACATGCTTTTTATTTTATAAACAAATTCGCGACCGTTTCAGTATCAATAAGAAAGCAAATACCAGTGCGTTTGTCAGTTATTAGGAGGCGTTTTGATGAAAATTCTTCGCCAGCGCTAGCCTCCACATTTGCCGGCAGTATTAGTTTTCCTGTTCTCGATGATTTTTCCGAGAGCAAGGCAGCAGGCAGTGGTACGCATCGGCCCCAAATTTCTCATGATAATTGAGTCCCACAAATTGTGGGACGAGCATTCTTACTTTGGTTGTTGTGTCCTCTTGTTCTGCTGCGGCTACGTTGTCTGAGTTTCTTGGTTCCTGGTGTCTTCAGCAAAGATATCTCACGGGTAAGAGTTTCGATGGCTGCCTTGATTTTATCGATAACATTAGTCTGAGGCATGGATGTCGAAACGCTGGATTGTGGTTGCGCCAAATTCTCCGAAAACTTGACTGATTGCTGAATGGTGGCTACGTGAGGCTTAAGTGTATCCATAATCCTGTCGGCCATAAGTGCAAGTGTAGATAAGTCGACCTCTGGATTGACTGCGAGTATACTCTGGACATTTTCAGGCAACTGCTCCAAAAACAGTGTTCTTAGAAATGTGTCATGTATTTTGCCACCGGCTAGATTACGAATTTTTTGTAAATAAACGCTAGGCTTTTCATCGCTGAGAGGTTGAACACGCAGTAACTTCCGTAATTTTGTTTCTATCGAATCTGACAGAATGTCAATTATACGCTTCTTCAGAGCATCGTACTTGCCGTGAACTGGTAGTGAGTCTATGATGTCACCAGCTAACTCTAGAAGATCAGGATCCAGGTGTACAATCATGTGGCGATACTTGCTCATGTCATTCGTTACGCGATGCAACTCGAAAGTTGTTTCACAAACAGTGAAATATCTGGCGGGATTGTTCCTCCAAAAAGGTTGTGGCAGTTTGATAGTCTTGACCGTATTGACCAACTGTTCTCTTGAGTTGTGTCCGACACGGTTGTCTTCATTTTCAGTGTCGCTCTCGATCATAGTAGTTTTCAACATATCACGTCGGGGTCACCAATTTATAGCGATTGCTATACTTCAAACGCGTAATTGCTCAACTTCAAAAGCGGTTCTTAGAAAATAATATGTATCACAAAATCTTTTAAGCAGACACTAAATCGCGCACTATACACTTAACGTTTCGCAGTCGTTCGACAGCTTCGTCAGAAGTGAAAAATATGTTGTCAAAATAAACAAGGTTGTCAACGGAAACTGAAAAAGTAACTTGATTTTTTTTTAATCTAAAAATAATTTGAACATTATAAATGTTAAAAAATTGACAGATCTATATTCTATTTAAGGAATCGAGAAAACTACAAAATGTATCGTTTAAATTTGCAAAATCAGTACGTTTATTAATAGAATTCGACGACATTTTTATTTTACACATTTCTATAAAACGTTTATTTTGACATATTTTTCACTTCTGACGAAGCTGTCGAACGACTGCGAAACGTTAAGTGTATAGTGCGCGATTTAGTGTCCGCTTAAAAGATTTTGTGATACAAATTTCATCGGACAAGAACGAACTGTAAATATGATTATAAAAATGTTAATTGCACTAGTGACTTGTCCAAGGGTAATTCTTTCTGATATATTTTCTCTTTCACATTTTCAACTTTCTTCGCCTGACAGATGTTCCAAATTAAAATGGACAAATTTTATTTGATATGACTTAGAAACCGTAACGACGACGATCATGCAACGACATTTAAAAATTGGAATTAGTAATATGAACAGCAATGTTTCATGTTAAAATAAAATCACTATATAATGATAAATGTTATAGAAACGGGGTATTAGCATTTAAATTTCCCGCCAACATTTTGCACTAAAATGGTGGCTGATTGCGGTACTGTAATTATTTAGTGACGATATTACATCGTTAATAGACAATACAATTTTAAAAAGGCTAATTACATATTTTTATATGATCAGTTATTAAAAGTTGATTGGAGCTTTTTAAATTGTTACACTGATGTCGAATTGGCTTGTTCTACTTTCTATGATAAGTTAGAATCAATTTTCAAATTGTGCGTCTCTGTTAAAATCCAGAAAACAGTTTCATTTTGGTTTACACAAGATATTATTAAAAATATTCGCGTAAAAAATAAACTGCAATATTATAAAAAATATATATCACAATATTACTACAACAAATTTCAGTATTTCAGAAAACTTACTGCTAAAAAAAATTCGTACGGCTTACCATAATTATATAAAAAAAGTTGAGTTAAGACTGAATGAAGACCCGTCCGAATTTTGGTCGCATGTTCAACGTAAGCGCAACCTTGCTCGGATTCCTGGATATGTTCAATATAATAATACTGAGTATAATACTCCGGAGACAATAGTAAATGCATTCATTGATTATTTCTCCAGCACTTACATTGAGTCCGACGAATCTAACTCGTCGAATGATTCCTTACTAGATACTGTAACTTCGCAGTGTATAAATGTTCATCTAATTGAGGAAGATGATGTTATTAAAGCGGGCAAAAAATTAAAAAACAAAATGAGCAGATATAAAAAACAGATCACACTCATTTTTCCCCGTTTGAAATGCGTCGACTTCCGGTCGAGTTTTCTGCCACATCTGAGCCGTAAAGAGTGAGATGGAGCTCGAGAGAGAGAAACGGAGTTCGGGCGTCCGTCCGCCAGATACCTGCGGCGCTGCTGCTATTTTCGTCGTCGGAACGTTAGTTCGGAAATTGTCCGCCAGATGCCTGCGGCGCTGCGTCGTCGGAATGTTAGTTCGAAAATGGTCCGCCGGGTGTCGCCACCGGCGCCTCGCTGCGGAACACAGAATATAATACAGGAAGGACACTTCTGTTTAATAAACAGAACCCTCTATCGGCGTGGAAGAAACTAAATTCCTTACGTGGGTATACGGTACACTTAAATTTGAATTCAATTAAATAAAAACTGGCGTTTTATGAATATAAGGGCTAGTTTTATAATCGAATTTAAAGGATACCTTAAATTTAGTCATTTTCAGTTGTCAAAACAAATATAACACATTTGTTTACACATCTGAATGTGACTTTAATTTTAAAGTCTTCTTTAAATTTGATTATGAAACTAACCCTTACATTCATAAAACAGAAGTTAAATATGTCAACAAAAAAAACTTAAAGAAGTCATAGTTAACACATTTATTAATAAATACATGTAGATTCCAATCAATTCTCACGGTATTTTATAGAATGTATGAATTTAAAAGGTATAGGTAATTAATAAATTTATAAAAGTAACTTTAATCTTCTTTCCTCTTCATTGTGTTGGGTTGCGACAACTGCCACTTTATCAGGTATGTCAACAAAATTCTTATCTAAACATTAACTGCGTCTTTTTTGTAATTTGTTACATGCTCTCTTGTTTTTATAAAAATTGCAGGAGCAACAACCCGTAGGTCTTTTCCTTTTGATATATTATTTGTTTTATATAATTGAAAAATAATATCACAGATGTAAGTTTCTCGATGCCATTTTTCGGATTATAGCTTTTAATTTCCGCTGTTCAGATTACTGGAGGTTCGGATTAGGGCATGTTCAGATTAAAGAAGTCATACTGTATACTGCACACCTTGTGATGAGGTCTACGCGTCTCTCAATCTAATTCAGTCTTCGGCACTTCTACACGCATTTAAAAAAAAATGTATTAATTTCATTGTGTTAGTTCATATCGACATGTTCCGGGCAAATCGACATAAGCACCATTGACTAAATTGTTCAGATATTGAGAAAAACTATTTTTGACACATTATCGATTTGCCTTGAATACATCGATATATCAGCCATGCTTGGTAAATTCAGCTTTGGAAATGCGCTTGGTAATAATTTCTTCTTATAATCTACATCTTCTTCAGTAAAATGTTTGTGGCAAACTCTGCAATTACTGTATACCTTCTCAATTGTGTATTCCTGCGTCAAACGGTTGTTATCACACAAATGTATCCATTTATTAAATAGGTCCAGGCACAGACAATACTAAAGCAGACCCACCACGCATATGAGTTAAAATGCACCTAGCAACTAGGTAATTTCAAGCAACTAAACCAGGTGTCACTACGGTTGGTTGCATATACAAAAAGCCAGGGGGACCTATTCTTGACAAGTGCATTTTTGCACTCGCATATATGCATTTTTTCACTCGCATATATGCGAATGCAAAAATGCACTTGTCAAGAATAGGTCCCCCTGGCTTTTTATATATGCAACAAACCGTAGTGACACCTAATTTAGTTGCTTGAAATTACCTAGTTGCTAGCATGACCTGCTCCATTAACATTCACTGACGTGTATGTATGGCCGTTTCATTTCGCCTAAAATTCGGTTCCAGAAAGCATGCCGTGGAGTACTCCCCTCAGCGCTCCCTATTAAAGATACTACAGAACTACTGACAGTAACGTAATGGCAACTGCAATTACTTAAAAACTCACAAGAGGCGCTGAGAGGAGTACCGTCAAAATTTTTAAAAGTCAAATTGAAACGGCCATACATACACGTCAGTGAATGTTAATGGAGTAGGCCATGTTGCTAGGTGCATTTTAACTCATATGCGTGGTGGGTCTGCTTTAGTATTGTCTGTGGTTCAGGTTTTTACTAGGATTGGGAAATCGATGCTTAACATCACCACTACCGTAGCAATTTCTTACAGAACAGTAAACACCAACCATTTCTAAACAAAAATTGCTTGTTAATCCAAACATATAATTACACTTTTGGCCATTTGACGTTCTCTTACCGAGGTAAAACTGCACTTTAGGTTCCTAAATTTGCACGTACTCAGAACTGCTATTTTTGTGTTATGAAAAACGGCTAAATAATTACAAACTAAGATGCCTGGTCGGTAAAATTAAGTGGCAGCGTTGACGGGGGAAATCACACGCTACACACGTCGGTCGTTATTCTTTTCTAGCATAGCGATGGGTGAACGCTGTACAGTTGACAGGCAAAATGATTTTTTTCAGCAAAAAAAAGATGAAATCTAATAAAATTTGTTTAATGCAACGTAGTACTACACGATGCATTCAATATAAACCAGTTTCTCAGCTTTTGAACATTTCATTTGGTTTTTTCTTTTTTTGCGTTGAACCAATATTAGTTCATAATCCTCCCCTTCCTCTAAATGTAAAAAAATTAATGTTTTCTTGTTCGTATCACAAAATCTTCTAAGCGGACACTAAATCGCGCAAATATACACTTTACGTTTCGCAGTCGTTCGACTGCTTCGTCAGAACGACTGCGAAACGTAAAGTGTATATTTGCGCGATTTAGTGTCCGCTTAGAAGATTTTGTGATACAAATTTCATCGGACAAGAACCAACTGTAAATATAGTTTTCTTGTTCGTTAGTGGTAAGAAAAACTCTATTGACTAAGTTCAGCACCCGTAGCGGACTGCCAGTTTCATTTTCAGAGAAACCATGCTCCCGCGACCGACGACGGCAACGGACCGGCGTTCGTCGCACGCCGCACGCCGCATGCGACGGGCGTTCAGAGAAACCACGGTCATAGCGACCGACGCGTGTAGCGTGTGATTTCCGCCGTCAACGCTGGCCGCCGCGTGCGACGTTTCAGAGAACCCGTGCCCATATATTTACATACACATCATTCGGCCGTCGCTGACGACGGATCCGCGTCCGTCGCATGCCCAACGCGACGTGTGTTCAGAGAAACCACGGCCTAACCCGTGCGACCGTTGAGTCAGTTGCTCGTATCAGTTCGAGATGTGTAATAAGAACGACGCGCGGCGAAGGATGTCGTTTCTTTTTCGTCGAACACGGATGCGATGTTGGTTGCGTCTAGCGGTGTCCATCTGGTGACAAATTGCGAAAGGACGTCCGGTGTGGGTTTCTGTCTGTAAAAAGAATGTCCATCTGTTGACGAATTGCACGGCGGCGGCGTCGCGCGTCGCGGGAATTTCGAAAAAATGGGTCCTCGCGTCGCGTGGTCGTGCGCATTTCCGCGGGCGAACAACGATGTCGGCGTGCGTGTATAATTGTAAAACGTCTTAAATAAAATTCTAAAAATAAAAGATACGTTTTACTTACGTATTGCGGTGTTTATAAGCTAAATGGAAGACTTTTTCAATGAAATAATTTGTAAATAGTAAAGAGAAATTTAGAGTAATGTATAAGTTATGTTTTACAGGATTTATTTGTTTACAATTATTAAATTCAAGTGTTTATCAAATATATTAAGTTTGTGTAAATATTTATAGAAATAGGCGATTTTAAATTACATGTATATAATAAGTAAATTATTTAGAATTTTTAAAATGTAAATATGTAGGATCTAAAGCCAGAATTGTAATAATTAGAATAATCGATTTATCAATGCAATTGACGGCCGGACGTTTGTTGGAAACTGTAAGCGGGAGCGCAGAGTTCGGAAACTGAATCGGTGAGGGCGCCGCGTGAGCTATTGTAAATTAGAACAACCGGCACAGATACCATATCCGCCCCTTTACGGTTCAGATGCATTCAAGTTCGGATCAAATATCAATTCGGGTTACTGTAAGTAAATATCGCTGGTTTTGCAAAAAGCCATGCGCACAAATAAAAATTCGACTCCCTGAACTCTTTTACGATCAGTATTTGTTTGTACAACTTCATTGAACTTTGACTTAATAAACCGTTGTTTCTATCACTTTCTACGAGTATTCTTCTTTATTTACACACACACATACACGAACAAGTACACTGACGCGGTAATTTTAAATGCAAGGGCTCGTGAGTGCCATTTACAATCAAAACTTATCACATAACGAATACACTCCACGAAGAAAAATCCAGCCTACAAGATACACTGCAAAATACATCAGGAGAGGAGCAGGAGCCGGCACTGACATCAACAAATTAAGAAAAGCAATAAACAAATAAGATTTTAACTATAAACAAAAATAAAAATAAAGCTAGAGAAATCGATAAAAATTACCCTGAGAAAAGCAACAAATGCAAAAATCTGAAAGACTCTCAAAACACAGTATAAAATTGGCTTCACCCAACTGGGGGCCAAAACACTGCAATAAATAGACTCCCAAAACGTGAGGCATATCAGAAACTTTGTAAAATATCCCATACCACTGCAGTATGTATAACACAAAATGCTTTATTAACACACAATATAATTACAAACTACATACAATTTAATTTTAATTTATAAAATACATAATTACAAAATTACATACAATTTCATTTTAATTTATAATGTCCCAACGGCAACGAATGAATGTCCGTTACAAGATCGTAATGTCGTTTGTCATCTTGAGCATCTAAGGCAGTTTTATTTATTGTAACGGTTAATAATTGATGATTTATTGACCTGATGCTATTGAATTTTGACATTAATTTTTTATTATCAAACAAACAGTCATAATAATCCTGAAAAGTTATTTTTTTAATTCCTGAACGACCTACGCCCTTCAACTTTTTAAATTTTACTTCTTTTCCTACTCTGATGGCGTAAACTTTAGCTCTAATTCCAATGAACTCAGTTATTATCTGTCCGCAGAGTTCGTCTTTAAATTTACCGACAATTTTCTTATTAACCAAAGGTATTCCGAAAGGGTTATCTGCGGCGTAATCTGAAGTGTCAAAAATTTTATTTGCATCCCGTTTTATAATTTCATAAATACTCGAGACGCGTTCGGGATGTTTTGGAGAGAATTTAAAAATAAAACTGTCCGTGTCCGTGTAACATACTGTGACATTAAATAAGGGCTCCACATTTTCTCTGATGTAATCATAAAGAAAACTATACATGACTGTTTTTGAAATGTCAAGGACTGCCATGCCAACGTAGATCAGTTTATCAAATTTCACGGATAATTTGTTCAGTTCAATTGCGACCAGATTATCATTGAAAATCGTAGCTTTTTTGAAATTTGGTTGACTAATATATTTTTCAGCGGATTTCCATTTCTTTGTCAACACGATATTTCTGTATTTGCGTACAGATTTCATAAGTTTTCTGAAAACCATATTCGACATGCCCTTGTAAAAATCTTTATCGAAAGGTAAATTGTTTTTAGAAGAAAGATGAATTGTTCTTAATTTTAAGCCGTGTTTTAAACTTTGAAGTAAAACGCGTAAATGGAGGACGTACTTCTTGTTGAGAGTAGAACGGAGAAGTAAAAAAACCAAGTTTTCTGACTTCTTTCTTTTTATTGATTCTTTTCACACTTCACTTTTTTTGATAAGGTAATATTTTTATTTAACATGCTAGATTTTATATGAAATTTGAAGTAAGTTCAAATCAGAGCATATCCTTAGAGCCGATATAATTAAAAGAAGAATTACACTTCTTCATATTCCCCCCCGTTGATGCTTGTCATCAACAATTAGAGGTATTAAGTTGCGTGTTGACTCTTGTTTACTGCACTTTGCAGTTTTCACCTCAACAACTCGAACTTCATTGTCAGGGCCAGGAAAGAGCTGAGTGATTTTTCCGATTTGCCAGAAACGTGGAGGATCCGAGGAGCGTTTAATGAGAACAACATCACCTACACTAGGATTCTTTGATTTAGATACCCACTTCGGTTTACGCATTAATGTGTCTAAGTATTCATTACGCCACTTGCGCCAGAATCCTTGGATCAAGTTTCTAATTGTTTCTTGTCGAAGTCTAATATTTGCAGAAACATCGAGAGAGTCAACAGTTTCGGGAAAATGTGACATTGGTTCACCAGTGAGGAGATGTGAAGGAGTAATGGGCACACCAAATTCAGAGAAGCATAGTGGAGTTAATGGTCGAGAATTAACAACACTCTCAATTTGACATAATGCTGTTTGCATTTCTTCAATTGTAAGAGTTGCTCCATTGAACATACGATTCAGATGGCCTTTTACAGTTTTGATACCTGCTTCCCAAATACCACCAAAGTGAGGGGAATACGGAGGAATAAATTTCCATTCGATGAAAGCATTTGACAAAAAATCTTTAAGCTCGGGAGATTCAATGATATCTGAAATGTTGTGTAAAAATTCTTTCATGACCTTATTACAACCTACAAAATTTCGGCCATTATCACTTATGACCTTTTCACATCGACCACGGCGTGCGATGAATCGCCGAAAGCCCATAATTAAAGATTGTACAGATAGACTCATAACAAGTTCTAAATGAAGGGCCTTTGTTGAACAACAAACAAATAATGCTAGATATTGCCACACACGCTGCATTACCCATTTATTTTATTTTATAATTAGTTTAAGTTGGTACTTACAATGTAAGTAAGAGTAGGGGGGTTGGTTGGACGTGCGGCCTGCTCGCGGCATAAAAACCGGGAGGAGACCGGAGAGTCAGAATTATTAGAATCATAATTGGAGTGATAGTGAGAGCCCGAGAGGGACAGTACAGAGAATGTGTGATTAGATTGTACGAAGAGTGGTGTTCCGGCGAACCCCCTGCGCCGTACCCTAAATATAGAACATAGTTAAGAGAAGTCCCTTTTTTTCATTCTACCGCGGCAACCCCTACCTTGATGCGAGTAGTAGTGAATTAGAAGAAGAAAGGTGGGCACCTCTCTTGTTTTATATTTTGGTCAACTCAAAATGCTTATGTGCGAGTGCTCCCTATGAACTACCTTTCTAGCGGTGCCCCCATTTTCGTGGGCCCCTGTGACAACTTGGTGGAGGCGCCTTTGCGCTCGATTAAAAAGTAAAATGTAAAATGTATATTTTTAATTTTAGATTTTCTTAAGTTTTGTAGATGTATTTCGAAATAATAAATAATTTGTAAAATGTTCAAAAAATTGTGAACAGATATTTAGTAAAATAAATTTTAAATTTATAAAAAGCCTCCCAATTTCATTATGGAATGACCCGCCTTTAAGCATTATGGGCAATTTAGTTTTAAGATTTTAACTTTTAGTTGTAGTATAAACTTTTCTTCAATTAATTTTTGGGTAACCTAGATCTAAATATTTAAAAATAACGGTAAATTAATCGATAATTCTGTAAATAATTTATTCATTTATGATAAAAAATTTCCATACTTTTTGTGCAACATTCGATAATTTTTCTTAAATCAGCAGGAAGTTTGCATTGCAAAACTACAATATTATGTTTAGTTGCAGAAAAGTTTATAGAAATAAAACCAGCAGGATGTTGTTAACTGATACTTTACATTTGTAATTTCCTGTTGCGGCGTGAAATAAGAATCGATATTTTTGCACTTGAGGAAAATAGTTTGTCTCAGCGTTTTAATGGAAAAGTACAAAATGCAGACTTTGCGGGATAATTGATTTTTGCTTACAATGTTTAATCGAATTAAAGAAAAGGTCCAATGAACTCGGCCTCAAGATAAAGTTCTTGAAAAATTTAAAAAGTCAAGAAAATACGATATTGAAATTACTCTTGATAAAGAAGAATTTTTCCGGCGGCTCGAAGTTCCTTGTTACCTCGATCACCACCGCGTTCTTCAAACAACTTACCGAACGATACACCGTGTTTAGAAATTTTAAATGAAACTGGTCCGGTCTCATCACCAATAATTCCACCTAATTCAATAATCTTAGGTGATATGCAAAAGGAAGTGTCGGTTATTCCAACACCACCTTTGCCAAAAAAATTATGGAAGTGTTTTACCGACGCATATTCCTCTCGATAAAGATAATAATTCTTCAAAAATGTTTGACGCGAGAGACGATGTTTTTCGGTTAGAAAACAATTGAAAACTCCGGTAAAAAGAATACCGCGACCGGGGCGTAATTCCAAAATCTACACGTTTCAATTTGGAGTCAACGATCTCAAAAATTAATTCTCGTTCACAACAAATCGAAAATAACGCATCAAATAATTCAGTTCCATTACAAAATACTAATAAAACATTTAATTGCGAGTCACTCCTGAAAATAATTTTCATAAAAGAGGTTATGATTTCTCTAATAATAACAATCGATCAGATAATTCATATTCACAGAATACGATTTCTGCTCTGTATAACAGTAGATCCCCTTGATGCCAAAGTATTTATCCTCCAACTTTCGATCCAGCTTCAGATGATCCACCCTCTTTTAAAAATTATAAAACTGCCGCTCATGCGAATGCTTGGGATGAATTCAGTTGTGTTATTTAGGAAACTCACTGCGGAATACTGCTGCAGTTTGGTTCAAAGATTTTGTTAAAAGAAATCCTCAGGCAACATGGAATTTTACCTTTAAGGAATTTAAAATAAATTTGTCGGACCTAGCTACGATACGGATTTAGAAGCGAGATTATCAAGCAGACGGCAGGCGCCGGACGAATTTTGATACAATACTATTATGATGTTCTCGAATTATGCGAAGAAGTTAATCCAAATATGTCCGATTCCGATATTTTAAAGAGAGTGATCGCTGGTCTATTACCTTATTACAAACACATGATAAATTTGGCACGTCCAAAAACCTGAGTGAAATTGAACAAATTTTAGAATCAATATCGGAAACTGAACGTCAAGGAAATTCATTTCAGAATCAAAATTTTTCAGTTGCGTCCAAGAGTGAAAATTTAGAACAAAATCATACATTTTCGACCGACATCAAAAACTCTATTAATGAAGTTGCCGAGTTATTGATTAAACAAATGAAAATTGGATTAAATAAACCGGAAAATTTTAAAAAGGAAAATTTTAGACAAGACTCGCATGTTCAGCAAAATTGGAACCGTCAACATGTAAATAGGCCAAATTTTAACACTAACATTAGGTATCCGCGACCTAATAGCGATAGTAGACTAGTGTGCCAAATTTGCAATAGAAGCGGACATACCGCTAATTTTTGTTGTAAATATAAAAATTCAGATATAAATAAACCGCGTCAACCGAATAACTACACTAACTTAGTAAATAGACAAAATTCGAGATATTCAAACCAAAGGTTTAATAATAACACACAGAATCAGGGAAATGCGAGTGGACAGAGTTTCCGAAGGTCCTAAATTCTGTCCGAAGTATAAATTATGGAAAAAAGGACCGATTTGGAAACCAGAATGATCAATTTTCACATTATGTTAAAAATAACGAAAATAATTCATATCTGAGTACAGAAACTCAGTTACATTGTTCGAATATTCTCACTATTAACGGAAAACTTAATAAAAAAAAGTCGATCAATGTTATTTTAGATACAGGTTCAAAATTTAACTTAATAAGACCAGAATATGCAGAAAGAATATTACATTTAGAAAACCCGCCGATATTGAATGCAATTAATAATCATAAAGTTGTACCTATAGGTAAGACAACAATTAAGCTTGTTTTAAATAACAATACATTTAAAGTAGATGCATTGGTGGTTGATAACCTCTCACCTCATTTAATTTTAGGGAAATTTATTTTTATTGAAAAATAAAGCAGTTATTAATTATGACAATAAAACTGTATCCTTTAATAATTCGAAAGTAAGTAATTTAATTCTATTAATAGTTCTTGGTTAATGACATTTCTGTAACGAGAGATGTAAGTTCATCGCAGAAACAACACGTTGTTGAAGCAGGTCATGTAAGACATCGCAAATGCAAAAGTGAATGAACACATTTACGACAGATTTTTAACTTACTTGCAAAATTCTCAAAATTTTTCTAAAATAATATTCAAATAAAAACTATAGATTTATTTGATATGCCAAAATCTATAGTATTGCACATTGTGTTTCTCAAGATCTCAAAATGTCTAAGGAATAGCCAAAACATTCAGGACAAAATTCAATTCAATAAATAAGTTACGTCGACAAAATTCGGAAGTAGGAAATATTGCAGTTCTAAAATTGATTCACGTTTTTGTATATTACTTAATAACAAAAGAAAAATGTTATGATAAACCGACATACGAATCAATCTTTAATTCACTTGTTAATTTTAAAACAACACATGGTAGCTAATCATGTAAAACAGTTAGCCATTCCGAAATTAGGTTGCGGTTTGGATAAATGCAAATGGAATGTAATTAAGAAAATGATGAGAGTATGTTTTTTGGAGACACTGATATAGAAATTGTAATTTGTGTTTTACAGAAAAAAATCGGTTTCTGAAAAAAAAATAATGTTTATCATAATTCTAGTATCAATTCGTGGAATGAGTTACCAAGTCAAGAATTAATTGATGATATTTCTAATAATGCTGTTATTAAAAATTATTTTATCTCAAGATACTATTATTCAGAAAGATAATACAACAACTTGTCTTCTTAATTTTTCAAAAGAAATTAAAAGTAAAGAGGCAAATTTATTAATTTTCTACCCTCAAGTAAGCCTTTTTATATAAAAATAAACTAGAAATTTGTGATAACTATGAAAATTTAAGTAAAAATAAATTAAGTATTTTAAATTATGGTAATGTTTTATGTAAGTTGAAAAAGGGAACTGTATTAGGATATTTACGTAAAGATGTCGATGATAAATTAGCTAAGGCAATAAGAGAGAGAGAAGAACTATGTTTCGAAAATGAAATAATAATGTTTTCCATGTAAATACTGAAAAATTATAATTTAAATAATAATTTAAGTTTAAAAGAAATTCAATTATTACATGATTTACTCTAAAAATGATGATCTCATGGCTTGAATAAACGAAATTAGGACTGACAAGGATGGCAGAGCATACTATCGATATTGGAAATAATGCTCCAGTAACTTCAAGACCGTACAGAGTAAGTCTCAAAGAAAAGGAAATAATATCTGAGCAAGTAAAAGATATGTTAGAACTAGGTATAATTAGACCCCTCCGATTCACAATTTGCTTCCCCGGTAGTTCTTGTCAAAAAACCTGATAATTCCATTCGATTTTGCGTTGATTATAGAAAATTAAATGCCATTACGACAAAATTAGCTTACCCGTTACCGTTAATTGACGACATTTTAAATTTTTTGGGTGGAAATTATTACTTTTCGACTCTTGATTTAAATAGTGGATATTGGCAGTGCCCAATAAGAGAAGAAGATAAACACAAAACAGCGTTTGTTACATCTGACGGTCTGTACGAATTTAACAGACTGAGTTTCGGTTTATGTAACGCGCCTGGTACATTTCAACGATTAACAGATACGATTTTCCGGGATCTAAAATGGAAAATGGTTGCTGTTTATTTAGACGATGTAATCGTTGTCAGTAAAACATTTCAGGAACATTTAGAACGTCTTGAGATAGTATTCAACTGTATTAGAAATGCAGGTTTAACATTGAAACCATCTAAATGTAATTTCGGATTTCAAAATATCAAAATTTTAGGTCATTTAATTTCTAGTAAAGGTATCGAACCAGATTGGGATAAAGTACGTGGTGTTGCTGAATTTCCTATTCCAAAAAAAAAGTTAAAGATGTTCAAAGTTTTTAGGTATGTGTAATTATTACCGTCGATTTATTGCAAAATTTTTCTATCATTGCGAAACCATTATATGACATCATTGGATCTAAATCAAAATTCATCTGGCAAATTTCTCAGCAAAAAAGCATTCGAACAACTAAAACAAAAACTTATGAATCCACCGTTATTACGACATTTTAATTCATCTGCTTTTAACAGAACTTCATGTAGATGCCAGTGGAGTAGGCCTTGGTGCAGTACTTCTTCAAAAGATACTGAGATACAAAAACTTCATCCAGTAGCATTCATTTCCCCGTACTCTAACTTCCAGCGAAAGAAATTACACCATTAGCGAGTTAGAATGCCTTGCTGCAATTTGGGCAATCGAATATTTCAGAACATTTCTCTGGGGTCTACCAAATTTTGTCATTGTTACCGATCACCATTCCCTTTGTTGGCTAAAATCTCTTAAGAATCCAGGAAGTAGATTGCTAAGATGGTCTCTTAAATTAATGGAATATTCCTATACGGTATTCCATAAAAAAGGATCAGAATAAAGACGTTGATGCATTATCCCGTTATCCGTGTTTAGATGCCACGATTGCAGATGAAAATAAGGCTTTACAGGTTCCAACTTTCATTATTTCTGAAGAAAGACTTATCGACTTACAATCAAAGGATAAACGCATTAGGGATGTTATTGCGGCTATAAATGATGAAAATTTTGGAGGTCCTTCTTTGCAGAGAGCAGCAAAAAATTACGAAATCATTAAAGGTGTCTTGTATAAATCACATCCTGATCGCCATAATTCGTCAAAATTATTAGTTATACCATCAGATTTAAGAGCCGAAATTTTATTTAGTAACCACGACGAACCGATAAGCGGTCATCTAGGTATTACGCGAACCCTAGATAAAATTAAGAAACGATATTATTGGGATGGTATGGCACGCGATGTTGAAAGATATGTTAAAGGATGCCCGGACTGTCAGATTCGTAAGGGCCCTACAAACCAAAAACCCGCAGGTCTACTAAATCCAATTTCTGTTACATATCCTTTCGAAATGGTGGGTATAGATCTCCTTGGTCCATTTCGTAGAAGTACGTCCGGAGCAACTTTCATAGTCGTAGCAACAGATTATGCTACAAGGTGGGCAGAAGCAAAAGCATTGCCGAATGGTAAAGCTGAAGCTGTCGCTAAATTTATCGTGGAACAAATTATCTGTAGGCATGGTTCTCCGAAAAAAATACTCAGTGATAGAGGCACAGTATTCATGTCAAACCTCGTTACTGAAATTGTGAGATTATTGGGAAGTCAAAGTACATTCACTACAGCATATAAACCATCAACTAACGGTCTCACAGAAAGACTAAATAAAACAATTGCCGATATGATAAGTAAATATACATCTACTTCTCAAAAAGATTGGAACGTATATTTGCCTCATTGTATCTTTGCATATAATACTTCTAGGCAAGAAACAAAAACAATTAAATGTTCTATTTTCTTTGGTATATGGACGAACCTGTTTTACCAACAGACGCTCAATTATTACAACCCATGTCGACAGACTTTGCATTACGTAGCCAAAACGTTATCTTGAAATTGCGTGAAGATGCACGGACGAACATACAAAGAAAACAACAGACAGACAAAGACCGTTACGACGACAGACACCGAGACGTAGAGTTTAACGTCGGTGATAAAGTAAAACTTCGAACTTTCATTAGACAAGTTGGAAAAGTGACAAACTACAGCCTAAATACATAGGTCCATTTAAAATAATTGAAAAAGAAATAAATTAAACTATGTTATAGAAATGGGCAAAGGAAAACGAAAAGAATACGGACGTAGTCCATATATCTCGATTACACCATTCTATGACAAATGGACCCTGTAATTTAAGAACTTGTAAATAATTAATTACGGTAGTTTTAAGTATATTAAATTAATTAAGTAGTATTAAAATACAGTATCAGATCATTTCTTATACTTTTTAGGCATTAGATTTTCAAGACATATGGTAAATTAATGATAGCAGAATACTGTAAGGGCTTAGGAGAAAATATTATACTAAATCCCGGGCGTTCAATGAAATGTCCAAAAGTATACAATTTTTCTCCGCAGTGGAATTTTAGTCAAATAAATACTTCAGAGAATCAGTCAGTTCATCCAGTGATTGCTGATTTAAATAAATTAAATTTTGATAAATTAGATAACTTAGTAAAAAGACAGAGAAATAATAAAGGAAAATCGAAAAATTAGATGAAATATTACATGATATAGATACTCTAGACTCAAATACAAATTTTCAACATAATACATATTGGGGACTGATACATAAGCACGATTGTATTAATCTATTATTATTTTAATTTTGATAAAATTATTGTTAAACTAAAAAGAAAATATGTTCACAGAGTAAGAAAAGGTAATTATTTAGAGATTATCAGTTTAAAAGATTATGATGAAGGCACAATTTTACTGCCAGATGGTCGTAGTTGTAAAGTCAACCTAAAACCAGCAAAAACTGAAAAGCTTTTTTATCTTAACTAGACTGATCACCTAGTGCTTGTTAAAGTTAATTTTCGGAAAGCTTGGCTCGTTGTTGAAAAAATTACAAAGTACAAAAAAAAAAAAAAGCTTTCAAATTTTATTATCAAATCTCTTAAAGTTTCAAGAAGAAAAAATGATAAATAATGTGTTTCATATTAAAGTAAAGGAAATCGCAAAACATTTCTTTTTTTTGTAAAAGAATGGGAACGAAAATATCCTTGAAAATCTCACGAAAGTAAGAATTAGGAAAATATTTCTAATCATTGATGAGTTTTCATGCGACGTAGGTTACATTCAAACAAAAAAAAAAAAATTTTAATGTAAAGAAATGTAGAATTTTTTGTTTTTTAAAAAAAAAAAAAAAACTTAAAGGTTTCCAAGTAGCATTACTAAATGGGATTGTAAATTTAAAATTCACTGTATAATTAACTCCAACAAACTAGAATTAGATTATTATCTAATCATGAATGGAATGTCAAGTGGATTCGCTACAATTATATAAAAAAAATGCTAAATTTTGTAATAAATGAAAAAGAATCTAACAATATGGATTCTTCATTGTAAAATTGAATATCTTACTAAGACTCTACAAATTTGAAAATTAGGAAATCATTTCTAATTAGTAATAGAGTATTCGAGAATTTAATTTTACAACTATTTTCTTTTTAAATTTATGAATTTACAGTAATGTCCCCAAAATGAGAATCACTTGAAATGTGAAATAAATGTTAAAATAAAATTATTTGACAATATCACTATGTTCTTTTTAAATTTAATTTAATATTTGGCATGTTAGTTAAGTATAGATATAGATTTTATTTCCAAATACTGTCTGTTTTATTTTTTCATGTACCTACACGAGTACCTATGGGCATGAGACGTCACAGCAAAGCACAGGAACAAATATGGACAATTCGGATGACACCAAGGAGAAAAAGTTCGCCAAATTTCGTCCTCTCAACAATAGAATCAGGTTCATTCCGATGACAACAATAAGAAAAAATGTTTTCGTCCAGTATACAAAATTCATCTCATGGCATCCATTGGAAATCACCTGAATTGAGTAGGTAACATCAAGTTCAGGTCCAGTTAGCAACGAAGAAGAAATATTTTCTTCGAGAATATGATTCAATTCCTAGAAGAAGAAATATTTTCTTTCGAGAATATGATTCAATTCCCAGATCCGAAGGAAATACCTGAGCTGAATGGTAGGTATTATTGGTCCGCGTTTTGCAGCCATACAAAACTGAAAACTTCAGCATACTGGATTTAATCATGGAGGAACCACGAAACAAATATAGGAAGACGGTCCAACTTTATCCTGGAATCCCTTGTTCAGTGTTTTTGTGTTTCTGTGTTCGTACAAACTTTTATCATGCAATGACAATGTGCCCAATAATAAAGACAAGTACGAGAACTGTGTCCATACGCACTTAACATGATACATGTTTATGTAACTATTTAATTTTTAATTTGTTTTTGGTTTACATTTTTGTATATGTACATATTGTAGAAGTAATGCATCTTTGGTGGCAACCCCCAAACCATTATTCATAGAGGCTTTCATATTGATTTCTCATTTTTTTTCTTTTTTTCTAATTATTCTTCATTGCCCGGTGACAATGTTTTTCTGAGGGGAGGGGAAATGCCACACACGCTGCATTACCCATTTATTTTATTTTATAATTAGTTTAAGTTGGTACTTACAATGTAAGTAAGAGTAGGGGGTTGGTTGACGTGCGGCCTGCTCGCGGTATAAAAACCGGGAGGAGACCGGAGAGTCAGAATTATTAGAATCATAATTGAGTGATAGTGAGAGCCTGGAGAGGGACAGTACAGAGAATGTGTGATTAGATTGTACGAAGAGTGGTGTTCCGGCGAACCCCCTGCGCCGTACCCTAAATATAGAACATAGTTAAGAGAAGTCCCTTTTTTTCATTCTACCGCGGCAACCCCTACCTTGATGCGAGTAGTAGTGAATTAGAAGAAGAAAGGTAAGTACCTCTCTTGTTTTATATTTTGGTCAACTCCAAAATGCTTAAGTGCGAGTGCTCCCTATGAACTACCCCCTAGCGGTGCCCCCATTTTCGTGGGCCCCGTGACAATATCCTTTAACATTTATTTTTCCTCTCCCTTGGTAAGGAATTAAGAATGAATGGTCCAGCAAAGTCCAGACCTACTGTAGAAAAGGCTTTACTTGGATTTACACGGTAAGAAGGGAGATGGCCCATACAAGGAATGAACGTTTCTGATTTATATCGGATACAGCGTATGCAAGACTTAATGAAGTTTTTTACAGATTTTTGAAGTCCTATTATCCAAAAAGACCGTCGAATCTGAGCACACACTAGTTTTAAACCTCCATGAAAAGTGTCAAGATGTGTTTTCTGAATAAGCAGTGTACTAAATTTACAGTTTGGTAAAAGAATTGGTTTTGGATTAAAAAATTCTATATTGGTGTTTTGAAGTCTTCCTCCTACTCGAAGAACTTGATTTTCATCAATAAAAGGGGAAAGTGTATTAATGTTGCTGGATTTCGAGAGAGAATGATTGGATTTTATTTGTGCAATTTCCTTACCAAAGTAATAAGATTGAACTTGGATTATCAGAAAATCAAAAGATTTTTTGATTTCTTCAACATTGAGAACGATAGATGAATAAAAAAGTTTATTGAGAAGGTGATTTTTGAAACGAATTATATAAGCAGTAGTTCTAAGAAGACGATTAAAATTAGAAAACCTTTCTATGAAATGAATCCAAAAGTTAGACTCAACATATGTGATATGGAGACGACAAGGGACCTCTTCGTCAGTAGTGGCAAAAGATTCATTTACAGGAGGTGTAAATTCGGGATTTTTTAAAAATTCAGGACCAGACCACCATAGATCACAATTAATTATTTGAGACGGGAATTGTCCTCGTGAAGCTATGTCAGCAGGATTATGTTTGGACGAGATATAGTACCATTTTATTCTAGGGCATAACTCATGAATATGACTTATTCGATTTCCGACAAATGTACTCCACCGTTTGGGTAATGATTTAATCCAAGCAAGTACAGTTGTTGAATCGGACCACAGAGAAATATTAGAAATATCAGGAAGACTGATTCGAAGATTGTTAACTAATTTTGCGAAAAGTTGTGCTGCACACAGCTCTAATCGGGGTATGCTGATTTGTTTAATAGGAGCCAACTTTGTTTTGAACATCAGTAAATGAATGCTAATGGAGCCATCAACAGTTACACGTCGTACATAAACAGCAGCAGCATAGGCAATCTTCGATGCGTCTGCAAATCCATGTAATTCAGTACATCCGTTGCCTAAGTAGCGAGGGATTTGTAAATCCTGAAGCAATTCGACTTCTTTTCGGAGGATTTTCCATTCATTGATTAAATCACTAGGCAAAGGGGTGTCCCATTCAAGTTGTCTGACCCAAGTTTCTTGAAATAATAGTTTAAACTTAAGAATGACAGGTGAAATCCATCCGAGAGGGTTATATAAACGAGCGGATTCGGAAAGAAAACTACGTTTGGTCCAAGATGACATTTCCGAAAGAGCGAAATGATACGTGAAAATGTCATTGACTGGATGCCAAGCGATACCTAGTGTTTTTACGGTAAGATCACTTTCATCTAAAAAAAGAAGAGGATTTACTAAATCATTTTGAGAGAATTCTTTGAGCAAAGATGGTTCATTTGATGCCCACTTTTTAAGGTTAAAACCACCGAGTTTGAGTAACTTGACGATTTCAGATTGAAGTAGGGAGAGTTCTTTAACGTCATTATGACCGAAGAAGATATCATCGATGTATCTATTATTAATTAGAATTTCAGCAGCTTTTGGGTAAATTGATCCTACAAGATTTACTAGTTCTTGAATGGTTCGAAGAGCAAGATATGGAGAGCAAGATTCTCCATACGTCACAGTTTTCAAATAATACAACTCAATGGACTCATCTTGTGATTTTCGCCAAAGGATCATTTGGTAATTGTGATAATCTGGATGAATTTCAATTTGTCGATACATTTTCTCGATATCAGCCGTTAGAACATAGCGATTATGCCTGAATTTATGAATCACATGTGTGATCTCATTTTGAAGAGGAGCACCGATATGGAGAATATCATTTAAAGATACCCCATTGTCACTTTTAGCTGAAGCGTCGAAAACAACACGTAACTTTTTGACGCTAGAGCCCTGTTGCCAGATTCCGTGATGGGGAATAATATAATACTCAAAGTTTAATGAATCAGGATTAATGAAAGTTTTTTCCATATGACCTAGAGATTCATAATCAGACATAAATTTGATATACTCAGTTTTAAGTTTTATATCTTTATCAAGTTTTTTCTCGAGGAACAGAAAACGTCTGAGAGCTTATTGATAAGACGTTCCTAATTTTGGTCTATTTTCACGAAAAGGAAGTTTTACACAAAACCTTCCACTAGGCAACCTAAAAGTAGTCGATTTGAAAATTGATTCGCAGTGTTTTTCATCATAAGTTAAAGGACGTGTGACAGTAGGCGGTTCTTCAATAGTCCAAAATCTTTCGAGCATATTATCATATTGTTGATCAATTAAATTTGATGTGACATAATTTACAGACAATTCAGTGCAACATGCTTCTTGTTGACTACAAATTATGAAACCGAAGTGGGTGTCTTGAATATAAAGTTTATCAGACGAATGAAAATACCGATCTGACTTTAAAATTTCAAAAAAAGAAGATGCTCCAAGGATCATATTAATCTCGGAAGGAATATGAAAGTCAGGATCAGCAAGATCAAACCTTTTTCTCAATAAACTTACCGAAGAAAAGTTTGTTTCAGTTTGAGGTAACTCACCAATTAATTTTGGGAGTACATATGCTGTAACAGATAAACAATTATTTTTATTGAAACAAGACTGAATTGTGAGATTGACTTTTCCTTTTGAATATAGAAATTTGTTATCAGCTAAACAAGAAATGGGCACACGAACTTGATCTCGTTTTAATCCTAATTTTTTCAAAAATGACTCTGAGATAAGAGATGTTTGTGATCCCGAATCTAACAAAACGCGTGCTTTTATTTGATAACCCTTAGCGTCATTTATATACACAACAGCGGTGGGCAAAATCATTGAGTTGTGAGATGTATAATTAGAGTTCACTTTGACTATAGGCTCAGATAAGCTAGAAGAGTTTGAAGAGTTAAAAGATGATGAAGAAGTCGATGCAGAGTGAATATTGAGTTTAGAAGGACAATTAGATTTACCACCACGATGAAGT
The DNA here is from genome assembly GCA_033060865.1 of Dorcus hopei. Classification (NCBI taxonomy): domain Eukaryota; kingdom Metazoa; phylum Arthropoda; class Insecta; order Coleoptera; family Lucanidae; genus Dorcus; species Dorcus hopei. Next base: position 37,381,601 of record CM065422.1, read on the forward strand.
AACGTGTGATGACGTTGGTTACACTCAGAACAATTATGTGTAGATTTACATTCCTTTAAGGAATGCCCTTTACCAAAACAGTTATAACATCTAGATTGGTTTGTAATAATTTTTTCTCGTTTATTAACAGGAAGTGAAATGAATTCAGAACATTTGTGAATAGGATGATTTTCCTGACAATGCAGACATTTTTTAGTTGCTAGGTAATTAACACGCAATTTCCTTTTGTCATTTTTGCTTGACATTAAATGTTGATTTGAAGTTTGAATTGTAGGAAATGATTGCTTTGCTTACGACGTCGGTCTAAGATTGAACATCGTTCTCTAAGAAATTTAAGAAACATGTCAAGCGAGGGTTCGGTGGTCGATTTAGTGTGTTTAGCCCAAGCCAAGTCTGATTCGGAATCTAATTTCTTTACCATTAAGTAAATTAACCAAGGGTCTCGTGAATTAGCAAAAGGCCCTTGATTTTCGAGCATCTCAAAAGTTTCTCTAAAGATATTATAAGTGGCTCTAAGGTTAGATTGATTTGAACTTACTTGATCACAATGTAAGAATCTTTCGATTATAGTTTCGACGACCAAATATCCCTTGTTATATTCGTCCATCAGGTTCTTCCAGGCGATTGGATAGTTATCTGCCGAAATCGGAATTGTGTTGATGAGCGATGCTGCATCACCGACTAGCAGACTGCGTAAGTACTGGAGTTTCTGGACCGGAGTAAGATCAGGATTGGCATCAACACTAGATAGGAACATGTCGCGAAATGTCACCCATTGTTTCATGTCACCACAAAATTCTTGAATTTCCAATTTAGGTAAACTGGATGCAGCTTGTGCTCGTGGTTGTTTCTGGTTATTCACCAAAGCATCTAAGACATCACGCTGATGGGCAAGAAATTGCTCAATCGTGGAGTTTTCGGAAACTTGACTTGACAAGCTTGTCTCTTGATTTGATGTTTTAGATAATGAAAGAAGCAATGATTTACTGTTGGAAATAATTTCATCCATGTCTATAAATTCCTGTTCTAATTGTTCATCAGCGACCGTTGCGATTTCTTCTTCGATGATGCTTCGATAGATTTGAAATTCCTTATCGAGTTCCTTCAATAATACGTCGATTTGCGATTGATTGATAGAATCCACAGGAGCCTGAGCACGATCACATAGCTTCTGTATTCGTATTTTTGATAAGCGTCGAGACGGCATAATGTTTTGATCCGATGGACAGATGCAGAGGAGAGGAGAGATTCAAACCACAATAGGTCCCTGCTCGGGCGCCAATTATTATGTTGAGAGTAGAACGGAGAAGTAAAAAAAACAAGTTTTCTGACTTCTTTCTTTTTATTGATTCTTTTCACACTTCACTTTTTTTGATAAGGTAATATTTTTATTTAACATGCTAGATTTTATATGAAATTTGAAGTAAGTTCAAATCAGAGCATATCCTTAGAGCCGATATAATGAAAAGAAGAATTACACTTCTTCACTTCTCTTTATTACATAAAGTTATTATTAATTTTTTATCGTCCTTTTTACCTGTAGTGGATCTGTGTTCCCGACAAAATGGATAAAAATATGAGAATCGTGCAAATCTTCAGGATATTCTAAGTCAACTTCTAAAATACAAGATTTACCCGTTTCATCCCCGTAATACATCGAACAGTCAATGTCGGTCGTACTGAGCATTTCTAAAAGATTCGTTAATTTTTCGTCACTTACCCAGCTGAAGTTGTCGCATGGTAATTTTGTCGTCATTGCGTAAGATTAGAGTCCGTTCGCGTCTACGTAAATAATTTCGCTAATTTCCTTATCAAGGTCGAAATTGGTTCCCAGGTGTACAGAATTCGCTTTTGCATGTCGGGAACTAACTTGAGTAATACCGCCACGTAAACCTTTTTCTATAAATAAAATCATATTGATGTCTTGTAAAAGGGGAAGTTTAATTTTTGTTGTTTTAAGAGCCGCCGAAAATAATAGGCCCGGAGCTGTGAAAAATCCACACGCATCTAACCCGTAAGTTTTGAACGTCAATTTTCTGAAATTTTCAAAAATGTCTGCCATAGTCTGTCAATTTTTAAATATAAGTCCGCGTATTCACCTCGAGTTTTACATTGAAAATGGTGCCAAACGTTTACGGCGTGCTGGTAATCCTCATCGTTGACGTTTTCGCCATGTAATTTATTATAAAATAGGGGTTTATCGGGAAGACTTGTCTCTTCCAATTTGTCAACAGAATTCACGTAATCATATGGAAAACATCCTTTACGAGTTACTAATTTATAAGAATCCGGATTCGGAAACGCTTTTTGCACGAACTTTATTTGTTCTGGTTTCAAATTTTTCGCTAATGTTTCAAGAGACGAGGGCATGAAACGAAACGAATCTAAGAAATGTAATTTCACATCGCCTACCCTTTTCAAGAACGATATGTAAGTTTCAGTTGTGTTTGCAAAAATTTCGATATTTTCGTCGTTTACATTTGCCAGAGCTTCTATTATAAAATGACTATCGTAATGAGATAAATTGTGTAAAATCACGGGAATAATATTTTTAACGCGACATTGTAAATTACAATTATTTCGGCATTTGCATGTGCCGTAGATTCTTCAAACGTTAAATCTTTCATAGGAACGGTAACGTTATTTTTTAATATTTCTTGAATGTTTGTTGCTTCTCCTAATATTTTATTTACGAACCAGTCAGCTGGATTTTCGCCGCGGTAAATTTCAAAATGATTTAGTCGATCATCGTAAGAACAGACTGTTAAATATGCAACGCTAAAGGCTTCGTGCCGTTGATAGGCGTTCGTGAATGCTTTTTCTAAAGTATCGTTACAGGAATGAATAGGTTTCGTTAGAACTTCGAAGTCCGCGTAAATGACAAACGGAAAGGCATGGTGGCTGGAAATTGTTTGAATTTAACAATGTTTTTCCGTCTTTAGGTAATTCAATTTTTACGGCCTCATGACGCGAGCGATCTGACACATGACGATTTAATTTGTCCTCGGATGAAAAATAACACAAGCAGTGATCGCAAATGGACTTGACACGCATATTTGATGAAATTTGATACCTGCACAGTTCTGATAAATTTTTAATGAGACAAGAATGACCTACGCGTTGACTTTTCTTTAAGTATAATAAATTTACGTAGAAGTTTTTGACATTTTTTGTATGATAAAGCGGACCAATGATGCTCTTGTTTTCATAACCGTATACGTTAATTGAAATAAATTTATTGGTGTTTTCGAATTTCTGCAAGTCGCACAGATTTACAGGAAAACATATACCTTTAAAATTAAAAAAATCGTATATATTTTGACGATACGTAGAAGGATCGCAGGCGTCTTGACCGTTTCTCGCTGGAAATAGGTAGGCCAAAAGACAATTCGCGAAGCATCATCGGTCTTGATTTTTGATGTTCAATATGACGTTACTTTCTCGCCGAAGTTCGTCCGGCAGGTCCACAAGTGCTACCGTTATCTTTCTTTCCTCCTTATTCTCCTCTCAACGGCGTGTACTTGCAAAACGCCACGACCAGGTTCACGATTGCCGATAAACTCCACCCGCTGTCCCTTTCTTGAAATTCGGAAAGCTGATAAGAAAGTAAAAAAAAATTAATATCTGACAGCTTATTTCGTTTTAAACTTACCTGCACCATGATTTCGTTAAACAATTCGTTTAAAATTTCGTCTAGATTTGCTCCAATATTGATCACGTGATTTTTGGTATTGAAAAACTTATATTCCAAGACATCGGTTTGAGGTTTTACAAATTCACCGCAAAATACCAAATTTATCTTCATCGAGGGCGTTCTCGCCAATTGATTTCCGATTCGAGTTCTAATCAGAGACCAGGCGTCTAGGAGAAAGGTTCCCGGTTGTGTATGAGTTTTATTGATTATTACTCCGGTGCGAATTCTGCTTCTAAATGCAGACTGCAGCTGTAAATTAAAAAAAAAACTAAATTAGAAAAAATACGTATGCATTTAATTTAAAACTTACATCCTTCCACTGAATTCGGTTGATTTTATTAATTCTCCGTTCTGTTCCGTATCTTTGGGGACGACGACGACGTGTTCTTAAACTTCGACCAATCGGCAACGTTTTAATTTTTAATTCCAATTTTACGTCGAATGAATGTAATTTTGCAATTAAGCTTTCAATTTGTTTCTTGTCGTGCACCGACGGACAATTTCTCATTAGCTCGTTTAATGTTTTAATATTTTTTTTGTTTAGTTTTGCAATTTTATAAGCATCTGATTTATCGGCGCACTTATCTAATAAACGAAACACATTTAAATATTCTCGTTAATCCATTTCAATGTTTAATAATAATCTAATTTTAAAATTATGTTTATAACTAAGCTAATATTTTTTTACGTTAACGAGCTGAAAAAAAAGAGACTAATTTAGCTACTTGAAATAAGATAATAAATTTTGTACTTACTTATATTTTTAATATTTCTCAAAAGTAGTAGGGATAGGCCGATTCTGGAACCTCCTCCGACCTTGACGGAAAAATTCAAGGTCAAGGTCGGAGGAGGTTCCAGAATCGGCCTATCCCTGACGTGACCTTCGCCATAACCTTGACATGGAGGAGGTTCTAGATTCAAGGTCAAGGTCGGAGGAGGTTCTAGAATCGACCTACTCCTGACCTTCACCATAACCTTGACGTTGAGGAGGTTCCAGAGTGAGATAACCTTGAAATGGTGTTGAGGTCAGAGGAGGTTATAGTGTTGATTTCTGCTTAGTGACCTTGTGGTTGGAGGAGGTGATTATTTAAATTAGTATTACCCCCACCTAAAATCTTGTTATATAAGGCCGTTATTTTGTGAATTGTTTCAGTTGTTGCAGAACTGTGAGTTGTGTTATACAAATTTAATAGTGTATCGTCGATCTATATAAAAGTAAGTTTATTAAATTTTTCTAATCATATACAATTCTTATATTTTTGATGTATTTAATAGTGACGTCTAAACAAGTGGAATATTTCCTGAAGCAGAAGAAAAGACACGTGGATGATCAAGGTGATGATGTACAGAAGAAAAGATTTCTCACTCAAAACGTTGATAAACCAAAAGAACAGGATGAGCAAGATTTGAATATGTCCTCAGTTCGAAACGAGTTTCAATTTGAAGTATTGTCTCAACCTTTTTCACGGATGAAGATTTTCGTCAGTATGACATTAGCGAGAAAGCACCTTCAGAGATATCAGAAGTAAGGGAAGTGGCTGATGTGGACCAATTACCATTGTTAGCTCAAAGTGTATATTTTTAAATAAGAGTCGCACGAAATGGGTTTGCGTGGGACTGTGTGCCGAAACATTTTTGATCCAGTAATACGCATTATGGGTACTAAAAGGCAGAGCATATCGTTTTTAGAAGAGGAATGGAAACAATTTTGTTCTTATAACTACACATTAAAATCATATTTTACCGAGAAAAAACTGTTTATCCGGTAATGAAAATTAGTTCAGTAAAGGCATCGTTCGAACGTATCGAAGGAACAAAAATATTGAAATTAGAAAGAGGTGACGAGACACTGTATATATCTTATAAGGGTTTATTGGAATTATGGAAATTGTGTGATATTATATCATATCGTTTGGAGGTTTTGAAGCAATTGAATTATAAAACATTCTACTCCAACATGATTCCATGCGTGAGTGTTATGGATGGTGACGTGAAGCTAACTGTCAAAGCATTTCTCAATAATGAAATATCTGAGAAAGGGGCGATTACAAATGAATTAATAATGTTCGGAATTAATAAATTAATGTGTGACATAAGTATGCATAAAGCCGTTACTATGTAAATGTTTTGATTCATTATGTACATATTACTGTAAAATTGTAAACATATGAAATTAAAAATAAAAGTTTCTGACAAGAGTTTTATCATTTACTCACCTAATAACTTTTGATATATAATGTTTAGCGACAAGAGTATCAGAGTAGTACACATTATCATCGTCAACTGTTAGAAACAAAAGCCATAAATGCGGCGTCGCGTCAAGAGAGACCACATTTTGAGAAGTAGTGTAAAACGAAAAGGTCGTGGTTTACTTAATACGTTAATTAATAAACTGCCAATAGAGTTACATATACCAGGTTACAACTACTGCGGTCCAGGTACAAAATTAGATACTCGTCTTAAAAGAGGAGACAGAGGTGTTAATGTATTGGACGAAGCGTGTAAGCAACACGACATTGCATATTCGTTAAGTGACGATTTAGATAAGCGTCACGAAGCAGATAGAAAATTGTATCAAGCGGCAGTACAAAGAGTTAACACGTTAACTGCCACGAGAAGCAAGTCTGCATCTCACATATTGAGATTACTGCCGCCACGAGTAGCAGTTCTGCATCTCAGGCATTTGTGTACTGTAGGCTGTGTGATAAAGCAATGCTTCTCAATATCCACTCATATGTATGGAATATGTTTTCTTGGTGGCCTAGGGAACTCTTATATATCTTTAGCTCACATTTTTACAATACTAGTGTCCAGCAATAAACCAATACATTACTAGGTAGATGGAAGTTAGTATATAATATACATATAATGTAAACAAATGATTCTTTATTTTTTAAACGCTAAGAATAAATAAAAAGAATTAATAACACCTATTTCTGATAAAAAAATAATCAACGAAAAAAAAAACAAAGTTTTTTCAAACGTGTTTGCTCTTCCTCATAGGGCATGATTTCTAAAGAGAACGAATAACTAACACGTACTGCATTCGTATAAAGCACGCAATGTATAAATTTACAAGTTTACAGCAGGTTCAGTCTTGTCCTTCGAGAAGCAAGTATGCATCTCATGGTTTTCTGGATCCAAATGTTTATTATGGGGCCATGAGATGTTAACATGCTTCTCAATTTCAAAAATTCAAAAAACTAACAAAAATGCAAAATTGTGTACATAAATTAAAAAAGAATTACTTAAAACATTCAAATAAATGTTTTAAACGTATTTAATATTCTGGCCCATATAACTCATTTTTTGACTCTTCATTGTGGCGTTTAACGTGTTAAAAGTTCAGAAGCGGGACTTGGAGAGAGGGCATCGGCATTATCTGTAGCCGCCATAATGCGAGCTAAGACGAAGCTCGGAATGGGGAACAGTGGGAAGAGAAAGCGTGCGATTAAGCGTGCGAGGAAGCGCGGTGGTGAATTATCATTTCGGGAAGCTGTCAAGAAAGCTCGACATGCCATTTCGCGCAGCGGTAACAAGAGCCTCTTAAAAAATGTTAAATTGGCGCAGTCAGTTTTAAAGAAAAACCACAAAAAAATAAGACGTCCACGTCAAAGAGTGATTCCAATTCCCAAGAGAGGAGGATTTTTACCTTTAATTCCATTATTTGCAGCTTTGGGAGCAATAGGATCACTCGGTGGCGGTGCAGCTGCAATTGTTAAGGCGGTAAACGATGCAAAGGCTGCGAAAGAACAAATGAAAGAGGCAGAACGACATAATAGGGCTATGGAAACAAAAGCAGTGGGAAGTGGATTCTACATTAAACCTTACAAAACAGGATGTGGATTATATTTACCATCTAATTCAAAAAACTGAAATATTTGCCTCGGCGACCATTGAGTAACTTTGACATACTAAAATATGCTAAAATATTAAAATTACCATTTTTTCGAGGAGTGTTTATGAGAGATACATTACCTAAAAAAATAAGAGAACAGGAATGTGGAATTATAAATTTAGATGACAATTCTGGTGAAGGAACACATTGGGTAGCATATTACAAAAGAGGTGGAACTGTAAAGTATTTTGATAGTTATGGAGATCTACGACCTCCAGTGGAAGTGGAAAAATATCTTTTGTCAAACGGAGTAGGCGTTATTAATTATAATTATGAAAGATATCAAAAATCGAATTCACAAAATTGCATTTTTGATCCAGTAATACGCATTATGGGTACTAAAAGGCAGAGCATATCGTTTTTAGAAGAGGAATGGAAACAATTTTGTTCTTATAACTACACATTAAAATCATATTTTACCGAGAAAAAAACTGTTTATCCGGTAATGAAAATTAGTTCAGTAAAGGCATCGTTCGAACGTATCGAAGGAACAAAAATATTGAAATTAGAAAGAGGTGACGAGATACTGTATATATCTTATAAGGGTTTATTGGAATTATGGAAATTGTGTGATATTATATCATATCGTTTGGAGGTTTTGAAGCAATTGAATTATAAAACATTCTACTCCAACATGATTCCATGCGTGAGTGTTATGGATGGTGACGTGAAGCTAACTGTCAAAGCATTTCTCAATAATGAAATATCTGAGAAAGGGGCGATTACAAATGAATTAATAATGTTCGGAATTAATAAATTAATGTGTGACATAAGTATGCATAAAGCCGTTACTATGTAAATGTTTTGATTCATTATGTACATATTACTGTAAAATTGTAAACATATGAAATTAAAAATAAAAGTTTCTGACAAGAGTTTTATCATTTACTCACCTAATAACTTTTGATATATAATGTTTAGCGACAAGAGTATCAGAGTAGTACACATTATCATCGTCAACTGTTAGAAACAAAAGCCATAAATGCGGCGTCGCGTCAAGAGAGACCACATTTTGAGAAGTAGTGTAAAACGAAAAGGTCGTGGTTTACTTAATACGTTAATTAATAAACTGCCAATAGAGTTACATATACCAGGTTACAACTACTGCGGTCCAGGTACAAAATTAGATACTCGTCTTAAAAGAGGAGACAGAGGTGTTAATGTATTGGACGAAGCGTGTAAGCAACACGACATTGCATATTCGTTAAGTGACGATTTAGATAAGCGTCACGAAGCAGATAGAAAATTGTATCAAGCGGCAGTACAAAGAGTTAAAAGTTCAGAAGCGGGACTTGGAGAGAGGGCATCGGCATTATCTGTAGCCGCCATAATGCGAGCTAAGACGAAGCTCGGAATGGGGAACAGTGGGAAGAGAAAGCGTGCGATTAAGCGTGCGAGGAAGCGCGGTGGTGAATTATCATTTCGGGAAGCTGTCAAGAAAGCTCGACATGCCATTTCGCGCAGCGGTAACAAGAGCCTCTTAGAAAATGTTAAATTGGCGCAGTCAGTTTTAAAGAAAACCACAAAAAATAAGACGTCCACGTCAAAGAGTGATTCCAATTCCCAAGAGAGGAGGATTTTACCTTTAATTCCATTATTTGCAGCTTTGGGAGCAATAGGATCACTCGGTGGCGGTGCAGCTGCAATTGTTAAGGCGGTAAACGATGCAAAGGCTGCGAAAGAACAAATGAAAGAGGCAGAACGACATAATAGGGCTATGGAAACAAAAGCAGTGGGAAGTGGATTCTACATTAAACCTTACAAAACAGGATGTGGATTATATTTACCATCTAATTCAAAAACTGAAATATTTGCCTCGGCGACCATTGAGTAACTTTGACATACTAAAATATGCTAAAATATTAAAATTACCATTTTTCGAGGAGTGTTTATGAGAGATACATTACCTAAAAAATAAGAGAACAGGAATGTGAAATTATAAATTTAGATGACAATTCTGGTGAAAGAACACATTGGGTAGCATATTACAAAAGAGGTGGAACTGTAAAGTATTTTGATAGTTATGGAGATCTACGACCTCCAGTGGAAGTGGAAAAATATCTTTTGTCAAACGGAGTAGGCGTTATTAATTATAATTATGAAAGATATCAAAATCGAATTCACAAAATTGTGGGCAATTATGTCTACAGTTTTTAATAGCCTTACAAGTTAAGTAAGGATTTAGTTCTTGAAAGATGGTCAACATGGAATCTTCACCGATTTCGTGTACATTTACTCTAACGGGAAATGAATCGGTTTTAGTTTGTGAATTTAATCCACCAATATACCTGAGCGAAGACGCAACCTATGAAATGTGTATGTTAAATTTTGAAACGTTTAACGCAATACCTAACATAGATGAAAGTAATAATTTAATACATTATGAAGAAAGAGGAAAAAGTCTGCTTGGAAAACTATCGATATACCTACAGGCACATATGAACTCGATGATATTAATAAATTTCTGAAAGATTATTTTCAAAATAAGAATATTCCTGATTATATAAACATTCATGGAAATAATAATACTTTAAAGGCAACCATAAACAGTTCGGTTAAGCTCGATTTTAGTCAACCAAATTCATTGGGAAGATTGTTGGGATTTGAACCCAGAATATTGAAGGAAAACGACAATAACATCGGTGATTTTCCAGTCGATATAAACAAAGTCAATGCTATAAGAATAGAGTGTAATTTGACCGGTGGTTCTTATAACAACGGAGAGCCAGGTCATATGTTGTATCATTTCTTTCCAAACGTACCACCGGGATTTAAAATAATAGAATCCCCTCTTCAAGCTATTTATCTGCCAGTGACCGTGAAGGTAATTACGAGATTAGTCGTTCGAGTCTTAGATCAAGAGAATCGTTTGGTTAACTTTAGAAACGAAGTAGTTACTATAAGACTTCACTTGAAGAGGTTTACATAATGATTATCTACGACAGTGGTTATTCGAAACAAAAGAAGTGGGATAGAATAAGACGTAATATATTATTTAAGCCACGAAAATATATACTGAATTGTTGTCGACTTATAAATTTGAAATTGACACGAGAAAATAAAAAGTATTTAAAGAGTTTAGGTTATAATGTGTTAATCTAGAGAAAGAGAACAGTACCTTTTAAAAACTCTTAAAGAGAATTATTCTGTAGAAGTGACATAACCGTCAAAGGGTGAGCACCATCATTATACATAAATCAATTATTACCTAAACAAAATGGATATTTTGGGAGTAACTGATAAAATTAAAATGGATACTTCAATAACTAACGTTGAGTATCATTCACACTTACCATTCGGTTCATCATTTGGTAATAACGATGAAGTTCGAATAACAGTTCCGGAAATTGACAATTACACTTTACCATGTGAAAGTTATTTGTATGTAGAAGGAAGACTTCGTTTGGCTAGCGATAATACCAAGCATAGTCCTACAGCACAGTTGATAAATAATCCAGTGGCTTATATGTTTAGCGAGATTAGATATCTTCTGAATGGAGTTCAGGTGGATTCGGTAAGAAATGTTGGGATAACGTCCACGATGAAAGGTTACTTTTCTTTTACTCCCAACGAAACAATAAAATTGGAAAATGCAGGATGGCTTCAGGAGAAAGCAAGAATAAGCAATGTACTCGACGTTAAGGGAAATTTCGCAGCAAGCGTACCTTTAAAGACATTGTTAGGTTTTGGGGAAGATTATAGAAAGATAATCTTGAATATGAGGCAGGAACTGGTGTTGATCAGAACGAATGATGACGTTGATGCAATTTATGAAAGTAATACGGCTGAAAAATCAAACTAACAATTGATAAAATTGTATGGAGGATGCCGCATGTATCAGTAGGATTGCGAGAGCAATTGGTTTTAACGAGGATAACAGATAGAGATGTTGAAATACAAGTCCCTTTTAGGAGCTGGGAATTACACGAGTACCCTTCCATTCCAACTAGTACAAATCATTCATGGACTGTAAAACTGCTCCACAGTTAGAAACGCCAAGATATATAATTATTGCTTTTCAGACTAAGAGAAAGGGTGTTGCCGATGTTAACATGAGTCTGTTTGATGATGTTAAGTTAAAATCTTTAACAGTATTTCTAAATGGTGAACGATATCCGTATGATAATTTAGACATCGACATTGAGAATAATAAATACGCCATCCTATACGATATGTATTCTAGATTTCAAGAAAAATATTACCATCGTGAAAGTAGTCAACCTTGGTTCAATCCAAAGGAATTAGCTCGATGTCCTTTAATAGGAATTGACTGCACGTTTCAAAAGATACGATGCATAAAAGTGCAGTAGAAATCAGAATTGAGTTTACAACTAAAGAAAATATCAAGGCAGATACTATCGCATACTGTTTAATTCTGCACGACAAAGCATTCTCTTATTTACCTCTCACAAAAATCGTACGTCAGTTGATGTAAACGTTGAAACGTAATAACATTATTAAAAGTGAGGCTATGAGCTAAACGTAATTTGATTTTGTAAGAAGCAACATCAACGGAACCATGAAAGAGTTTATTATCATTGATATCCAAGGATTTAAAGTGGAAGATAATAAATTTATACCGAAAGAGTTGGCTTCTTACGATAGTGAAAATAAAGTAAGTCATTTTATGTTTCAACCTCACACCAGTTTGTCATTAGTATCCAGAAAATATCAGAATGTTGCAAACTGGTTAATGACTAATCACCATTGCATTAGCTGGAATACGGGATTCGTTCCGTTATCGGATTTTGATGCAATTATCAATTCTTTGTGTTGTACAGCCAAAGTTGTATACGTTAAAGGAACGGAGAAGACTCGGTTTCTACGTGGAATTCTTACAGGAAGTACATGTGTAATACCTGTAATGGATTTGAGTGAAATTTACGGAAATGTGCAAAAATTACAACAGTCCGAAGCCAAGTGTCCGTTTCATTTAAGAAGAACTTGTATGTGCGCATTAACCAACGTGTATGATCTATATTATTTTGTAATGAACCAGTTACAAAAACGTAATTTTTCAAGAAGCATTTGTGATATAGTGTGAGGGAACTTTGGTTCTTAGTTATTGAAAGAAAAGTCCAGCTTCGCGATGGATTCGCTGAGACGTCTTTTTTGCAAGCAAATTATAAAACACACAGTAGAAAAGGTTGGTGATGTCATGAAGAAGTACGAGACGGATCATTCATTCACCGATATTCCAGACAAGGATTTGATTTATTTTCCCAAATGGTACTTAGCACAGAAGGTCACATCTACTGATCTAGAATTTGTCTACAATAAGCTTCCTGATCGTTTGAAGGCTGAGCTACAAATGTTCAGAATCTGTATCATTGTTTCCAATTGGATTTTAGCGACGCAATAGACGGTCCAGCGCCCCGTAAGATGAATTGTAAATTATGTAATCATGCTCATAGTGGGCGAATCCGCCCACTAAACCTTGATCAGTCTCCTCCCATTTTCCCTTGGCTAGTCTCCACCCATTTCGCCTTGGCTGGTCTCCTCCCATTTCTCCTTGTGTTTTGCCTTGGAAACAGGATATCATAAAAATTCCCACACCCGTCTGGTATGTAACCTTTAGATGTTATTGAAATACATGATAGAAATTTCCTATTACATCATTTATGTAACCTTTCGATATTACAAATGTTAAACAATTCCTACAAATATGAAGCAATCTCCATTACATCATTTCTGAAGGTTTAACGTTCACTTTTCGGGTATATAAGAAGTTTTCCGTTCAGTTAACATCATAAGTGCTTTCTACAACAGTACTGGTAAGTCCTCTTTTAATTCTTTATTACTTATCTTAATATAATGTTGTTAATTCTTTATACAATTGAAGATAATACAATTTAATACTGTTTTTGTTCCTTAATTTAATACTGTTTTTATTTCTTGTTGTAGATCTAACATAGTAATTCATATCTTCATCTTTCTTTCTTCTACAATCTAATAGTGAGTATTTTTGTATTTTTATATACGATTACTAAAATGATATGTTTTAATGCACCCGTGTTTTTACATAACAGTAATGTCGAATATTGGCAGAAATGATGAACGTGGCGGAAATGATGAACGTTCAATTTTGCAACAATTTTTGCAGGATAAAACCCTTCTACTTCAATTACTACTAGCGTGGTTTCTGCACTTCCAGAAAGTTCTCTGAGTGCAGTTACCACTCAGGCAAATGCTGTACCATCCTGGTTGAAAGACTTCGATAATGGTTTATTCCTCCAGGAAGGTGCAGTTGATTCTGCCTTGACCGTACTTGGTGACGAGATAGATCGTTTAAGTCAAAATAATTTACTAACGCCGAATATTTCTTTGCAACTTCAACCTGTTCAACAAAATTTACTAACCCCGTCTACTTCTTTTCAAATTCAATCCTTTCCTCTTCAAACACAACCCCTTCAAACTCAAGTAACCCCGTCTACTTCTTTTCAAACACAATCCCTTCAAACTCAAATACAACCCCTTCAAACTCAAATTCCGCAAACACATCCGCATGTACATCCGCAAACACAATTTATAATTATTCCTTCAAAGCCATTTCAAACAGTTTCCGTTCAACCCGCACAACCCCAAGCAGTTTCCGTTCAAGCCCCACAACCCCTTATTTCATCTTTTCTTAAACCTATCCAAAAGCCCACTCAATCCCTTTCACTAGTTTCCCAACAATCAATAGTTACTCCTATCGTTACTTCCACCGCAAATACTTCTACTGTAAAATCTGCTCCTATTTCTAAATCTGCTCCTATTTCTAAACCTGCTCCTATTTCTACACTTGCACCTGCTTCTATTTCTGAACTTTATAACGTTCTATCTCGTGAATCCAGATGTACGCGGGGTAGTCGCAGATGTACCCGAGGTAGTCAATCTTCTACCCGAGGTAGTCAATCTTCTCATCTAAGGACCGCTGAAAGTTTGTGGTTGCCTAAGCATGAGTATGCGTTATTTAGGCGTCAACAAAAGATGACTAGGATAGTTAATCGAAGAGCAGCTATCCTTTCATCTTTACGTTCGCCGCAAAATGACTCAGACTCAATGTTTTTGTCTAAGCAAAAGTCCAGTGCGGAGTTGTTAGGTCAGTCGCAAGTTCGAGTTGTTGCAGATAATATCCCGATAAATCCTAATGAATCTGATGATTCTGAGATAATTAATATATCAGACCGATCAATGGAGATATCTCAATTATCACCAGCTCAATCACCTATTGGGGATAATATTAATTCTAACATTATTTCCAATATTCAGATTCAACCACCCCCTCAACCTCAAATGCCACCACAACCACTGCAGCCCCGAATGTCTACACCTATCGTTTCTTCACAAGCACCAGCACCCTCTATTCCTTCACAAGAACGCTTAGCACCCTCTATTCCTTTACAAGAACCCTTACCCTCTATTCCTTTACAAGAACCCTTTTCCAATTTATCTAAAATTATCTCAACAGCAGTCCAAAATTATTATGATGGAATAATGCCTGAAGTAAGGAATTATTGTTTACAGGGTGAGAGAAATCTTAGAAAAGTCACGGACGAGTTAGAAACATGCGAAGAGATTATGCGTATAGTTCGCTCAAGGTCTCCGACTGACCGGGCTTTGAGCGAACAATACGATAAAATTTCGCTTGTACGCGACCGTCTGAGTCTGATCAAAGATTTATTTCATAATCTTGCTGCAGACATCATAAAGTAGATATATCGCTACCTTAGAGTTATAAGGTTCTATGTTATATCTATCAATCATACATAACATAGAACCTTGTAACTCCAAGGCAGCGATATGTCTGTGTTTAAATTGTTGTTAAATGGATTGTTCATCGAATGAAGTTGTTCCCAAGAGATAGATTAGGTATAAAGTATACCTAATAAGACATCTGTATTATTAATGTTATTCAATTTACAGATGTCGTCTTCCAGTAGTGAAGTAGCAATGAAGTCCATTGTGCTGCAGCAAGTGGAAATGAAAGTGAGTCAATTATTTTTAGTTTTACAGTTTACAGGTATATTAATTTTGTACTCATCCAGTTAACAGATGGAACACTATTAAATGCGGAAACCGCAACAATCAATTATTGTTCGTTGCGGTTTCCGCAGGTCTCACCCGTCTCCCCTACATATACCCCAACACCAACGCAGCCGGCGACGCCGGAACGGCCACCGCCGGAGCAGCAAGTGGCGGCGCCTCAACGTCGCATACGCTTGAGGCGCGTTGTTAAACGCGGTATATTTGCGCCGCCTGTGTTGGGGTCGCAGCCTCAGCCGCTCTTCCCTGCACCAGCGCTTAAAACTGTGCAGGTGGAAGCGGAGGCTGCACCGTCATCCACCGAGATGGATGAGTCATGGGTTTGTTTTTTTTATTATTACATTTTTCAACATTTTTAATAACATTACTTTTACAGTGAAGATTGACAGTAAACTGGATCACTTTAGAACTTGGATGGACAAGAGATTTAGAAGGCCGCAGCACCCTCTTACAGCAACGTATTGGCCAGAATAAGTTCTAGAGTGATCCAGATTAGATTAGATAGAGCGGTAGATCGCCCTGTCGGTTGGGCGAGACTACGGTGGAGGCGCTCTTTAGTTTAAGTTAATTTAAGTTATTTAAGTTATTTATAGTTTATAGTTTGTTATTTATAGTTTAGTTTGTTATTTATGTATTAAATAAATAATTTAATTACAACACGCATTTTTACTATAAATAGCAGATGATATTAATAACTATAACATAATAACAGAGTGTCGCATTTGGTAAAGAGTGAAAGTACCATATCAGAAAACTACTGTTTTAGAAATATGAAGTTTAAACAACAGTCTCTAAAGTTACCTATACAAAATTTTGATGATGCAATCATAAACGAAACCTTTAAACGTCACAGTGTTCTTTTCGGAGGATCAACTAAACGTGCCATAATCAGTGGTAAAAGTGGGAGTGGTAAAAGTAATTTGATAGTGTCTTTGTTGGTAAACGCTAATGGGCTGCGTTTCAAAAATTTATACATTTGTTGTAAGACCTTATCTCAAGAAAAGTATAACTTTCTTAGACATTTACTGCCTACAGTGCCGGAGATAGGTTACTTTGAAATTTCTGATACTGATAAGATGGTATCCCCTGCAAATGTAAAAGAATATTCAGTTGTTGTTTTTGATGACGTTCAATGTACTACACAAAATGTAATTAAAGAATACTTCTCTTTTGGACGCCATAAAAATGTCGATTGTTTCTATTTAAGTCAAACTTATAGTGCAATTCCAAAACAAATGATTCGTGATAATTGTAATTTCTTAGTGTTATTTCGGCAAGATTCTACAAATCTAAAGCATGTATTTGATGAACATGTGTATGGAGACATGACCTTTGACCAGTTTCGTGATATATGCTACGCTTGTTGGAAGGAACCGTTTGGTTTTTTAGTTATTGATACTGACTGTACTATCAACGGAGGTAGATATCGTAAAGGATTCGACAATTATATAAACCTTTAAAACCACTACATTTTAACATTGTTCTTCAGTGTTGTAAAAGGCGTTAAAGGAAACGGATGCGCTATGAGTAATAAACTTAAAGCTGAATTAGCTACTGCACGTGAAAGTTTGCGTACTAAATTAAAAACACTTAAATCCGATATCGAACGATCAAAACATCATATTGAGCAATCAAGAAAATACCTTCAGGCGACTTATTCACCTATTGTGGAACCACTAAGAGATATTGTCAATAAGCTAGATGTTGTTCGCAGTATTTTACCTACAAAAGAAGAGCAACAATCGTACGAAGCCAGTGAAAAAGGCTTTAAAGGGGACCCGAAAAGTTCTTTCATACGAAAAAGACCTCTTTATAAATTAAAATCTGATCCTTCATCACAAATTACATGGTCAGAAAAGCATGATGTGAGTACTTCAACACCAGTTGGTCGTGAAATTGGAAAGAAACAACCTTCCATCTTAGAAGAAGAAGAAATTCACGACATCTCTCATGCAGAACTTGAATCTCCACCATCAAAATCTGCTTATGAAGAAGCTGAAGAGTTTCATACAGATAGCAGTAGTGTCCCTTTAGACGAATCCGAAGCTCATGCTCGTACTCTTTTACAAGAACGGAAATCAATACTACAATCTAAATTACAATCACCAGAGGTACAGGCTGCTTTACAACAAATTGATCCGTTACCACGTGATTATATTACACGATTTAATGTTGATGTGGAAAATGAATTTGACACCAAATACGGTATAAGAAAACATGATGGGAAATTGTTTATTGGTGCCGCGGAAGTTGCGTTTGATGGTCGTGATCTTGTAGTAGGAGACTTAACATATAAAGGTACAAAAGGTTTATATGAACTGATTTTTAAGAAAGCTCCTGAGAAATTTACATTTCATGATGTACGTGACTATAGAGATATATTGAGAAGAACTCATGCATTTAAAGTAAATTATAATCCTTCTGGCCGAATATCTGCAAGTAAAGGATATAAGTATACACATATTATAAAACCAATAATGCAGGGAAACCACCAAACGTTTGGTGGGCTCGAAGCTGGAAAACAGGTGGAGCTTTAGAAATAGAACTTATACCTAACAGTTGTACACAGTATCAATACTGGGATAATGCTAATGAATTAGTAGAACGATTACGTTTATTGAAAGCATCAGAATCTGCAGGTCATACAGGACATACCAATGAGATTATAGCTATTATCGAAGAATTGAAAGAAGCCAAAATTATTTCGTAAATTTTAAGTATTTAGCTGGATGATAACGAGGTCATTCTTCAGTTTCACATCTTTGTTGGTCAGTTCACGATGACCATTGATAAGTTTGGAAGGCACATTACTAAACATACAGTTCTCAAGCATATTGTTTCTAGACAATTATTTTACGAAACATTATTAGACTTTCGAAGTGACGAGTTAAATGCCCAAGGCGAATTTATTCTTTCAAATAGAGGTAATCAAACGACGTATACGATTCAAGAAACTTGCGTGGTTAAAAAGTAATTTTTCATAAACCTAGGAACAGGAAAGTATATATCAACGGTATAGATTGTACTGATACTTTAATTGGAAGAACGTTGAATGTGGGAGATAAACTCTCGTTTTCTTGCACAGCTGTAGTTTGTGCAACTACATTATTTGTTGAATTCATTATAAGGAAACGAGTTCTAACTGAAAATGTCTAATTTATCATCGAGTGTAAAACGTGATGTTGTCGATGAACTGCACAAACCAGCAAGGAAAAACTTTCGCCGTCGTCGAGTTATAATAAAAGGTCTCAGAGATCTCTTCCAAGCAGATTTAATTGAAATGCTTCCTTATTCAAAGATAAACAAAGGATACAAGTACATTCTGGCTGTGATCAACACATTTTCTAAATTTGCTTGGGGAATAGCATTAAAAACAAGACAGGTAAAGAAGTAACCAAAGCTTTTCAAACAATCTTATCTGAAGGTAGAAATTCTATACCGAGAAATCTGCAAACAGATAACGGAAAGGAATTTTACAATGCAGACTTTCAAGATTTAATGAAGAAGTATAAAATTAATCACTACAGCACATATTCTAATTTAAAAGTTCGATAGTTGAACGCTTTAATAGAACATTAAAACAAAAATGTGGAAAGAATTTAGCATGCAAGGAAATTTCAGCTGGTTCAAGTTATTACCACAACTAATCGAAGAATACAACAACACAGTTCACAGTACGACGGGTTACAAACCTAGTAAGATAAATCAAAGAAATGCGAAAACTATTTTACAGTCCGTCTACAGCAATATTAAAATTGTGGATCCAAGAAGTGCAAAATTTAAAGTTGGAGATCATGTGCGCATCAGCAAATATCGACAAGCATTTGCGAAAATGTACACTCCAAATTGGTCTAACGAAATATTTACAATTTCATCAGTGCAGAATACTAATCCTCGAACATATCTAATTAAAGACGCTGACGGTGAAGCTATACTTGGTGGGTTTTATGAGTACGAATTACAAAAAGTGAAACATCCTGATGTATATTTAATTAATGTGTTGAGAAAAAGGTAATAAAGCACTAGTTAGTTATTTAGGATTAAGTTCTAAACATAATGCTTGGATACCAAAACGCAATGTTTTATAATAACTTTTTATTAACTATAATTAGAAACATACATTATTTACAATAAATATATTTTACGAACTAACATATATATATTTAATCTATTTACTATTTTTATTACTTTTTTCTAATTCCTTTTCTAATTCCTTTTCTAATTCTTCAATTAATTCTTTCAGTTTTCTATCTCTTTCTATATCAGCTATTTTATAATGACCCCATGTGAGAGTATGAATCTTGTCATCCAGAATATAACGTTTATCATCTTTCGATGATAATGCAACTTTATTTTTCAACTCTGTGTACACCGTATGAAAATCTGAATGAAACACGTACATTTTTTTTAAAATGAAACCATCTCGTTCAATAATTTCTTTGTAGTCATCCACAGTTAAGTATTTATCTATAACATATTTTTAACACCTTTCGCTTTCTTAGTACATTTTGAAGTAAGCTTTACACAATAGGCTTTCGCGCCTGTACCAACGAACGATTCTATTACTTGTCCGGCGTATTCATCTTTGAATCTTCCAATAATTGATTCAGTTTGAGGCATTTCATGAATATTATTTGTTGGGTAATTTGAAGTATCAAATTTATTTAAATTTTGCTTTATATCTTCGTACACATTACCAGTATTAACGGATAATATTAAACTGTCCGTATCGGTATATAATAGAGCTGCATGATTGTTATATTTTCGTTTTATGAAATTATAATAAAACTCGTACATTACTGTTTTCGATATTTCCAAAACACAAAATCCTACGTATAAGGTTTGTTATAATTTACTTGTACTTTGGTTAATTCTATTGCGACCAGGTGATCACTAAAAATTTTACTCGATTTGTAGTTCGGTTTAGCAATCAATGATTCAGCTCCCGGTCTCCGATTATGACTTTCCCACCTGGTAGCTAATTTAATGTCGACGCGATTCTCAACATTTTCCATGGTCTTACCGAAGACACTATTATTAGTTAACTTGTAGAAATTTTTTTCAAATTCGTTTTTCGCTTCAGCTCGTTTCTGCGAATTAAAGTCTATATATATTTTTAACCAACGAGACTGTTTAAATTAAATTGCCCTGTGAATTTGAATTAATGTTAAACCATGTTCCAAACATTGCTTTAGATTTAAATAGTGAATTACGTATTTGGTTTTGTTATAGAGATTTGGAATAAGTTTACTATATTTTGACTTTGGTGGAATTATGTTTTCCGGACAAAACGGCAAATCGTTGTGCTTTTCATGTAAATAAGTCGGATATTCCAAATCTACTTCGAATACGTATCCAACATCTGAATTTTCTTCGAATTCTGAAATGTTAAGATTGTTAATTTCTTCTCTGCTTAACCAAGTAAATTCTCCCCATGGAAATCTCGAACACATCGCATGCCCGTAGAGATTTGTAGCATCAAGATAAAGTAAATAATTAGTTGCCTTGCTTGAATCAAAGCTCTGTAAAAATTTATTATTAGCGTTTTCAATTCTTTTAGTGCACATGCTCACTCCACCACGAATACCCATTCTGAAAAAGTGTAACATATCAACATCCTGTAATAATTCTAACTTAATTTTCGTCATTCGTAACATTGCATCCCAACTTAATCCCGGAGCTGTGAAAAATGGCAAGGGTCAAGTTTATAATTATCAATACAAAGATCTCTGAAATTTTCAAATACGTCTGCTAATAATAAAATATCTGATGTTACATATATATCGCTGTAATCACCCATACTTTTACAATTAAATAAATTCCAAACGCGCTGTGCTCTTTCATAATCTTCATCACTAATGTGTTCATCATAAAGCACGTCATAAAATTCTTCTCTAGAAGGTAAGGTGGGATAATCTAATTTCTCGAATGAGTTAATAAAACAATATGGAAAACCCCTTTTGCCGTACTAATTTAAACATTTCATCGTCATTGAAATATTTCCTAATTTCCCTACATTGCCAATCTTCCAAGTATGAGCCTAATTTTTCCAAAGACGATTGCATGAAACGAAAAGAATCTACAAATCTTATTTTGAAATAGACTTTGCGCATTTTTCCTTTACAATCTATCTTATCCCCTACGTGTATTAATTTCGAAAAAGATATATATTTTTCTTTATTTTGTGCGATCACATCAACGTCCTCTCCTTCTAATGCCATCGTCTTCACAAATAAATGACTATCATAATTAGAAAGATTATGAAAGAAAGCTGGAATGAATTTTGGTATTTTAAAATTAACATTACACACCGAATGAGCAGCTCCTCTAAACGCTCCAGTTAAATGTTCATGGTCTCGGACTTTTTCCTTAACATCCAATATTGGTCTTTCACAAATATGACACATCGTTGCGCTGTCGTAGACCTCTTTTTCTTCTCGTGTTAAATCAAGCATTGGTTTAATTTTACTTAAATATTTATCATAAATCTCTTTAATATGTTTTTCTAACGATTTCATAAACTCAGTAGCAGCATTTTGTCCGCGATATAACTTTAATTTTGACAAATTGTTATTAAAGCTACACTTAATATAATACGCAAAAGAATGAGGTTCGTGTTCATAACATTTAACTGTGAAAGACTTATCTGGAGTTGGTTCAACTCTATCTAATGGTTTTAGTAAAGCCTCGAAATCAGCGTACACAACAAAGGGTAGTTTCAATTGCTTCTCAAAATTTTCAAATTGTAATATATTTTCTGGGATAGATTCACCATATTTATTTATTTTTAACTCTGCTGATGGTAAAATTGTTTTGATAATTTTACAATCTTCTCTTTCATGTCGTTGCAATTTTTCTACACATGGAAAGTATATTAAACATCCTTCACAAATATATTTCTCGTGACCGTGGTGTGACGTCTGTTTTGACACTAAACGCGATAAATTTTTAATCCAACAATAGTGAGTATTTTCGTTACCGTCATCAACCAATAACAAATTTATATGAATATCTTTTCGATTTTTAGTAAAATGTAGCGGTCCTACAACTTCATAGACTATAACGTTACCGTTATAATGGGAAGCAAGTCCATAAACATTTATAGAAATATTGTTCTGACTTTCAAATTTTTTCACATCACAAACTTTCAGTGGAAATTCTAAATCTGTGAAATCTGCTACCGTGCTATAATGGGGATACGAAGATATCCTTTGAGGAAGACCTGTCGGTTGACACATCGCTGATGTTATCGCCCAGGCAAAACAAGCGTTGTCATTATTTCTAACGTTTATGACTGCCTTTTTCGCACTTATTGAAGCCGGTAATGACATGAAGCTGGATGCTCTCAAAGGATTATATTTATTAATGTTGACTTCCATATACAAAATTCTGCACAAAGTCCACCCTGCAACAATATTTACAACATTATACATTATTCCAAAAGAATGTATTAATTAATTTCTTTACCTGAATCTCGCTCCTGAAACTCTGACATTTTAGCATGAATTTCGTTCACGAAGTCTCGATATATATTATATATATCTGTTCCAAAACAAGTTATTTTATTTTTGGTATTGAAAGATTTTATCTCGGTACTTTGTTTAGAATCCAAGAAATACACTCCGAAAATTTCGACATTCCATTTTAACGCTTTATGAATATCCAATATACTCTGAACCAAAGTTAATACTTTTCTTGAATATTATACGTAAAGTCGTCAACGTCCACATAGTTGTAGGGTTCCGTGATACGATACGAAACAATTTTATCACCGAATGCACCTGCTATCTTTTCTACACCATTATCAACAATTACAAAAGCATTGCTTTTATGTGAATTACTACGTAGGTGTGCCGACAAACACTTTCTGTTAACGTATATTTCACACACATCACATTTCACGACATTCACGGGGTCAAGAACTTTGGATGGACCGGCTTCATTTAATTTTAAACGTTTACCGTGACATGCTGTACGCATGTGTCGATTCTTATTATCAACTCTCGTAAATTCTTTTCCGCACTGATTACACTCAAACATGTTTTTAGAACTGTTATTTCGATCACGTTCAATACAATAGGTTAACTCAACGTGAGTGTCACACTTCATCTGTAGGTACGAATTTATACACCTCCTTATATATGCTACATACTTTAAGGTTAAAGTGGTTTGAAGATCATGTTAAGGTTACTTCGAGGATACATTCAAGGTCATATGAAGGTTACCTCAAGGTTATTTCGAGGTCACATCAAGGTCACCTTAAGGTCGTTTCAAGGTCACTTCAAGGTCACTTCAAGGTCATTTCAAGGTCGCCTCAAGGTCATTTCAAGGTCACCTCAAGGTCACTTCAAGGTCATCCCGAGGTCACTTCAAGGTCACTTCAAGGTCACCTCAAAGTCATTTCAAGGTCACCTCAAGGTCACTTCAAGGTCATCCCGAGGTCACTTCAAGGTCACTTCAAGGTCACCTCAAAGTCATTTCAAGGTCACCTCAAGGTCATTTCAAGGTCACCTCAAGGTCATCCCGAGGTCACTTCAAGGTCAACTCAAGGACATTTCAAGGTCACCTCAAGGTCATTTCAAGGTCACCTCAAGGTCACTTCAAGGTCATCCCGATAGAACCTCCTCCATGTCAAGGTTATGGCGAAGGTCACGTCAGGGATAGGCCGATTCTGGAACCTCCTCCGACCTTGACCTTGAATTTTTCCGTCAAGGTCGGAGGAGGTTCCAGAATCGGCCTATCCCTACTACTCTCAAATTCGACGTCATAAGCCGGCTGAGGAATTTCTCTAATCTTTTGTAAATCAAGCCGCATTGCGAAGACAACACGTCACCTATCTTATCTTCGGGTACGGCCTTGTTAAATCGACGAGGCAGAAACTCAACAAACTCTTGATCGAGTTCCGCCTGCAATGATTTTCCAAATTTCGTATTTATATATTTTAAATCGGACAACGGGTACTTGCGGTCGATTTCCAGCTCCGACAACTTCTTAATAGGTAATGATTGTAACGAATTAGCACTATTTATATTCGAAATGGTATCCACAATTAACACGTACAGAGAGAAACGTAAAATGAAGTCTTTTCTGTAAGGACAGGCGACACAAACTAAAGTGCAGTAGTTAGCAGAATGCACGCGCATTTTCCTTATCATTAAATTGCAATGCAATGAGTAATATACGTGCGCATTAGATTTAAAATTAAAAATACAGGGTGTTTCATAACTCGAGGTGAAGAATTAAGGAACGTATACGGGGTGATAAAAAGAAGTAAAATATTTATTTCATAACACAAAAATATTTAACATTTTTCAAAACATTACCGCGTACACGTTCCTTAATTCTTCACTTCGAGTTATGAAACATCGTGTATAATACGTTTTTTTTTATTGGTTTAAAATAAATTACGCTCACATTTTTTCCCCTCCTCCTTATTTAAGACCATAAGTTTGCTTTCGACCGTTTAGTTTCACGGCGTGCGTAAGTAAGTGCAAATAAACATCTGAAAATGGCATCATCGTCGTTAGAGTTTCTGGAAAGTTTTCTGCAAGAATGCAGACCAAGTAGTGATTTTCGTTTTGTTAGCGAGGTGTCTTACAAGCTAAGCAGATCTGCAAAAATTTCAACGGGACTCAGTGTAACGAATAATTTTGAACCGTTGGTAAAACTAACGTACAGCTCAAAACCAAAATGTTTAACGTTTAACGGCGACGAGTGGAATCAATTCATCGAATACTTTCCTCGCATTGAAGATCATCTGAAATTAAAAAGTACGAGGTGCCAACAATGTGCGTGTACGGAGGAAGACACGAAGACGATTTCCAATTTCGAGCTTTGCGACAGTGATATCGAATTATTTTTTATCGAGTCCAAAGGTAAATTTAAAGTGAAAATTATTAAAAGCGAAACAGAAATAGAATTGGATAAATTTACGTTTAAAATATTTAAGTAAATTATTACATGTCGTCGGTTACCGCATCAAAATGCTAGAAAAACTTACGTTCGACGGCTACTACAATAAAATTATAGAATTAATCGCCACTTATCTCCCAGATAATGAAAACTTAATTTCGTATGCCCGTAATTTTATTATTGGAATCCCAAAAGCAGAGGACGGAAATGTGCAATGGTATTCAGAAAGTATCGATTGTTTGCTGGAATTGTTGGCAAATCATGAAGACAAAATAAAACTCTACGTGGGGAGATATAAAAACTCGATTTTAATGGGATCAGCCGTCGTCGATCAGTCGCAATGAAAACGTTAGAAGAGATACTTGAAATCGTGAATAAAATATTGGAATATAACAATCAAAATTTCGGTTTGAACAGTATCAATACGGATCTAATTCCCTACATTCCCAGATGCATTTTACTGCAACAATCTACGTTAAATTTAATTGATATTTGGGAGAAATTACCTTGTTATTTACATTATAACACCGGCGAAACGCAGTGGGACGGACCTCCGATTTCTCTGCATTTGTGTCCTGTGTGCCTAAACGACGAGAGTGCGTCCGTGTGAAAATAGGTCGCCTTGCTGCCGCGATTGTTTTCGCGGTAATTACGAACAATACGTTTTATATAAACATTAATAATTCGAACATAACTGAGTGTTACGTGTGTACAGATTACGAAAATAGCGTTTGGCCTAAGAATTAGATTCAGCTTGCTTGGAAAGGTTCGAACATGTTCGACGTAAATTTAACAAATCAAGATCAAACGTTGCTGTATTACAAACTTCGTTGTTTTCATCAAGGTCGTCGGTAAGTTGAAGACAGCGACTGGAAGATTGCGCTAAAATTTCGCACGAATATGCAGATAATTTTTTTGACTCGGAATATGTCAACTTAACGCAAATTGATTTTAATCATAATTTGTTTTTGTATAACGATAATGAAAATACTTATTGTTCGCATGCATTTTTCGGAAGTTGTATCGCACTATTTTTCAATATATTGTTAACGATAATTTGTATGTGCCATATAAAATGTGTTTTTATTAATAATGTGTTTAGTTAATAAAACTATTTTCTTTAGAAATAAGCAAATCAATTTATTTCTACGTTCATACGATATACAATTAAACAATATTTGACAGTTTAACCCAAGATTTTTCAGATATGCCCAACCATTTCACGTAGGCTTTTCCCCCTTACTTTTTCAAATTTTTTTCCACTAAATAAACATCTTCTTGTTTAGCACGTTGGAGTTCTTCGTTATAGAAGGCGCCCAAAATAGGTTGCTTCGACATGTCTTCTAGTAGGTAAGTAACGGGATCAGTAACTTGATTTTTAACGATTTTGAACAGTTCCGTGGACCACGACGGAGTAAATCCCTTTAAGAATACTTCTTTAAATTTGCTGATGCGAACATCACCGACACGAAATTTCGCTTTGCCCGCAATTTTAATCTTGTTATATATCGTTTCTAAAAGCATCTTTTCATTCGTCTTGTTGACATCTTTAGGGGCCATGCCTATTGTTCTGTGCACACTCGCGTTTTATTTATCCACAATCGTTTGCAATAAATCGAACCATTTAAATTTACCGCGCATACTGAATTCTCTGCATAGGTTTTCTTTAATTGTCCGTATAACTCTCTCTACCATGGCGGCCTTTATCGGAGAAAATGTTGAGTAATGATTTATTCCGTATCTATTTGTCAAATCTTTAAACTTTTGGTTGTAGAACTCTTTTCCCTCGTCGGTGTGTAAATTTGCGGGCGTCCTCTTGTCGGTATTCAATATTTCGAGCATAGCTTGAGTTATGAGCTCGCCTGTCTTCCTTTTCACCGGTTGCGCCCACAAATGCTTAGAAAAGCAATCTATGACAACTAAAATGTAATTATAACCTTTATTTTCACGCGCATAAGGAATACATTCGCACAGATCAGCTTGCCAAAGATCGTCCACAGACTTTACAATTATGGATCTCCTCGAAAAATTTTTCCTCGCAGGTTTGTGTAACTCATTGACGACGTCACGTTTAATTTGGCTCATTGCTGGCAATTTTATTGTGTCCTTCACCGAACCGCTGCTCCAACTTATCTAATCTAACATTAATCAGCTTCACTTGTTCTTGAAATACGTTTAGCTCTCGTTTCAGATCGCCGAGGTAGAAAGCGTTGGATGCTTGCGATCGAAATATTCCTTCGATTTTAGATTTCACGTCCATAACTTGATTATGTAAATTTTGTAAGGTCCTAGAATCATTTTTGATTTTTTCCTTTATCTCGTCCACGTATTTTTTATTGGTCGTGTCTTTTGGATTGATGCTCGAGCCGACGTTGCACAGTCGTTTGTTCCCGATATCATAATGTTTATCACTTGTGAGAGAAAATCCTAAACCGGGAGGTCCTCGAGTTGTTTTCGTTTTGCGTAAATATCTGCCGAATTTTTCGACACTCATTCGATAACATCGGCTTCTTTCAGCTCTTCGATGATCGCAATAATCTCGTTATTATGGCCCGTATGTCCTGCCTTTTTTTTTAATTGCACGTCGCGTCGCTATCGCCGATTCGCCAAGCGTCCGTAACAGGATTATAGCGAGTGCCGTACACAGTATCGTACTCATTATTGACGTCTTTTAATAAACCATCAATGTATGATCTGGGAAGTGGATCGTACATCTTAAACTTTTCCTTTCTAGGTGTGGGAGACATTATTTGATATAAATTTTGGTAATCGGAAAGTCTTCTCTCTTCATCGATTTCTTCTTCCTCCTCGGACGAAAACGGATCATATGCGGCAACAGCTTCCGATTCAACAAAACTGGGTTGCGGAAGACTGAGTTGCCTTTGCAGTTGTCGTTGCTGTTGTCGTTGTCCGGGAACAGCTTCCGATTCAACAAAACTGGGTCGTTGTTGAACAACAACGTCCGAAGAAAACGGAACAACGTCCGAAAACGGACTATATCCGCCAACAGCTTCCGATTCAACAAAACTGGGTTGTGGAAGACCGACTTGCTTTTGCAGTTTTCCTTCTGGTTCCACCAAGCTATCGTCGGCAGATTTCTTTACAGATAAGAAATAACCGGAATCTTTTTCAGTTTTTACCGTTCGCTCATGTTCTTTGAGAGACTTGGTGATCGGTTAATACTTTTCCTCCAGCTCATAGTCTCGTTCCAATTTACCTCTTTTCAAAGCCAGATACTTGTTTCTTATTGCTTTACTTGCTTTGATAATTTCTAATTTCATTTTCTTCTTTTTGTCCATTCTTAAACCAATTGGCTGGTTCGAAACCGGTTAATATCCGCTTCCGAGCAGTTAAAACCAGTTGTAAAGCTGTTTTAGTTGCCTGGGCCCGGTTCTTCCACCGGTTAATATCCGTTTCCGAGCAGTTAAAACCAGTTCTTCCGATCAGCTACCGGTTGTAAAACTGTTTTGATACTGTTTTAGTTGTCTGGATGCGGCGACGCTTATATCAGTATGTAACTGTCAAATCCTTTACGATATCTTCTGTCTTTTATATCATGCTCCTTATCAATGCAAATAAATCCGTATTTCTTCGTCCAACACTCAGCACACATCGATTTAAATTGATCGAATGACATGTCCATGCATACGTGATCCTCAAATATATGCCAGAAATTCGTCTCGTCTTGTTTAAATAAAATCAAAAAGTTAGCGTTGTCGCGAATTAAATGTTTAGGGATTCGGGTGTAAGTTTGACAGAGATAAAACAATTAATCCTTTTATGACGACCCATACTAAAGTAATCTCGTATCTTATCCTGCTTATCGCAAGCGACGTCGTCGAATATGAAAACCGAATTCTATTTTGCATCCTTCGGATTCAGTATTTTTTCGTTGTCTTTAAACGCAAAGTAGTTTACTTCTTTCACTTCACTTAAAATTTGCTCCAATGCTCGATATTTCGGTTGATACAGGGACTTGGAGTAAACGTAGACATTTTCGAAGGACAGACCGTTCGAATGGACGATCAAAGAAATCGCAATATTGGTTTTTCCAGAATTTGACGCTCCCGCGACGAGGCATCCCATTGTTGAGGGTAAAAAAGGTGTGACGGTTCAATTCTGTCTCTTCGCACAAAAAATTCATAGTCATTACGAGAAGCTTATGCGCCTGCTTGACAATGGGCTCATTTGACATTTTTTTTATATATCAAATTTGGAAACTTTATCATGTGTTTAACTAATATTTCCTAGAAAAAAAATTTTTTGTTCGTGTTTTAGACCATTAAAAAATTAATGAAAATAACCTATCCGTAAACGCTAGCCGTCCATGTTGTGACGTCATAGCATCCGTCCAGGGGTACGTTCGTAAACTATACCTTCGAGTGCATTTTGGACCTATAATCGCATCTTTCTCATTCACTATTTTAACATATTTT
Source organism: Dorcus hopei (assembly GCA_033060865.1). Lineage (NCBI taxonomy): Eukaryota > Metazoa > Arthropoda > Insecta > Coleoptera > Lucanidae > Dorcus > Dorcus hopei. The sequence continues at coordinate 37,411,569 of CM065422.1, forward strand.
GCATCTCGCTCATCTGGTCAAAAGTCTTATGTTTACGTTCTTTACACTACAAGTATTTCCATGACAACCAACGAACTTCTCACACCCTACTTAAAATGGGATACCCGATAAAGTGAAATAAATAGTACGTTGTTTTATTTCGCAATAATGGCAACTAAAAAATCTAATTATAAATACTGTATTGTTCCGGAATGTAAGAATACAACTGTGTCCGCTCCTGACAAAATATTCTTGCCTGCCAGATCTTTAATAAATATATACATAATGTTTAGAATAAAATATAAATTGAACAGGGTACTTGTGCCTTTGTAGTTTAACTTCTCTCATTTCTACGCTAATGTAATCTTTATTTGTGTTAAAATAATCAATTTCCATTATAATGTCGACCTCCAGAAGATAACTTGAATCCGCTTTTACATAATTCTCTTCTAAGGAGCACATTGTATGTATTAATTGTGCACTTTTAAGCATAAGCTAAATATAGAATTATGACAATTGCTAATGATTGTAATGATAACACCTTTTAGAAACTAAATAGTTTCCTGAACTGTACGTATCTGTGACCTGCCACCGGCCGCCGCCCATGCGAAAATTGCTAAACGGATGCTATGACGTCACACGAAGATGGCGCGTAAGCTGTCGCGTTTCAAACGCAATGACTTTTTAAAAATTAATTGTTTCTCACGCATATTTTTTTATTGAATTTAAACGTAAAATTTATGATTACTAAACAATAAAGAATATATTGTTAATAAAAATTAGTGAAAAAAAGATATTCGAAAACGACCCTATTCGCATGTTTCACGTACGCGCGCACGACTATATATAATGTAACTTCTGCTTCTGTTGACCAGTCTCTCAGACCAAATGACTACGCGTGGTGGTGCAGGTCTCTTAAATTCTCTCATCAATAAATTACCGTTCGAATTGCATCTACCCGGAGGTTACCAATTCTGCGGATCCGGTACGAAATTAAAAGAACGTTTGGAACGCGGAGACGCCGGCATTAACGAATTAGATCGAGCCTGCAAAGAACACGATATAGCGTACTCCAGGTACAAAGATTTATCAAACAGACATTTGGCAGACAAGAAGCTAGAAGAGCGCGCTTGGAATCGCGTTAAATCGAAAGACGCAAAACCCGGAGAGAGAATAGCGTCTCTTGCTGTTACTTCTGCAATGGAAATCAAACGAAAACTCAGAAGCGATCACGGCGGCGGAGGTTCTCATAAAGTGGCCTTGGGAGAAGTGTCAGGAAAATTCGCAACAATGTCAAAAAATTCGATCGTCTGGACAATGCGAATGAAGCTATAAAACTTGCGAGAGCATCGGCCAGGTTGCTCTGAAACAAGCCGGTGGTAAGAAGAACATTCGAAAACCTCGAGTCATAGCCGTTCCGAAAATAGGAGGCGTCATACCGTTTCTCATACCGTTGTTAGCGGGTCTCAGCGCGGCGGGTTCTCTTGCCGGAGGATCTGCAAGCATTGCGCACGCAATTGGCAGAGCTAAAGAGGCCAGAAGGAAGTTGGAAGAAGCAAAACGGCACAATCGACCATCGCGCCGGGAAAGAACGGCGACGGATTATATTTGAAACCGTATCGCAAGGGACTCGGTCTCTACATTCGTCAACCGAAACAACAAAAAAACTAACTGATAGACTGTCCCGAACAGCCCTGACCGATTTCTATCTGGCGAAATTTGCAAACAAAAACGTGCCACATTTTAGAGGCGTTTTTATGCGTGAGGATTTACCTAGAAAACCTCGTAAATTCGAAAGCGGCATAATAACTTTAGATTCTAAAAACGGTCCCGGAACGCACTGAGTCGCTTTTCTTAGAAGAAATAAACACGTGCTGTATTTCGACAGTCTTGGAAATCTTCCACCGCCGTCGGAAGTGATTCGATATTTTGAGGGCAGTCGAATAATCTACAATCACAAGAGATATCAAAAATTCAACGCCAACAATTGTGGACATCTGTGTTTAGAATTTCTATACAGGGTGGGCCAACAGTGCGTGGGCGGAAGATTGTGGCTTTATTGTTGAATATTATATAATGATTCATTATCCTTGGTAAATTTGATTCTCACATATTGGCTACGAATTGTTAAATATGAAGAAAACCAGTCACGAACTACCCCACGAATACCGTACATTTCTAATTTAGACAGAAGTAGAGTATGGTCGATGCAATCAAATGCCTTGCTCAAGTGGCATAAGGTAGCCGCTGATTTTACTCCTCTGCCCATAGACAAAGTTATATCGTTAATAAAAGAATGTATCGCAGTTAATGTTGAAAAGCCTTTGCGAAAACCATGCTGCTTATTGGTAATTATATTATGCTTATTTAAGAGGAATCCTTGCGGAATTACCTCTCTCGAGTTGATATTTTAGTCGTTTGCATATCCCCATCAAAGTCACATTAATGCCGCGTTTCCACGAGGCCAGTAAACAAGCCAGTAGCTGGAGTCCTGTGACTGGGCCTTGCCAGTACAGTGAATTCCTATTTCAACATGGCTAGTTCACTGGAGCCAGTTAGCGTCCAGTGATGTTTACACGGAGCCAGTGACTGGAGTCCAGTCACAGGACTCCAGCTACTGGCCTGTTTACTGGTCTCGTGGAAACGCGGCATTAAGGAGAAATGTTTCGAATTTTATAATTGGTTGGCCGTAACTACACGTGTACTTAAAACGTTTCATCGGTTACTCATAGAGCTTTTCTTGTATCTTTGTCTTTTACACATAACTTTTAATGAAATGTTTTTTTGGGAAATATGCCTATTCATCTAATGAGCATCGCAATTAGAAATATGCATATGTAAATCAAATGAAATTATTAAATAATATTGCTTTATTGAATTATTAATAAAGACTCGAGGATCTAAGCCCATTTGGTCGCCCAGATGCCGATTACGCACCGTTACACTATCGGAGTGGCGCAGATCTGAATTGATCGATTGCCCAATGTAACAGAGACGCGCATGGTTGAGTAATTCACACGCATTCGAATACGGAGCAGGTCCTATATTTTCGTCATTTTGTATTAATTTAAAGATAATTTTAAAATTCCTCTCCTATTGATTATTAAAATTAATTATTAAATAACATTCCAAGTGTACTTCCGTGACATTCGTTTGTTTTGCCGTGAGAATATCTTTAAAACAAGAAAATGATCGCTCAACATCACAGTTTGTAAGAACTAGGTTTTCAATTCTTTAAATTCAGATAATATTTTAGAGTCATGGGAAATGTTAATGATATTTAATAAAAATAAAAACAATGAAAAATAGAAAATATGTATGGACAAAGAAAAAATTAAAATAAATTTAAAATGTTACATAAACTGAAAAATAAAATAACAATAAATGGGGCGTAAACAATAAAAACAACAAAAATCAAAATTCAACAACAAAATATTAACAACCAAACGCAGAATTTACTATTTCAATCGTAGAATTCCTATTCATCGGAAGTATAACGAGAAGTGTATTGTCCCCGTCCACGCGTAGAATAAAACGCCTCTGCATTTGGGCTTAAAGATTCGAAGCCTTTAATTATTATTGATAGGCCAGATAACAGCCATCAATAAACTTGACCAGTAAAGAAATTACGTCCGACCTAGTCCACATTTCAAGAGAATTATTGCATTGCAGTGGCATTTGGAATTTTTTCCTGGTTTCACAAAAAATATCATCAATGCTCTTTATGTAATAATGTTTTGGTACAAATTTCAGATTAAAAAAAAATTACATATTAATTTCGATGTTTTCTAAATTTTTGTTATTTTAATGGGTAAATTAAATAATATCAAGAAAAAAGTAACGTACAGGAAAAGAAAAATCGGTGCGATTAATAAAACTAATACCGACAAATTTATAACTTCTTTAATTATGAAATGTATAGGTAAGTTCTAACAAAATGTAGGTATCTATAGCTATAATGAACACAATATTTTAGATTGTATAGAACCAAAATTAGAAACAATTTCTACATCAAAATTTGAAAAAGAGCCAGCCATGCATTTAGATAATTTATCGACATCAGATTCCAATTATTTGACAAAATGGAATTACAAAACGGATAACTGTACGCCTGTACGCAGCATAAAAGAAAGATGTACATACCGGTCTGTTTTTTAATATGATATTAAAATAATATCGGAAAAAGCAAGAATTTCAGCGACTCAGAATGTAAGTGTTTTTTTAGACCAACATAAATATCAGATCCAAAAAATTATTAAAATGATTCAATGCTTGTAGAACATTCGTTAGAAAATAACCATAATTTTTATTTTGAAAATAAAAAGTGAGCAAATAAAAATCAGATCAGAGTAGGAGGTGCCATGTCTGTGATTAACTGAATTAATTAATGTAATACATTCATGGACTGTCAAATTTATTGACTATTTATTTAATCACAGACATACATTTCCTTGGCACCGCTTACTCTAATCTGATTTTTATTTGCTTACCGTTTATTAATACATACATATTTTATACAGGGTGTCCGTTTTTCGAGCCTAACCATGGGGATTTCGGTTATCTTAAGAGATACGAAGTTTTGCTACCTACCTGTAGGCCAGAAAATTAGTGGGAGGGACTGACGTTTCTCCAGCACCGCTCCGGCAAAGCTCTTGGAGAAGGGAGGTTCGACGTAACCCCAAAGCAAAAGGAGGACAAAGTAAATAAAATAAAAAACACCAGCTGAGCACACTTGTTTTTATTTAAAATGCTCAGATATTAGATATTGAAAGAAATATTACACAAGTACAAGTTCGGCCCTGCAAGAGGTCCCAATAATATGAACACAAATGTTAAAAATTAAATAAAGCAACACGCTAAAATCAATCCGACCGAACAGATCTGTTCCTCGGTCACAAATATTACGTAGGACGTAGGGCGATTAACGAATTTAACTTCAATATCAAAATAACGGTGAGTCAAAACTACCCCGCGGTAATGTGAGTCAACACAATTGAATCAATAATAATAATTAGAGAAATTCCGACCTTGATAATTAAATCCCAACACTCAGCATCAATGTCGATCAGCTGTCAACTAGAGTGCCTTAAATAAGAGTGAAGACAATGGTGAAGTCAATTTCTATTGGTGCAAGCGATTTTCAACCTTATTTACCAAGGTCGGTAGCCATTTTCGTGCAAGAAATAGGCATGTTTCAGAATTTGGTCTACCAGTTTAATTTATCAACCACCGGAGCATTCCAGCAGGCAGATTCCGTTCGGACCGTTCCACAATTCGTGTCGAATTAGACTTAGACAGTAGCAAGAATAGCGAATTCGACTCTAATTGAGGAACGGAATCTGCCTGCAGACTTCAGTGGTTGTATATTTAATGATGCGTTGGTAGAGACCCCGGTTTAATGTACCGATTACATTCGGTGAATTGTGAAATAGCCTACGTGTATGTGGTGCAGACGGATATTTTAATAATTGTTAATTTAGTAATTGTTCTTTGTTTTGAGGTAGGTTAATTAAATTAGTTAAACTTAATTATTCAGTTTGTAGGTATATATAATCCGTCTGCTTTTTATTTTAATACGCCTTTGTAGTTACAGAAAGAAAATAGTAACGATAAACCGGTTGGCACCACCTAATTTTGAACTTCCCTCCTATCCCTTCCAATTTAGCCCAAAAATGACGCCGCATGTCTTCACTCTTATTTAAGGCACTCTACTGTCAACTAAGGTACTAAATCAACATTTAAAAAAACGTCTAGACCAACATAAATATCATATCCAAAAAAATAATCAAAATCATTCAATGCTTGTAGAACACTCATTAGAAACTGACCATAATTTTGATTTTGAAAATACTAACATTTTATATTACGAGTCTAATATTTTCAAAAGACGTTTTATTGAAATGTGTAAAATAAAAATGTCGTCGAATTCTATTAATAAACGTACTGATTTTGCAAATTTAAACGATACATTTTGTAGTTTTCTCGATTCCTTAAATAGAACATAGATCTGTCAATTTTGTAACATTTGTAATGTTCAAATTATTTTTAGATTAAAAAATAAATATAATATACATAAAAAAAAAATCAAGTTACTTTTTCAGTTTCCATTGACAACCTTGTTTATTTTGACAACATAATTTTCACTTCTGACGAAGCAGTCGAACGACTGCGAAACGTAAAGTGTATAGTTGCGCGATTTAGTGTCCGCTTAGAAGATTTTGTGATACAAATTTCATCGGACAAGAACCAACTGTAAATATACTTAGTATAGAGGTAACGCATTTAGTGATTTTTTATATCTATCCTTGTCGCACATTCCTCTCATCTAGGGATAAAAAACAGTTGGAAATATTATTCGAAGTGACGTTTGTCAAAGTTACTGTCAGTGGTTAAGAAAATTGAGTTTAAATATCGCATCCCAAACTTTTATCGCATGACATTTAATGATTCCGCCTTTTTCGTAAAAGAAAATCCTGCACATCTTAAAATAACAACTTTTTGATTGTAAATAACTTAACAGACTTAACTAGACATAACCTAATACACTTTTAAATTGAAACCAGTGACACTGCGGTAAACAGAATTCCCTAAAACAGTTGTCTTCCATATTGCACTTGCGATAATTGTATTTGTCATCTTTGTTTCTCAATCCTCTCACAAGAGGAATGGGATTGCGTTACCTGTACGGAGTGTTGATTTAGTACCTTACTGTCAACAGTGTCGGAGCGTCCTCTCACGGTGGTTAGTAGTGATGTCAATATTGTAACCACGGCCGCCTAGATTAATGAAGCACCAGTGCTTTATACGGCCCTGGTCGCGTTTGAAAAGAAACTGTTCCGTGACAGTTGTCGTTAGTGTGGCTCCCTCTGCACAGTTTTCACTTAAACACATACCATATTTACAGTTGGTTCTTGTCCGATGAAATTTGTATCACAAAATCTTTTAAGCGGACACTAAATCGCGCACTATACACTTAACGTTTCACAGTCGTTCGTCAGAAGCTGTCGAACGACTGCGAAACGTTAAGTGTATAGTGCGCGATTTAGTGTCCGCTTAAAAGATTTTGTGATATAAACACATACCGTTGCCATAGTTACCACGTTACTTTTGACATCTAATTTAAATTCGAATTATTTATTATTTGGAAGATTATAATAGTAATATTTGTTAACACTTAATTATTCTATTTCAATTTCAAATCACAAATAATAATAATATCTACATATATTACTTTTTTGTCATAAAAAATGCGAAGGTGTTGTGTAATTAGGTAATTGCAATCCAGAAGTTACTGCTTTCTATCACAGTTTGCCTGCAGACTTTGATTTAAATTTGAAATGGAGAGATATTTTGACAAATTACACAGGTACTGGGTGTCTCCATAACGTACGGAGGAGATTGAAAGGGTGAATAGAACATCAAAAAATAAGGTAACCTCATCATATAAATTTTCTTCCAAAAGTCAATAATTAAGGAATTATAAGCCCTTTTGTATCCCTTCAGTTATGATATTAACATTTTAAATTCAGGTATAAGGCATATAACGTATTTATTAGATCCTTCCTCCTTTTTAAAGGGTAGTTTTAAGGGGTAACTTTTCAGTATTTTATTCCTAACTTTTCATTTTTACATATTTCATCAAAAATTTACAAAGAGAATATTCTTTAGATTATTTGGCACAAGAAGGCTCTTTTGTTGCATTTCGATAAACCAAACCGTTTTCGAGTAATTGAGGTTTATTAGCTAGCATACGTCCATTGCATTTTGTTGCCATAAAATATTAAAAGTAATCCCCTCAAACTACCTATACAAATCTATATGAAAAGGTTACCTTATTTTTTGATGTTCTATTCACGCTTTCAATCTCCTCCGTACATTATGAGACACCCAGCATAATTAATTCTTTGTATTAGTAAATAGGTAAAAATAAAACTTTTCATTCTGTAGATACTGCACTCTTCTCAAATTATTCGCTGGTTTGCTGCAATCACTTTTCTGAAGATAGTTTTTTCTTCACGTGAAATCGAAAAATGTTAATTGCTGGGATTATTTGGCTCCTGCAATTAACCTTAAATATATTTAAGGTTTAATAATTGTATACACTACTGTAATATTCATTATTAACTGTATTACAAATAATTTTAGCTTTCTAATGGAGATCCAAGTCTTTCTGAAAACGTAATTCCTCAAATTTCTGATGCAAGCGCCACACTTTCGTCTTTACGGTTTAATTAATACAAATACAATTAAAACATTTATTATTAACTATATTACAAAACATTTTACCTTCTCCTCAAACTACAAACATTAGAATTGAAATTAAAGATCTAGCTTATACCACAGTATAAAGAATACAATAGCGCAACTCGCTTGTCGGCACTTTGATCTCTTTACTGGATTTTCATTGACCTCGAGTAGATAAAAGGGGTGTGTCGAACTGTTTGTTCTGCTTTACGTGTGAGCGATTTTGTGGTAAATTGTAAGTTTACACGTTCCCACACACCAGGGCCGGATTGTAGTGTTTAGTGGACGTGGTAAAAAGAAAACAAGGCATAAATAATGTGTATTAACATAATTATAAAGATCCATTCGGTACCAGAGCCGAGAATGAATGAGCTCTGCATCCCGAGATTGTGACTCAGACCTTGCGCGGGATGTTATGCGCGAACTGAATATTTTCATGAGAGTCGCGCTACTGTGTAATCTTTATACTGTGCTTATACTTTAAAGACCGCATTACAGCAGTTACATAATATATGGAAAATATGTGCAAATATTTCCAGATTTATGACATAAGCGACAGAATCCCTCATATTAATCAGCGAGATCCCAATACTGCTCCATATACAGACACTCAAGATGCACGCCTATCATGCTTAATCCTGCAATTTTCTCATTTTATTGGTGATATTGAGTCATGGCCAACTCCATTAACATTCACTGACGTGTATGTATGGCCGTTTCAATTCGTCTTTTAAAAATTTTGACGGTACTCCACTCAGCGCCTCTTGTGAGTTTTTAAGTAATTGCAGTTGCCATTACGTTACTGTCAGTAGTTCTGTAGTATCTTTAATAGAGAGCGCTGAGGGGAGTACTCCACGGCATGCTTTCCGGAACCGATTTTTAGGCGAATTGACACGGCCATACATACACGTCAGTGAATGTTAATGTTGCTGGCCATGATTGAGTTTAGCTCAGCAAAAGCAGGCCTTGCTGGATTAACAAAAGAGACAGCGGAAGCTCAGGTTTTCACTGCTAAAGCACATATCTTTGCATCCAATATTTAATACGAGACTTAAGCGCCTGATCCATGTGCGAGTAAAACCACGGCTTTAGTCTGCGAGCGAGGCTCGTCCTTATTATTGTGCGTCGATCAGCTGAAAACCGCGGTTTTAAAAATCGACGTACTTGGCTCGTGACATGTCAGTTTGGTTTGACATTTTATTTGGTGCTACAACACTGCTAATGGATCACCAACGGAAGCACTAATCAGCAGTTTTTAATTAAACTAATACTCCCCACATAAAGCTTCCATATCGAAACCCGATACATTTCTGTCAAGCGCAAAACTTGACTTGGCTCGCCAATTTTCCTCGCTGATTCATTAGCAACTACACCATTTCCAATTGTAATTCAGAATTCGTTAGTTGCAATTCAGATTTGTCATTTCAGTTTCAGATTGCATCAATTGTAATTCAGATTTATCAACTTAATTTCAGAATTCGTCAAATGTAATTCAGATTAATCAGTTTAATTTCAGAATTCGTTAAATGTAATTCAGATTAACCAGTTTAATTTCAGAAAGCGTTAAATGAATTTCAGATTATATCATTTGTAATTAAGAAATCGTTACTTTTAATAGAGAGAAAGCTTTCTGAATTACAATTGATGTTTCCTGAAATTGAACTGACTAATCTGAATTACAAATAACGAATTCTGAAATTATATTGATTTATCTGAATTACAATTGATGCAATCTGAAACTGAATTAACAAATCTGAATTACAAATGATACATTCTGAAATTAAATTAACAATTCTGAATTACATTTGACAATTTCTGAAATAAATTTGATCTTTTCTGAATTACACTTGGAAATGGTGTAGTTCAGTGAGTAAACACGCCCATTTTAAAACTGCGGTTTTACTCGTCGGTTTTACTCATCAGTTTTACTCGCTTGTGGATCAGGCGCTTTAAACTTTTATTATATTTTATATAAGTTTTAGTTCAGATGCGGTCGAATCAGTTTTTTGGCTTCGTAGTGGGTTAAATGACTTAACAGATTGTAGAGCAGCTGAGTATACACTTCGGCAAATTTTGAGAAGTGGTTTTTTTATCACTCGATGTTCTCGGGTGAGGGAACAACTGATAGGTGAACTTATCAAACTTTATTTAAGAGAATATTAACTAATATTAACAATTTTTAACTCGATCTTAACGGACGTGACGTTTATTTTTCTGATGCCCGCGCTCTATATATTTATTTATTTACTATTTCAAGTTGAGATGGGCAACTGAATAGTAAAAATTGTATCGGCAAAACTTATTTGGACTACTGTAATATAAGATGTGAGTAGATGGCAGCAACGACACAAACCGCGGTAAATTCAAATAACCATTTATTGTATTTTATCTTATTTAATTTTTTAATATACAGGGTGTCCCAACAGTGTGTTCTCGAGCCATATCTCCATAACTATTAAAGATACAAAAAAATTTTCAATACAATTTCGTTTTTAATTTAAGAGATCTACAACACGAAATTATTTTCATCTATACAGAGTGAATCAAAACAGTGGTGCCGGACACAACTATTTTATTTCAAATGGAATGCCCTATATATGAAACCAAATTTGGATTGCCCATAGAATTCTACACATTTTCTGTATACTATTGCCTATACCTAAACCTAACCGTTCTTCAGATATTTAAAATTTTGTCTAAAAACTGCCATTTGCAGCCGTTATTTTATTTATTGATATTTTATTTATTTTTAACTCTAAGAAAAAGATTTTTGGTACAGATGTAGTTGATACATAAGCTTATCATAAGCCATTATTAAATGTACTTTTATCGCTACAGGGTGGTCGTGGTAATAAACAAAATCTCAGAAATTTCAAAATGACAGAACTCAATTTTCTTAAATAGCATGCCCTATATTTTTCTATCCTAAATTCTTCGATTAATAAAGTACTTTCATTTTTGTTAAGTATGTCTTATACCTATCTGCGATATTTTCTGAGATTTTTAGATTTATTTGAATTATTTCTTTTAAAACGAGTTATTGTCTAAGGTGGCCGTGGAAAACGGCAAACAAATGAACTTGTTGACTTTAATAATTAATTTTTAAGCAGCAATAATGTACAGGCATTAGTTAGTTCTGGTACGTGACTCCTTTAAACAGTTATACATTTTTTTGTACTTACGTCATACATGTCCCAAGCTCTCTATGAGCTTGTCAGGAATGCGTTAAGCTGGTTATTGTAATATTCCCCGCTGCGGCTGCGACCAACCTACTAAATGTTTTCCATCGGCATTCGTCTTAAAAACCGGGAAAATGCAGAAAACCTAGTTCGAAGGGGGCGAAATGAATCCTGAACACAATCCGATACATAAGTGTTCCGTTTGTCACATAGAACCCATATGTACCAGGAGGGGATTCGAACACACACCTATAATTGCTCGACCAACCGTCAAGCCCGTTGCCAGCGGATCCAACCAACTTTGGCTATGCAACCATTTAGTAAAGAAATAATTCAATAAATCTAATAATTCATATCTTAACAAGTTCCCAACAGTCTAACACTTTGAAAAATAATTATTAATGTCAACCGGTTTATTGTTTGCCGGTTTTCTACAGCCACCTTAGACAAGTGTTCGTTTTAAAAGAAATAATTCAAATAGATCTGAAAATCTCAAAAAATATCGCAGATAGGTATAAGACATACTTAACAAAAATGAAAGTACTTTATTAATCGAAGAATTTAGGATAGAAAAATATAGGGCATGCTATTTAAGAAAATTGTGTTTTGCCATTTTGAAATTTCTGAGATTTCGTTTATTACCATGACCACCCTGTAGCGATAAAAGTACATTTAATAACGGCTTATGATAAGCTTATGTATCAACTACATCTGTATCAAAAATCTTTTTTTTACAGTTAAAATTAAATAAAATATCAATAAATAAAATAGTGGCTGCAAATGGTAGCTTTTAGACAAAATGTTAAATATCTCAAGAACGGTTAGGTTTGGGTATAGGCAATGGTATATAGAAAATGTGTAGAATTTTATGGGCAATCCAAATTTGGTTTCATATATAGGGTATGCTATTTGAAATAAAAAAAGTTTTGTCCGGCACCACTGTTTTGATTCACTCTGTATAAATGAAAATAATTTCTTGTTGCAGATCTCTTAAATTAAAAAAGAAATTGTATTGAAAATTTTTTTCTATCTTCAGTACTTATGGAGATATGGTCCGAGAGCACACTGTTGGGACACCCTGTATATTTATATAGACTTTGAAGAACTGTTTGGTTGGATGTCAAATACAATATTATAACATTAACAAGCACTTACGCAATATGTAAAATATTATACGTATGTATATGGAGTGTTGTCAAATCAAACAGTTCTACAAATCTTTATAAATAAGATACTTCAATGTTAAAGTCATATTTTATATAAAAGTAAACACCAATGAAATAAATTACTACTAGTTATTTATACCTTTAAATCACTTTTATTATAAATGCAAAGATAACAGTTAGGATTTCGATCTTCATCTCGATTGAAATGTGAAGATTCTGATTTCAAATGTTTCCTATATTCTTATTATCTTAGAATTGGTATATTTAAGGATTATGTACTGTAAATTAAAGTTGCGTCATACATCTTCCGTATAGGTACAATAAAAATCAAACTGACAAATATAACTCATGAAGAGTAAAAGTTAAGTTAATCTAAATTAATCAGAGTGTATTTATCCCACTTTCTGATGGATTAGAATAAGAAAAAAACAACAAAAAATTATTACAGACAACTGAAATATGTACAAAACCTATAGAAAATTCATAAAGAGATTCAAGTAACAGTAAACGTAAATTATTCAGAAAATGTATTTAATTCGCTTTTTGCAGGATTAAAATAAGAAAAAAATTTAATAATAGTACGTTACATTACAAGTCATGAAAGTGGTACTTTGCAGACGAGGATGCTTGTTGAAGAATACGAGGACACATACTTCTTCAAAGCATCCAAGTCAAGCAGCAACACTTTCATGGCAAGTGATGTACTAAATTTTTTCTGAAATCGTTGTTTAAAACTTTCAAAATTGACTTCTCCCACTTTTCAATCAAGTTTGCGTGTTTTGCACGTCGTCACCAAAGCGATTTTGCAAAGTAAAATCGACTAGTCTTGAAAAAATGTGAAATTTGACCAGTCAGGGAAGGGACACTTTCAAGATCAAACTGAGTCTTAAAAGGATCCGCTTTCTAGACGATTTCAGAAAAAAAATATTATTATATTACCTACTACTTAAATATACAAACATAACTTATAAAGAGAGTAACAGTCAATGTAAATTATTGAGAATGTATTTTTCCCAAAATGAAATAAGAAAAAATGAACAGATTATTACTTTCTACTTAAATATGGGCAAAGGTTTGCATCTTTCTATTTATCTTGATGTTGTCTTTCTTCATTCCATTAATTCTTTTACAGTACCATGGAACACCAATTTTAATTATTGCCTTAATAATCGACGTTACTATTGCTGAAGGATGAATGGTACACGTCACAAATGCGAAGGAGACTTGATTTTTAATTGCATCAGTAATATGTAATAGGAGTTAATTCCTTCTTCTTACATTTTAAAACATTTTCCAAAATAGTAATTCCATGGCCAACAACCACAACCAGTTCTTCAGAAGGATAAAACAATTTGTTATTAGTATTCCATTCTTTAAAATTTATGATAAATTGTGAGGTTCTATTTCTGAGGATGATAAATCATGTTCACAAATCGGGCAACCACTCACATATGCAACACAAAGTGTATATATGGAGCCTGATTTAACGGAACTTTCAATATCTGTGACTAAACACTCCGCACTAATCTGAGATCCTTCAGGTAGAATTGATGTAGTATTGGCGGAGTCTATGCATAGAGAATTTTCAGAAGAGTTTAGAAAGTCTATAAGATTGGTTAATATGAAATTATCGTCCTCTTCACAGTTAGATCCTACTGCCTTATTACTTAAATTATTCAAAATTTGAGTTTTGAGGCTTGCTATAAATTGGAAAGATGTCGGATTATGTCCACTTCCATATCCTCCTCGTATTACACCAAATAAATTTTCTAAAGGGTCCTGATTTAGGCTTCGGGCTCTAAGGAACTGGAAACCATGGACATAATGGAGTTGTTTCCAAACACTTTGTATGGCTGTAATGGACAGCAGCCATCCAAATTGAGATGGAGGTTTTGAAGTTCTTATGGTACCAGTTTTTGTAAGTCGTTTATATTGCCAATTATTTACCATAGTTAAAGCTCTTTTCCAATATTCATAATGGGCTGAAGTCGTTGTGATGGTATATTTCAATGGCTTCCCTCCATCCCCAGAATTATTATTTTTGGATTTGCTGCCATTAAAACTGTCAAAAAGTTCGTCTACTTGTTGCACAAATGTTGCAGTTGCAACAGCCCTTTGTTCTAGCTCCCCTGTAAAAGTACATATAAAAGAGAACAAATTAATTGTAGTGTATTACATGTTTTTTCTTATGAACTGAACAGTCTTGACCTTGTTTTAAGTTTTAGAACAAATTAATTACATGCAGAAAATTGTATTAATAATCAATATTTACCTTTTGATGTACAAGTATATAAAAAAGCAGCCACTGAGCGACTCATTATTTGAGCTGCTCTGTTCACCTTCATGGCATAATTCATTTTTGGTTTTAAATAATGTTCTTTGATTTTATGTATATGCCGAAATACTAACGGAGTCTTCATATCAATTTTATACACTTCTCGAATATCTTCAAACCGAGCCTCCATTACCTGGTTGCCGAGTATTTCTATAGGTAAAATGACGTTGTGTTTGCGAAACAATGAAGCAGTGCACTTTAAAAGGTGTGGAGGGTCATAAATTGTAAAAATTTGTTTGTTGTTAACACTGATATATGGACGTGATAAAGAAGATCCCATAGATTTCAAGGCACTCACATTTGCTGACCCCATATCACATACTGTTGCTACAACCTTTAATTTTGAAATATTGAAGCAAGCTTCTATGACATATGTTATACACTGCTGCAGTATATCTGAAGTGCATCCTCTTGAAATCAAGAAATAAGCAACGGGTTGTTTCCATTTCTGGCTGCCTAGTCCTACACACATAAAAACCAATGCCTTTTGGGCCAATTCCATACACTGCGATGTACGAAATCCCAAGTCTTCGTATTCTATTATTGAGTCTGATTTTTCATCAAATAATACATTTTCTTTAATATCCATCTCATCAAACAATAAAACACAACATCTATCTTGTTCATCTTTCAATAAATCAGTCAAGTGCATGAACAGGTGCTGATTAATTCCTGGGTAAAAATTTATTCCACTCAACAGGCCTAAAACGGTTTTTTTGTAGGCAATGCAACCAATTTACGTAATAAACTGTAAGATCTAGGACTTTTTTTCAGTAATGCAAGAGCAATAATTTTTTCATGGGTAGTCCACCTTCTACCTGTTGGTTTTCTTTTAGCACAACGCAACTGTGAAATTAGAAAGTTTGTAGTACTGTAAGACATACCATGAAATAGTCGCTTCATAACAGCGTCATCACTAAGATCACTTAAAGCTTTAATGTTATGGCTTCGAACTTTACACAGTCTTTTCAGTTTTCTTATATGTGCTTCTTTACTTTCAATTACTTTTATTAATTTTTTCTTACGAGGGCTAGACTGTAATCGTGATACATTCTCAATACCTCGAAAAATTGATTTCTTAGGTGTGCTTGTACCAGGCAGTAGCTGTAATGAATGTAACGGTTGTTGTGATGTGTTGATATCTATAAATTGCGCCACGTTTTCCATGTTTTCAAAAATTGAGTTCTTTGGTGTGCTCGGACCAGGCAGTGGGTGTTGTGATGTGTTGATATCTAAAAAAAAGTGTTTTAATTATACACTGTAAGTATTAATGGGACTAGTGGTAGTTGTTATTTGCTAAAGTGAGGATTTATTTAAAATTCAGATTAATTTGGCGTTTAGAATCATTCAAAGAAATGTATGTATGTCTTACAAAGAGATGAAAAGATCGGCTCTAAAGTTTCAAAATCATTAATGAGCTTTTGTTCGGTTTTTGTTGATAATACGTAATGTCAAAGAATTTCAGAAAACTATGATTTCCATACATGTTTTACTTAATAGCCTAAAAACAGAAATTACAAAATTCTAATGGGAATAGCAAATTGCAGTTGTTGAATTTATTTTAAGGCAGAATATTGTTCATATTTTCATAAATACTAGGGGTGGGTTTACAGAAAGCAAATCAATTAATTTCGAATTAAACTATATAATTACGATTAAGTTGTCATAAGAATTACATTGCGAACTGTCAAATTAACAACGTTATTATAATTTGATTGCAATTAAAGTTTCTGTAAACTAAGCCTAGATCTAAAAATTTAACATTAGCGGTAAATTACAATTGTTGCATGAGCTTGGCAAATGTTCAATGTTCCACTTAAAAAAAAACTCATGGTGCCTATACTATTTATATAATGTAATACTGATACCTGAAGGCATGGAGAACTCGGAAACTACAGCAGATACATTTGATTCCCTTCTGCATGGATTTACTGTAGGAACAGCATTAATACATAATTTCCAATTTATTAAATCTGAATAAGAATCAACAGTAAAGTGATTATTGCAGATTCTATAATTTTTAAGAGCCACTGGCGTGTACACCATGCCAATTTTTTCCTGCCATAATTTGGACCTGAAATATTAATTAGCAATTACTCATTTAGTAACAAGAGCTTTCAATTATGCATATCGGGATGCACTGTGATGATTGCCATTTTATCATGGCATCATCACAGTCAATTTCATGCACTTGATTCTAGGACTGTTTCAGTTATTCAAAACAAGAAAACCTCTACTTACTTGGCCGAATTCGATGGAAAACAATGTAATTTTTCGACATCAGTGTCCGAATTTCCACATATCAAACAAAACAAACGTGTAGTCATTGTTAATGCGTTAATTTTTACTCTACAACGGAACAAAAATTTTATTACATAAATATAACTACCTTCAGCTATTAGTTTATACTTACAAATTGCAAGTAATGTTATTATTTCGTATTACTTTATTATTCCCAAAAGAATGGCGACACAATTCACGTGTGAATTCCCATTGCGCATCAAAATCACTTGCAACAGAGTCCTCTTTGAACAAAATCACAGATTACTGGTAAAAAGGAGTAGCGTCATCACAGATTACATGAAAAGAATCCTTTAATGACAGATACCTGCTTTAGCAATTTTAATAATTTTTATCACGACTTTTATAATTCATGAAGCGCCATCTTTTCTTATCTTACAGCTTATGTGACAAAGCAAAACTAATACAGGTTCTCGACGTCAAACAAGGATGGATATATCAGGTCGAAATAGAACCATATTTTTTTTTGTATTAAGAGAGTCATCTCTGCTATTTCTAATCTTAACGCAACGTGTTGCTGCGAGCCGAATCGAATTTTTTTTTTTTTAACAGAAAATAATCGCAACGTGCCGCGAAACGGCGTTGGTAACAATCCGCCCCCCTTTGAAGATCGCAGCTGCGGGTTGCGGTGTTTTTAGTATTGGTGGTTATCGATTGGTGGACCCGGAGCTCTTCGGAGGTCGTCCACGTGCATTTTGACCTGTTCGCCTTGAATCCAAAAGGAGACTGAGCCGGCTGCTTCAATGACCTGGTATGGTCCGTTCCATGGATCAAGTATCTCCCCAGTGGCGATGTTACGGGTACGAGTCAAGACCCAATCTCCGGGTTGGAAGCGGATAGGTATCGGCTGTCCGATAGCGTACCTGGCCCGGTTGTGGTTTTGGTTCCGGTGGACCATCCTGACACGCTCCGCCTGGGCAATCCTTACGTTTCCCTGTGGCCCATTGTTAGCTTGCCAGTCTCCTGGCCGCGGAAGCTCGTAGCCTAGTAGGGCAAAGCTGGGAGTGGTTCTTGTAGCAGCGTTCTTCCGGGTGCGCAGATTATACATTATAGTGGGTATGGCAACGTCCCAGCTTCGGTTATTTCGTCCTCGTAGATGAATGCGTAGGCCTTTTTTTATATCCTGGTGCCGCCGTTCATCCGGATTGGCACGAGGATGGTAGATAGGTGTTGTCCAGTGATAGCATCCCCACCGGTTGATGGCAGCGTCCCAAGTGATGGAGGCAAATTGGGGCCCGTTGTCCGTGAGGAGGGATTTTGGGTAGCCATACCGAAAGAATACTTCTTCCTCGAGTTTCCGGACTATTGTTTGAGTTCTGCTATTCGATAACGGGAATGCTTCAGTCCACTTGGTACAGAGGTCCGTGGTCGTTAGGATGAATCTATTGCCTTGGTTACTTCTGACGTAAGGTCCCATGAGATCCATGGCCACCGTTTCCCAGGGCTGGGAGGTCTGATGTGGTCGAAACGGTGCTGTAGATTGAAATGCACCTCTTTTTGTACAATGACAGGTTAGGCAATTCCTTACGTGCTCCTGCACGTCTTTCTTCAGGTTGAGCCAGAAATACCGCTTACGTATCGACCGTTCGGTTTCTTCTGCGCCTGGATGTCCAGAGGAGGGATCGTCATGGAATGCGTGCAGCACTTGGTCGGTTATTGCTGATGGAACAACGAGCAAGCTGCGGTCATCCTCCTGACGTCGGAGGTAACCAGTTTCGATGCTGTAGAGTTGCTGGTGTCCATTATCCCCGGGCTCAGTGGGTCCGGTGATGCGGATCCTCTGGAAACGCTCTAAAAGTCGTCGGCATGTCTCGTCTGTTTGCTGAGCGTTTTCCATCTTCCTTGACAGATCGGCGACGTCCAAGACTTGAACTGTTGGCGGAATGAGCTTCTCGGTTTCTGTTACGTGGGCAGGGACGTGCGTAGGTTCCGGATGACGCGACCGGGCATCAGCAAGTTCATTTTCTCGTCCGGAACAGTGCTCCACGTCAAAGTTATACTCTTGCAGAAGCAGGGACCAACGCTTCAATTTTGATCTGGAGTCCTTACTTCGGTCGAGCCAGAGGAGGGTGCGACTGTCGGTCCGGAGGGTAAACTTTCGGTCTTCAAGGTATGGGCGGTAGAGCTTCATCGCTCATACGGCGGCTAAGCACTCCTGTTCGTTAGAATGGTAACGTTGTTCGGCGGCGTTTAGCTTGCTGCTGGCGTATGAGATGATGCGGCGTCCGTCCTTCGTTGGCTGGTATAATACCGCGGCGAGTCCCTTGGCACTGGCGTCGGTTTGCAAAATATACGGTACTTCTGGATTTGGCCGGTGGAGGCTCAAGGGTGCTTGTAGGGCCGTTTTGAATCTTTCGAAGGATTATAATTCTTGGTTCTTGAAGTTCCATCGTCTTTTATTGCTGAGCAAGTCCGATAGGGGGGCAACGACTTCGGCACACTTCGGAATGTAATCCCTCAGCCATCCGACGAGGCCGAGGAACTGGCGCAACTCCTTGCGGTTGTTGGGCTGCGGATAGTTCTGTAGTCGTCCGAGATGACTTGGTTTCAGCCGGATTCCTTCGGCCGTTATTTGGTGTCCGAGGTATTCCAGTTCCGTAGCTCCGAATCGTCACTTGGCGGTGGAGCACTGCAATCGGTGCTGTTGGAATCTCTCCAAGACAAGGTGGAGGTGTCTCAGGAGGTCTTCCCAGTTGTTGGAATAGATAATCACATCATCCAAGTAAACTAACGTGAAGTCCCGGTTGTAACCGGCGAGGACTTCCTGGGTCATCAGTTTTTGAAATGTTGTTGGGGCATTTTTCAGTCCGAAGGACATCACTTTGAACTCGTATGCGGCTCCGTCCGGTGTAATGAAGGCAGTGAGCGGTCTGGATTCCCGATGTAGCGGAACCTACCAATAACCGGATTTCATGTCCAGCGTCGTGAAAACCTTGGGGGTTCCTAGATCGCGTATGGTCTCGTGAATGCGCGGCAGGCTGGATGCTTCGTCCTTGGTCACTGCATCAACGGTAGTCGATGCAGAATCGGGTCTTGCTGTCCTTCTTTTCGACAATCACGATTGGTGAGTTATAGGCGGAAGTGCTCGGTTGGACGACTCCGGTTTTTAGCATGGATTCGATTTGCTCATCTATGATCTTCTTCTTGGCTGCCGAACAGCGGCATGGAGGTAGTCGTATGGGCTTGGAATCCGTCAGCCTGATTACATGCTTGGTACTGGCTGTTGTTGGCTGTATTTCTTGCTCTGAAAACACGTCTGAGAACGATGCCATGAGTGCCTGGAAATGTTCTTCGTGTTCGACCGGGAACCCATGCGGAACTAGCAAGACGGACGTGTTCGACTGGTCCTGGACCGTTGATGGCGCAGGTAGGAAATGTTTCGTCCACCTTTGGTCCTTCCCGAAATGTATACATCGGCGATGAAGATCGATGACTGCCTGTTGATCCTTGAGCCAGGGTTGCCCCAGAATTACATTTTCGCGCAGGGTCTCCGAGACCAGGAAGTGTGCGTCAGAAGTAACATCATCGATGCGGAATTGCTGATATGAAGTACCTTGCAGTTTCAGCTTGGTTCTCTGGTCGGCCATGCGGACTGATAGCGGTTCGGCAGATTGGATGCTGTCCGTCAACTGTGGTTGTATGAAGTTGGCGGAGGCGGCGGTGTCGACGAGAGCTGGTACTGATTTGCCGTTGATCTTGACACGTAGATGCGGCAGATCGTGGTGTCCCATCGTGTTTATTTCCTCTGTGGGTCGGCGGCGTGGCTGGACTGGTGATCGACGCCGACCCTCCTGGCGTTTCCCTGGTTCTGTTGCAGAGTGGGGCAGTCCCGATGGAAGTGTCTTCCTGGGCAGTACATGCATTTGGGGAGTTGGCTCACATGCATTTGGGGAGTTGGCTCACTTCTCTCGGTGTCTGGCAGATGGTCGGTGTTGGTTGGTTGTTGACCTGCATTGAACGGTTTCTGGGAGCGGTTGCCTGGAGTTGGATTGTCGTACTGATCCGGAAGGCGGCGCTGATCGGTCCAGTTGTGCACACCGTTTGAATAATGCGGCTTGAGTTTGTGGCAGCGGGGTCGTCATAGCTGTGTGCAGTTCCGGGCGGACCAGATTGCTGATAACTTCAATCCTTTCCTCTTCAGACGTTTGTGCGGCTATCCGTTCGAACAGTTTCCACTTGCTTACCGCGAAGGGTTCCGTGAATTGATTGAGCTCTTGTTGCGCGGAATAAAGTTTCGCAAATAGCTTCATCCGGACCTGGGTCCCGTTGAACTCATCTACGAACCTTGATTTGAACTCGTCCCACGTCAGATCTGCAGATTCGTATCTGTCGAACCAAGTTCGGGCCTGGACTGCAAGCTGTCGGCTGATGATTGGCACTTTGGTCCATTCGGGCTTCCGTGTAATGGCGAAATATTCTGCAACATGGTCCAAAAATTGTTGTGGATCTTCGGAGTCCGAACCGTGGAAAGTAGGTAGATCATCGGGCTTATACGCTTAGCAACAATGTCCGGAATTAGTGTTGGTGATCGACGTCGATTCCGTGTTTAGTGATGCGTTAGGATTTGGGCGCCACTGAGGTTCTTGCTCGTCCTCAGAATATTGTGCTTTTGCTCTGGTGATCACCATTGTGGGTTCTTCCAACGGCGGTCGGAACTTATTCATTAGCCCCACGTTGGGCGCCAATTATCACTCGACGTTCTCGGGTGAGGGAACAACTGATAGGTGAACTCATCAAACTTTATTTAACAGAATTTTAACTAATATTAACAATTTTTAACTCGATCTTAACGGACATGACGTTTATTTTTCTGACGCCCGCGCTCTATATATTTATTTATTTTTTATTTCTAATCTTAACGCAACGTGTTGCTGCGAGCCGAATCGAATTTTTTTTTTTTTAACAGAAAATAATCGCAACGTGCCACGAAACGGCGTTGGTAACAGTTTCATGAAAAATGTCAACAATAGCAACAGCATGTCTGAAATAAAATATGCCAGCATTGCAAAATTTGTAAGCACTGAACATAATATTGACAAATTTGAAATCACTATTACCTTAAATGAGGCCACAATTGAAAAACTCGAACGAATGAGATATTTGAAGGCAGTTACACAGGTTTCCATCGAATTGAAACTGCAGCAGTTGACTTTCTTTGTAGTTATCTAATAATGAAAGTTCACGTATCTTTCAACTGGGAGACATGCCAGTTACCTTTATGAGAGAATTCCTACGATGAAACTAACCCCTTGCTTGACTTAATCAGGATCGTGGTAGGTTAAATTATCCCACTGAAAAATTTGTTGGCTTAGTTCAATGTACACATATTACAAGTTATCTTAGAAGTTTTACCAAGTGTGCCTAAACAAGATTCAATTTTAAAAAGAGTAATTGGCTCATATCTTTGTGGTAATCCCATGTTCAAATACAAACTCCATGGCAACACTGTTGCAATATTATTTTAACCAAATTAATACCTCCACTACTGGTTATTGATTGTGCATCCGTAAATTTAAATTATTATAACACAAAAATAAAGGACCAACACAATTAACACCTTGTTGACATTTGCGATTGAAGTTTTGCACCATTGACAGATGACTGTAGTGTGGCTCCCTCTTCGGCACGGAAAAATGGCATCACTAGTGGTTAGCGGAATAAATCGATGTTGTCGTTATGCCGCCAAAAGTAGCGTCGTCTTGCGGGTCGAGTCTACTTTCATTGATGAGGGGAAGTCGGGTTGCGAGGCTCAGATCGTTGCGAAAAGACAAATCCGGCCTCTGTTTGCACCCAAGGGGACGACGATAAGAATATCGTCGTAGTCATAGAAGTGACTTGAACTTAAAGCCTAATAGAAGAAAAGTACACGTTACGTTTCATTATGGTCATCACAACATGGCCACAAGATATACCTATTCCTTATTTCGAGGATAGGCTTGGAAAAGCTGTTTGATGAGCTTAAGATTCTCTCCACGTACGATTACAACAAATCTCGGAATAATTCCAGTTCCGTCTTCGTTCACATACACTCGTGAAAGGGAGCACAAAAATAAAAATCACGAATACACGAGCCGTACGTTGGGAGCTCTGAGAACAGACTAAGTGTGAGCGACCACCGCGTTGCGGCGTTGCTTCTCCTACCACAAGTTCAGACAGGAGTCGTTAGTTTGAAAACAGATGTATCTAGTAAACCGAGTGAAATGGAGATATACTGTATGTCTAAATCACAACGCATAATCTAACTGACGCAATATTGCACAACATTGTGAAATGCGACGATCGACACGTAAGCCGTGTGACCGTTAGATTCCCACGTTAATGTAGGGTGTTCGGAAAAATATTATGAATAACTTAAATGAATTTTTCAACCGTAACAGTTTCGTTAAATTAGAACAAAGTTGTTGAGTTCCTCAGCACTATCGAAAAAAGTAGTGAGAGCATAATTTAAATTTACTGATTCAGTCAGTATTCAATTTTTCCAGTCAATGATTAGTCAGCTAGTTTACTCTGACGGTTGACTTGACGATTTTGTGCAGATTGACGGGATTAACCGTTTATTTAACTCGCCCATATAGTAAGTCAAGCATGTGAGACAGCTGCCATTCAGAACTTCGTTCAGGGAATCACTATGTGCTGACACTTAGAAAACGCTGACTGAATTACAGCTTAGTTAAGCCGCTGAGCGTCCCTGAATGAGCCCATTATTAGTCACATTTTTATGAGGAATTTAAATATGCCATTGTCTTTGTTATGTCATCAAAAATTACGAACAAACGACATTCAACTTTTTATTTTCTAATGGACACCATCTTGGATCTTTACACCACTAAATGAAGCCCTTTTCTCTGATTACAATGATATATCACACTTGATGGTTTAAATAAGATGCAGGTCAAAATTTCAAAATTATCTGTTATGCAAAGAGTGCCTTGAAAACAAAAGCAATTTTTTTGTTTCAAAAGAAAATTTGACGGTTCTGTACGTTTGCACTTTATTACTGAACATAGTTTATAACAAAATAAAATTTAATATAATAAAAATAATAAAGCAAACAATTACAACAGATGCTCAAATTGTACACCCTTTAACTCTGTGCACAATTCCACACGTCTTTTTAAATTAATATTCCTTTTTCTTATGTATTTCAAATTTGTAACAATACTTCTAAGCAATTCATCAACATCGACAGGTACAATTTTGTTTTCATAGTACCCTACAAAATATAATTTAAAGGATTCAATTCTGGTGACCATTTAGTTCAACATACTCGTTTGGTTGAATTCTTTAGGTTAGCTGCAGATGTACATTTTTGCAAGTTTATGAAAGTCGTCATTTCTCGTTTTCTCTAGTTCAAAAGCGACATTTTATTACAGCAATTTACAATAAACGTAACTATCACACCTAAAATTGAATTGAACTGTCAAATTTTGAAAACAAAAGTGTTGTTTCTTGTTTCCAAACCACTCTTTGCATGACAGATGATTTCGAAATTTTGTCCAGAATCCAATTCAAATCATCAAGTGTGATACATCATTGTAATCAGAAAAAGACGCTTCATTTAACAGTGTAAAAATCCAAGATGGTGTCTATAAGAAAATAAAAAATTGAATGTCGTTTGTTCACAATTTTTGACGGCATGACAAAGACAATGGCATATTTAAATTCCTCATAAAAATGTGCCTCAACAATGTCTGGCCTAAAAATGCCTAGCTTCATTGTGTTTATAGAAAAAAATAAAATCGAAAATCGTGATTTTTACTTTTTTGAAAACCGTAAAATATAGGTGAAACTTGTTTGAAGATTATTGACTGGGTTAAAAATACCAACTTTGTTCTAATTTAACCAATTTCGTATCTCTTAAGATAACCGAGATCCCCATGGTTAGATTCAAAAAACGCACACCCTGAATAGTGAATGTAATATTTTGAAAAATCGTTTTATAAAAACGTGCAAATTAAAATGTCGGCGAATTTTGTTAATAAACAAACGAATTATGCTATTTTAAATTTTGTAGTTTTCTAGATTCATTAAACAGGATATAGATCTGACAATAAATTTTAATACTTATTAAATCTTAAAAAATATTTAAAAAATTAATATGCAAAATAATTTTTAAATTGAAAAAGTCATATTACCTTTACGTTTCTTTTTACTTTCTTTTGACAACTTTGTTAATTTTTTTTATTCCTAACGAAGCTATCAGGTATCAAAAAATAATGAAACTAGTAGAGCGAGAATAGAGAAACCTAAATTCTACAGTGCTACGCCCTCCGGGTCCCCTAATTTCTGAACAGCCTGTATAAGTAATGTAATTTATAGTAATATCTTGAACAACTCATACGACGCAATATTCTTGGTCGAGACTTGGCTTGATAATAATTTTTATGATTCTGAGATTTTTGTTGAAAGGGACAGAATTGCCCAAAGAGGAGGTGGAGTGCTTATAGCTATACATAAAAGATTTTGTTCATCATTAGTTTATGTTGGTACTGATATTGAGACTTGAGACCATGACCTGCAATTTTTGGGGATAGACCTCGACGTCTTTGAGGATTGTAAAGCCAGACCAGTGCTCCAGGTTGGTATCCCCCATTCTGAGCGTTGATGTCATAATGCTCCTTCATTCGATCGCTGGCCGTCTGTATATTGTGACGCATTTGAGTGTGAATGTCGTCCATTTTCCTGCGTAGGCCGCTAACGTAGTCTTCGTCGGCAGGAACTTCACCGGGCTTCACGCCGAACTTCAGGTCGCAGGGCAGCCTTGGGTCTCTCCCAAATACCACTTTCGCTGGTGTCTCTCCTGTTGTCTCATGAACGGACGAACGGTATGCCAGTAGAAAAAGAGGAATGTATGTGTCCCAGTCTCTCTGATGATCGGAGACGACTTTGGACAAATGTCGGTTGATGGTTCTGTTGAATCTTTCCACCATTCCGTCCGACTGCGGGTGAAGTGCAGTGGTTCTAGTTTTCCGGATGTCGAGCAAAGTACACACGTTCTTAAACAAAGCCGATTCGAAGTTCCTTCCTTGATCTGAATGGAGCTCCATGGGCGCGCCATATCGACTGATCCATTCATGGACAAGGGCCTAAGCAATAGTCATTGCCTCTTGGTTTGGTAGGGCGTATGCTTCAACCCACTTGCTAAAGTAGTCCATCACCACGACGATGTACTTATTTCCACTATTCGTTTGTGGAAATGGGCCGGCTATACAGGCTGTTACAAATTCGAGGCTCACCATTGGGATCTCGGAAACGGTAAGAGATACGAAGTCGGTTAAATTGGGGCAAAGTTGCATATTTTGGTGCTTAATAATAATCCATTCTGAAAAATCTTCTACGATTTGTAGTTTTTGAAATATTCCCAAAAAACAAGAAAACGTAATTTTCTTTTTTATTTTTTTCTGAAGTTATTATTGCAGGGATCTTAACAAAGTTAATACATTCTACAGGCACTTTTTTAAGCTCTTTATGGTGATAACATTAGATTTTACTTAAAACGTTTCGTCTCGTTCTGATCATCATCAACTTCATTTTTTCTTATGGGCGCTACATTGGGTTTTAATACCATTGAATAGATCAATTTTTTCTGATGCTTTTCCATATATCACACATCCCTATTTAATAATTTGAAACAGCTGGAAATGCAAGAAATTGTTGAAAATAACACTGCAAAGAAAAACATGGTATGCAATGAAAACAAAAACCAAAAAAAGCTTGATATACCTTCGGAGTTTTATTTCGTTTATCACAAAAACAGATTTTTGAAAAATTTTTAGATATAAAAATGAAGGATGTGAATCCAAGAAAGACGTAGACTTTTTAAACGTATTGTGCTGACAGCAACAATTTAGTAATAGCAAGAGAAATTTACTTCCAACAATGACGATGACGCAGTATTTAACTACTTTCGTGATTAAATTATACATTTTTATGATTAAAGCAAGAAAGTATTACGATACAAGAAATTATGTCTTTAAAAATCTCTCATTCTTGTAAATTTAAAAATGTATTGTGCTAACAACAATTTAGTAGTAGCAAGATAAATTTACTTCCCATAATACCCAAAAAGATGCCATCCACACAGAACAATATTATTAACTTAGATGGAAACATTGCACTTTATGGATATTTTCATAAAACTCGAAGGACTTATCGAGATCGCCTTAATGATGATGAGAATGAAGAATTATTAGAAGAGGTAATTCATAGTTATTTATAAAATGTTTAAAATTATGAGACTACAGGAAAGAATGTTTCCTCGAGCAGTCACATCTTTTAAGATACGAGTTTTCTAAAGACATGTGCATAATTTAATTTGATATTTTCTAGCTTTTTAATAATAATAATGTATAATTTAATTACAAATCTAATCAACTACTGTTTTGTAGTTGTCTTTCTGGATACTATTGGAAGGAAATTTCGCTCGCTATTACTGAATTGTTGTTGTTAAGACCACAAACATTTTTTTAATTTTCTTGGATACATAAATAACATTCATTTTTAGATCTAAAAATTTTACTAAAATCAGCTTTTGTGATATATGAAATAAAATTCCGAAGGTATATCAAACTTTTCTGGTTTTTGTTTTCACTGCCTACCATGTTTTTCTTTGTTTTGTTATTTTCAACAATTTCTTGCATTTACAGCTGTTTCAAATTATTAAATAGGGATGTGTGATATATGGAAAAGCATCAGAAAAAATTGATCTATTCAATGGTATTAAAACCCAATGTAGCGCCCATAAGAAAAAATGAAGTTGATGATGGTCAGAACGAGACGAAACGTTTTAAGTAAAATCTAATGATATCATCATAAAGAGCTTAAAAAAGTGCCTGTAGAATGTATTAATTTTGTTAAGATCCCTGCAATAATAACTTCAGAAAAAAATAAAAAAGAAAATTACGTTTTCTTGTTTTTTGGGAATATTTCAAAAACTACAAATCGTAGAAGATTTTTCAGAACGGATTATTATTAAGCACCAAAATACGCAACTTTGCCCCAATTTAACTGACTTCGTATCTCTTACCGTTTCCGAGATCCCAATGGTGAGCCTCGAATTTGTAACAGCCTGTATCTATGGCAATTCTTTCGAAAGGACTCCCCACGTTATACTGTTTCATGGGAGCCTTGCCTCGTCGTTGGGGGCCGTTACTAGCTGCGCAGACTACGCACTTCCTACACCAGTCCTTTATGTCTTCCTTGCAGTTCACCCAGTAGAACCGTTCGCGCACCTTTTCCATAGTCTTCTTGATTCCCAGATGCCCTCCCGAAGTTCCATCATGAAGCTCCCTCAGAACTTCCGGCACCCTATTCTTGGGGATCAGTAACTGCGTCTTCTGCTCCGTGCCTTCCTGGTTCTCGATGGTTCGTTTCAGAAGACCATGATCCAGCACTATGGAGTCCCACTGCGCCCAGTACGATTTTACGGATGGTGCACATGGTGCTATCTCTTCCCAAGTAGGCCTTGCCTCCCTGCTTTTCCATTCCAGCACCAATTTCAAATCCTGATCGTTCTCCTGGTCTCGTCGCAATTCTTCACCTTGCCATTTGTCGTCTATAACGGCCGTCCTCGCAGTCGTGGCTACTTTCTCCTCCAGACGACTACAATGCTTACAGTCTTCAGCACAAGGTCTTCTCGACAGAGCATCGGCATTTCTATGGCTAGTTCCGGCCCGATGCTGGATTTCAAAATCGTATTCCTGAAGTCGTTCAATCCATCGTGCGACTTGTCCTTCAGGATTCTTGAATCGGAGGAGCCATTTTAAAGCGGCATGATCCGTCCTCAGGAGAAAGTGTCGGCCATATAAGTACTTGTAGAAATGTTCTATGGACTTTACCATGGCCAGCAATTCCCTTCTAGTGACGCAATAATTTCGTTCCGGCTTTGACAGGACTTTATTGAAGTAGCCAATCACCTTCTCTTGCCCTTCTTGTATCTGGGACAGTACGCCACCGATACCAACATTGCTAGCGTCAGTGTCCACGATGAACTTGCCTTCTGGGAGAGGGTAACTTAGAATAGGAGCACTTATCAAGTACTGTTTTAGTTGTTCAAAACTAATTTGGCAATGTTGGTCCCATTCAAACGGACGACCTTCTTCGGTGAGTTTTGTCAACGGCTTGGCGATGTCCGCAAATCCAGGAACATAGCGACGATAGTAAGTGCAAAGGCCTAGAAAACTCCTTATCTGGTGTTTATTCTTGGGAGTTGGCCAGTCCTTCACGACCTGAATCTTTACTGGGTCCACGGCGATTCCATTCCCATTAACAATATGGCCCAGATAATTCACTTCCTTCTGGAACAGGTGGCACTTCTTGAGACTAAGCTTTAGTCCAGCTCCGGGAAGTCGCTGGAACACTCCTTCCAGGTTCCTCAGGTGGTTGTCGAACGTTTTTCCCACCACAATTATGTCGTCCAGATATACCATGCACGTCGTCCAGGAGAGACCCTTCAGAACCGTCTCCATTAGCCTCTCGAATATCACTGGGGCATTACATAACCCGAACGGCATCACTGTGAATTGCCATAGACCCATACCAATGGAAAACGCCGTCTTTTCTCGATCTTCGGGCGCTAGTTCCACTTGCCAATAACCACTCTTTAGATCCAAGGTCGAGAAGATCTTTGAACCAGCCAGAGTGTCCAGGGTGTCATCAATCCATGGCAGAGGATAGCTTTCCTTTTTGGTGACGTTGTTGAGCAAGCGATAATCTACGCAGAACCGTGTGGATCCATCCTTCTTCTTTACAAGCACTACCGGTGATGCCCATGGGCTGCTCGATGGCTCAATTACATTGTCTTTTTCCATTTCACGAATAATGCGTTCTGCTTCCTCACGCTTCGCCAATGGTAACCTCCTTGGAGCTTGACGGATGGGCCTTTCTTCCCCGGTCTCTATCTTGTGTTTGACGATGTCGGTTCTTCCCTTAAGTCCATTTTCTACCTCGAACACATCTTGATAGCGACATATCAGGTCCTTCGCTTTTGTCTTTTGTTCTGGAGTCAATTCCTGGGCTGTTGACATGACCATTTCCAACAACTTCTTCGGGACCTTCCCCTCTTTCACGTTTGCTTCTAGTTGGCGGGAGATCGAGGATACCATGGCACAGCTTCCCAAGACCGTACCTTTCTTGATGTTGACGGGGAAACAGTTCACATTCATTAGCCGGACTGGTATCTCCTTCCTCGCTGTCAACAACATTTTTCCAACGAGAACTCCTTTTCCAATCTTCTGATCGTCGGTATTAGGTTCGACCATAATGACTTGCCCATCTTGGAAAGCGCCATTCAGGTTTGCGTCGACTATAACCTCGGTTCTGTTGGGCAACACGACATCTTCTGCGAGAACAACTCGAGCGGCCACGTCCTCTCGTTGATGTAGAACCAACTCCTCGTTGTTAACCGCCATTACGCCACGCTTCAGATCCAATTGAAACCCATGGGCACTCATGATGTCCATGCCCAGAATCGCCTCATCCTCTATTTCTGCTACCAGCGCACGGTGTTTGATGGGAGTCGATCCAATGGTAATGGTCACCTCTACTTCACCATGGACAGTGGCTGATGTTCCGGTTGCTGTCCTCAGTCTCCACTTAGTCGGCTCGGTGCGTCTTGATGATGTGATAACGTCGGGCCTTAAGATAGTCTTCGTCGCACCCGTATCCAGTAACATGGTGTGAGGGATGTCATCAATGTTGGCATCCACGAAGACACTGCTGATTAATCGCCGCAGGGCTATTACTTTTGTGGCTTTTGTCTTTGAGGGCCTTTGAATACGGGTCGACGTTTGTCCATCTGCACCGACGAGACTTGGTTTCCCTTGGGGCTTCCTTCGTGGAGGACCTTGCATGGCCTTGGGACACCGCCTGCGAACATGTCCTTCTTCCTGGCAATTCTGACACAGCACCGGATTCTTCCGCCTCAAGAATTGTTCTACAATGCGGCGAACATCCTCCGTGGTGGTATAATCCTTGGGCCGCTCCTCTGCAGCAGATCGCACCTGGATGCTGGCGGATTCTTCTTCTTGGGAGTCCATGGCAGCTCGTACCTTGACGTGTCCTCTTGAAACTCGCTTCGTCGCCTCGTATTCCATAGCGTAGGCCAATGCGTTCTTGGATGTCTTAGGGTGGGACATTCTCAATGCCTGCTGATTGTCCGGATCACGGATTCCACCCACGAAAGTCTGCAGCGTCAAACATTGCAGGAAATCATCAGGAGCTGCAGGATATGCCAATCGGGCTAGGCGTGCTACATCAGCCTCGAATTCCTGAAGACTCTCTCCGGATTTCTGGTAACGGTTTCTCAGCTGCGCATGGTACACGTCGGTCAGATGCGCCTGGCCGTAACGCATCTCCAGCCGGTTTACCAGCTTGTTGAGGTCTTCTTGTTCCTCTAGCGGCATCACTTGTAGCACATCGATAGCGTCCCCCCTCAAGGCCACAATTAACGAAGTGGCCTTTTCCCTGGCCGTCCATCCATTCGCTTTTGCTGCAGCTTCAAACTGTTTGAAGTAGTTAGGCCAAGAAGACTTCCCATCGAACGTCGGTGGTTTTATTTTCAATTTAGAAATTCCCGCTGGTCCTACCACAGTTTGGGCCTCATTATTTTCTGGTATTTCTGCTGGTGACGGATCCCCGAACACTCGCAACCCTGCCATGATTTGCTCGAGATTCTTTATTTTATTATCCTGCTGGAATAGTATTTCTTCGACATTTTCTTGCAGATTCCTTGTCTCTTCTGATATTTTTACAACTAGTTTATCTTCGAGCCCCTTTGATTGCTCTAGAAATTCATCCTTCAAATTTCCAGACTGTTCTCGAAGTTTATCTTCTAAATTTCTAGATTGTTCCAGCAATTTAATTTCCAGATTTGTCGACTGTTGTATCAATTTATTTTCAAGTTTTTCTTCTAAAATTTTCACATTTTCTTCCGTGTTTCTAGAATATTCCATTAATTTATCTAGATCGTCTTTCAAATTTCTGGATTGTTCCAGCAATTTATTTTGCAATTCGTCTTTGAAATTTCCAGATTGTTCTTTTAATTTCTCGTCTAATATTTTAGTTAAATCTGCAGGTCCGCTCGAGATTTCAAAAAGAAAGTTTTCCGGGTCCTCTCCTGCTTCTAGTAGCGCTTGGTGAAGTCTTTGTTGCAAAATCGATTTCTTTCCGGAAATTTCCAATTCGCGCTCTTCTAATTCGGCTTTTAAGTCGGTGACTTTTAAGTCTTGCAGCAACACTTTCTTTGTAGCCATTTTTACACTACACTTTGTTTATTAATTTGTTTAAATTTAATTTAATTGTTTATTTATTTCGATGAACTCCACACCTGGCACCAATGTAATGATTTTAAAGGTTCATTAATTTTTATTTTAAAACAAAACACGAAATAGTTAATAACTAATTTATTTACAAGCAAACTAATTTAACACTAACATTTAACAATAATTTATTTACAGACTTATACGTAATTTATTTCAACAGCCGAGCGAAAGTTTAACAGGCCACTTTTAATTTCGAACTGTCTCACGTTGCATTCTAATCGAACTTAACTCCACCCCCCGGCCGCGTACATTTTATAAACCGGCTCTTTCTTCGGGAATCGCCTGGAATGCGCCGAACTCTCTATTCTAGTTTATTCTGCCGGCAGAATTCTCTGGCCCAAGGCGCGTCGACTAGACAGGTTGACGCGAGAGACAGACGGACGCTGGCTGCTGTCGGCAATCATTACAATACGAATAGCTACTTACACTAAACGTAGGTCACCATCTTTCAACCTGTTTTTTGACGTTAGGTGCAAATATGTGCAAAAGTTATTTCCGCTATCATTTAGAGGACTATTTCCGTTATCATATCCTACCAATAACTCCACACCGGCAAATCCCGATGACAGTTAAATCTTTAAGCTAAGTTTTAAAATGGCAAATTAAACATACCTATTTTTATGTTTTTTTATTAAATAAAGCAGTAAGCAATTTACATGTTTAAATAGTTATTTTAAAACTAGAAGATGCGCCCTTTCCAATGATGTATAATACTTTACACTTGATTGTGTCTTATGTATGTACGTAATCGTTCATTAAAAATGAGCTTCAGAGTAGCCGCTGTTTGATTCGCATCGAACTCTAAATTTCTCAACCTTCAAGTTAATCGCTCTAATTTTGTATTTGACTATAACTTTTAATTCTAAACAACATTTTCTTATGATATTTTTATGTATCTTTTAAAATAAGGGCACTTTACTCTTAATCACTTTTCGGTGTTACAACATCTATAATAAAGAAGCAAATAAATATTTAAAAAAAATCACATCACAGCCATAAAGCCTATAGTTTTCTTAATCTATGTACCAAATTTCATTAATGTAAGTCAGTAAATAAAAGAGTTACAGATTTTTGAGACGCGAAAGTGCTTTTGGCCCCATAGTGCGACGCATGGCCTGCTTACCGTGTTGAGCCGGCACTGAAGAGGACAATGATTCTAGTTATTTGTTTATGTAATTTCTTTTTAATCCTGAGAATTATATTAAACGTTCAGAAAAGCTGAAATAAAATCAACTGCATCCTGAGTAGACTTGGCGTTTCGTGGATATAAAATTGATGCTAGTATTTTTTTTTCACATTTCTTAGTTGAAACGATTTAAAAAATCCTTTTTCTTTAATTATGAACCCTTCTGTTCAATATTCTCTTTTCTTAAATTTGACACTATTACTTAAATTTTTCTGTTTGTTTAAAATTGTTAACATTCAACATCGGTGGTCACTTTCTTTGTTAAATTTTTTGAAAAATATGATTTTGGCAAAAAACTGCGCTCCTAAGATATCGAGAGTATAATATAACATATAATAGATAATAAACAATATATTGATAGAAATTGCCAAATTCCGACCATTCGATCTGCCATATGAAACAGCATAATCCCGCTTTTAAACTAATAAAATGTTTACAGTTTGTAAAATGGATCTTTTTACGCACGTCGACAAAACTGTGACTATAGTTTGTTTTTAAACTAGGAGTAATTTGAATTTAGCCCGCCAAAACTGTTACTCCTCTTAGTTTGAAAATACGTGTGAAAAAAATTTGCCGAATTGCTCATTGCTCGATAATGTGAATCCAGCTGAAAACCAATTTTTATATGTAGTTATTGTATCTACGTACCATTGTATCTAAGTAACATTTACTATTTATTACTTGGTTTGAGAGTATTGAGGTGTTTCATACGGATAAAATCAATGACGTGCGTAAAAAGATTCATTTAACAAACTGTATTTTATGACTTATGAGTTATGACATTTGTTAAGTTCGGCAATTCACGTGATATAAGCAAAGAGTAAAAAGTAGAATTACCGAATTCAGAAATTTCTTTTAATAAAAAACATGAAGTTATGATATACAGTGCACTCGCGCTAACGTGAACACTGCTTAACATGAACTCCTGGATAACGTGAACATCTAAATTTTAGCATTGGCCACTGTCTAACGTGAGCAGTGCACCTCGCTAACATGAACAGCTACTTTATGTACTACAGAAATTTACAACATAAGTCCAAACAATCACTTCTTCATTTTTTTCCAAAAATAATAATATGTAGTACATAAATAATGATTGTAAGTGATGTATCATGTTTTTAATTGTTTTTAAGAGATGAAGACTACGGCCCAAATTCAGAAACCTCCCTTGAGTTGAGAGAGCACTCCAATCACACTTTTTGAAATTCAGAGAAGCTTTAATTTTCCTTTTAATGATTTTTTAACTTTCTATCGTAGATCAAAGTACCTATACTGACCATAAACTTGATTAAACGAGTAAATATACAAACAAATCTCAATTTCAAATGACGAAGGTCAAGTTTGAGTGTGAGAGGTATTTCTTAATTTGCCCCTAAATCTCAGAACTCGGAAACATGAACAATCGCGCAAAATGAACACAGTCGGCTTTAATTAGTTCACGTTAGCGCGATGCACTGTATGTCAATAAATTTAAGTTTCAAGCAAGGCTAGTTCACAACTACTAATTCACGGCCAACAACGAGGAGAAATTGTAAAAAAGGCACGTTATTTAACACACAATGTACGGTAATGGAAATGCGCATAATTTTCGGGCGTTAGAAGAGTTCATAGCGAAGATAAGATTAAACAATTCATTACGTTGCTAAATAATGAAACATGGGACGGCGTGTACGCGGTCTCAGATTTTGATGACAAATTTAAATATTTTTATGAATCAATTCTGTATTATTATCATATATGTTTTCCTGAATCTAAATATGTATTTCGAAATAAGAAATCTTGGGTTAATGACGAGGTACGCAAATCCAGTACCGAACTGAAAAACTTACATATTCTTACAAAAATGAATCCTAATTTAAAAGAAACATATAACAGAGCTAGATGCAGCCATAAAAGCCTATGTAGAAGCGAGAAGAAAAAATATTTCGGCAATATGATCTCGAACTCTTCTAATAAACTTAAAACTGCGTGGAACATAGTATCAGATCTGACGAATAAAAAAGTTGATCGCGCGAATATTGAACTACAAATTAATGGCAATTTAGTAAATGATCCGAATGAAGTGGCTAATGAATTCAATACTTTTTTTAAAAACGAACCTTTGAGAGTAATCTCGGCTCTAAATAGTACAAGCAACAAAAAAATAGCTGAAAGTAGGATGACCGAATCAATGTACATAAAAGATTTTTCGGCGCGGGAAGTTCTTGAACTAATTTCAATTAAATTTAAAAATAAAAATTCGTCAGGTCCCGATAATATTCCTATAAAATTATTTAATAAATGCGCTAAGCATTTTATAGAGCCTCTTGTCTATTTAATTAACTTGTCCTTTGCGGTAGGCAAATTCCCAGAAGTGTTTAAACTGTGTAAAATCGTACCCATCCATAAGAAATCTGACAGGCAGAATGTTGCCAACTACAGACCAATTGCTCTGGCCCTTGTCTCTCGAAAATATTCGAACACTGTATGTTAAAAAAGACTGCTATGCTACTTAAATAAGTTCAAATTCTTGTAGATAACCAACACGGTTTCAGGCCTTCTAGGTCAACAAACACAGCCATTGCAGAATTTGTAAAAAAGGTAACTGCTTTGGTCGATGCGGGCGAATGTCCTGTTGGGCTCTTTTGTGACCTCAGCAGGGCATTTCGACTGCGTCAGATCATAAAGCTGCTTTAGATACTATGGAGGGTTATGGAATACGCGGAGTCGTTGGAAGGTGGTTCGCTTCTTTTTCTCCAAGGTAGGGCCCAATATGTTGAACTATTTTGTAACTCCGATAAGGTACGTCAAAATATGTGTCAGATAAATTGGATATCGAGTTGGGTGTACCGCAGGGCTCAGTGTTGGGTCCTGTGTTGTTTCTCCTTACATTAACGATCTCCCAACTTACCTAAACGACCATTTTTCAATTATGTACGCGGACGACACCTCCGTGCTTGTAAACGGTCAAAGATAGCGCTAGTGTGCTGGTAAAACTGCAGCAATGGTTTGCCCAAAACAAATTGTACATGATACCACTAAAACGGGTTATATGCATTTTCATCAAAAGACAAACAAGAAGGACATGAACTTAGACATCACTGTTAATAATACTAGGCTAGTTAGATTTGAATCTGTTAAATTTTTAGGAGTAGTTGTTGATGAGAACCTATCTTGGGAGGAGCACTGTAATAACCTCATACCAAAAATAAATTCCATGCAGCCTACAAATTAAGAATTATAAAATCCGTTTTGGACATTGATGTTATTTATCTTTTTACTATTCGCATAGATTGAAAGCCGGTTGGCATATGGAATTTGTTTCTGGGGTCCTCATCCCGATTTAAAAACGTCTTCATCGCCCAAAAAAGGGTAATTAGAGTGATCGCTGGCATAGATAGTAGAACATCCTGTAAATCATATTTTAAGCTTTATCGAATACTGACATTGTACGGACTATTTATCTTTAGGCTCTTAGAGTACTTTTTTATAAATCAAAGTAAGTTTAGTAAAAACAGCGAATTCCATGCTTATAATACCAGATATAAGGAAGATTTCAACATTCCAATTCATAAATCGGCTTCTTTCAATAACAGCTTCATGGTCTATGGCCTAAAGGTGTTTAATTCTTTGCCTGATGATATAAAAAATATCAAATTTGTTACGCCCTTTAAGAAGCGCATTAAATCAATCCTGATAGACTTGTGCCCGTATAGCCTGGAGGAGATTTGTTTTGTAAATTCATGATTTGTTGCAAAGGCGAGCGATTTTAAAGTGTTTGTGTTTCCGTTTTGTAAATGTTTTTGACTAAATGACTAAATGTTTACTCCTTAACAAACTGTTCTAGTTATATACATATATATACATTTACGACTAGTCTTATGGCTCTTGTAGCTCCGAAAAGACAATAAAGATTATTATTATTATTATTATTATTATTATTTTCATTTTTATGTGAAAATAAAATATAATGTGCGTATTTTTCTATGTGGGCATTTTTCTGGGTGAGCATTTTTCGGTGTGAGCAATTTTCTGTGTGAGCAATTTTCTCTGTGGGCATTTTTCGGTGTGGGTAATTTTCCATGTGCGCATTTTTCTATGTGAGCATTTTTCGGTGCGAGCAATTTTCCGTGTACGCATTTTTCCATGTAGGCATTTTTCAGTGTGCGCAATTTTCGTTGTGCGCTTTTTTCTTGTCCGCATTTTTCGCTGTGGGTTTTTTTTTGTGCGCAATTTTCGTGTGGGCTTTTTTTTTGTGCGCAATTTTCGTGTGGGCTTTTTTCGTGTACGCTTTTTTCTGGTCACCTTAGTTACTATGGTTAAGTTGCTAATATGAATTTCTTTATTTAATGTTGCATTTCTCTGTAAAGAACATTTTTCTTTTCTTTTTGTAATTATAATTGTTTTATATAGAAACATTAGTATTAGGAATTTCCTGTTTGTTTCTATGAGGTAAATAAATAAATAAATAAATATTCTTACTTATGCGCTAATTGTCCAGGCAGTTCGGATTTTATTATCAGAATATGCTATTTTGTTTTCATAGTACGATTTCCTTGTTTCGTTAACTAATGAATTACGCTTACGTTTCACATCAATGTATGTTGATTTAAGTTGTGGAAATTTCTGTTGCATTTGATATCAGTCCCTAAGGTGCCCCAAGTGTAACACTTAGGCAGGTCTATTGATCTCTCATAGTGTTTTCGATTGACCGCACTAGTGCGCACTCAGAGTATCTTCATCTCGTATTATCACTTGAGGTTAAAAGAAAATGCAAATACACTGAGTGCAACCGGTGTATGTGAATCGAAAACGCTATCAGTAAGAGGTCAGCAAGATACTGGATAGATTAAAGATAGGCAAATGCATTGCGCTAATCAGTCAAGTAATAACTTGGCACTTTACTGAGAGATGAATAGACCCGGCCTTAATCTTTTAATTTTGTCAGTTGTCCAACCTTTATTCTTTGAGTTATTATTTACTCTTAGCCGTTTTAGCGGAAAAATTTTGTTGAAGTAACTTACGAATGCGTCATAAAAATAATCAAAAGCTTCATTAAAATTATCAAATTTACTGAAATCTGGCCATACTGCCCTAGCCAGTGTTGTTTGAAATAAGTGAATTGAATTTTTGTCGAGTTTTGTTGTATGTGTATTATTTAAAACAAAGTGAAAACAGTTTAAATATAAAACAAATTGAAACTTTAAAGGCAAGCTGCAGTTATTGACAGTAACTTTGTTAAACGTCACTTCAAATGATAATAACCTAAGATGATAACAAACTTTCGACTGTGTTCTTTTTATCCCTAGATGAGAATAATGAGCGACAAGGATAGACATAAAAAATCACTAATTGCGCTATCTGAATACGAAGTCACATTATAAGAAGCTACACCTTTGAATATAGAGGAGGAGGAAGGAGCATTTCGGGTCCGCGATGGGTTTTGCATATGGCGGAGAAATATTTCCGGCCACCAGTAGCGTACCTTAACTTTCATTGGGGGAGTTTTTTAATTTAACATTTTACTGTGATGAATGTAAACAGTGATTTAAAAGACTGAATAAAAATCCATTTCCGTTAGATTATAATCGATTTAGGCGATGTAGGAAATGACAGTGGCAACTTTTGTCACTACATTTCTACATCGTTATAACTACGCCTATGACTGACTGTTGTTGCATTTATAACTTATAACGGAAATAACTTTAAAGAAAAACACATTTTGGAAGAAAAGTAGGTACCTCATTATAATACTTACTGATGAAACGTTATTCCTAAATTCAAAATAAACTGCTATTACACCGTTAAGTAGAATAATTCGTGTTCGCACTCAAATGATATATCATCAATGACCGTCAAAGTGGATTTACAAGATGGCTACTTCCGTCTAGCTTTCTTTCAATGATGAAAATAATAAGTGCTCCTTTCTCACACTCTATATTCAAAGATCTACACAGTAGCGTCACTGGAGTATAACTGTCACATTTGCCATTTTGTTTGATACCTACCGATTTGCAAATTAGCAACGCAAATTAACTGTAGGTGGCGCTGTAACTAGCTGTAATTAGAGTGCCTTTAATAAGAGTGAAGACAATGGTGAAGTCAATTTCTATTGGTCGCAAGCGATTTTCAACCTTATTTACCAAGGTCGGTAGCCATTTTCGTGCTAGAAATGGGCATGTTTCAGAATTTGGTCTACCGGTTTAATTTCTCAACCACCGGAGCATTCCAGACTTCAATGGTTGTATATTTAATGATGCGTTGGTAGGGGCCCCGCCGGCCCCGGTTAAATATACCGATTATATTCGGTGAATTGTGACATGGACTACGTGTATGTGGTGAAATGTCGACGGTTGTATATTTAATGATGCGTTGGTAGTGGTCCCGGTTTAATATACCGATTACATTCTGTGAATTGTGAAATGGCCTACGTATATGTTGCGCAATATCGACGTCGACGGATATTTTGAGGTTAGTAATTGTTCTTTGTTTTGAGGTATTACGTTAATTAAATTAGTGAAACTTAATTATTCAATTTGTATGTATTGTCAAGAAAAAGCCCGAGCCTCCACCATGTCAGAAATAGAGGGCGGAGTGTAATTCGGCGCCTCCATCGTGTCACGAAAAGGCCTTCTCCATGTCTCGGGAAAGTTCGGGCCTTTTCTATGTAGTATGTAATGCCGCACAGGGATTCGGGGGTTGGTAGAGCTAAAAGATGGGGTAGAAATGAATACCTTTATTACTCGTAAAGGGGAGAATATTGTATGAGTTTCGACCAAGGCAGTGTTGCCAGTTTTTGTTTGCCCGAAATCGCTTATTGCATCAGATAAAGTCGCCCAAAATCGCCAAATTCCATTGCATGACTAAAATTCACATCCTATTTGGTTTGTTGAAAATCAAGAGGTAAATTAAGTAGAGAACGTGAAATTTGTGAAAACATATTTTTATTAAAAAATAAACATAAAATTTTTGTCCGTTTATCATATAATATTAGGTCTGTTCGATAGCTCTGCACTTTCTACACTTTTAACACCTTTACTCTATTTTTCTCATTCCTACTCGCATTAATTATATACCTCTCACTCTCTCAGGTGCGGTTGGTGTAAAAAGTGTAGAAAAGTGCAAAGCTATCGAACAGACCTATTATAAACTATAAGTTGGAAGAGACTTTATTAATAGATGACAACTTTACGCTTTACAACGTGAATGTCCAATGCATCTATGGACCAATCACAGAACACTTACTAGAGGATCAATGAACCGGCATCAACATCCATTATCACCAACCAACAAAATCTACACACAAAACTAAAGGAATACACGGCAATCAATTATTGTAGAATATCTAAGATTAACAAAATATTACTGCTCGCCCAAATTAGTCGCCAGTCGCCAAAGCTGAAAATTGTTCGCAATCTGAAGTTTAAACTCGCCCATTTGGCGATTTATCGCCCAAACTGGCAACACTGGACCAAGGTATGCCAATCGGGGTAGTTGCGTTGTCGGCCTAGGTGTTGCGAGGTTGCAGCGTCGAGCGGGTGGATGTTTGTGTAACTCATGAGCGAGCTGACTCACCGAGTCGACTCGATGAAAAGAGCCGACGAAGCGGCTCGCTGTAGTTCAGCACAGCTGGAGTGCGTTCAAAAATGGAACACCCCGGGGTAAGAGTGATACCTAGGCGAACCTCAAGCGTTCAAAAATGAATTAAAGGAAACTCCCTAAGCGTTCAAAAAAGATTCGGGCGCACACTTTGAGTGCACTCCTCGTTCCTCGGTCGCGACAGGGGAAAAATTTACCGTCATGCGCAATGTGAAGCAAGCGTGCGAAAATCAGTTTCGATTACCTAATTTCTTATTATTAAATCCGCTGTAAAT
Source organism: Dorcus hopei (assembly GCA_033060865.1). Taxonomy (NCBI): domain Eukaryota; kingdom Metazoa; phylum Arthropoda; class Insecta; order Coleoptera; family Lucanidae; genus Dorcus; species Dorcus hopei. The sequence continues at coordinate 37,453,132 of CM065422.1, forward strand.
TCTGTTAAGTAATGAAAATATTTTATTAACCGTTAAATAAAATCACTGACAGGGATGACTGATAATATGTACATTTAACTGTAACTTATTCTCACATGACACACCACATGCGCACCAAGCGTTCATATACGGTGTGCACTCCACTACGAAACGTCACAACACCTCGCCGGGTCACAACTCACACCGGGTGTTCATTTTTGAACGCAACTCAGCTCTCAGCTCTTGCCGCGCCGGGCTGAGAACCGAGAACTGCCGTTTCATTGGGCAACGGCAACTCTCGGTTTTCAACTCGGTGCCCGATATTTTTCGAATCTCGGTTATACCACAGTCTACATACAGTCTTGTCACTGGCGCTAGTTTCGCGTACAAAATTCTTGGAAACTCGGGGAAGAATGCGCAGTAGTCTCGTTGTTTCTATTCGTAGTTTGGTTCGGGCACGTTCGGACAACTGCAAACACTGCAAGATTTTAAATTTAAATTGTTTGCGCCACGTAAGAATCAACGCACGGACGAATGCGCAGTGGTTGCATTGAAGACACAAAGATCAAAGGTACCGACGCCAAGTGAACAGACTGTATGTAGACTGTGGTTATACTAAAGATAAAGTACCTAATTTGTGTCCGTAAAACTGTTATATGTAATAAAATTAATTCGTTAGTATGTAACTGAATAGAGTTATTACATAAATTTTCTCTTAATTATTTTTGATTCCCAAAATAATGGCATTTGACTGTGTACTAATCACGTTAGCTTAAATTAAATAGTAAAATCATTCTTTCACCATCTAATAATAAAAAATGAGTATTACTCTGTGGTTTAAGAGTTCTAAATTATGACTTTGTTTAACTCGAGCGTTTATTTATATGCAATATGCATATGTACCATTGCTTTCATAAAAAACTAGGAGAAGACTTTTAACCTATGTAAAATTGCCACCCACCATAAATTTAAATTTATTTGAAATTTTTACTCAGAAATACTCAAATATAATTTTAAATAATATAGTGAATGTTCGATTTTGACAGCCATTCCATAATAATAAATTAAAATGCACAGTTTTTTACTTTGTTTCACCACTTATTTATTATAACAGTTACTGCAGTTTCAACATATTAAATGTCATTTTCAAACTGATTAAATATTTACAATTTCAAACTATTTATAGAAATAGAAATGAAATAGAAATAATAATAGCTTGCAAACTCCACAACAAAACATCAAATACGATTTTCAACGCTAAAGACAAAATACACAAATTTCAGAAATCCGGAGTGTATAAATTAGTGTTCGACCGAAAATTCGGTTTCGGTTTCAGTTTCGGCCATAGAAACGTGGTTCGGCCAGAGTTTCGGTTTCGGCTAGAAAATAGCCGAACCTTCGGTTACAACCGAAACTGCGTTTAGCGCCCCTCCAAGGCGCCTTAGGCGCTTGCATTCATTTTAAAGTGTATTGTTACCGTTGATGTAATAATACAATTAATTAAAATTACTTAAAAATTTCTATTATAAGTTGAGTGAGTGCAGGGAATTTTATTTTTCTGCTTTAAATGTATTTAATCTCGAACTTGACTAATTTTTCGACAATCTTTTCATGAATCATATTGACTTACGTGGAGAAATCAAATAACAATAATACTCAATTTTAACAGTAAATGTTGAGTGAATTGAATGTTTCACAAAACTTAAAATTATAAAATGAATTTTCTTTGCACTATGTAAAAAGAAAATTTTTGATTATACATATTTTGTCTGTGTTGTTGACCGGACATCACTTATTATACAGTGTATCCACGGATTGAGTTCATTATAGGTAAAACTTTTTTATTTTTGAGTTTTTTCAAAATCTCGACTTTAGTAAAACTATCTCCATCTTCCCTCGAAAAAGGTTCGGTTTCGGTTTCGGCCGAAACTGAGACAAAGGGCGAAATTCGGTTTCGGTTTCGGCGAAAAAATCGATTTCGGTCGGATACTAGTATAAATTAAAATGCGGTGACTGTAAAGGGGTACACATACATAGGTCAGACCGGTCGAAGTTTCCATACACGCGTACAAGAACATTTAAATCATTTAAAGTACATAAAACCGATTCTACTTTCGCCAATCATTTAATTGCAGAAAACCATAATTTTACCATTAACGATACACAAATATTACACTATGCAAACAAAGGTGTTAAACTCAATCTATTAGAAGCAATAGAAATTCACAAAACAGCCAAAAATTCCGAGGAAATACTACTTAAAGATCAGACTGACCTTATGTACTCCTCCTTATTTAATGTATTCTGCGAACAACCACCCGCTTAGGTCACGTTTCGGAGTATTTAGTATTATTTAGGTTTATGATTTTTTGCACTGTATAAATAGTTTGAAATTGTAAATATTTATTCAGTTTGAAGATGACATTTAATATGTTAAAACTGCAGTAACTGTTATAATAAATAAGTGGTGAAACAAAGTAAAAAACTGTGCATTTTAATTTAATACAGTGAATTATAATATCATTCATCCATACAGCTCAGCAAACTAGCGTTGCTTACAGTACAACAAGGTGAAGCATGCAGCTCTTTTGAGCTGATTCAGTGAGTCAGCTCGCTTCAGTGAGTCTGATGCAAAGAGTCAACTCGATCGAAAGAGTCACTTTGACTCTAGTTTATCGGACTCGGTGTGTATGCAGTGGCGTCTTTCGTACTAAGATGGGTCGCGCTGATGAGACGGTCCGGCTGGTACGGCGAGCGGTGTCTAGCGGAGGGATGTCAACGGTGGCGTCGGGACGACGGCGTTCTGGACCTCAGCGGAGCGACGACGGCTACGGCGACGGTTGACGCTGTTGGCTCCCCGGGCGGGTGTGAGTCGACGATGATCGTGAGTCGTGAGTCTGGGACGACGACTACATGACGGCTGCTGTGACGATTGGGACTGTGACGACTCCGACGACGACTGACTGACTGACTCCGACGACGACTGACTGACTGACTCCGACAACGACTACATGACTGACTAATTTTTGGAATTTTCCCCGGGCCTTTTATGCTAAATTATTGCTTAGATGAGCTACATAAAGATTACAAGATGTCCTACATATCCTATTAAACAGTAAACTTTCGTAAATAAAATGCTTACATCGTTAGTTACGTAAATAATAATATGACACACATCATTTGTGCGGATCTGGCATCGCACAGTTTTTAACGTTCTTGACCTAGTGACTGTCGTAATTCGCTGAGTCTATGTTTTCACAATACGCGGAGTGTTTACGAATACCTTGTTACATTTAAAGTTTTAAATACCTTATATACTATCGTGACATTACCTCCCCCTACGGTTTTTTGCTCGTCCCTAAGCAAAGCACTACCTACACTTCCTTATGCTAAACTTACACAATAAAACTTTAAATTTAAACTACTAATATGGTTCATAAAAATATTGTCTGTTTCTCACCACTCTTTTTCAGTCCTGCGTTATGAAACGTAAGCAAAGGTCGTTCAGAGATACTTTAGTGACTTCGTCGGTACCATTTCTTATTTCGGCCAGAATTTGTGATTTTGATACTTCGTTCATGGTCTCGTTAAATTCGTCGTGGTTCGTTTGGACTTTACGAAGGGCTTGTTTTTCTTTTCCATCGAAATGTTTTCTTCGATTTCTTCATAAATTGGATCGGAGGTCGGTTCATCTTCATCCTCCGTCCAATTCGTACGCTGATTCTTTCTCACATCTCCGTGGTTGAGCATGACATGGCATGATCCAGAGGGTCCAGTCCTCGTGGAGATGCTAGGTTGAACCTTGTCCACTAGTTCTCTTTCTTCGTGGCACACCTTTGTAGCATATTTTCTATTTCGTATTTCAGCTAGATGTTGAGCGAGTTTTTCTTCTAGATCACCTTTGTCTTAGTTGCTTCTTGTGCTTCGCGTAGGCACACTTTCTTCCATAACTTCATACACTAAATCTTCATTTTTTCGAACGTATTTTTCCAACTTGGTTGGCTCAAGGATGACATGGCACAATCCAGAGGGTCTTTTCCTTGGCGAGGCAATTGGTTGGATATTGTTCGCTTCTCTTCATGCGGACCCTTCCAACTTGGTGTCTCAAAGAGGACATGGCATAATCCAGAGGGTCTTTTCTCTTTGTGAGACAGATGGTTGGGGTTCATCCATTTTTTCCGCTAATGAGAATTTGTTGTAAGTTCTTTTCTTCTTATTCTTTTTATCACTTGGGAGTCACATTCCTTAGTGACTGGAATACTGGTTCTATCCATAGTATTTTCTTCATACCCAAACATTTCGGAGTCCATCAATTCGGAGTATGGCTGCGCAACTCCAATATCTTCTCCAAACTGAGACAGAAAATTCATTTTGAGATGACAGTTTTTCATCGTGATAACCATAATATTAATTGACAAGTGTCCTCGGTGATTGCTTCATATGTATAATCTTCTACCATTGCTTATATATGTCTAGTTGGTCAACCGACGGAAATTAATTTTAGTTCTGGACCAAGATTGACAGGGGGCGATGGACTAGAAGTGTAGCACTCCAGCGGACGTTAACAGGTTTGAATCTCCACTCATCAACTGTTTCCAATAAATGCCGTCTTAATTTGTTTGCGCTGTGTTGCACTGTGGTCATGTGGTGTTGCCGTGTATTTCACCGAGTTTCGTTATAGTTGTGAACATAATACTTAAATTAGTCACATTTTGTTCTAATTTCTCGACGAATTTTTTAGGATGTCGGGGAACAAATGTAGTTATTTTATGTGCGAAAAGAGCCTGAGAAGAAACCCTGGACTTAGAAAATTTATCTTTCCCATTCATTACGATGTACGATGTAAAAAATGGATTATAAATTCAGATTAACGAACATTGCCGCTAATAAGGGAAAGTTCCCAACCCGAAAATTCAAAAAAACTGAAACTTTGTGGATTAGTAGTTCACCCTACAGTGAACACGGAATTATTTTACCTGCCCAAAAAAGCCCTAAGTGAGCAAAAACACCCTTTGAAAATTCTGCGATTTTCGGTTTTCTGCAAATAACTCGGCAACCAATAGAGATAAAAATTAAAATTATATGACAAAATATTTATATTTTAAAACTCGGCAACCAATAGAGATAAAAATTAAAATTATATGACAAAATATTTACAACACAACAAAAGCAAATGAAAATTTAAAAAAATTACTGGTGGACACTGGAACCATTTGGATCCTATTTCCATTGCGGCACTCTACATGTTTTAAATGGAACACTCTATGCTCGATATTTTGCTGGAAAATTCATGTTTTTTGCTTAATTAATACTTTTCAAATTTCATGTAAATAGATTTAAAAATAAAAATTCTGGAATTCACATGTCGAGGGACTCTCAATATATTTATACACACTCTTAAAAATAGTTTGTGACGGAGAAATAAGAAAATTTAATTAAAAATTTTTTCACAGAAAGTTAACAAAAAAATAGGATCTTGTAACGAATTTTTATTTAAATAAATGTACAAAAAAGTGGACTGTTTTACGTCAATTTTATAATATAAAACTTTTGCCTGTTGGTTGTAATTATGAACTGAAACTTATGGATTACAATCAGTAATATTTATTTTTTGTCATCCATAAATATCAGCTCATAATTACAATAACCTAGCAAAAATTTTATATTATAAAATTAGCTTAAAAAATTCAACTTTTTGTCCGCGACTGTACGTACGATATTTTTGTAAATTTTAGTGTGATAACAAATAAAACAAAAGTCTCAAATGTTCCAAATCTAAAGTAATTAAACGCAGGCTCTCGTTTTCCTGCAGATACAGGGTGGCCCAACGAAAACGAAACAGACTGAATATCTCCCAAGAAAATTTTTGCTTGAAAAAACGCAAAAATAGGTCGATTTATAATCCCAGGGGGACACTTTTCTATCCTATACCGAACTGTCATATGTCATCCCCCTCCCTTCCAGCTCTCTAACCAATAGAATTTAAATAGGAAATGTACCATGAATGGCATCTCATTGAAAAGGTAATTTTATAGAGTAATGTGAATATGAATGTCCGAAAATTTGATTTTAGCGCCCTCTTTCGGGGAAAAAATTGTTACAATTTATTAAATTTAAGTAACGTTTGTGAAATCCGCCATTAGTTTTCAATATCTTTACGTAATTTCAATTCGCACAGTAAATTACTATTAAAATTAGCTTTCATATGAGTATTCACTAGAGCTTTGAAAATATGCAAAATGCATGTTAAGTGCATATTCGCATGTTTATGACTTTTAACTAAAATGCATATGCAAAAATGTAAATGCATATGCAAAAATATAAAAGCATATAATGGAGGATTTTGACCAAACGGGAAAAAATTTCACCAAATTTTACTTTATTTATCAATAATGAATAAATTTCAAATAAAATAATGTTTTGAATTTGTTAAAAATAAATTGAAGTTTAATAGGCCATATCTTACAGCTTGATATGTCACTGACTTCAAAAACTGCTTGTTGTTGTAGATTTTTACACTCCATGACTTACCTTTATCAAAAATTTATTTGGACATATGGTATATCCATCTATTGCGTTTTTTTAAACAAAAATTTTCTTGGAAGATATTCAGTCTGTTTCGTTTTTGTTGGGCCACCCTGTATATGTATTTACAAAGCGACGACAATTTCGTTCATATTCATCAAATCGGCTATAATTTTGTAAACATATTCACTCTCTTGTTGAGAACATCACTAGGGATAATACTTACAAAAAAAATAATTATTGTAATGAAAATGAGCAACCAGAAACATATTTGCTGTCTGCATCTATTACATAAAGTATAAAAAATAACACATGCAATAAGGTTAAAAATAAAAGTGATAATTTAATAAATAATTTGAAAGATGTATTTTTTTTAAAGATCAACAATCACTTTCTGAAATATACCGAAAATTGAAGGAAACAATATCACTTTCAATATTATTAAAAGGCCCCATGTAGGTGTGAGTACATATGAAGGAACATTAAAGGATATTCGGCGAACAGTTATTCAATGATTGTATAAAACTAGACCTTAGTAATATCAGTTACAGAATCAGCAAATAAAAATAGCAGATGTCTTTCCATAGTACTAAAAGAAAAAGGCAAACCACAAAGAATTAAAAAAGAAACAGGTAGACAGAAATTGAGAACTTGAACATTATAAGTTATTTGTAATTTTTTTCATAATGTAATATATTTTTTAATAACATGTAAATAAATATTTGAATTTTTCAGTATGTTATAATGAAATATTTTATGCCCTTAAATTAAACAATATTTTAAGTAATTTTGAAATGAACTTGGTTCAATATATTAATTTTTGTGGAAAATTTATTTTTTAATTCAAATTCTTCAGTGTCTTTTCTAATTACTCTTATGATCAAATCTATATTTAAGAGCTTCCGAAGTCCTAACCTCCGTAGGCGCAAGTCAAATTAACCGCTAATTCTCTCCCATCACAAGAAGTCGTGCGGAGATTTTAGCCGCTCGTCAGATTTCAGCTGACAGTAGATAAAATAATTTTTCTTTCAGCCGAGTTTCAAACTTTATAAACACATGCCGTTCGTCACCCGTTCGTGTATTTTGTTTTAATCAACAGTTATTAGATGGCAGCATATTCTGAAGACTAGGTTAACTAACTATAAATATGTACATAAACAATGCTTCTACCATATATTCATCTTTTTATTTCTTAAAACTCCTCTTCATTCTTCTGTAAAATTTCTCGCTAACTTTTCTTCTCGTATTTTTCTTCTGGCTTACATACTTCGAAGTCGATAATGACGGCTTCTTTCGATGATCTCTTCATGTCATCATTTTCGACGATTATATCATCCAAATGCTGTTGTGTAGCGACATCACAACACCAATTAAAGGCTTTTCCAATAAAATTAAGCGATCGCTTCGTAATATTTTCCGTTAAATCTTCAACTTCGCTATCCGGTATGTGAAGTTGGAACCCTTCGTAACTCCATTCTTGTTGCAAACTTTGAATCTGTTCGTCCAGTGCGTAACTTATTTGTTCTAATTTAATTGTTACGATGCATTCTGGAGTATGACTGACCATGCATTCGGGGAATTTCAAGTATTCTGGCGTATACATGGGTGGTTTCCAGTCCGCTTGGTACACGATAGGGATGGTGGCTTCGTAGACTGCTGCATCCGGTAGTGGTTTCCAATAAACCCCTGCGGTGACCTCAACTTTCCCCTGACAGGCTTGGCATAAGATTAACCCAATGAAGATGATTGGTCTCATGGCACTTTTTAAATTGAAAATTATGATTAGAATAGCAAAAATAAGTATTTTTTAGGATTTAGGAGAGTTGGTCCAGGGATCATTGTAAGGAAGGATGCGGCTTACGTGAACGATATCAATTTTCTTTTTCTTCTTGGTACCCATATCCACTTCATAATTTACGTCGTTGATTTTCCTGGTTATGGTAAATGGTCCGTACCATTGTAGTAGTAGTTTTTCACTTTTCCCTACTTTCCTGGTTGGCGTAAAAATTTTGACTTGGTCGTTTCGTTCAAATTCCACATGGTGTTTTCGGTGTAGTCGCAAAAGCATTCTTAATAATATTTCGTGTTGACCCTATATCTAAAATAATTTCTTACTATCTAATTTTCCAATAACGCTTAGGGGTGAATGGAGTCCTATTCGATGTGGGTGCGTCTGTTACTCGGCTGTGGCTCCCCCACGTAATTCGTATCGATTTCGAACCTGGGAATGGGCAGATCCAATTTTGTCCGTATCCTGGTTAAGTGTGACCTTGGATCTCTCGGTATTACAGGGGTCGACGACTGTAGCTCCTTTCACTAGGAACGGATCGACGATCAGCTTGTAATTCCTCTGGGGTTTCGTGGACGCATGACTTTGACTGCCTCTCGATTCCATGTTGTTATTCATGCTTTCTCTTGTGACAATCGAAACGGTGAGTCTCGTTGATTTCGCTCTTGTGCTCTGGTCCTGGCATCCCCTTCGGTCTGAAATTTTTGGCGCCTCCACCATATCACGAAAAAGCCCGAGCCTCGACCATGTCACGAAAAAGAGGGCGGAATGTAATTCCATCATGTCACGAAACGGCCTTCTCCATGTCTCGGGCCTTTCCTATGTAGTATGTAATGCCGCACAGGGATTCGGGGGTTGGTAGAGCCAAAAGATGGGGTAGAAATGAATACCTTTATTACTCGTAAAGGGGAGAATATTGTATGAGTTTCGACCAAGGTATGCCAGTCGGGGTAGCTGCGTTGTCGGCCTAGGTGTTGCGAGGTTGCAGCGTCGAGCGGGTGGATGTTTATCGGACTCGGCGTGGATGCAGTAGCGTCTTTCGTACTGAGATGGGTCGTGCTGATGAGACGGTCCGGCTGGTACGGCGAGCGGTGTCCAGCGGCGGGATATTGTCAACGGTGGCGTCGGGACGACGGCGTTCTGGACCTCAGCGGAGCGACGACGGCTACGGCGACGGTTGACGCTGCTGGCTCCCCAGGCGGGTGTAAGTCGACGATGATCGTGAGTCGTGAGTCTGGGACGACGACTACATGACGGCTGCTGTGACGACTGGGACTGTGACGACTCCGACGACGACTACATGACTGACTAATTTTTGGAACTTTCCCCGGGCGTTTTATGCTAAATTATTGCTTAAATAAGCTACATAAAGATGACAAGATGTCCTATATATCCTATTAAACGGTAACACTTTCGTACTGTGACGAAGTATGTTGATTTAGTGCGAGGTTTGTATATTATAGGCAAAGATTAACAAAAAGGTAGGAATGTCAGGGTTCCTAGTAAAGGTCTTTATTTCACGTATATGTGAGTACACGTGTATACGTGTAATATACGAATCATAATCATAGTACGTATATTTTGAATTCCCGTGTGTTATAATTTCACGGATACATACGTGCAGTTATATTACACGTGTATTTAATACAAAAACACATCCGTTGCTAGGTAACCTGGATTTAAACGTACCAAACGAACCCGTGTATTAAAATACACGTGTAATTATATTCGTGTACACATAGAATAAGAGTTAATTATACGTGTATTTAATTCGCGAATGCCGTTACACGGATTTCCGTGTACACAAGTAACTTCAATACACGTTCAAAACCGAAGACTCTAGTTCCTATCTAAGGCTTAAACAAGGCTTAGAGTACCTATATTACTAGAGTACCGCAAAGGTAGCCATTTTGGCGGCAAATAAAAGGAGGGAAATTTGAAATCGTTTTAAAAAATGTCATTCAAATTGTCATTCAATTGTCGTTCAAATAGTAATTTTTTTCCGTCTATTTGTGTGATTTCTTATTAAAATTTGTTTCTCCGTGTGGTGTTTACTGTCATTTGTACTTACGTCACGTTCATTTTGTAATGAAGCCCTTTTTACTTGACTCGGATTAAAATATGAAATATTGGGGCGGTAAATTCTTTTTTAATAAAAATCATTCAAATGATTTTATTCAAAACGTGCATGGAATGAATGGAAAGAGAAAATAGCATATTGCTGTGATATTAACTTAATTACCGGAAGTCTCCTGCATGTATGAGGACCATGAATAATAAATAAATTATCCATTAATCCATATACAACTATTCAATTCACTCACATTTTTAACACGTCAAAATATAAACTATCTGAAATAAAAATCATTATCATCATTAAGTTCAGAGAGAGTAAAATATTCAAAACTTACCAAATGTATATCAAAGTAAATTCTTTTAAAGAACAAATCAAGATGGGGAAGGAGAAATTTTGATTCATATTGAAGATGAAGAAGTAACTTGTGTTCAGAAATTCGAAAGAGATATGAACTGGAAAGAGTTTTGTAAATACAGGGTGTTTATAAAATAAGTGCAAAAATTTTAACCACATTACCGTGAGAGCACATAGAACACGGAACATTTTTTTAAAAAAAGTTTCATAACAAGGGGGAACGGAACCTGCTTCGTTGATCGTAGGCAATAAACATCGCAGGCGTGACTAATATGTAAAGGAGTACTCAACTCCTTTATCATTCGTTTTAAGGAAAAATAGTAAAGAGTACCTAATTTGTATTTATAATTTGATGTTCTTTCATTTGTCGACAAAAAATATAGGGTGTTCCATTAAAAAAAAAAAACTTTACACATGCAATTATTTTGAGAATGCGACGCGCAATTATTTATATTACTATTGTAATCCTAAGTGAAAACAGTTCACCTTTGCTAATTTGAACCACTTCGTAGCTTCAATAATAACGACGTTAGCAATAGTGCGGCAGTAACTTTGATCACCCTGTATATATAACTAATTTTTTTTCCAGGGATAAATTCAAGCGGTATCAAATAACAGAGAATTAAATGCTTATAAAAGTTCTTTTTTCGGGAGAATAAGAACCTTTTTCAGAATATTAGACCAATACTTATTTCCGTTTTATGATTTGCTTTTTTGGTAGGTTTTGACTGTTAATTTTGTTAATTTTAGATACTATTAGTAGTATATTTTATTAGTTAGTATAGATAGTATGATCCTTGTTTATATATACCTAGTTAGCCCATACCATAGCTTTGAATGGAATCCAATAAAATTGTGCCGATAGATGGCGTAGCAGCAAACATTTGTTAATTCAGCTAAACAACAGTAAATTCACGGAAATGAAACAGAGCACTATATGCTATTGTCGTGCCATCTACATTTCAATGGTGATTTCAATAGTGCAAGCAATCGCAACTGCAGCTTTTTGAATAAAACCAGAGAAAACGTATTAAAACATCACAAGAGCGGGTAAGACCTCCAGCCAGTCGGCCGCGAAAACTGCGCAAGCGCAAACGCGTGTCGGTACTTCGCGGTTTTTTTTTAAATTTAATAATTGAATTGGATCGAATATAACAGAAAAAATTTCATCGCATAAATAGAGTAATCAAGAAAAACTTTTAAAAGTTTAGAAAACAAATCCAAAATTTAAAAAAAATCAGTCTGTGACAGAAAAATAGACAATTTAAAACAATATTTTTTACAGTTCTTACTCATGAAATTGTATTATTGTAATATGAAAAAGCGAGCAAGAGTATATCACAGTACTTACTTGACGTTTTGCGAAATCGATTGTTCAGTTTATCAAATAATAGTAAATAAAAAAAGAGACATTTTTTATAAATTAAACACAATTAAGAAAATAATTAATAATTTGACATATAAAGATGCCTGAAACGAAAAGAATTCTATTCTATTCTACTCATTTATTTATTTCTTAGTATATTTATTACACTTAAAAGTGAATACAGTACTATCGTTATTCGATAAAGTTTGAAATTAAAGCAGGATGAAAATACATAAATACAGGGATATCCACATAAACCGTTCGTTAAAAGTTTTCAAGGTTGCAGTTCACGTAGGTATTTGAAATTTAAGGAGCAAGGATTTTCCGTAGAGATCTCTTTAAATAAAATAAAATTGTCTTTGTATCACTTCCGGTTGTACCGGAAGTCGCTATCAACTCGCTTATTTTAAATGGAATGCTGTATTTTTTATCACGTTTTTGAATTCTACATGTAAAAATATGTTAAATTGCAATACATTTACCTATCTCTAAAGTGCACCATTTTTGAGATATTTTGAATTTTCTTAGAAATTTGGATTCTGCAATCTGATTTTCAAAAAATTATAACACAGCTGTTGTTGAAGCAATTTTATTTGTAATAGCTAATATTGTAGTTGAAGCTTTAAGGTTCTTAAAAATTCCATCAGCATAATGTATTAAGCTACAGGGTGTCTAAAACGCACCGCTCCACTCGAAGATATTCAAACACAGAAAAATACTTTTTTTTCAAATGGAATGACCGATATTTTAATGCACCATTGTATGTGGAATCAAATGCTGCGTCGAACTGTACTAGCATTCCCTATACCTAACTTTAACAGTTTTTGAGTTATGAAACATTTTCGATTTAATTCATAGAAAATTACAATTTTAATAGGTCAAATATTTTTAATTTTATTAAGACAGCATGGAAATTATAACAATGATTACTGTTACTACAAATTTTGTAGTCAACCAAAGAAAATAGAATTTTGCAAGTGGAAATTCACAAATTTTAATAGTTCTTTAATCATCCTTCTCTTAGGACGCTTGTGATCTTATAAAACGAAAAAGTATGAATTTTATTACTTTGAATTGAAGAATAAAATAGCTGCTAGTTTGCAATTCTCTGGATTAGCGAGAAAGTATTTTAAAACCATTGTCTAATTATCTTCGTTATTTGTTACTGATTTTATTTTTCCAAATTGTATAAAGTTAGGTTCAAACTTTCCAAACTGTGTTTTATTCATAGGAGACGAGAGGGGTACATTTTATTGAACACACATTCTCTGCTCTGAACAATTTTAGATCATTCTTCATGAATTTAAAAAATAGATTTAAAATATCAGCGTTTGAATAATTTTGATTTTTGATTCTCAACTTTTTTGCTTTTGCTTAAAATTTGTAGTAACAGGAAACGTTAAATGCAATTGTTTGTTGTTTTCATAACTATATCAACAAAATTAGAAATATTTAACCTAATAAATGTAAATTTTTATGTATTAAACCAAAAATATCTTATAACTGAAAAACTGTTAAAGTTAGGTATAGGGAATGCTAGTATAGTTCGACACAGCATTTAATTCCACATACGATGGTGTATTAAAATATTGGTCGTTCCATTTGAAAAAAAGTATTTTTCTATGTTTGAATATCTTCGAATGGAGCGGAGCGTTTTAGACACCCTGTAGCTTAATAGATTATGCTTATGGAATTTCTAAGAACCTTAAAGCTTCAACTACAATATCAGCTATTACAAATAAAATTGCTTCAATCATAGCTGTGTTATAATTTTCTGAAAATCAGATTGCAGAATCCAAATTTTTAAGAAAATTCAAAATATCTCAGAAATGATTCATTTTAGAGATAGGGAAATGTATTGCAATTTAACATATTTTTACATGTAGAATTCAAAAACGTGATAAAAAATATAGCATTCCATTTAAAATAAGCGAGTTGATAGCGACTTCCGGTACAACCGAAAGTGATACAAAGACAATTTTATTTTATTTAAAGAGATCTCGACGGAAAACTATTGCTCCTTAAATTTCAAATATCTACGTGAACTGCAACCTTGAAAACTTTTAACGAACGGTTTATGTGGATATCCCTGTATAGTACTTAATTATACCGGCTGTTTCAAATTGGGTGTGCACTGAAGGGATCTCCTAAACCATGAGAGTTACAGATTCGGTTAAATGGAAGAAAAGTTGCACCAGTCATTGCTTAATTCGTATCCATTAACAGAATCAATTTTCTCTTAATTGTTCTTGAAGTATTGGTGAAAATGTAAAAATATCGATTTTCTTTTTTCCTTTGTAACTCCCTTATTAAAAATAATTTAGAAATTCTGTCTTAACTTTCTACAGGTACTTTTGGATTCTGCTTTAAATAGGGGCAGTAGAATTGTGGTCACACGTTTCGTCTCTCCGCGACCATCTTCAGTTTACATTTTAAATATAACGTATACCTTTTTATTATCGTATTTGTTGCCATTGTTTCTCCTGATTGTAATGGTATATCACACTTAATTGTTGATATTAATTTGAAGCTTAAATAATACAGATTTTTTATATGAAAATTTTATTTAATACATAATTTCAAATATTTAGTTCATTTTCTTAGGTATAGTGTAAATTTCAATGAATTATTTAATATCTGTCTCTTTAGTTATTGTATAATAAATTCTTTTAACGGACATTGATAGTGCACATTTGTAGTATCCGTTAAAAGAATTTGTTATACGAGATAGTTGTTGACGAGGCTAATTTTACAAACAAGGGAATATTTAATAGAAATGTACATAGATATTGGTCCCGGGAGAATCAAAAAAGATTTCAACAAGTGTGACCACAGATACAATTCAGCTTAAATGTTTGGTGTGGTATTTGGCATAATAGAATTAATGGTCCGATCATTTACGAAAATCATGTAACAGCTGAACGTTACATCGATTTCTTAAGGACAGCATTGGAAAACATTTTAGATTACATTCCTCTAAATCATATTATGGAATTGTAATTTCAAAATGACGGAGCACCAGCACATAATGCTGAAATAACAACAAATTATTTGAATCAAACTTTTCCTGATAGGTACAAATGGGCCTGTCGCGTGGCCTCTAAGATCACCAAATATTAGCCCTTTGATTTTTTGTTGATTGATTGATTGATTTTATTGATTTTTCCTCTTCCGACATTTGAATGTTAGTTATTAATATTTAGTAAGTAAAAAAAGTACTAAGGAATAAATTTACTTATTAAATAAATCATGACGAAACTGTATCAAGCTTTTATTATCATATTTTAACTTTACTTGAAAAAAGTATTAATTGTTATACATCACTGCAATCAGCAGAAAAAATGCTATCGAATAGAATAATTAAAAGATATACGTTGTATTTAAAAAATCGAAACTGAAGATGGTCGTGGAGAGACGAAACGTTTGACTTCGCTTCTGCCACCTTTATTCGAAGCAGAATAAGAAAGTGCCTGTAGAAAGTTAAATCAGAATTTCAAAATTATTTATAATACGAGAGATACAGAGGAAAAAAGAAAATCGACATTTTTACATTTTGATCAATATCTCAAGAAATAAGAAAAAATTTATTCTGTGAATGAATACGAATTAGGCATTGATTTGTGCAACTTTTCTTCCATTTAATCAAATTTGTATCTCTTACGGTTTAGAAGATCCCTTCAGTGCACACTCAATTTGTATAATATGTCAGTTTTATAAATATACAGGATGTCCCAGAAGTGCATATAAAGCTTCAGGTATTTCTTTCCTACATTCCATAAGGGTCCCAAGAAAGCAACAATTAATTCTCAGGGTTTGTTAGTTTCAGCACACGAGACAAAATACGAGGCCAGCAAAATTGGTAAACTAGGCAACGTTGCTTATATATGCAGTTAATTTGATTTATACAGAGTGTCTCAGAAAAACTATTCCTAACTTTCAGAAGTAGTAGAGGGCATGTAGTTAAGCAACTTTTATTAATAAAGTTGTGGCCGGAAATGTTTCCACATCAACTTAAAACGAAATAAAAAAATGAGGACTAGAAATAATTTCGATGTAAAAAGCAACTTTTCTATTTATTTCCAGTAACTACAAAATTTTAATTAATTTCAACTTATTATAAAAACATGAAAAATTATAAAAACTGTTCAAAATTATGGCCTCCATTTTGAATACATAAGTTATAGCGACGTATAATTGAATGTAGTTGCTGGAAATGAATAGAAAAGTTACTTTTTACATCGAAATTATTTGTAGTCCTTATTTTTTTATTTCGTTTTAAGTTGATGTGGAAACAAGAACCAGCTTTAATTGTAATATTAGTGTCCGTATAAGTTCCTTTGTAGTTCTTTGAGTCATAGAACTCCAGTGTATAGAATACAATTGACATTTCTCGAATCTTATTCAGTTAAATTTAATGTAATATGTGTGTTATAAACAATGATTGGTTTGTGGACGTTCCAGAATATTGTAAAACGCTTGTGTACGCGGCCACATTTAGTGACCAGATAGGATGAGAAACTAATGTTACTATGACTCCTGATATTCTTAACTCGTTGGCCAAAGCCGTGTTTCTAATTTGTGTTGAAAACCATTTATTTGGTAATAATGCGTCTATTTAATAATAGATGCCGGGTACTACTAATTTGTCGCCGCCTGGTGTTCGTTTCCAAAATTAACGCATCTGGTTTCCAAAAACTGGTTGTCAGATTTTATTCAAGGATGGGCTAAGTAGATGTATATAAACAAGGGTATGATCAGGTAGGTAGGTAGCTGTTAGATTTCATGTAGTTTTTTAAATTGTACTGAAGATGGCAGCTTTGCTGCCGAAATACGTATCTACGGATATAAAATTATTGTGGGCGGAGATAAATTTCAATGATTTCTTAAATCACATTCTTTACTATTTGTGGACCTACTATTTGTGTTGAATCTGATGTGATGGATATATCTGATGCATCTAGTAGACAGTATTTTATTTACTACCAGCGAAAGTGATGAGTTATTTGAGGAGAACCAGCGACAAAGAATCAAATTATGTTGAGGTAAATTTATTACTTAGACAGAGCAGCAAAACAGTGGAAAATATTTTTTACATACCTGTTTCCTAAGCAATTTATCAAACGACGTTATGACTTGGCTTAACGAACAAGCACAACAATTTAGAGATACGGATTTAACTGACTTCGCCCAAAATGTATTGTATCTTCATGAAATCAGGGAAACGTTCTAGCAAAGAAAAGTTCGAAACTAATTCGACAACAATTACGGATTACGCCTGCGCATAGGAAAAGTACACAAACTATCAGAAATTGTTTGCTAGAACAAACCTAATATAAATTATCAATGTAATGAATAATCCAAGAATTCTAATTTCGCAAATAATTTAAGGTTAAACTGTGGGTTAAACTAGGGTCCCTAGATCAACAACTCGATCACGTTACAGAATCGCAACTTACTCGATATCGAGTTAAATATCGACTGTTATCGATTCGATCCTATTCGTATCGACCTTACAGAATCCCGCTGCTGAACGTGACCATTGTGACGCGGGCATGCGCGGTGTGCGTATTACAGCTTCAACAACGAATCATAACCTAAAATATAATAATTACATTTCATATTTCATGCATCTTTTTTTGCGGCGATGCTTTATTCCAGAAATAACTAATTACACCAACTAGTTCTTTTAGCGCTTTTGTTCGTACAAATCGAAATGAAATACTTTAAGCACAGAATCGCATGCTATTTTTGTTACAAATAACAAATATGATACTGTCTTAAGACACAACTTTTAATTGGTATCATTTTATTTTTATATTAAATAGTAGGGAGTTTTTGCAATACGTTCCGTTAAAATTCACGTACTTTAAACGTTAAAACACGGTATCTGATTGGCTAAATCCATAAGGTTGCTAAGCAAAATAGCCTTTAGCGTAACGATATTTTTATCGTAAGGCATTGCAAAAACAGATTTGATAACAAATTTGTTACAAGAAATGTGACGTCTAAAACTGGCTTTAGGTCAAAAAGTGATATCGCAGGATGTCGCGATTTAAACTTTATATTACATAAAATAAATACAAAGTGGTCAAGAATAACTGTTTGAGTTGGCAATACAATTAAGGGCATTTTTTCATTCGGGTATTTGCAACACTGCAACCGGATATATGTTTTGTTGGTTTATTTGACATAACCTGAACAGCGACAAGATTGTAGGTTATGTGAATAGAAACCAGGGTTTTAATTTGAATTTGGAATTTCAAGTGACGCTTGTAACTTGTAAAGTGAAGGTTGTCAGCCTGTCAGTGTCAAGAAGTGTTACCAACAGTCGAAAAATAGTTTTCGCTAAAACGGATGTCGGAAACCACTAAAAAATAACTAAATTCAAAATAAGTATGCTGCCACAAGCTTTCATTAAAATTTTATTAAATTTATAAAATAAAACATGTTAAAAAAATAAACATAAAAACAGTAACATTACTATATGGGAAAAACGCGCGCTTAAAAATTAACAATTGAGAAAATCACGGAGTGGCTGGCACCTAGTGGAAGTGGAAATCATTGGAATGACATTTGGTTAACCTATGAAAAACATTAAATTGAATTGTAATTTGTGTGTGACGCTTCCACACGAATAAATATTCTTAACATACGTATTGTGTTACTAGCATGCTTAAGCCTATGCAAAGACTTCATCTAACATAATAATAATAATGAATGGGAGCAAGAGCAAGCCTTAATGACTACTCTTTTAGCGTTTTCGATTGACCGCACTAGTGCGCACTCAGAATATCTTCATCTCGTGTTATTACATAAGGTTAAAAGAAGATGCAAATACATTGAGTGCAACCAGTGCAAGTGAATCGAAAACGCTATTTGTTTTCCTTATTAAAAGCGCCATCTTTTGGTTGCTGATTTTCGCGAATCGACACAAACTACAGAAATAATACCAACACAAAGTTTCACAATAAAAAACTAAAAACTTAAGCTGCTTGGCTTCAGTGTCAGCATTTTGAACAACGTTTTCAAAAAATTGACTTCTACAATAATTCACAAGATTTCACGGTTTTATTTTAAGAAATCACCAAAAAAAGCATTAAACACTAAATTAAAGAAAAAATCACAAACTTAAATTAAAAACCACTAAATTTAGTGTAAAAACCACTAAGTTGGCAACACTGGTGTCAAGCCATCAACAACAACAACAATCAGTACACGGATCCCGATGAATAGAATTCTATTTTCACGTTGCTTAGCGCTCGCCTTCACGTGAGAGTTTGGGATCATGATGGATTCAGTTTACTATTCCCCTTACTTCTTAACACCTTGTAGAATAGATAATATAATACTATTTGTTGTGATTCCATTTTTCAAGGCGATTATCTTTTTCTTGTGACGTCACAAAAATAGAATTCTATTCATCGTGATCCCTATACAGAAGTTATTCCAGTTGTACCATTTAAAAATAAAATTCAGCACTGCCAACTCAAACAGTAAATCTTGACCACTTTGTATTTGAAGCGTTAAGGCGATTTCACATGGGTCCGACACGCGACATCCGATTGTACGAAACGACTGCCTATTGGTTGAAATTTTTAAAAGTAGTTATAGCGGTAAATTCATCCGATGGTTTTTAACTTTCTTCCCACAATGGAAGAGTTGAAAATATTGTCTTTTGTCCGACGTCGTGTGTAATTTAACCTCACTTTTACATGATTTAATAGATGAACAAAATGAATGAAATTATTAATCAATATTCATTGAATAGAAATGTTTATTTACAAAAACATTTGAACAAAACGTTTCTAAATTTGTTCTTAATAAACGGACAATTTTTCTCCGAAATTCGGATGTACGTGCATGATGACAATTTTTATTGCCAATACACGAATACGATTCGTGCATCGGATGTCGGAAATCGTATGCAGGGTGGATCAATTTCGATGTCTCTTATGGGCATCTCTGTAACTATAAGAGATAGAAAAAAACTAATGGCCAAGTCTCGATCTCTTTTTTTGAGATAAAGTCAATAGACTAAACAAAAATTGGCTATCTTCTTTTGTTTTCGAGTTATAGGCAAAAATTGACATTTTCGACTTTTCGTCAATCACGCATATCTCGTCTATTTTTACAAGATATTAATATTAAAAAACTGTTTTGACATTATTAGGACACTTTTTTGAATGAAATTCAGTGGTGTAGTTGGTTTCTTGATATTTAATAAAATTTTCGAGTTATAACATAAAGTTATATTTTTTTAAATGGAAATCATGGTAGGCAATATCATAATTAAATAGAGATTTTTTTCTGTTTTCAAAAATATATACTTTGTTGGGTTTATTTCTTACAATTAATAGAATAAAACGCCTTTTTTATTATTCTTGGGTGCATTCTATTCTTAGTAGGCTTGTTTCAACAAACGCGACATTTTTTTTGTTTTTATTAAATATCAACAAAGATTTGATGATTAGATAGAGGAATTGCGACGAATATAAGAGAGAGAAAGACCGATAAAGCTGGGTTGAGTCACATGGGTTGGTTGCGTGTTCTAGCGCAGCAGTGCTTAAATTTTGATTTTGTTGTGGTATTATTTTCTTGTATTTAAGTTACCTATTGTGATTTATCAAGTGTTGTGTTTATTATCTACTTACATTTCAATATTCTTTAATTTTGTAATTTCCACTTCTGCAATAAATTTCTTATTTTTAAAATGGTTTAATTTATACATATAATTTAGTTCATTATTCCTTGAAATGCATATTTGATTAAAAAATGCGTTTCAAACTTAAATATTAAATGATGTTAAAGAATTTCGAATTTAACCTAAACCACATGGTATCAGTATTGTGTAATCTTTGTCACTCTTAGAGGATGCTCCTTTCTTTCTCTCTCTTTATGCGGCTGCAACTGTCAAAATATTTGAACAAGAGTTGATATTTAATAAAAACAAACAAAAAATTGTCGGCGCTTGTTGAAACCTGCCTACTGAGAATAGAATGAGCCCAAGAATAATAAAAAAGGCGTTTTATTTTATTAATTGTAAGAAATAAACCCAACAAAGTATACAATACATATGTCCCAGATAACTTTTCTAGCATGGGGATCTCGCTTATTATAAGAGATACGAATTCGGTTAAATGGGACGAATTATTCGTAAGTATTAGGGTAGTCATAAACTGTTTTGAAATTTAAAAAATTCCATGTGGTTCAGGAGTTATAGCCAAAAAACCAAAATTTTCAAATTTCGTTTTTTTGTAATAACTTCTTTATTGTAATCGATATGTTTTTGTTATTTGTACTTTCTTAAGGCACTTTTTCATGCAGAATTTAAATGTGCCTTTAGATTTTTGTTTTCACTTTCCGTTTTCGAGTTTTCACCACCAACTTCAGTTTTTCTTATGGACCATCAAGTAGGCTTTGGAAGAATTGAATGCGCTCTTTTTTTCTCTTTACAATGATATAACACATGTAATATTTATTTTGACAGATAACGATGAAAATTTAAATGTGCTTTTAGATTTTTGTTTTATCTTCCGTTTTCGAGTTTTCACCCATAACTTCAGTTTTTTTTATGGACCGTGAAGTAGGCTTTGGAAGAATTAAATGCGCTCTTTTTTTCTCTTTACAATGATATAACACATGTAATATTTATTTTGACAGATAAAAAATACATTTTCTCGACAAACGTATGCTTTGTTTAATGCAAAAAATAAACAAATTTTCAAACAAATGAATAAAATAAAACAAGAAAGAGTCGCAAGAAACAAAAACTTAATTATTAGTTAATAACAAATAATACGTAGTTGAAATGGGAAGTACTAAACTATTTACAAAACATGTTCGAACAATTGACCATTGCGTTTTAAACATGTTTGTGACCTGCGAATTGTTGCTCTTAATGCATTATGTAAATTACGGTGCGAAATACTGCAAAATGCTGCAAACACAGATTCACGAAGATCTTCAATATTTTCAAATGTTTGAACATAAACTTTATTTTTGACGCAACCCCAAATAAAAAAGTCCAAAGGGGTTAAATCCGGAGACCGTGGAGGCCATAAAATAGGTACATTGTTACCAATCCACGAATTAGGGAACCGGTTATTGAGATATTCCCTGATTATGTTAGAATAATGGGATTGCGCGCCATCTTGTTGAAACCAAATAAATAAATAGTGGACCTATTTTTCTTGTGACTCTTTCTTATTTTATTTTATTCATTTGTTTGAAATTTTGTTTATTTTTTGCATTAAACAAAGCATACGTTTGTCGAGAAAACGTATTTTTTTAAATTTTCTTCGTTATCTGTCAAAATAAATATTACATGTGTTATATCATTGTAAAGAGAAAAAAAGAGCGCATTCAATCTTCCAAAACCTACTTGACTGTCCATAAGAAAAACTGAAGTTGGGGGTGAAAACTCGAAAACGGAAAGAGAAAACAAAAATCTAAAAGCACATTTAAATTCTGCATGAAAAAGTGCCTTAAGAAAGTACAAATAACAAAAGCATATCGATTACAATAAAGAAGTTATTACAAAAAAACGAAATTTGAAAATTTTTTTTTTTTTTTGCTATAACTCCTGAACCACATGGAATTTTTCAAATTTCAAAACAGTTTATGACTACCCTAATACTTAGGAAAAATTCGTCCCATTTGACCGAATTCGTATCTCTTATAATAAGCGAGATCCCCATGCTGGAAAAGTTATCTGGGACATATTGTATATTTTCGAAAACAGAGACAAAATCTCTATTTAGTGATGACATTGCCTACTATGATTTCCATTTAAAAAAATATAACTTTATGTTATAACTCGAAAATTTTATTAAGTATCAAGAAACCAACTACACCACTGAATTGCATTCAAAAAAGTGTCCCAATAATGTCAAAACAGTTTTTTAATATCTGTAAAAATAAACGAGATATTGACGAAAAATCAAAAATGTCAATTTTTGCTTATAACTCGAAAACAAAAGAAAATAGCCAATTTTTGTTTTGTCTATTGACTTTATCCCTAAAAAAGAGATCGAGACTTGGCCACTATTTTTTTTCAATCTCTTATAGTTACAGAGATGTCCATAAGAGACATCGAAATTGATCCAGCCTGTACACTGGCGTGCAATAAAATCGCGTACACCTTCAAAATCAAGTAACTGAGTTATTACCAATTTTTGGCTTTGTAAATCGGTATTTTGTGAATTTTGACATACTTTCAAAAATGTAGGTTATAAACTCAGAATTTAAAGCCATTTTTTGGCGTACAAAACTGTTTTAAAATCGAATGGTGCTATTTCAAAACTGTTTTAATTTTGACGTCATTAATGATGATCCCGCTAAAATAACTTTCCTATACCGTTTCAAAACACAATCGGGTTGTAGGTTATGAGTAGCACTTAACTTGTTACTTTTAACCCTCACTCCACCTTGAAATAATTTCAAAAAATAATTTCACAGCGTTTTGAAATGTATGCAGCTGTTTCGAAACATGACGTCATTGTTTCAACGCTAAAAAAATGCACATTTCGAAATATACGAAATAATTTCAAAATAGTGCACCGCCAAAAAACGGCTTAAGATTCTTGTTACGATTTATTCAAGTATGAATTTGTTATTAAAGTATGAATTTGTTATTAAAGTATCAGGAAACAAACGTAAGAGTGCATTTATTTTTATAAAATAGAATTTATGAATAAAGGAAATATGTATAAAGTTCAATATTTTATCATTTCTCCATCAGCTTCTAATACTCGATTCAATCTTTCAGGCATAATATGAAATAAGATTTCGCCAATAATTTTCATCCTGGCTTAATTCTTCCTTATCATGATTCAAGTAAAATAGAAAGCGTGACAGCTGCTGATCTTCCATCATTATTTTTTTGGCACTTGTCGAATTCTTTGAATCAGAATTTATAATCCTTCGACCTGCAGTTGACCATGATGCCGGAAGGTTTGTCACAAATAACGAGATCTCCTATTGTTTGAGATGGATTTTACCTCAAATGATTAAAGAGGGCTTCATCTTGCTCATGAGTTGAATTTTTTGCCGTCCCAAAGCTGCTTTTCTACTTACACTTTCTTCCTTTATCTACATCTCCTCTGTTCGTGTAAGAGTGCTTTTATTTAGACCATAATTATCCGCCACTGCCCTTATTCGTCATGCATTTTCCAAGAGAGTATTAAAATTGATTCTGTTTGTCAGTTCGGCATTTTTATTGTTTGACACCGACAGATTATAAATTAAGACCGACTTAATACAACAAAAATTGGATATACGTGATTTTTTTGCACGCCACCGTACATGTGAAACCAGCTTAATTCTTTTTTTTTTATTGACTGTGAAGAATAGATTGCCACAAAAAAAATTATCAGATATCGGTGTATCTAATTTTAGTTTATCATTGAATTTCGCATTAATACCAAAATTTTTAACTAAAATTTAGTTTAGAAAAAGTTAAAGGTGGTGGAAGTTTGCGGGTTGACACATGAAGCACTTAAAATTGTTATAACAGATCTCTAGACATTCCTTACCTAATTTTGACGCCAAATCACGTTTCCTATGCTTATTTTGCACTTCGGTGCTTATTGACTAAAAATCTTAAACTGTCCAATAGAAGAGGCCTAGATGCCAAATACATACATATACCCAAAGCTGAAAGGCTTATCAGTCATAGGCTCCTAGATTACAAGACTTTTGAGACACGTTATATTTTATTGTTGAATGAAACGTTTATTTCTGTACATCCAGTGTTTTAATTTTTCTCGGCATGTGCCAGTTTTACAATAAATTTTCAAATTCAGAATAGGTTGAAGTTGAAAGAAGATTCGATCATAAACAAGTTTAAATTAATAATAAAATGTAGTTCAAGGGTTTTATTAATCTTTACAAAATTAACATAAATACATATTAACATTTTTATTACAGTCACCATTTCTGTTAGCACTTTTTCTTACAATAAAACGATTTTGTCTTCTGCGTTTCATAAAAGAAAAACGACTAAAACAATATAAATACAAAACTACAGTGTTTTTATTTAAAATAAAAGTAAAAATCCTAACAAGTAAAACTTGGAAATACAGTGATTTTAACATAAACAGATAATTTTTCTAGTTGACAGGAAATTTAACAATAAAAATCCGGGGTAGATTTCTTTTACTTTGAGAAAAAAATGATGAGTATCCTGGAATTGCATGCCATCAGATCTGAAAAGGAAATCTTAGGTGAAAGTGTTTGGAAATGCCGCGTTATACATTACGCCAT
Source organism: Dorcus hopei (assembly GCA_033060865.1). Lineage (NCBI taxonomy): Eukaryota > Metazoa > Arthropoda > Insecta > Coleoptera > Lucanidae > Dorcus > Dorcus hopei. The sequence goes on from CM065422.1 coordinate 37,478,485, forward strand.
CCACAGGATCTGCCTCGTCTGCTGAACTGATATCATCTCCAAATTCGATGTCCTCATCCAAACCGTCTTCAACAAAGGTGACAGTGTCGTTAATGCGAACAGTCTCAGGGAATTCACCGTACGTTTTCAAGTTACGGGCTTCATCGGGTGTATATTTTAATATGACGTCGGCTTTAGCGTCTTGGTAATCTCTAAGACCAATTAGAATTATATCACCTTGGTTTATCCATACCTAAAATTATTTTTGAAAAATAACTAAATTTTAAATAATGTATAAACTAAATTTATTAAAAATGAGAATATTGTTTCCTTGATTTCTGTGATTTTTTTAAGTACATATCTGTAAGACGAAAATAGAAAGGCGAAAACGCCTAGATGGGTGATCACACTGGCTCCATGATCAGCAGAATTTTAAATTCTATTTATTCTAAATACATACATCAGAAATCGGTTTAAAAACAACTTCGTGTTAATAGGCGATCACACTGGCTCCGTGATCGGCAGAATTTTAAATTCTATCTATTCTAATATCAGAAATCGGTTTAAAAACAACTTCGTGTTAATAAATGTGTACGGTCACATTAGGATCGTAATGGATTGGTTTATACTGCTGAGCACGTCAGACCACCGACCAAAATCAAACAAAATAGTTTTTTTCGGACATATTCGGCAGAATCATTCCAAACTCTCTAAATGGGTGGTCACACTGGCTCCGTGATCGGCAGAATTTTAAATTTTGCCGTATATATCAGAAATTGGTTTAAAAACAACTTCGTGTTAATAAATGTGTACGGTCACACTAGGATCGTAATGGATTGGCGTATACTGCCGAACACATCAGATCATCGACCAAAATCAAACAAATTTGTTTTTTTCGAACATATTCAGCAGAATCATTCCAAATTCTCTAATAGGATGTTTGATTCCTACGAAAATTTATCCTAATATACACTAAAATAATGGATTAGGATAAACTAATCATACTAGTATTTGACAAGCCGCCTCTTTGGCACAGTTAATATGAAATTACCAAACCAGGCATATGTTAGGAAAGCAGAGTTCTTCCGAATTCGGCAATACAATAATGAAGTATGACCGTATTGTTCTGCCGAATATTATTCTGCCGTACACGGCCGAGCAAAAGTTCTGCCGAGACCGGAGCCAGTGTGACCAAAGCTTAAATAGCATGTTTCCTAATATATACCAAAATAATGGATTACGATAAACTAATCATACTGGTATTTGATAGGCCGCCTCTTTGGAATGCTTAATATAAAGTTACCAAAACAGGGATATGTCAGGAAAGCAGAGTTCTTTCGAATTCGGCAATACAATAATGAAATATGACAATATTGTTCTGCCGTACACGGCCAAACGCGGCACTGATTTTGTATTGAATTTCTTTTTATAGTTACACTGTTTGTAAAAAAAAAAAATCAAAAAATCATTCTGCGAAACGTCAGTAAAGTTAAATAAACCGGGTGTCCTACGCCATATGCTCACCCTTATAGAATTTTTATTTTTTACTCAAATTAAGAGGAAGGCTATTGTTAGTGTAAATTAATAAATACAGGCTGTCTTACGAAAAACGCCCCAAGCCATAACTCCGTTATCTATGGACTTATCTTAACAAACAAAAAGGCAAATAAAATGAGACTAAAAATACTATAAAGTGAGTCCAGTTTCAATTTTTTTTTAAATTACCTTCAAGGTCAATAATGTGCAACACTTTGACATTTAAAAAATATTTTTCGTAAAAAAGGAAATGAACTAGTCTATTACGCAAAACGTGCTTTTCATAAAAATGTTAAAGTTTGTCGTGAAAACAATGTCACTGAGGTTATTTTTCACAGATGTTTTGAACTATCAAGTTCTTCTACTTGTACGACTTATTGTTTCCTAAAAAAAAAGCCGATTATGGATAACAATCACCTGACTGACTTATTGCAAGTACAGTATGAGCATAAATGATTGAGGACAAGTTGAATTTTCCGCGTCTCTATCTAGTAATTTTTACTCTTTGTGTTTGGCCGTCCTGAGAAATTAATTTTTGTTCAGGTCGCCTGTGTAAATTTTGCAGCCGGCTCCAAGAATTCATAAGACAAAATGGGGCGCGTTTGCCTAATGTATCTGTCAGTAGTTATTGCCGCTTTTTGTATTTAAAATAAACAAATTACTTGCCAATTTTTTTTGTAACCTATGCATTTGACCAACTTAAGAAATATATTGAAAGGCGGGAAATTCAACTTGTCCTCAAACATTTATGCTCATACTGTATATTTTGAATGCAATAAAAACAGCAATCAAGCAGTACAGAAAACATTAATGAAATAATTAAAATTAAGTCTACAACTGTGTAAGTTGCTTTGGGAAAAAATCCCTGTCTATAGAGTCGCACTGCTTGTGTTTTTATTGCATTCAAAATATGCTTGGAGTAAGTCAATCAACTGAGTATTATCCATAATCGGCTTTTTTTTAGGAAACAATAAATCATACAAAGAGAATAACTTGACAATTTGAAACAACTGTGAAAAATAACGCTCAGTGACATTGTTTTCACGACAAACTTTAATATTTTTATGAAAAGCACGTTTTGCGTAATAGACTAGTTCATTTTTTTTTACAAAAAATATTTTTTAAATGTCAAAGTGTTGCACATTATTGGATTTAGAAAGAAAATCTCTACCAGATGTAGTAATAAAAAATATACAGAGCCATTTGAAAAATAAAAGTTGACAGTCGTTTGACCTTGAAGGTAATTTTAAAAAAAATTGAAACTGGACTCACCTTATAGTACTTTTAGTCTCATTTTATTTGCCTTTTTGTTTGTTAAAATTAATCTATAAATAACGGAGTTACGGCTTGGGGCGTTTTTCGTAAGGCAGCCTGTATAAGGAAGGAAACACTAACAGGAGGACAGAAAAATTTTCTGTCACATCCGGGAATCGAACCCGAATTTTTCTGTCCTCCTGTTAGTGTTTCCTTCCCTATATTTATTAATTTACACTAACAATAGCCTTCCTCTTAATTTGAGTATTTCTGATCCAATTAATGATCCAATTTCAATAATTCAAAAAGCACATAAGGCTAGTTTAAAAATACTACAAAAGGATAGTATTTTAGATTTTTTAAATATGACATTTTTGTCAGGCGATATTCAATTTTTCTTTTTCAAATAGCGGCAGATATTTTTTTTTATTCAGTTTGATAGAGATTTATTTTCGGAATTCAACGATTTATTTCAACTTGATATATTTTTGTAGAATGTTTTTGAGAAATGGAAATTGTCTTTTTAATTAAATTTTCAAGTATGCTTTGGATTCCTATCAAATTGCACAAAACAGTAACTATCTTTTACGATATAAGTAAAAATCTGTCAACTTGTTTTAATTTATTCTTGTTTGTATTATTTGTTACCGTCTTGTTATTACATATTTTGTTGTACCATTATTATTTCATTATGGATAACAATCAATTAACTGATATGGTGCAAGTGATTTTCGAGTGCCACAAAAATTCTGGTCAAGCTGAGTGCCTTTTCGCAGCTCGCTTTTCTAATAGAGAAGTTCTTAACCGTCAGAAATTTAGAAGACTTGAAAAAAATGTAAGAAATCACGAAGCTTTTAAGAAACCCAAGAAACAGCAACGTCAATTTCGTGAAAATGTAGAGTTAGATGTCTTTCTTAGTGTTCAAGAAAATCCAAGAACTTCAACTCCGGAAATTGCACATTTTCGATTACCTGATTTTCCTCTTTGAGACCTTTAATTTGAGCACTCGCACTGTGAGTTTCACTTTTCCGAAAGTTTTTCGATTATCCCCCCTACCAAATTTGATATTTCGAAATCGACTTTTAAATAATTGAATTCAGAAAATAAATCTCTATCAAACTGAGTAAAAAAATATCTGCGGCCATTTGAAAAAAAAAAAAAAGTTGACTATCGCCTGAGAAAAATGTCATATATATATAAAAAAATCTAAAATGCTATCCTTTTGTAGTATTTTTAAACTAGTCTTATGTGCTTTTTGAATTATTGAAATCGGATCTTTAATAACAGAGTTATACTGTCGTGCGTTTTTCATAAGATAGACGGTATACAGGCCGAGTCCAAAAAAACGCCTACGCGAATAGCGTCGGTGTTTATTGTCGTATTTGGATGATCAAAAAATCAAATGAAATGGCAGAAAAAACTCTACAATATACCATACCTTGCGTCTTTAATGCATTTAAAACAGCTGCACGACAGCTGTCAACTTTTGTTTTTTAAATGCAATGGTATAATTACTATTTACAGTTGGTTCTTGTCCGATGAAATTTGTATCACAAAATCTTCTAAGCGGACACTAAATCGCGCAAATATACACTTTACGTTTCGCAGTCGTTCGACTGCTTCGTCAGAAGTGAAAATTATGTTGTCAAAATAAACAAGGTTGTCAACGGAAACTGAAAAAGTATCTTGATTTTTTTTTTATGTATATTATATTTATTTTTAATCTAAAAATAATTTGAACATTACAAATGTTAAAAAATTGACAGATCTATAATTACTGTAATAAATTTCGAAAGAACTTTTTTTTCTGCGTTCAATGATGTGCTGCAATAAATACTTATTTTCAAAACAACAGAAAAAAATAAAATAAAAAGAAATTAATAAATTATACAATATGTCCCAGATAACTTTTCCAGCATGGGGATCTCGCTTATTATAAGAGTTACGAATTCGGTTAAATGGGACGAATTATTCCAAAGTATTAGGGTAGTCATAAACTTTTTTGAAATTTAAAAAATTCCATGTGGTTCAGGAGTTATAGCCAAAAAACCAAAATTTTCAAATTTCGTTTTTTTGTAATAACTTCTTTAATGTAATCGATATGTTTTTGTTATTTGTACTTTCTTAAGGCACTTTTTCATGCAGAATTTAAATGTGCTTTTAGATTTTTGTTTTCACTTTCCGTTTTCGAGTTTTCACCCCCAACTTCAGTTTTTCTTATGGACCGTCAAGTAGGCTTTGGAAGAATTAAATACGCTCTTTTTTTCTCTTTACAATGATATAACACATGTAATATTTATTTTGACAGATAATGAAGAAAATTTAAAAAAATACATTTTCTCGACAAACGTATGCTTTGTTTAATGCAAAAAATAAAAAAATAAACAAATTTTCAAACAAATGAATAAAGTAAAATAAGAAAGAGTCACAAGAACAATAGGTCCACTATTTATTTTTTGGTTTCGACAAGATGGCGAGCCACACCATTATTCTAACATAATCAGGGAATATCTCAGTAACCGGTTCCCTAATTCGTGGATTGGTAATACTGGGCCTATTTTATGGCCTTCACGGTCTCCGGATTTAACCCCTTTGGACTTTTTTGTTTGGGATTATGTCAAAAATAAAATTTATGTTCAAACATTTGAAAATATTGAAGATCTTCGTGAATCTAGCATTTCGCATCGTCATTTACATAATGCATTAATGCCCGATTTCACCAATGCGGATTGCGGATTAAATCTAGTGTCAACACTAAGGCTGCGTTGTATAAAAGGTTTAAGCCAGGATTAACTTTAATCTTATGTTAGAATGTGACGTTTGTATGACGTACAGCATTTTGTGAGTCACATTCTAACTTAGGATTAACTTTAATCCTGGCTTATACCTTCTATACAACGCAGCCTTAGAATATGACTTACCACTACGTTGTCTAACTTCAAATGTCACATTATAAACACTTAATCCGAGTGCTAGTGTCAATCCGCGTTGGTGAAATTCACCATTAGAGCAACAATTCGTAGGTCACAAACATGTTTAGAACGCAATGGTCAATTGTTCGAACATCTTTTGTATTAAATAGTTTAGTACTTCCCATTTCAACAAATTCAACTACGTATTATTTGTTATTAACTAATAATTAAGTTTTTGTTTCTTGTGACTTTTTCTTATTTTATTTTATTCATTTGTTTGAAAATTTGTTTATTTTTTGCATTAAACAAAGCATACGTCTGTCGACAAAATGTATTTTTTAAATTTTCATCGTTATCTGTCAAAATAAATATTACATGTGTTATATCATTGTAAAGAGAAAAAAAGAGCGCATTCAATTCTTCCAAAGCCTACTTGATGGTCCATAAGAAAAACTGAAGTTGGTGGTGAAAACTCGAAAACGGAAAGTGAAAACAAAAATCTAAAGGCACATTTAAATTCTGCATGAAAAAGTGCCTTAAGAAAGTACAAATAACAAAAACATATCGATTACAATAAAGAAGATATTACAAAAAAACGAAATTTGAAAATTTTGGTTTTTTGGCTATAACTCCTGAACCACATGGAATTTTTTAAATTTCAAAACAGTTTATGACTACCCTAATACTTAGGAATAATTCGTCCCATTTAACCGAATTCGTATCTCTTATAATAAGCGAGATCCCCATGCTGGAAAAGTTATCTGGGACATATTGTATACATAAAATGACGTAATAAACAATTGCTGAACAATAAATGATATCTGTTTTACGGTAAATAGTGTAGTGTCTATAAGTACTTCCTCATAGGAAAACAAATGACGATAACTTTCAACATTTTGTTTTTGTCTTTGCTGACAAAAAAAAAAGAAAGTTGCAAGTTATCGTCATTTGTTTACTTAATTAAACGAATTAAAACTAATTAAACTATAATAAAGTGATGGGTACACGACACCTCCCCCCTTAGGTTTGAAGCCGGTGGATCCATTGATTGCCGGGTTCAAATTGGAACTGTTGCTTTCCTAGAACGGAACGGCTGTGGACTAGATACTGGTGAGCTTGGAGGTGGCATGATGTCCTCATCCGTGTCGTCGATAATACCAACGGTCCTCATATGGGCAAGTTCCCTTCTTGAGTCATACGTGACGACATCCCTGGAACGGTTGATGTATTCCGATCGCAGATCGGAGTCGAATGTGCAATTGACGAAGTTCTTGATCATTGGAGGCAAGATTTCTCCATTTCTGGGGTTTTTCGTAAAGCAGCAGAATCTTCGGAACATTTTGAAACATCCACACCATCGGCAACAATTGATGCATATAATTAAGCTGATGATTGCACCAATTGCGGATAGTAGAATAGTGTACCATTTTGTTGGATGAATGTAATAGGATTCGTTCATCTGTTTGGTGATGATCTCGTCAAAGTCGTCCAACTTTTTACTCGCAAACTTGAGTTCGGAAAGGTCAATGTTGGAGAGTCGTATAGGTTTCAACTGAATTGGCTCAGAACGATTCAGTCTATGTTCGATCCAACAGCATTCGTCTTCGACTATATTAATTGACGGCACGTAGTGGGTAATATTTTCATATTTACAGTTGGTTCTTGTCCGATGAAATTTGTATCACAAAATCTTCTAAGCGGACACTAAATCGCGCAAATATACACTTTACGTTTCGCAGTCGTTCGACTGCTTCGTCAGTCGAACGACTGCGAAACGTAAAGTGTATATTTGCGCGATTTAGTGTCCGCTTAGAAGATTTTGTGATGGTAATATTTTCGTTTATGAACGTCGAAGTTTCCAGTACGAAAGAGTCTGTGTATCCTCTGCATGAACCGTGGAGATTAATGAGACCGGTGTCACGAACTGTAACATCTTCGATATGATCGTTATTGCATACGAGAGTGAGAGTAATAGGATGTTGCAATACGTAGATCCATTGATTGCTTCCGATGTACTTCCAAGTTTCTATGTCGGCTTTGATGTTTCTTGTTTTGCAATCATTCGGGATGGTTTTTATTTGTGTGGACATAAGTTGTATTTCGCATGTTGGTTGATCGGCTTTCTTATGCGTGTTGATATCCCTGCATACGTGTTGTCGATTTGCTATCTCCATGCAGCTCGCTAAGCCTTTCATAAAGGAAAAGTAGGTTTTGCTCTGGGATAAGAGAAGGTAAGGTTGGTTCGGTCCAATATAGGAATAAATGGAATTATTTCCATGCTGTATCGGTAATGGAATGAGTTCGTATAAGTTGAAAATTGTCCTTTCGGCCATTGGAATTTTGACAGCAAAGATTTTAATATCATCATTGGAAATAACTTGAATTTCTAATAAATTATAAAGCATGTGTATATTTCGGTATTCGAAAGGTATTGGTAATTCATATTCGCCTTTATAATGAGATAGCTCATCGTACAATATTTTTTGGTGTGATCGTTTGTGGTGAAAGAATTCCATGCTTAGCTAAATTGACAGAATTAATGTAATTATCGAATTCGTTTAATACTTTATTTGTTAATGTTGACAGCATGGTAATCTGTCGCGTTACAGTGCTCTCTAATTGAAGGAAATCTAAACGGTTGTTAAGTTTCTTTGACAATTTATTGATTAAGGCAATATTTTCATTCATTTGATTTTCATTTTGTTTCAACGCCATTATAGATGCGTTAAAATTTTTAATCGTGCTTGAAACTACCTGAATTTGTGATTTTAATAGAGCTTGGGTTTGTTTATTACCATTAATTAGGGCATTTATGCTATCGGTATAATACTGTGCGTCTCCAGCGTCCGGAATTCCAAAAAGCCAATTAAAAATGTATGATGCGCCATCGAGAACGCCGCGTCGTTTGCGTAGTAGGTTTGTTCCTATCATATGCGTTAAAGTATCTGTTTTACTATTTATCTCGTCAATTTGGTCTTTAATAATTTTCAAAGATTGTTCGCAATGAAATGCAGTGATCGTTTTTGTTTGAGTATACACGTACTTTGAATCTCTTTGGACTGTAGTGCATAGGCTCAATGATATCTCGTAAAAATGTGTCACCGTCGAAGCTGCCTTGTTTAAATGAGTAATATTAAAATGTGTTAATAGAGTTAATTTGGTGTTCGAAATTCGCGCGGTGCCTAAATTATTGAAAAACATTCCACTCGATTTAGTGTAGGATGTAATGGAATAGAGATGTGAGAATGCGAAAATTGGGAGTAGAAGGAATAAGATATAGTTAAGTAGTTGCATCTGAAACAAAATGTTTCAGCAAATTAGTATGATATTTCACTCTTTTATTTTTTATTAATAATTCAACTGTCTGATTAGGGTGAACTTTAGTTATTTTGTAAGGACCTCTGAAATTCGGCATCAATTTCTTAGATAGCCTCGGTCGTAATTGTTTGTTATAAATATATACCATGTCATCTACATTAAATTGTTTAGGATTAATTTTCTTATCATAGGATACTTTTGATTTCTCTTTTGTTTCTAGAATGTTTTCTCTAGCAATTTTAAAAGAGTGGTTTAATTTGTATTGCAGAGATCTAATATAATCGTCATAAGTATAATGAAATTTTGGTTCTTGTATAATTGATGACGGTAAATATGCTTTGTGTCCGAAAAGTAACTCATATGGGGTGAATTTGGTAGTACGATGAATGGAAGTGTTGTAACTGAACATCGCAAATTGTATATAATCGTCCCAGTCAGTTTGGTTAGGTTTAATATAATGCTTGAGATAATCTTTTAACGTGAGATGTGATCTCTCGAGTGCTCCGTTAGATTGCGGGTGGTAAGGTGTCGTAGAGATATGTTTTGTTTTGAATAGATTTGTCAGATCTTTAATTAATTGAGACATAAAGTCAGCACCTTGGTCGGAAAGAATACTAGTCGGTATTCCAAATTGCGTCATAAATTTTGTTAAAACTTTTGCAACGGTCAAGGAGTCGTGAGTAGGTATCGGTTCCGCAAAACAGAATTTTGTTAGGTCGTCTTGCGCGGTTACCTGATTCTGTGATAGGTAATGGTCCTACGATATCGATCGCTAATTTTTCGAAAGGTTTGTGAGAGGTGCAAGTGATTTCCATCGATTGTTTTGTAGGTTTAAAATTAGTTTTGTTAATTTGACATGATTCACAATTTCGTATGTATCGTTTAATGTCAGATTTCATTGAAGGCCAAAAATAGTTTTGTTTGATTTTAGAATAGGTCCTATTAAAACCAGAATGACCAGATAATTTACTATTGTGATTTTCTTCGAGTATTTGTTTTATCTCTGTCTGATCGCTGGGTGTCATGCGATTTGCGTTAAGAATTTTTATTTCATTATTCGGGAATGTATATTTTAGCATTTCAAAGACGATATCAGTTTTAACGTGACTTGAATTTTTCGGTAAGGCTATAGTGAAGGAATTATTTTTAATTGAAGATCGAAGCTTTTTCAAACATTCGAATAAATTTTTATATTCAATTTTATCGAAATGTAGATTTATAGGAAAGATTAAATGAATAACACGATTTTTGTTTTTGATAGTCAATACGTTGTTAATTGTAGGCGTTAAATTGGAAATATCGAAGTTTTCGGTTATAAATTTGGAATATTGATTTGATTCATCTAAATCTTGAGACCAAATGAGAACTAGTGCTTCTTTAATTTTCGTAGGGGATGTATTAATTGTTTCGTAGTGTGTTATGGATTGAGTTTTACGACGGTAATCTATGAAATCTTGATAGGTTTGGTTTTCGTTTGCCGTGAAATTTATATTAATTGATTCAGATACGAGTCTAGAAAGTCCGTCAGCATTAGAATTTACGCGACCTGGCTTATGTTTAATTTCATGCTGATAATCGCTAAGCCGAAGTCATTACTGTCTTTAATTTGAGAAAGCACACCTCCCATACCTACGTTGGACGCGTCTGTGGTTAGGATAAAGGGTTGACTGAAATCGGGATATTGTAATAAAGGTTTTTCTATTAGTTTTCGTTTTAGGGTTTCGAATGCATTTTCTTGTTCTGTGGACCAAATGAAATCGGAATCCTTTTTTAATAAAGACGTTAGTGGTTTTGCGATGGTAGAATAATTTTCTATGAACTTCCGATAATAACCTGTCATGCCTAGGAATATTTTTATTTCCTTAGGATTCTTGGGTCTGGAGATGCTTTTTATACAGTCAATTTTTTTCGGATTTGGTTGAACACCTGTGTTTGAGATTACGTGGCCTAGATATTCGCAAGATTTTTTAAGGAATTCACATTTGTCGGGTTGGAGTTTTAGGTTATTTTGTCTAAGTCTGGAGAAGATATTGATTAGTTTTCTATTGTGGTCGTCAAGCGTGGAGCCGTAAATTACGACGTCGTCTAAATACACGAAGCATTGGGTGTTAGTTAGTCCGATCAAGACGGAATTCATCATTCGTTGGAAACAGGCCGGTGCATTTTTCAAACCGAAGGGCATGCGATTAAATTCGTAATGTCCGTTGTTTGTCGAAAAAGCCGTTTTTGCTCTGTCTTGGGGGTCCAATGGAATTTGATGAAACCCGCTCGCGAGATCTAGAGTCGTAAAATACTGTGCGTGTCCAAGTTGGTCTAGTATGTCTTCTATGTTGGGAAGGGGATAAGCGTCACCTATCGTTTTTTCATTTAATTTGCGATAGTCGATTACAACACGCCATTTCTTATTCCCGGAAGCGTCGGTTTTCTTCGGGACTACCCAAAGAGGACCAAGGACTAGTTGACGGTTTAATTATACCTTGCTTTAACATGTTGTCGATTTGTTTATTGACTTCGTTACGATGGATTTCTGGGTATCGATAATTTTTCGCGTGAATTGGTTTTTCGTCAGTGGTAGGTATATCGTGAACAATAGCCGTTGTCTCGGTTAGTTTATCGTCAGGGAGAAAGAAAATGTCATTGTAGTTGAAACAGATCTTTTCTACTGTCGATTTTTCTTCTCGATTCAAATGTTCGAGTCTGAGGTTTTCTTTTAGAAGAGAGAGACGGGACTGTGAATTAGCATTTACGTTGGAGTTAAGTTGAAATATGTGTAGAATTTTAGGGATCGGTTCTAAGAAAATTTCAGGAATAGGTATCGTCTTACGAGAACTAGATTTATTTATAATTGTAATGAAAGCTTTATTGTTGTCGTGAGTCTTAACTATAGCATTAGGTATTAATAACGAGTCTTCTAGAATTTGCGATGAAATTATACCTTCTGAAAGTTGGTGGGGATTGACGATATTTATTGGTACAACGGTTTCTGATCTAGGATTGATCGATATTGATTTATCAGAATCTTGAGGCGTATTATGATACAGTGGGATTGGAAATGGAATTTTTCGTAAAGAAATAGTAGATTTAGAATAATCGATAATTGCCTCTTGACTTCTTAAGAAATCATCACCTATCAGTCCGTCGAAAGGGATATTAGTAGGAGAATTTATAATTTGAAAAGTAGTAGATATGTTTTTGTCCCGAATTTGGAGTTTAATATTAATTCCTCCGAGAGTTTGTACGGGTGAATTAGGAGAGAGTCCATTAAGGATCATCGAATTTGAGTCAACTATAGATTCAGGAACATTTATTAGGCTGGTTGATTTAATCAATGAAACGGATGCTCCAGAATCGACTAGGAATTTGAATACGTGATCTTCGGAATTAGAATAAGGAGATTCGAAAAGTACATATGACAAATCATTTGTCGTAAATAGCAATCGAGAAATATTTAAATTGCGAAATTGTCCAATTGATTCGTCAATTGTGTCATTTTTTGTGAAATTGGTGGATTTGGTAATTCCTGAACCGTTTGAAAATTTGTAGTGTGGATATTGGATTTAGAATTAGGAGTAGGTTGAGGGGTTTTGGCAAAACTGGTTGACGGTTTAGAGTTTTGATTAAATTTAGCATTGTTATATTGACGTTTCCTACATTCGTCTATTGTATGACCTAAATTTTTACAATACCTGCACTGTTTTACATTACTTGTATTTTTATTATCAGAATTTATTTGATTAAAATTAATTGACTTGTTGTTTGTGTTTTGTTTTTTATAGCAATTGTTAGTTGTGTGGTTGCTACGACCGCAAATTTTACATTTCTGAGTATGAAAGTTTTTGTATGTTAATCTAAGCGCTTTTTCTTCTGCAAGAGCCGCGGTAAACGCGTCGTTAATTGTTTTATTCCCTGTATCTTAACATTTGCGAAATTTGTGGATGTGAATGGTAAATAAAACGATTAAGGGTGATATCGTTAATCATCAAAATCCTACCGTTAAGAGAAGGCGCTTCTGTTTCCGAGTTATGTATAATTGCTAAGATTCTTGAAGTTAAATCTTCTAATTTTTGATAAAAAAGAGAGACGGTTTCGTTATGCTCTTGTTTAATGCTATTTAATTCTTCTAACAATTGGTCGATTGATTTTTTGTCTTGGTAAAGTTTTAACAGTAAGGCAGAAATTTGGTCCCATGTAGTTAATTCGCAATAAACGTCGATCTGTTCTCGAGCTTTTCCAGTGACTTTACTTTTGACAAATAAAAGCAATGGATTAATTTGATCCTCTTGGGCTAACTCGAGCACAGAGTCGATTTGTTTAATAAAACTTCGTACTTTGTAACGGTTTCCGTCAAAACTTTCAGGTATAAGCTTAATTAAAAATTCTAACGACAATTTATTTGTATTTGTTGGAGTGACTGAATTTGTAGAAGATGTTGGAGTGACTGAATTTGTAGAAGGTGTTGGAGTAGACATTCTTAATGAAATTCTAAAATCACTTAATTGAAATGGTAATTTTAAATAGTAATTTGAAACAGTTATTTGAAGTAGCGATTTGAAATAGTAGATTGAAATATTTAATTGGAAATATAATATGAAATAGTAAATTGATATAAATAATTGGAGATAGTAAGTTAATGTAATTGGGAATAGTAAATTAATAATTGCAATTGGAAATAGTAAGTCGTACAATTGGAAATAGTAAATTAATATAATTGGAATTAATAAATTGATATAGTAGTTTGTGTATGTGTGTGATGAATATCGAGACTGCTCTATATAAAATATTAAAATATATAAAATTTAGTAAGGTTCAATTTGAATTTTGTAAAATGTGACAGCAATTTTAGGATAGGTTTCGGTATGTACGGAAAGCATATGTAAGGCTAAATGAACATGCGAGATAAAGCAAATCAACAGCACTTACGGTGGCTTAAATCCTGGTGACCGTGTTCTGTTGATGGTGAGGTTCGGTTTCTCTTCGTGACAAAAGTCACACCTGACGTGGTGAAGTTGATTCTTCGGGATCCACGGAATCTGCAGGTGAGAAAATCCTCTGCTGACTGCGCCAGAAAATTTGTGTCGTATGCCCGTCTTTTGGTGGAATGAAGAGACTTCGATTTTCTTATTATTTATTTCTTTACACTACACTTACACTTATTAATTTGAAATATAAAATGAACGAGTCGAATCGGTGTGAATCGAATAAGTTAAATTGAAAAATGTGAAACAGGTAAAATAGAAAAATGAGTGTGAATGAATGTCTGAATGTAATACTTGAATGAATGCAATGTTATCTAATAATGTCTCTTAAAACTAAGAGTTGTGGTTTAGCGCGGATGATGCAGCGTGGGGGTACGTGATACCTCGGATTGCGTTGCATCATCCCTTAGCCTGACTACATAATTTATCGTTTATGACACGTAACAAATATCCTGGATATCTTGAAGTTTCCTTTCTTAACAATAGAAATCTATGTGCGAATACTAATCAATTTTGGATCTAGGGTTTACAAAAGGCACGTTTTCTACTAATGTTCGAGAAGGTAATAAAAGTGTCCTTTCTGAAATTTTGGCTATTGTGAGCTGAAATTAAGAATGCAAATGGTATTGACGATATCTTATTAGAAATACAGAAAATCTCTTAAGTAATAAAAATGACGTGAAAGTTGAGCAAAAGTCTCACGGAAACGTAATAATCGTAAATCAGACGTAAAAATCCGTAGTTTGGGGTAGCATTTTAAATTAGATAAGAATACCTAGAATCGAGGGATAAAACTTGAACATACTCTAATCTAACATCTAATTAATTAGAAAGAAATAGAATTATGTGTTTACTTAATTAAACGAATTAAAACTAATTAAACTATAATAAAGTGATGGATACACGACAACGTCATTTTATGTATATAATTTATTAATTTCTTTTTATTTTTTTTCTGTTGTTTTGAAAATAAGTATTTATTGCAGCACATCATTGAACGCAGAAAAAAAGTTCTATCGAAATTTATTACAGTAATTATACCATTGCATTTAAAAAACAAAAGTTGACAGCTGTCATGCAGCTGTTTTAAATGCATTAAAGACGCAAGGTATGGTATATTGTAGAGTTTTTTCTGCCATTTCCTTTGATTTTTTGATCATCCAAATACGACAATAAACACCGACGCTATTCGCGTTGGCGTTTTTTTGGACTCGGCCTGTATGTAACTCGATTAATATTTTTTTTTTCATATACAGGCTGTTCACGGGAAGCCGCTACAATAGCTAACTTTTTTATTTGAATTTTTACGAGGTAGCTTAAATTAGAAAAGTTTCAGGATCTCTCCTGCTGGATTTTATGGCAACATAAAAAAAGACGTGGCTAAACGTCCGCCGGCGGAACCATGCATTGTATTTCGAAATTCCGCCGTCCGCGTCCGGCGGATTTAAATAATCTTAGTCCACAATTCCGCTGAAAATTCAACTGATTTGCGCACGTACGGCGGAACACTACTTTAAAAAGTAATAATGCCGCCGAACGGCGGCGGACTTTATCGAATAAAATGCTTAATCCGCCGCGCCGTTCTGTTGTTGTGATGTTAAAGTAGTTCACTATTCTAACAATTAACTTTATATTACAGATATGTTGACGATATTTTTTTTAAATTTTACCTCATGATAAAGTAAATTATATTTTAAATCAATTCAATTCTATTCATAATAGGTTGCAATTTACTATCGAAAGAGAGAATAATAATAGCATAAGTTTTCTACATGTAAATGGTAATTTAATAAGAAATTGGTATCACAAACCCACATGGTCAAATAGATATATTAACTATAACTCTTATCAACCAAAAACCAAATTATTCATTGTCGAAAATATAAATTTAATTAGATTAAGAAATTCTTGCTTAAAATTCATATCCTAAAAAATATATTGAATCTAACAAATGTAAATGTTACCAAACTCACAAAAAATCAAATATCAAATATACCACGTGTCCACCGAGTGTGGTTTTCTTTTGCGGGGTTTAAACCATTGAATACAGAAAAAAAATTCAAACGCTATCATCCTCTAATAAAAAAAACTCTATACATTAAATTTATTTGCAATTATACAGGGTTTCATTTTACAAGTGTCAGCAAGTAACTTTAATATTTCGAACGGAATGCCCTATATATTATTAGAGATTTTGATAGATCTATCAATTTGGAAAATATTTTATTAACTTATTTCTATACCTAAACCTATCGTATTTACCGAGATAAATGTCGTCAACGAAGAAACATCTTAAATGCAGGCCCTTATTAAATTGCTTTTAACTTGCTTAATTGAAGAGTCTCCATTATCATTTATTAGCGTGTAATTACACATGATTTAAGCTAAGTAAAACTATATTAAACAAACCTGAAGACTACACAGATTGTTAGTGGCTGGCAGTTCATTCTGCTGAATTTAGAAGTGAAATATTTCAAGTTTTTCTTATGGAACACCCGGTAAATAAAATCATCGACTAATGTAGAATTAAATTTGCTATCTTTTTGCCAAACAAAGTCCTATACCTAGAACCTACGGTTTGTGAGATAATTCTGGTTTTCATTTTGCTTCATGAATTTTGTCATTTTAAACCACAATTACTCGAAAACGGTTCCGTTTATTAAAATGCAATAAGAGAGCTTCTTTGTGCCAAATAATCTAAACAATATTGCCTTCGTAAATTTTTGATGAAATATGCAAAAATAAAAAATAGGGATAAAATACTGAAAAGTCACCCCCTAAAACTACCCTTTAAAAGGGAGAGAAGGTTACTCCCTTATTATTAACTTTTGGGAAAAATATATAAAAAGGTGATCTCATTTTTTAATGTTCTATTCACCTTGAAGATATTGGGAGACAATTCTGAATCATCGTGTATAATCATACTTTTGATTTTGAAAATGCCAAAGTTCTTTTTCGTGAATCTAATATTTTCAAACGTAAATTTATCGAAATGTCTATAAAAATGTATAATAATGCAAATAATAAACGAACAGACTTTGCAAATTTAAATGAAACTTTTTGCAGTTTTTAAAATTCTTTAAATGAAATGCAATAATCGGAAACATAATTGTTTATATTACAAATACATAATTAGTTATTGTAATCTTAATTTTTATTGTATTTTTATTGTATTAATCAATACATGAGCTACGAATAAATGTGCACGAAGTGAATCCAGTATTTATGATTATTAATCATTGGTATGAACGAAAGCAGCTTATGTACGCTTAATCGGAGCTGGGGGAGAAAGTAATCACAGAGAACGAACATGCAGAATTGTGATCACGATTACATGATTAGTAATTACGGGTATAAACAAAAGCATCTACTGATAGTCCATAAACGAATTAAAAACTGATAAGAATATGATGCTTAAAACATAATCACATAAATTCTCACCTTCTTTCTAAGCTTCCCTCGGATGTGACATAACCTCTTCACACCGTCAAAGCACATAGCTTCCAATCTGCCATTGCCCAGCATTTTCGTTACTTGTGCGTACTCTTGGCCGTCCTCTTTGAACACCAACTCACGTTTTTCCGTTTCATTCTCGTTTTTACCTCTCCTCCGATTTTTTCCTCCTTTTCCTGGGGAACATTTTTATAAGTATATTATTATGTACGTATTATATGTACACCATCTTAAATGTCATTATCATGTATTGTATGTATTGAACGACTCAGAACGTCACTGATAATTACGTGCAAGTACATATGAGTTTGAGAACATTTCTGGAGTAAAAGATAATTCTTGGAAAGTGTTCTCATATGCGCTCGCATGTACTAAGAATGGGACGGATGATTTAAGATAAATAAATTGCGAGGTTTACACACTCACCTTTATTTTTCGGCATATTTTGGCAGCATACGATCGCTTATAACGTATTAAAACGTTTTATAACTAAAATATTAGCACGTATTAATACCACCGACTCGAGTTGGACAGGGTCGTGCAAAGGATTTCGGGTAAATAAACTCCCGCGCCAGCGCCATCTGCTTCCTGCTTCTCGAAAATATCTTTATTCGTGTCAAAAATGGAGTCCTATTACGATCGGAAAGAACACGAATCTAGTGCGAAAAGGATCAAACTGGACTTTGCGGAGTTTAACGCGGATGTTTTGTGCAATGGGGCTGGTTTTTTGAATTTTTCCGGATCGAGCAGGACACAAATTGACGTTTCCGAAGGTAAAATTCACAAAATATGTTTGGCTGTTTAGGAATTTTTTTGCGTCCAAAATGGCGTCGGGAACAAAGGCGAATCTGCGACATTTTGTAGGCGTGGCTCTTGGATGTTCTCATTTTAAACTTTTCAAGTTCTCATTTTTCCTATTCTTAAAAATTTTCGATTTGCACTTGCCAAATTACTATGTATGCCCAAATGTGTTAATTTTTTTTCTTAGCAACTTTAAATAAATTTTGTCAAACTTACAATTTTTTGGGTTTTATTTAATTCCCGGCAGGTTAATGTTTGGAAAAAGACGAAACGTTTACTACCACAGACTGGTACTACATGACGCGTGTTACGATATGTTATGTATCGAGGTTAAGACAATTCAAAGTTTGAGGTTTTGTATTTGTTTTACAATTTTACATTGTCAAATTTTGAGTTGAAATTACGTACGTAAAGAAACGACAGATTAATTCCCATCTTAATGTATGACATTAACAATAGTAATAAGAGAAGAAAAGTAATTTTAAAAATAATTGACCCCTTCCAACCAATATTGACCGATTTGTAAGAATGAATAACTTACCTGTAAAATGTCAAGTAAGCAGGTATATTTTAAAAATATAATTTTTGCACGTTAGTAAAAGATGTTTTTATTATTTACATACCTAGATAAGATTTTTGATGATAATATAATTTAAAGGTAATTTATAAAAATAGCAATGCAACACTTCATCATTGTAAATTGGAAATACACATATTTGCATAAGCACCCTTTTAAATTAATGTTGTAATCATTGTAAATTGGAAACACGTATTTGTGTAAGCATCTTTTTAAATTAATGTTCTTTTAGGTTTATCAGCAGACTGTGATTCAGGCTATGAAGCATCTTTGCCTACACCTATGCGTTTAACACCACCTTGTACAGATGTTAGTGACATACACGAGAGTTTTTCGTCCACTTCTGAAAGTTTCCAGCAAATTTCTCACATGTACAAGTTTGACACTTCGCTAGACAGTATCGAAGCAGACGATAATGATGATAATGATTCCACTGTTAGTAATCTTAGTGAACTGAGCGGTCTGTCTGAGCTCTCTGGGCAAGATTGGAAACCAATGGCTGGAAGTATGGTATGGGTAAGTTGTATCAAGAACAAAAATCATTTAAAATTTGATCAAATTTTAAGTGAGAATGTTTTAACAAGAGCTTGCAGAGTATTCTATTATAATAAAAATCATGTTGCTATTAAGGCTGGAAAACATATTCAAATAATTCGAATATTTGAATACATGTGCACTCTCTATTCAAATACGTTCAAATTTAATAATTTGAATTTTCAAATAATTCGAATTTTTAAATTATTCGAAATACAGTAGAGCCTCGATTATCTGAGATAAGGTGGGCAGCTCCTGCCTCGGATAAATGAAAACTCAAATAACCGGAACTATTTGAATATTAATACCCATTTTTTAACTACGTTGAAAAAATTATATGATTTCTTTTTAAATGTTTTTATTTAACGAACTAAATGAAATATACACACATAATAATTATGTGTTCTTACGTACAACATACATAAAATAAACATAGTATTTAAACATTCAGATAACTCGGATAACTCGGATAATCCAGACAACTTTTAAAGCCACCTCGAATAACATGGAATTCCACTTTAAAACGACTTTTGGTTCAATAGCTTGGTTAATATGGAACTCGGATAACCCCAACTCAGATAACTGGGACTCTACTGTAATTCAAATAATTCCAATTTTCAAATTACAGTCGAACCTCCATAACTCGAATCTCAAGAGACCGGAAAATTACTTCGGGGTTATAGAAATTTCAAGTTAAAGAAAGAGATTTCAGTTATACATAATGTGCATAATTTTCGCGTTGAAACAATGACGTCATATTTGAACTTGTTTGAAACATTCTTGGGAGGATAGTTCGTGAAGAAAAAGTGACTTGGGCAACATTAATTTAAAATGAAAGGCATCCCTACAATCTTTGACACAATGTAGACCCTTTTTTTACAAAGTAATAGTGTAAATTTTGCCTGTACAGTGCAATTTCGATTTCATTATTCGAATACTTATTTAAATGTTCGAATTATTCAAGTATTCGATTTATTCGGTTTGTTCCAATTATTTGATTTATTCGAATTAATTCGATTTATTAGAATTATTCGAATTATTCATATATTCGAATAAATTTTCGATTGAATATTCAAACAGCAAATCTGAGAAAAGTCCCAGCCTTAGTTGCTATACATCATTTTTATATTATATGCAGATCGATCGATTGACATAATCCATTCATGATCTTTTTAGACTCTAGAAGGCCATGCTTTTTTTTTTTAATTAAGTTATTAGCAGTTCACTCGGTTTCCTCGTCAGAATAGAGCGAGTTAAGGTGACATTTTTGTTGATATCAATGAAATACAGACATCAGATGAAACAGTTATGTTTATTTTTAATTTCTGGTTTATGATTTTAGTACACTGACGGAGACATTGTTGCCAGCTCCACTGTAATGCCTAAGGGTTTACAAACAGATCAAGACATAGGTAAATAATTTATACCATGAGTTTATTTTTTACTTTGAACATACAATGTAAATTGTTCAGTTTAAATAAAAACGAGTCAATGCATTGCAAGTGTATACCAGCTACCTATGATGAAAGAAAACGAGTTTCAATAAAGTAATTTTAAGATTTATTTTAACAAAACACTATAATAAGTGTTCGAAATGGTCTCCTTCACGTTTTACACAATATGCTAGCAATTATCTTATACTTACAAAGATTTTCTTAAAATTTCGGGATTTAAATCATGACTTTCCATAATTGACACTGTCAGCACATTTATTTTGTTGAAGATTGCTTCCATATATCCTGCAATGCATTGACACGTCTTTTTTTAAACATAGGAATATTTATGTATAGTTTATTTTTCTAATATATGCCGATCGATCAATCCATAAGTCAAAGAACATTTATATAGCTATCTCCTTCTAACTTTCGTGAAACAGTCTTGCGGCTTTTGTCATGTCACGTCCTTTCGTCGTATATTTTTTTAACCCAGATCTATACGATCGGCATATAGTAAAAAAATGATCTGTGTGTTCAGAGATTAAAAAAAATTCACGGTATAATTTTCCTATGAATCATAACAATATCGTTCTAAAATCATATCTGAAATTTAATTTAATTGGCAATTTTATTTTGAATTTTGAAGGGCCTCAAAAATATTTTTTCGCCTAGCATATGTGAAAGTAACTCATATTAACCCTTAGGGCCGATCTTTTCATCTCCAGTTAACTTTATCTGATGGTTAATTCCCATAGTAACCATTGAGATCACAATTGTGATCACAATTAATCGCCAGATAAAGTTAATTGGAGATGAAAAGACCGGGCCTAAAAATATGATTGAAAGTAATGCTTATCTGCCCTTGGGCTGCTAGGCCTAGTGCTAGGCGAAAAACAGTTGTGTGTCACACATGCAGAAATACAGTTTAGTGCTTGGCGAAAAACAGTTGTGTGTCACACATGCAGAAACCCATTAGCAGCCCTTAAGGCGGTTACATAATGCATTTGCATAAAACATAAGCCGTAAGAAAGATATAAGCTTTGTTTTGGTTACGGAGTTAACAGCGCACTTCTTTACATAGGCCGAATTACTACTTACAGCTTATGTCTTATGTTTTATGCAAATGCATTGTGTAATCGCCTTTAACTATGAATTGCCCTCGCTTCGCTTCGCTCACTCGTGCAGCTCATAGCCATAGCTCATAGCGGGCTACTAATGCTCACTTTCTGCCTTTGTGACACAATATACTATAGTTGCCCCCGGGCCTCTGAAAGGTTCTGCCTACAACCAAACTGAATTAAATATCTTACTACAGTAGTAGTAGATACTAAAAAAAATACATAATTTAAAAAAAAAAATTTTAATAGCCATACTAGGTTCATGACTATTAATGTACCACGTGTCCACCGAGTGTGGTTTTCTTTTCTGGTATCTGAACTATTTAATATAGAAAAAAATTTCAAACGCCTTAAACATCCTCTAATAAAAACTCTATACGTTCAATTTATTGCAATTACACAGGGTGTTCATTTTACAAGTGTCAGCATGTACCTTTAATATTTCAAATTGAATGCCCTACATATTATTATGAATTTTGATAGATCTATCAATTTGGAAAATATTTTATTAACATATTTCTATACCTAAACCTAGTATTTACCGAGATAAATGCCGTCAACGAAGAAACATCTTATTAAATTGCTTTTAACTTGCTTAACTGAAGAGTCTTCATTATCAGTCATTAGCGTGTAATTACACATGATTTAAGCTAAGTAACACTATATTAAACAAACTTAAATTGTTGGTAGCTGGTTCTTTCTACTGAATTTAGAAGTGAAATATTTCAAATTTTTCTTATGGAACACCCCATCGACCGATGTACAATTAAATTTGCTAGCTTTTTCCCAAACAAAGTCCTATACCTAAAACCTACGGTTTGTTAGATAATTCTGGTTTTCATTTTACTTCAGATTTTTGTCATTTTTATTCAGATTACGCAAAGAGAACAAATTAGAAACTGTAAGATTACGGTCACACTCTTTTTGATTTTTACACTGGCATTTTTAATGTTTCATAATCTTTTATCATAGCTACGAGCCCTGAGTGAAGTTGGCCCAACTATGTGGAAACTGAATATAATGTTACAATAAAAAAAAAAACTGGTTCAAGATATACAGTTTTTAATTCAACCACGTGTTTAAAAGTGTTTCTTAAAAATATTCTCAGATATTTTCAGAAAGCTGTGCTCGCAGCCAGCAAGAACCGTTCCAGAGTTACGTGCTCGGTTTCAACAAATTTGGGATAACTTCCCACCTGATGAATGCCAAACTTCAGTTAACACAATGTCCAAATGTATCGAAGGGATAATAAGTCGAAAAGGCGACGTAACGCAATGATAGCTTTATCTTTAATTTTCGTCGATTTTTTATTTTGCGATAATATTAGATATATTTTCGTGTTCCTATTTTTTGTTAGTTACAATTTAGTTTTATGTGTTAAAAGTTAATAAACAATTCCCATATCATTACAAAATTGTATTGATTTTCATAAATTTTCCTTCTACAAGAAAGATTTTCTGAAAAAAAAATTTTCGTTAGTTGGGCCAACTTCACTGAACCCTTAGCCTTCTGTGCAATAAAATGAAGCACACTGAAATATTACAGTTTAAAGCGAACGTAAAGAACAATGATAAATTGGTGGAAATAAAATACGAGGCAGAGTCAAATGAAAACCTTAAAATTGCCCTAAAAACTGTACTTTATGGAGTCTTGTTTTGCAAGTTTCCAGAAATATTATTTTTGAAATGTATAAGCTATAAAATAATTACTATGCTTAATTTTGTTGCAAAAAAGTGTGCCTATACAGGGTGAATTTTTAAGCGCCCTTTCTTCCATAGCTCATTTACAGAAAGAATAGAATTTTTTTTCTTTCACATGGACAGTCTACCTATTGAGCACGATAACCTAAAATTATTTTGATACATAGAGAGTGTTACGTAAAATAATGGCAACATGCAGTGGGATTTTTTTTAATGGAACACCCTGTGTATTTTCTTATAGAAAGACAACACTTGATCCTCTAAACAGTAGCACATAAAATATTTATATTTACTTAACCAACTAAGAGTAAATTAATATTTTGTTGAAAACGGTCTGATTTTTTACTTCTCTTGAAATACTTACTGTAAACGTATTATTTACAGTTGGTTCTTGTCCGATGAAATTTGTATCACAAAATCTTTTAAGCGGACACTAAATCGCGCACTATACATTTAACGTTTCGCAGTCGTTCGACAGCTGTCGAACGACTGCGAAACGTTAAGTGTATAGTGCGCGATTTAGTGTCCGCTTAAAAGATTTTGTGATGTAAACGTATTGTTTGTCGTACAGCAATAAAATTCGGTAGTGTTATAAACTAAAGTATAAGGAATAACCTAGATATAAATTCTTTTAGTTTTATTTGTTTTTTCAAATGTTCAAGCCTGTGCAATTGTTAGATTTTCAAACTGCCGTATTCAATTTTTTTTAAATACAACCTCCCCATCTCTTTTCACGAATAGACAGTGTTCATGTTACTCTTCAATTAAGGTAGACTTTCGAAGCACGCGGCAGACGGCAGCAGCAGACTGCAACTGCTTTTGTCGCGGCAGCAGACGACACTACTTTGCACTATTATTTTTAATGAATGTACTTCTAAGGCCGGACGACATTAGTCACGCGACAGGTTATGAAGTGCATCCATTCAAAATAATAGTGCAAAGTAGTGTCGTCTGCTGCCGCGACAAAAGCAGTTGCCGCCTGCTGCTGCCGTCTGCCGCGTGTCGCGTGCTTCGGAAGTCTGTCTTTACCTTCAAAGCAATCAGCAGTGACATAGCAGTAATTTTGACGACTGTCAATCTAATGTGATGCGGCTACGTAGATCTAACCATAAGCTTGCGTAAAGTAGGTGCGTTGTGCGTTTTTCTTACTTTACGCACGACGCGACGTTTGTAAACACCCGCTTACTTAATTTATGTGTTGTACGTAATTTGTCATTTACAGTAGTGGTCGTAGATAAATAACTTTTTTCCACTACTAGTACTATAGCCTGTCATTTTGACATGTGTTAGGTTGCTGTGAAAAACAATTTCTCGACCTGAGGTAAATAATTTTTTTATTATTTACCACGGTAAATAATGAACATCAATTGTTACGTACGCTTTCAGGTACAAATCTTTTGATTTTTCAGGCAATAGATTGTTTGCCATTTGTCCGGCAATTTCCCGCATTTCAGGCGGCGTACAATTTAAATCGCCGTACATCGTTTACCGTACTTACTTTATTTAATTGACGATTTGGCAAAAAGATCGACGTAATGTTTGTGACAAATTAAAAATTTAAATCAACTGTCATATCGGTAATACAGAAAACTGTAAACCTTTCGTAATTTGTAATAAATATTTGTTCAAATTAAAATTATCATTTGCACTAGTAGTGGAAAAAATAGTATATACACCACGGTAGAGAAGTCTTATAACCCTCGGTCCTTTACATTCTTTTTCTTTTCTCTTTTCTTTTTCTCTTTCCTTTACAATCTTTAATTGAAGACCTTTAATAGAATTTACAAAATAATTCATTATTTATTTGTTATTTAATAGAATACTCATAATAAAGCTGGACAAGAAAAATTAATAACTTGTCAATTTGATTTTTGTTTAAAACGAAAGGTTGTCAGTGTTGCCAAGCATTACTACTAAAATACTCCATATACTAAGGAGATCCAATTTTTGACAGTATTTTTCATATTTTTGTTCAATAAGTGACGCAAAGTAGAAAAAATAGTATATTTTACTATTGATTTTACGTTTAGCTTATGTGATAATTTATTTTTAATTTTTTTGCCACTAGCAGGCAGGTATTCTAACCATACGATCTTGAAGATACATACAAAGATTTTAGGTAAAAAGTAAAGACTAATTATAGAAACAGATTATTTTTAGAAATTTTTCACATAAAAAAAACTATAATTCTATGAATTTTAGATCTGATATTTAAAATTTATAAGAATAATTAATTAAATTTGATTTCTCAAAACATTCCGTTAAAAATGTCACAAACAGCCCAGCGAAAACATACACGTTTATTCAACGTTAATTTCACGTTGTTACGGTGGAAATAACGTTATTCGTTGAAAAATGCAACTTTGTTTTTTAGTTGAATTAGCAACCATAATTATACCACGTTTGTATATCGTGTTTTTTAACGATCAGTTTAATATGAACGTAATTATAACGTTAAATAAATATGTAATAATTTTGTCTTTTTACGACGTGATTTATACTACGAGTAAATGCGATGTATCCACCGTACGTTGATTACCATATCTTTTCAACGTTAATTCAACATCTACTATTCTACGTAATGAATGAGAAAAATTTAACGAAACTAATACGTTAGATAAATCATGATTTACAACAAAATTTTTAACCCACGTTTTATAATGTTATTTTAACGTATTTTAAATAAATATGCGTTACAAAATGTGATGTTAACGTTAGAAAACATTTAATTTTACAGTGATTGTCTATCGTGTTTCACACCTCTGAATTCTAATTTTACTAAAAATCTCTGAAATATGAGGTTCTTCTCCATGCTTGGCAGCTTTGAAATGGTATGAAAAGTACTGCTAATTTGCACATACGAGTCAACCATAACCTCTTTTTAAGTTGACGTAATCTGTCAAATTTTTTCAAGTTAGTTTGAATTTGATGATCTGTGATTAAAAATATTAAAGAACGCAATAGTCAATCAATTATACATACATATTGTCACGAATACTCATTGGGGACAGCTGTATACAGAGTGGAAAGTTTAACTGGAAAAAATTCTGTAACTTAGAAGATTACGATTTGTAAAAAAAATTCTTGGAACAGGTCAATTTTTATTTTTAATGACGCATATTACAAAGGAACTTTTTTAACTTTTCAATTATTTGGAAGGGTGAAACGACCCCTAACTATGTTTTTTTTTAATGGAAGGATATGTTGAAAAAATTGGGAATACAGACAGCTACGTTTTATTTTTTTTATTTTTCTTTAGCAATAAAAGGTAAAAAATAAAAAAAAGAATTTTTTTACTAAAACCGTTTTTAATGCCAAAAATTCAGGAACTCCATTTTTTTATTATTTGATAAGAAGAAATAAGCATTCCATATGGTATCGTATTGTTGCGTGCAGCCAATAGATAGCGCTGCAAATGCGCTAAATTTTTAATTGTACGTAATTACCTCACTGAAGTTTTTCCCAATAGGTGGATAGGAAGAAGAGGACCGATGACCGATTGAGTGGCCAACAAGATCCAGATCTCACCCCTTTAGACTTTTTTATGGGGGTATTTAAAAAGTAAAGTTTATGTGACTAAACCAAACGACATAGCAGAACTTCAGAACTTCAAATTCTGCATGAAATTAGGAGAGTAACGCCGGAAATGTTACAAACTGTTAGGGATGGAATTTATAATCGATTAGGGTATTGCCAAGTGAGAGGTGGCGAGCATTTTGAACATCTGATGCGTTAAAATCGTTCTACACCTTTTCCAAGTGTAGTTCAGAAAGTAACAGATTAATTTCAGACAGTGTCAAATGTTTTTCAGATGCAAAAAATGAATTTTAGAAAGTGCTAATTGTATTTCAGAAACGTAAAATGTATTTCAGAATGTGTTAATTGTAGTTCAGAAAAGCGAAATCAATTTCAGAAAAGGTTAATTGCATTTCAGAAAATAATAATTATACATACATTTTTTCAGCATACACAGTTAGCTTGACCAATGTTTTCAAGAAAAAAAAATATATAATATTGGAAATGTAATTTTTATAAATAATAATAATGTTCTCATTGAAATAAAACCAATTTTGAAATCGTTCATGTACGTCCAAGAGATTAGCCATTCAAAGAAGTAATGTGCTAACTAAAAAAAAATAAGTTAAACAAAATTGCTGTTATTTAAACTTTTAGATCTTATACATATATAATTTCATATAATTTTATCATGAAACAATTTAAATCTGTTAATTTTTAAAGATTTGTAGAATTTCAAGTAACTTAAAATTGATAAATTAACACGCAAAAACATGCTACCAAACGAATATCGATGTAGGTTAGTTTACGTACGGCATATCACATGGAAATAACAATAACATACAAACACTTACTCAAGTGTCTGAACAAAACAAAAATTAATGTGAAAGGATTAATATTTAAAACAACAAAAAATTAAATATGTCGACTATTGTATACACAAGTACTACGAACGAGATTTTTTTCAAAGTTCTTAGAATTTGGATTTAGATTGAAATTCTCGGCATGTAACTTATAAGAATGGTGTGATTGTTCTGAAACTTGCTCTGAATAAAATGCCAGAACAGAATGGGTCATATCATTAAAATCAGTTATGTATGTAGTGAATAACAGTGTGAATTTTAGGAGTGAAACTAATATCGGCTTTTTTTTAATTCATTAGGGAAGTCAATTACGTATCTCTTGTAACTTGAAGCAATTTTATTTGTAACAGCTAATTTTTAGTTGAGGCTTTAAGGTTCTTAAAATTTCATAAACATAATCTATTAGGCAACAGGGTGTTTAAAATATACCACTCCACTAGAAGATATTCAAACACAGAAAAATACTTTTTTCAAATGGAACGACTATGTAATATTTTAATACTCCATCGTGTGGAATTAAATGTTGCGTCGAACTGTATTGGCATTCCTATACCTAACTTTAATAGTTTTAGAGTTATGAAACATTTTAATTTAATTCATACAAATTTACAATTTTATTTTATTTTTAATTTTATTAAGATAACATGGAAATGATAAAACTTGCATTTTGATATTTACTGTTACTACAAAGTTTGTTGTAAACAAAGGAAATATAGAATTTCGCAAATGTAAATTCAGAAATTTTAATTGTTCTTTGATTATCTTTTTATTTGGGATGCTTGTAATCTTATAAATGGAAAAGAATGAATTTCATTACTTTAAATTGAAGAAAATTGCCGCTAGTTTGCAACTCTCCGGGTTGTAACTCCGGGAAAGTGTTTTCAAACCATCGCCTGTTTATTTTCGATTCATTTATCTTTATAAGTTCCAAAAGTTGGGTTCAAACCTTTCAAACTTTGTTTTATTCATGGGAGACAAGAGGGATAAATTTCATTGAACATACATTCTTTTTCTCTCAACAATTTTAGATCATTCATTCTTCGTGAATTTAAAATAGATTTAAAATATCAACGTTTGAATAATTCTGATTTTGATTCTCAATTTTTTTTTCGCTTTCGTTTAAAATTTGCAATAACGGGAAATATAAATGCACTATTTGTTGTTTTCATGGCTATATCAACAAAATTAAAAATATTTAAATTAATAAAATTGTAAATTTTTATGAATTACATTAAAAATATTTCATAACTCAAAAAACCGTTGAAGATTGATATGGGAATGCTAATACAGATCGATGCAGCATTTAATTCCACGTACGATGGTGTATTAAAATAATAGTCGTTCCATTTGAAAAAGTACTTTTCTGTGTTTAAATTTCTTCGAGTGAGTGGTATATTTTAGACAGCCTGCAGCTTAATAGATTATGCTTATGCAATTTTTAATAACCTTAAAATAAAACCTCAACTACAATATCAGTTATTAGAAATAAAATTGCTTCAATAATAGCTGTGATGTAATTTTTGAAAATCAGATAGCAGAATCCAATTTTTTTTAGAAAATTCAAAAATACCTCAAAAGTAAGGCAATTTAGGTAGGTATTGCAATTTTACATATTTTTACATGTAGAATTAAAAAATGTAACCAAAAATTTAGCATCCCTTTTAAAATAAGCGAGTTGATAGCGACTTCCGGTATAATCGGAAGTGACTGGAAGTCAATTTTGTTTTATTTGTAAACTTCCCTCTGAAATATATCTGCTCTGTAAATTTCAAATGTCTATCTAAACCTCTTCCTTGAAAACTTTTAATGAACGGGTTGCGCGAATAACCTGTATGTTGGAAGTTTGAAGTTGAAAAATGTTTTAAAAATAATACTCTTAAATGTGTTTCATACTAAAATTTTATTTAGCTTAATATGGATATGCAAAAAAAAATCATAAAACCGTACTTTATTTAACTTATTTCTTGCAGTTAAGACATCACCCCTAAGTCGCTTGGACGTACATAAGCGATTTCAAATTTGATTTTATTTAAATGAGAACACCACTACTATTAATAAAAATCACATTTCCAAAATTATATATTTTTTTTCTTGAAAATGTTGGTCAAGCTAACTGTGCATACCACAGTAAATAAGTCTTAATACACCTTAGAAACCATCAACAGATTTTCGTGGAGTATGTAGTTGCTGTTACGATTGCATTGAAATAAAGTAAAGAATGAATTTAAATAATTGTGGAATTTGCATGATGTCCGTGCTAAAAAATGCAGTTCTTCGCTTTTAACATGCAGACACTTACAAACTTACAAAAAAGATCTTAATTACCAATGATTCCTGAATTGCAAATAATGCTTTCTGATTTACAAATAATTTTCTGAATTTTTTATGACGTTTTCCCAATTGAACCAGCTTTAAGAAAAAAAATTACTCAACATACCCTTCCATTAAAAAAAAAATAGTTAGGGGTTGTTTCATCCCTCCAAATAATTGAAAAGTTAAAGAAATCCAGTTATAATATGCGCCATAAAAATAAAAATTGACCTGTTCTAAGAATTTTGCTACAAATGGCAATTTTCTAAGTTACAGAATTTATTCCAGTTAAACTTTCCACTCTGTATAATTGTTAACGGGGTCACTTTGCTGAACTACGGATAATGGATTAATTGCGCGGGACAGTCGATTGGGGACCGAGCGGGAAGGTGGCCCAATAGCGAAGGGTGCTCAATAAAGCCTAAAAGTGGTGCGGTGGTTTTTCTGAAGAGGACCTTTCTTTTTAGAGCCGAGAACCGGGACAAAGTAAGCAAGTCTTTGTTATTCGGGTAAACTACCCCCAAGTGCCTTTAGCCCATACCTGGACGGAACCGTCTACCGAGAGCTACGTTTACCCCAACAGCTGAATTTATTGCAAGCGCGAAGAGATCGTGACAATATTGCGGTGTTTATGAGCAGCATGTAATTTTTTTTTAATTTTCATAAAGAAATAATTTTGTAAATAATAAAGTAAATTGAGAGTACTGTATTAAATGTGTTTTGTCGAATATTTTAAGTTAGTGTAAATATTTTCAGAAATAAGCGATTTAGAATTACATGTTTATTATAAATA
Organism: Dorcus hopei; assembly: GCA_033060865.1. NCBI lineage: Eukaryota > Metazoa > Arthropoda > Insecta > Coleoptera > Lucanidae > Dorcus > Dorcus hopei. The sequence goes on from CM065422.1 coordinate 37,509,561, forward strand.
AATTATTTAGAATTTTTGAAATGTATATGTCGCAGTCTTTCGCGATAATCCGTCTTTGTAGATAAAGCCTAGGCATAACCCAATATGCCGGCAAATACTATAATGAATTGAAATTATAAGTTTAGACTGAATAAACGCTGGCGTTATCTATAATGCCTGCAGCTGGCAGGCATATTCTATAATTATAGCATTTGGCAAGCCAATCTTAGACTTTACCGATTAAGCCTTCACCTTGTCCACCCAATTATCAGTTGAAAAACTTCCGTTTACTAAGTTATTCTGTGAGGACAATATATTTGAATGCTGCGGGATAAAAGTTCGCTGCAGCGATATCTCCAATATAGAGGGTTTACCAATACGGGTTATAGACAATTTTATTGGAATAAAACTCTAAATATTCAAGAAAATTCGGAAATGTTTATTAAATATGAAAATATGAAACATCTCAATTATGTGTGAAACACAATGTCGGCCAGATGACCACCGCGGCTCCTTTGGCAGGCCATAATCCGCTTGATGATACCTCCCCCATGACATTTTCACACGTCTCTCGGATGTGCATTGCCCATCGCGTTCATGTGATTTGACGCCACTCGATTTTTTTTGCAGTGAAGGGAAAGGTTTACACTACCCATCCACAGAATATTCAACAACTCAGACTCGAAATTCAACTTGTCAACGGCGAAATTCCGAGAGACATTGCGGAGAGACATCAAGCAGATTGTGGCCTGCCAAAGGAACCGCGGTGGTCATTTGGCCGACATTGTGTTTCACACAAAATTGAGATGTTTCATATTTTCATATTTAATAAACATTTCCGAATTTCCTTGAATATTTAGAGTTTTATTCCAATAAACTTGTCTATAACCCGTATTGGTGAACCCTATATTTATAGTTTGCGTATACCGTGCTCCGGGTTCAGGTCATCTTAAAGATTTTACTTATAAGCTAGAGCAATGTCTGCATTGGTTATTACAACATAGTAAATCTGTAGATAAAATTATAATATGTGGAGATTTCAATATTGATACTTTATGTCATGATAATGCGACTATTGAATTTAAAACTCTACTATCATCCTATGGTTTTGCTCTAACGATAAATTCACCAACTAAATTCTCAACAGTTTTTAAAAATAGTTGTTTAGATAACATAATTGTAAATTTTAGTTCTCACTTCGACTCTGATCTTGTAATTTCTAACTTAAGTGACCACTGTGCTCAAAAACTTAAAATTAATCTTAGAAAAAATATTAGCAAAGACACTGCTACAATAAAGAAACGGAAATTTACCTCTGTGAATACTAATCAATTTATGCTACACTTAATTTCGGAACAATGGCAGGAGGTTTATGAATCTCGAGTAGGCCTTGATAACAAATTCTGTTATTTCTTTCAAACGCTAAAGTATTACTTTGAAAAATCTTTTCCCGAAATTATAGTCAGATGTGAAGGTAAAGCTAAATCCCACAAGTGGATTACAAAAGGCATACAGGTATCTTCTCAAAAACTCAAGTTATTGTTCAAATTAACTAAATCTCGCAATCCTCTTGTTACTGACTATTATAAGAAATACAGAAGCATCTACAAAAAAGTTATTAAATTAGCGAAAAGTTTATATCATCAGAAAATTCTATCTACATCCGCTAATATCTCAAAAACTGCCTGGTCCATAATTAAACAAAATACAGGTTTACCACAAACAGCAAGGAAGACCCCTGAACTTGTTATTGATAATACAAAATATTCTGATCCTTTCGCAGTAGCTAACCTATTTAACGATTTCTTTGTAAATATTTCTCAAAAAAATTCTATAAATGGTAATGTAATGTTTAACTCAACATCTACAAAGGAAATAAACTGTAACAACCAATCAATTTTCCTTTTTCCCGTAACGGAAAACGAGGTAGTAAATGTAATTTACAGCGTGAAAAATAATAGTTCCCCTGATTGTTACGGCTTTCCGATCAAGCTATTGAAACAGATTGCTTATCTCATTTCTAATCCTCTTGTGTATTTAATTAACGAATCTTTTAAATCGGGTCACTTTCCTGAAATCCTAAAATACTCGAAAGTAATTCCTATTTTTAAGAAGGGCTGTGAGAACGAAAGAACTAACTATCGTCCAATTGCAATCTCGTCTTACATATCAAAAATATTTGAAAAATTATTTTGTAAAAGACTGTACAATTTCCTTAATCAGTTTAATCGCTTTACTACATGTCAGTCAGCATGGTTTCCGAAAAGGGTTCTCTACTAACACAAGTCTAATTAATTTCACAAACACCCTAGATGCAGGTAACATAACATTAGCTACCTTTATGGACTTATCTAAAGCCTTTGATTCGCTCAATCACTCCTTGCTGTTACACAAGCTTTTTATAAACGGTATTAGAGGCCCTGCTCTTAACTTCATTAAAAATTTTCTATCTAATAGAGTTCAGAAGGTTATGGTTGAAGGAGTTCTATCTGAAAATCGTATTAGTAACTCAGGAGTGCCTCAAGGTTCCGTATTAGGGCCACTGTTATTCTTAGTCTACATTAATGATCTGCCCGCTAATCTGGCCAATTCTTCTGTTTTCATGTATGCTGACGATTGCACAATTTTAAATTCTTCTACAAGCAAGTTGCAGCTTGTTACCAATAGTTCTGTTTCTCTTAATGGTGCCCATCAATGGCTTTTGGCCAATAAACTAGAATTAAATGTTTCAAAAACCACGTCAATCCTTTTCTGTCCGTCGTCTAAATTTGAAAATGAAAGTTTACTAATAAAGTTAGATAAAACATCAATAACTCAAGTTTCGTTCAACAAATTCTTAGGAATTTATTTCGATAGCCGTCTTAAATGGAATATGCATATAGAACAACTATGCAAAAAATTGAGTAAAACCTGTTACGCAATATATAAGCTTAAAAATATTGTCTCTAAAGACGCTTTAGTAATGTATTACTACGGTTGTTTTCACTCACTATTAGCGTATGGTATTATCTGTTGGGGAAATGCAACTGATCTAACAAAAGTCTTTCAGTTACAGAAAAGAGCAATCCGAAATATAAAAGGGCTTCAAAGATTTGAAAGTTGCAAAGAACATTTTAGAGAGTTGCAAATCCTAACTGCTCCTTGTTTATATATCTATGAATCTTTAGTGTATACTATGGAACATATCAGTAACTATAAATCCCTTGGATCATATCATTCTTATAGCACTAGGCACCAGGGTCTACTCGAGTTTCCACTGCATAACCTTACAATATATGAAAACAGTCCTAAATATAAAGGTATTAGATTATATAATAAACTTCCCATTAGATTTAAGAATATTGGAAATGTCCAATTTAAACGTGAACTGAAACGGCTTTTATTGTCAAAAAGCTTTATTCCATAAATGAATACTTAGCGGATAACAATGCAAAATGAAAATTGTACGCATACATATATTCAAATATTTTTCTTCTTTTTCTCTTTTTTCATATGCACATGTTCTTTACATTAATTATCTTGAGACGTGTCCTATATCTTTGTTAGATCTTTTTGGATTAATAAAAATATTATTATTATTATTATTATTGTCAGTCAAATTCCATTTATAGAAATATTGAGCTGTAGGGAGGCTAGTGGGTATACAAAAGGGCACCTAATTTCTTGAAATATAGACAATTATAATACAAGATATACATATTTCTTGAAATATACGCAGTTACAAATATAGGAAGCGTAGCATGATAATAACAAAAATAACAATAAAAAATTTCGAACATCATAATAATAATTAAAATGGTTAAGTAAAATTAAGTTGTGGTGAATAAAGTATTCTAAAGTAAGTTCCCAGTTTAAAATGGTCATTACTTTGGAAAATTTTTAGATTCTACAAAAATAAAAACACCAATTTCTTCGTAAAGAAATGAGATTTTATCGTAACATATCAAGAAGAAATAAGAAAAAGTTAAATATGATCACCACCGTGTTGTTCTGGTCGTTCTTCTATGTTATAAACGACATTAGTAAGTGCATTCTTAGAAATGTTTTCAATGACATCTGATATCGATTATTTCAGTTCCTCACGAGTAGTAGGTCTACTAAGAAATACTCTTTCTTTGAGATAACCCCATAATACGTAGTTAACCGGATTTATGTCTGGTGGCCTAGAAGACCAATTGCTTGGAAAATACCTACTAATTACACAGTTAACATAGCAATGAAAAAAAAAAATATCGAAAACATTCCAATCCCTCTTAAGGCAAAATGGTATCTATGTGGAACCCAACTGTAAACTGGGAACTTACTTTAGAAAAACCTTATACCAGTTGGAAAGTTTCAAACCCGAACATAGGAAACTTGCGTTGAAAAGTACGTTTATGGAGATTGCTGGTTGCCATTTAAACATACAATAATGGTAATGGTCCTGAAAGAAAGAAAAAATTTTGACCAATTTTACCGCGATAAAATTATTGCTGAATGTTAATAATTTGGTGAAAATTAAATTTTTGAATCTTACCCGAAAAATTTAATTTGTTAGTATGTCAGATTTGGAACCTTCAATTATTTTTTAATTGAAAATAAAATTTATACGGCAATAATTTTAGTGCGGTAATATTGGTCATAATATGTATATCTTGGGCTATAATTGTTTATACTTCAAGAAATTAGGTGCCCTTTTGTAATAAGTGTCTAAATAAAAACCTGGTCAAGTAGGCTACATTTAGTAATTCTGTTATGTAAATGCAATGGATAAATTCTCGATCACAACTTACTTGACCAAGTTTTTATTTAGACGCTTGTTATAACCACTACTCTCCCTAGAGCTTAATATTTCTATAAATGGAATTTGACTGACAAGGTGAAGGCTTAATCGGTAAAGCCTAAGATTGGCTTGTCAAATGCTATAATTATACAGGGTGTTAATAAAAAAACTGTACACCGTTTGGCAGGTGATAATAGAGGTCAAAACAAGAAAAAAATTCTAATAAACTCATATCCAATTCTCAATACAGGTGTCCATGCCATGTGTTCACTCTTCTAGAATTTTTATTTTGTACATAAAATTCGGAAGCGTTAAATTAAATAAAAAGCTGAATTTTCCGACATATCACTGGCCACCATAGGACTTCCGGTTTCGCCGGAAGTGTTATCAACTTTCTTATTTTAAATGGAACGCCCTGTATATTTTTACATATTTGAAATCTACGGATCATTGTGAGTCCGAATATGTATCACTTGGTAATTTTGGTTTCCATGACAATGAAAAAAATTTTTTTTTCTTTTTTAGTATGCAAAGCTATGTATGGTGTATTTTCGTTCTAATGCGACCAAGTAATTCGAGAGAGCAACTTCTTTGGTTGCACTTTGGTTTATTAACATCTTTACAGCATGTGAAATTTTCATTAGGTCGTAAATTATTTTTTTAACGGAACTTCTTGCATTTTTTAGCGTAGTTTAATAGAACATTTTTTTAATACACTGATACCAAATAGAGGGTTATTTTTTAAATTCTTTATCAACTCTTGCAATGAAATTTAGGATGGCATGTTGCAGCTTAATTGAAAAAATAAGCCATCGCCGGTATACAACTGTCAACATAAAAACTTTACACACTTTAGCACGTGATAGTAATAGCAGAGAACAAAACAAAAAAAATGTAATAAACCCAGATTCAATATTCAGTGGTATTTGAAGTATGGTTTAATTAAAAAAGAATCGAACAATCAATAACGAATTTAACACACTAAAATTATCACAGAAGTTGTCCGACCTGTCGTCCTTGCTGTTGTAAACAAAAGTTCATTTAAACTATCATGTAAAAAGATTCAGTAGGATTCATCATTCAACCGATTTGGCAAACGAAATGGTCAAATAAAACAATCACCCACAACGCCTGCCCAGATATTAATTGAAAATCCAAAATGATGATTTCTAACAAGAACTCTATGAGGATTTTCATCGAACCATTTGTGCATATTATGAAAATTGAAAACTCCATCGCGAGTAAAGCAAGCTTCGTCCGTAAACATAATTGTAATAAGAAAATCTGGATTTATGTTAAGTTCTTCTAACAGCCATTGGCAAAACGCGGACGGCAGTCTCTCTCTAACTGTAGATAATGAACTTTTGGAGATGATGTGGATGAAGTGATTGCTCTTTAAGAGTTTGCCAAACAAACACATGATTTACGCCTAAAGTTCTGCTTACTCGCCTGGTACTTACACTTACATTTACAGTTTCCAAAACAGCCTCTTCGATGCTTTGCGTACGAACTGTACGATGTCTGTCACCGTCTGATTTTCCTGGCTTAAAAGAACCTTTTTCTCGAAGTCTGCGGTCGACTTCTTGAAAAGTTTGATGATTCAGAATAGGTATGCCTTAGAGGATATCTCCGCTGATGAATTCGTCTGGCTTCACGGGAATTTTGACGAGCTTCGCCATAACATAAATGCATATCGGCGTATGCCGCTGAAGTGAATGTAACCATTGCGAAACTAAACTTACTAATAAGCAAGCTAATAAGTATTTACCACCCAAAATAGGAAAAATTTTGTTTTACCATGTTCTGATTTTAATAGTTTCATCAAAATTGAATCAAGATCTCATATTTTGAAAGTCACTGAGTTTAACATTTAACATTTTTCTTGTGTTGATGTCTACTATCAACTACCAAAGCATATAAGGTATTTTTTAATATCATTTCTTAAAAAATATTTTTTGAGCAAGGCTAAAATAAAAAAACGCAAGAGGTTCCGTTTAAAAAAAAAATTTACGACCTAATGAAAATTTCACATGCTGTAAAAATGTTAATAAACCAAAGTGCAATCAAAGAAGTTGCTTTCTCGAATTACTTGGTCGCATTAGAACGTAAATACACCATACATAGCTTTGCATACTGAAAAACAAAAAAAAAAAATTTTTTCGTTGTCATGAAAACCAAAATTACCAAGTGATACATAGCCGGACCCATAATAATCTGTAGATTCCAAATATGTAAAAATATACAGGGCGTTCCATTTAAAATAAGGAAATTGATATCACTTCCGGCGAAACCGGAAGTCCTACGGTGGCCAGTGATATGTCGGAAAATTCAGCTTTTTATTTAATTTATCGCTCCCGAATTTTATGTAAAAAATAAAAATTCTAGAACAGTGAACACATGGCGTGGACACCTGTATTGAGAATTGGATATGGGTTTATTAGAATTTTTTTCTTGTTTTGACCTCTAGTATCACCTGCCAAACGGTGTACAGTTTTTTTATTAACACCCTGTAGAGTATGCCTGCGAGCTGTAGGCGTTATAGATAACGCCTGCATTTAAGCAGTCTAAAGTTATAATTTCGATTCATTATAGTATTTGCCGACATATTGGGTTATGCCTAGGCTTTATCTATAAAGACGGATTATCGTAAAAGACTGCGACATATACAGGGTGTCCCGAGACATAATGTCACCACTTCACCTACGTGATAATCAATTCAAACTAAGTAAAAAACTCTAATAAAGTTTTGTTCTAAAGTCAACCGTTTCAAAAATACTGGGTGTTTAATGTTTAATTTTTTATTTTTTAAAATTTTAAAGTTCATCTAATCATGTATCCGTTCACCTAATAATCAGTTCAAACTTAAAAAAAACTCTAATAAAACAAACCGTTTTCAAGGATCCAACGTGTTTTGTAATTTTCAGAATTTTTAAACTTTATCTCAAAAGGTGTTCGAAATGACTTCCGTTCTTTGCTAAACACATTCTTGCGCGTTTCAAAAGAGGTCTAGTTGGCTTTGAACACCTTTTGAGATAAAGTTTGAAAATTACAAAATACGTTGTATTCTTGAAAAACGGTTTGTTTTATTAGAGTTTTTTTTTAGTTTTAATTGATTATAAGGTGAACGGATAAATGATTTGATGAACTTTAAAATTTTAAGAAATAAAAAATTAAACATTAAACACCCAGTATTTTTGAAACGGTTTACTTTAGAACAAAACTTTATTAGACTTTTTTACTTAGTTTGAATTGATAATCACGTAGGTGAAGTGGTGACATTACGTCACGGGACACCCTGTATACAAAGAAAATAAGTTTAGGATTGTAATAATTAGAAAAATTGATTTAATGATGTTGTGATAATATGGATGTTAGAAGGAAACTGTAGGTAGTAAGGAGTTCGGAAATTGAACGAGTGAGGGCGGCGCGTAGCTATTGTAAGTTAAAGTCCCCGGTTCGGCTTTATTACCACTGCCTCTGCCCGCTTTACGAATCAGTCACGGAAGCGATACAGAACTGGGGTCTCCAAGTGGCTTAGCGGTCTAGCCTAGCCGACTTGGAAAGTCGTGTCACTCGGCGGCGTGGGTTCGAATTCCACGATTAGCCATGTATGTTTGTTCAGTCTAATGATTTAGACCCAGCTTTAATACACGTCGTAATTGTCTGATTCAACGTTACACATGTACTATGGTGCTCACTAGTGATGTTCCGATACAGTAAAAAGTATCGATACTTCGTATCGATTTCGGATCGTAACAATAGGATCGATCCGTTCACGTATCGCAGTAAGTAGTATCGATATTGGGATCGATCCTCGACCGATCCGCAATATAAAAAATTTATTACTTTTCTATGTACTATGTAAATTTCGAAATCAATAATACCACGGAATAAAATTTTTTATAAACGTTATTTTTTTTAATTATGTGCCTGTCCGTGCAATTTGAGTTAAGAATACAATGTAACCTCCGCCTGCAAAAAACCTGCTTTGAAATACCGGGCCAGTGGCCAGATGTATAAAACCGTTCAATCAACGATAAAACTTCTTCAAATTATCAATAGATTGATCGGCTTTCCAAACATCGCTTTTTGTTTTCGGCATTTTTGGTTTTAAAATATTTGACTTAACTTCCAATTTCAAAGCAAACACACTCACGTCCCACACCCCTCATACACTGTCTCAATGATACAGAAATCTACGATACGGTTAATACCCCTGGTTAATACCTCTATAATATTCAGCAACAGAGGGTCGCAACATCCAAATGATTCCACCTTAGCGATCTGACATTTGGCGATACTGGAGGAAAAAGTATCGATACACAATATATCGAAAGTGACCGTATCGATACAAAATATCGAGTATCGTATGATAAAATATCGATCCTCTAAGTATCGATACAGTATCGCCCATCCCTAGTGCTCACCAAAAACGATACGACTCGGCAATTTGCTGGCCTTTACGGCAATACACAGAGGCAAAGGCCTGAAACTGCTGTGTGAAATAACTAACTGGTCGACTACGGTCAGGCTCTGGTACCTGCGACCCAGAAACCACGGGATTATTATTGGCAACAAATAACAAATATTATGCAAAGATTATTCAAGAATACTCAATACTGTTATAATTTTATAATTGAACTTTGTAAAGCTGCGCTGTCGGTAGGTATTTTTTTAGAGCTTTACTCGATTAATATTTTGCAACTTCTGTATTTTGAGTTTAATAAAGTTAAAGCGTATTTGCGGCAACGAAATTCATGGACACGTTTTTTGTGGTAATAAAATTCGCGTACACGTCCGTTTTTCTTTGAATCATGAATTCATCATTTTTAGGCATAAAAAAGAACAAAATTAATTAAGTGAATTAAGAAAAAAGCTTTATTTTGATCTCCTCTAGCTGCCCTTTCAAGCTCCTCTGTACGTAATGAGTAGGGAGAGGCAAATATGCAAATTGCATATTTTGCATATTTTGATTATTTTATGCGTTTTTTAAGATTATTCCATATTTTGAACAAGTACTGCATATTTTGCGTATAATAAGAAATTTGTCTACAAAAATTGAAGCAGAGCGTATACTTCCTTAACATTAATTCAATTAACCCTTATAATAACACAATTTAAAAAAAAAATTCAATGTGCCTCCTGAAATTATAACAAATCTGAAAAATGCTCCTTTGACTTCTGTCGACGTTGAAAGATGTTTTTCTCTTCATAAATACATATACTCTGACAGAAGGCACAATTTTTTACTGGATAACTTTGAACACCATTTACCTAATTATTTACAGTTTCTAAAAATAATTAATCATTATTTAATTTAGATATCTACTTTAAGAAAATTTATCGTAATACTAAATTATTGAATAAAAAATAGATTTTTAATTATTACTACTTGTTTTATTTTAATTGCATTTTGTAAAATAATTATTGTATTCCAGGTATTTTTTGAATAACTAAATTGTCGATATAGATTTGAACTTATTTGACTTGCATATTTTTTAAATTTCTTGCATAATTTCAATAATTTCTTCACATATTAATGCGCATATTTTTTGCTTTTTTCTCTGCATATTTGCCCCTCCTTAGTAATGAGACACCCAGTATACACATTTCAAACTGACTGAAAATAATGATTTACACCTGTTCTGTTTGAAAAATCTAAAAAATTACACAATATGTTATTAATATTGGTATAGCGTTTGTCGTCTATCCTTTTTTACTGTAAATAAAAATTGCGCTGGCACAAAATTTATTTTAAAATACAACCGGATTCGCCTTAATGCGGCATTTTTAAGTTTTCAGCGTCTAGAAATTTGTAATAAATAATTATTTTAAGAAAATTATAACGTCAAATGTTTTTTATTAGATAGGCTCGCTGTAAAAAATATATCTTAATCAAAGTTATATTTAGGCATCAATAAATTTACAAACACTATATTATTGCCGACCCAAGGTTTAACCGAAGCAATAAAATTACAGCGGACTAGACTCGACGTACCAATTTAAATGCCCGCGTTGGCTCCGCCCAATGTTCATAAGGGTGCACTTTGCTTGCAGGGGTATCGTTTTAGTTGAGCATCATAGTACATTGCCGCGACATTTTTTCGTTGTTTCAACGTAACCATAATACACGAATTCAACGTTTGTTACATGTTATTCTACAACGTTTTTTATACGTATGTATGCACTGGGATTTAACTTTGAAATACCGTGGACAAAGACGTTTAAAATAACTTGATTCGAGCGTTGTTAAAACGTATCAATAACACACGAATTCAGCGTTGATTAATTGTTATTCTACAACGTTTTTTACACGTGGACAGAGACGTTTAAAAGAAATTGATTGCCGCGACATTTTTTCGTTGTTTCAACATAACAATAACATATGAATTCAACGTTTGGTTACGTGTTATTCTACAACGTTTTTTACACGTACGTGTTTTCGTTGGGAGTCTGTCACAATAAACCTACGTTTATTAATTTAGTAAACCTTGAAATTATAGAAAAATTTATTTCTATAACAAAATAACAAAAATTTTTCTTCGAAACGAGACAGATGTAAAGATTGGTTTAACTTATTTAAAATTACTTTGTATACTCTTGGATTCCGAAATTTTTATTATTTAATTGTAATTTGAAATTTGAACCAATATTTTGTAGTGCTCCTGATGAAGCTATTAAATATTAGCAAAAGCTCAGCAAACTAAAAAAGTTGTACTCATTAATTTTTGGATCGAAATCCTGTTAACTTAAACTATACATTTTCTTTAATAATTATAGTTTGAAATAAAACTTCTGATTTATTATTGAACCTTAATTTTTCGATTATAGGAGCTCTAACAACTAAATATTCGAAGGAGAACTGATTTTATAAAAATTGTCCTCTAACTCGTAAAAAGTCTTATGCTGGGTTTCATAAAAGTCGATTAAATTTAATCATTGATTAAGAATAATCATTCCTATACCTTTTGCACATGTAACAATAGCAACGTTTACTTTTAACGCTTGATTCAATTTAAGTAACGTTTGTGAAATCCACCATTAAACTTTCAGTATAAAAAAAATATACAAAAAGGTTGATTAACACTAACTAATAATTTATTCAAAACAAATTTTATTCTAATAATAAAAATAGAAATCAAAACTTTAAAGAAAAACTATAAATTATGCCGACAATTTAATATTCGGAGGAATCTAGTACTTATACAATAGTGTGAAAGCAGAAACTTTTCGAAACAGAAGAGGTTTCTTTTCATTAAACGTACGGGTTATATGTGACGCAAATTATAAAATAAGAGATATAGTGTGCCGCTGCAACGGGTCAGTTAACTTGCCCCCCCCCCACCCAGTAACGTTTTTCAAAGTTTTCTTACACCAAATGATTGTACCTTTAATGCACTCTTATGCACCACCAAAATAAATTTTTGCACCCCTTCGGGAGAGAAACTGCAGGCAAATTTCACTGGGAGGAGCCAAGTTAACCGTACCCCCCCCCCCCCCAGTGAAAATTTTCGAAGTTCTTTTGGTGCCCCTTGTTGCACCCCTAATGCACCCTTATGCACCGCCTTTTTTAACTTTTGCACCGCTCAAATAGCTGAGAAAAAAAATAAAATAGAAAGTCAGCTAGCCCCCCCCCCAGTGAAAATTTTCGAAGTTTTTTTTGATGCACTGCTACCTACCTGCGTAGATAGGCAGAAGTTTTACATTGGAGCGAAACTTTACTCCAATGTTGCCAGCCAGCTTCAGTGGGACGGGAGGGTTCAAATCCAAACCGCGAAGGCCAAAACCCAAAAGAAAATAGGCGCCACTTAATTTTTTTTTGAAAGGGGGAAAGGTGAAAATTAAGAAAACCCGTTACATCCAGAACACGTCAATTTACTTATTCAAAAACAACAACAAAAAAAAATATGAACAAATAAATAATATAAGGGGAACACAAAAAAGTTTACAACATATTCGAATTTGTCGGATCCGAACTTCGCATTAAACTATATTAAAATGATTCAAATCGTAACTAATACAACAGAATACAAAAGAATGCGATCTCCGGTTAATTACACGCGACAACGCTCGTCTACTTATATCATCTTTAAATTACACCGGCGGGTACGCAATAAGTTGCATGTTTAATTGCGGCGAAATCAAAGTAATGGATCGAAAACTAAATCCGCGAAATATCGCTCAAAACTAAGAAAAGAAATTATAACGCTCCGACCTTTATTCCTTTGATGTCCGATTCGTTTGTCGGTGTCTTTGCGGAAATGTCGCAGCGACGCTTTGTAGTGTGCCGGCTTCCGCGTAGAGGGGCGAGGGAGGGAACTTCCAACGCCGTAATTCGCGATGCACCTGTACAAACCGGATCGAATTCAACTTCCGTAGACTCTTGGTGAAAACCAATACCCAACGAGAAATAACTCTTGATAAAGGTCCAAGATTAAAGCCTAGGGTTAACGATAGCTCTTGCTAAAAGCTCACGATAAAAGCCTATAAGCGAAAAAGAAAAGCGAACGTAAGGCCAAATCGAGAAACGCAGTTCGTATTGACTTACCCAGGATTATCACCCGGACTGCCACAAGTCGCAAAATGAATGCGGCTTTCTCATCTTTAACTAGATCGAACAGATTCGGCAGATAGCCGTTCACATGCACTTTCACCCTCTTCGGCGATACGGGCACACAATCAAACGATTAACAAAAAGACGTGCGATCTAGGAGATTATTGAAACCTTAATGCCACGGCTGCGTACTTCTCGGCGTAAACAAAACTCCTCAAGATGAGAAGATTCTCATCCAAAAAATCTTGGCCCTTCATGACCGTGAGTAACGCGGGGCAATTCCCAAGACACTGGGCCTTATGAATAAAGTTTAAGCAATTGCTTTTTCTTGAAATTTACTAGTAAATGCTTAATATCTAATGAATAAAATCTTTAGCAATTGCTTGACCTTGTAGCAATTGCTACGACACCAAGGAAAAGCTTATAGCAAAAGGTTCTTCTTAAAAATGTCTAGTATTTGCTTAATGTTGTATGAATAAAGATAGCGATTGCTTTTTCTATTTAAGCATTTGCTTAAAAATTATTAAGGTTCCTCTGCCCCATCCTTGCATTTGCTTAAATCAGTTATAATTTCGTATTTATCGCATTCGGACGATAATAATGGCGCATTTCTTTATATTTGTAAACAGAAAAACTATAAAATACTTAACGAATGCCTAGAAGATTATAGAAAATTGCGTCGGTTTAACATCGAAAACGTTTGGTGACTTTTAGAAGATAGTGACGAGAAACGTGGTGGTGCATTGTCAATTATAGAAAAAATGAAAATATTTCTTTGTGTCGTATGTCATCCAAGCAACTGTTTCTAAAACCTATACGTTTGTTATGCACAAAATTTCTTTTTGCCAGTTTGGTTAAATCAAACTTTTTTTTTCATTTTTCCTTTCATATTGCTTATTTTCCTTGCAACTTGTCTAGTTGTAAGGGAAACATTAAAAATTTCCTTGAAATTATCAGTTATTACTTGTGTGACGGATGGGTGGTTAAAAATGATGATAACAGAAAGTGGATGAATTATCCTCTCCTTTCAACTTTATCAATTTTTACAAGGCCTCGTCGAAACACTATGTTCTTCTAGGTGTCTCGAGGAGAGTAAGAGAGAAGTTCTATTGTTATGCCCAAACTAGGTCTTAATTTCCTAAAATTAATTACACCAAATCAACAATTTCCACTTCTTCTCCTCACTCTTTTACTGAAATTTTAATCAGACCATAAAGGACTCAAGTAGTAATTTCTTTGTTTGTAGGTATCTGCTTTGAGCTATTGCTATTACGCCCTTTTTATACGGAATGAGATTTCTGCCCTTGCCCGCCACTACATATAATTTTCGGGATTGATGAAAAATTACGTTCTTTCTTTTAAGAATGATAATGACTTGAAAATAAAGAGAAAATTTATATAAATAAATATATTAAGAATAAGTAAACAATTATAAATTGATTAAGACAATTTCAAAATTGTCAAATTACTAGAGATCACAAACTTAGACAAATGTAGAATCTGAATCCAATTTATTAAGAGTAATTTTATTTTCTTTTAATTTTTTTAACAAAAATATTTCTTTTGTCTAACTCGTCTCATTATCACTACTAACTATCTCATCATTAGTATCTAACATTTTATTAGAAATGAGCACCGCTTCGATAACGAATCTAACGTTCCTACTTTGGTTATGTAGATATACAAATCTACACAAGTCGTACTAGCAATTGCTTCAACGAATCCGGAAAGCTAGCAAATGCTTAGGATTTTTATTCATAGAATAATTCAGTAATTGCTTTTTCTTAAAGCATTTGCTTTTACAGCTTTTGCTTTTGCTAATCAGTCAATGCTTAAAGCAATTGCTTAGTTTTTATTCATCAGGCCCACTGTTCCTACCGTACTCAAGAGAAAAGAGGGCTTTCGTGCCTTCACGAGATCCAGCACTCCAGGTTCTCCCACAGTTCCCTAGAAATAGGAAAGTGCCCAGTGGAAACCACTTCGCACTGTCCACGGTCACTACTTCAGCCGGGTTAGTATAAGTCACAATCGGGAAAGAAGAAGTTTTCTGGAGAGCAAAAATGACTTGTCCCCTCGGAGGGTTGCGTCCTGACGTAGAGACGACTTATAAGGGGAGAAGAGTCGACGTTCTCCAGACTAAAGCTTCTATAGTGACGAATGTCACATTCAACAACGCAAGTCACGTCCGGTAGAGATAAAAAAAAAAAAATTGTCGAATCCGAATAACAGACATTCCAAACGGAATAGAGTTACAACCCAATGAGCCTGATGAATAAAAACTAAGCAATTGCTTTAAGCATTGACTGATTAGCAAAAGCAAAAGCTATAAAAGCAAATGCTTTAAGAAAAAGCAATTGCTGAATTATTATATGAATAAAAATCCTAAGCATTTGCTAGCTTTCCGGATTCGTTGAAGCAATTGCTAGTACGACTTGTGTAGATTTGCTTATCTACATAGCTAAAGTAGGTACGTTAGATTCGTTATCGAAGCGATGCTCATTTTTAATAAAATGTCGGATACTAATGATCGAGATAGTTAGTAGTGATAATGAGACCGAGTTAGACAAAAAAATTATTTTTGTTAGAAAAATTAATAGAAAATAAAATCATTTTTAATAAATTGGATTTAAATATTACATTTGTCTAATTTTGTGATCTCTAGTAATTTGACTAGAGTCTTGTATGTACGTAATCAGTTTTAAAATTGTCTTAATCAATTTATAATTGTTTACTTATTCTTAATATAGGTATTTATTTATATAAATTTTCTCTTTATTTTGTCAATGTCATTCTTAAAAGAAAGAAACCAGTAACTTTTCGTCAATCCCGAAAATTATACATATTTATTTATTATCATTTCAACCCTAGATCTCAGAAGAGATATTGGTATCGTATAGAAAAGAAGATCATAAAAACTCTTTAAATTCATAAAAGCAGCGTTTCAGCAGGAATTGTCTTAGTTTTAATTTAAATTTAGACATTGATTTGTTAGTGGTAGTAGTGGCGGGCAAGGGCTGAAATCTCATTCCGTATAAAGAGGGTGTAATAGCAATTATTTGGCTAAAAAGCTCAAACCAGATTGTTACCAGAATGGTCCTTTATGGTCTGATTAAAATTTTAGTAAAAGAGTGAGGAGAAGAAATGGAAATTGTTGATTTCTGTGATGTAATTAATTTTGGGAATTAAGACCTAGTTTGGGCATAACAATAGAACTTTTCTCTTACTCTCGTCGAGACACCTAGAAGAAGACGAGGCCTTGTAAAAATTGATAAAGTTGAAAGTAAAAGATAATTCATCCCCTTTCTGTTATCATAATTTTTAATCACCCGTCCCTCGCACAAGTACCTAATAACTGATAATTACAAGGATTTTAATATTTCCTTACAACTAAACAAGTTGCAAGGAAAATAAGCAATATAAAGGAAAAGTGAAAAGAAAAGTTTGATTTAAATAAAACTGGCAAAAAGAAATTTTGTTCATAACAAACGTATAGTTTTTAGAAACAGTTGTAGGTTTAGAAACAGTTGCTTGGGTCAGATAGGGCCACAAAGAAATATTTTCATTTTTCTATAATTGACAATGCACCACCACTTTTCTCGCCACTATCTTCTAAAAAATAGTTTGCAAGTCACCAAACGTTTTCGCTGTTAAACCGATGTAATTTTCTATAATCTTCTTCTAGGCATTCGTTACGTATTTTATATAGTATTTATGTATACAAATATAAAGAACTGCGCCGTTATTATCGTGCGAATGCGATGAATAAGAAATTATAACTGATTTAAGCAAATGCAAGGATGGGGCAGAGGAACCTTAATAATTTTTAAGCAAATGCTTAAATAGAAAAAGCAATTGCTACCTTTATTCATACAATATTAAGCAAATACTAGAAATTTTTAAGGACAAGCTTTTGCTATAAGCTTTTCCTTGGTGTCGTAGCAATTGCTACAAGGTCAAGCAATTGCTAAAGATTTTATTCATTAGATATTAAGCATTTACTAGTAAATTTCAAGAAAAAGCAATTGCTTAAACTTTATTCATAAGGCTCAATATCCGAAAGTAGAGACTAGAGAAGTAGAGAAGAAAGTCGAGAGAGACAGATGATAAGATAGATAAAGATTTCTCCTCGGAACACACCATACTACTGACATGACTTCCATGAGCGTATCCCATAGCGGTACATCAGAGAGAGAGGGCAAGCTATACCTTCACGAGATCCAATACGCTTGGCATTCCCACACGCTTTGACGGGTGCCGGAGGATATCTCAAAGCCGTCAAGACCTATCCCTACAACACTTATTTATTTCTTCGATATACTCTAGAAAGTACATAGTATATTTTCAACGCCTACTTTTTAATTATCCGATCTTTTTAATTATGAATATAAATTGTTTGTAGGTATATTGTACCTATACTAAATATACAGGGTGTTCTGTATGGGAGTATAAAATAGACTCAATTCTAAAACAAAGACATAAAAGTGGTAGAACGATCTTTATTTGTTCTGAGCTTACAGACATTTGAAAGTATAAAAAACAAATAATCAGATTTAACTTCGTAAATCAAATAAAAACTTAATGAATGATATTTTCAAAATGTCCTCTTCCCTGCTGAATGCAAACTTGTGCTTCCATGCCGATGGATGAAGTGACATTTCTTATTTCACGAATGTTTTCTCGTAATTGTTGAGTAGCAATCCTTTCTAACAATTCCTCCCTGGTGTTTGACATGTGTGTGTACACTAGAGCTTTCATAGTTCAGGGATTTTAGATGAATGTTTTTCCACGAAAGTGGTATTAACCCTTTCGCTACGGCAGTCGTCAATAAGCGACCTGGCAAAACTTTTCTGAAACGCGGGTGTCGTCAATAAGCGATTACGGCAAAGACACTTGTAAGCGTTATAAATTTCAACTGTATCTACGCATTTTTATTCATACTCTGTTATTTATTAATAAACACATTTCTTTGTTGATTTGTATTTTGCACAAATGCCAGAATATTGGACTCCAGCGGTTGGACTACTTCATCCATGGATAGTGTTTCTATCTATTAGTAAAAAATATTAAAAAGAGACTTAAAAGTTATTTTATAAACGAATGGAATATTCCAAAAAATGAAAAGAAATATAAAAAAGCAAACACGCAAAAATTAATTAACGCTTTACATCTTGATATACAGGTCATTTTTTTACTATATGCCGATCGATCGATAAGTCATGTCAAATCATTTCGTCGTATGCTTTCCTAACTCAAATTTATACGATTGGCATATAAATAAAAAAATAACTTTAGTTATACACACAATTCATTTGGTTTTTGAATTTTGAAGAGTAAATTACATTTAGTTTTGCTCATTATTGCGAGTAATCTTAATTTCAATGTGAACAAAGATCATTATTTTGTTTTATAATTTGAAATAGTAGTAATTTTTGTTATGGATCAGCCTTAGACATCAAAATTATCCAATACAGGCAGAAAGATAACTTCAGTTCAAATGCTTAGAGGTGACAACTTGGTGCTCAGAGTGCAAAGTTAGGCTGTGTGTAGGAAATTGTTATAAAATACAGGATGGTCCCGAAATGACGTGCCAAACAGAAGTCAGTTATAGGAGATGATGAGTAAAACTCATATACAAAAAAAAGTCTTTTCGTTTTTGAGATAAAAATAATTGAAAATTTGCTGTATGCTAATGAGTTTAGATGCTACAGGTACCGTTGCTAAAAAATGCAAATATTGTTGCCATATAACAACCAGTATTACCTTATCAATCCCGATTAACATTAGCATCAACAAATTTTCAATTATTTTTATTTCAAAAACGAAAAGACTTTTGTTGGAAAAAATATATATACGAGTTTTACTTATCATCTCCTACAACTGATTTCCGTTTGGCACCTTATTTCGGGACCATCCTGTATATTTATCATACCAGAAAACATTTTTACTTAGGTTATTCTTATATTCTATTTATATTATCTAGAAATTTGTTACAGCTCGGTTTTCATTGTAATGGATTCCTCGAGCGTCCTCTGGACAGCTGTTTCGGTTCTATTTGGGACCTTATCGGAAGAAGAGTAGCTCAGAAACTCCACTGCAATCTGACCAACCTGTCCTAGTTATCTCGAAATCCAGCACAAATCGGTGAGATTGCAGTGAATTCTCGAGCTACTCTTCTGTTAACGAGGCCTCAAATAGAGCTGAGTCCAGAGGATGCTCGAGATCCGTTGCAATCAAAATGACCTCCCACAAATTTCTAAATTTTCAAATTTTAAAAAAAGTAGGGTGTGGGTGATTTCTGTAAATGTGAGCGGAAACAATGTTGTTTTTGAGGGTCTTGCGAATCGAAGAATTTATAACACAAATGAAAATTACATATTTTTTATTTATTTATAACAAATAAGTAGATATTATTTTTCTATAGCAGTAAACATTAAATTTATTACCATACTTAGGCCCAATTTTTTCACCTCTTGTTAACTTCTATCTGGCGATTAATTCCCACAGTAACGATTGTGATCACAATTGTTACTATGGGAATAAACCGTCAGATAAAGTTAACTGGAGGTGAAAAAATCGGGCCTTAGTGATTTACAGCAGAGTATATTGTGTTCTAGGATGTATTTTTCTTACCAGGCTTCTTACGTACTGAATACGTTAATACAATTTTTTGGAACAAATTTATTAGAAAATATAGTCTTTTTTGCAATTTTGAGAATATATTTATGATTATAAAATATGCGGTATAATATAATTTTAGCTAATAATTTGCGCATGGAGCGAGCTACCGTGCAACAATTTACCCGTAGCGAAGGGGTTAAGGCCCAGTTGCACAGTTCCAGCTTAACTTTAAACCAAAGCTTAAACCCTTAACAACAATTGTTGAAATAATCGTTGCTGTGGGTTTAAGCTTCAGTTTAAATTTAAATTGACATTATACAACCGGGCCTTATGGTTAATATGGTTAGTAGTAAGTTTGTTTATGTTTTTTGACAAATGTCATCGTCTGTTGCTAGGTTACGTCGCATTCATATCAAATTAAAATTTCTGTGCAAAATTTGCAGACGAAAAAAGAGTTTGGTATACGTTGTTCACAAATTAAAAAACCACCACCTGCTGCATTATGTTGGTATAAAACATAAGTCCCCTATTGAACATTAACAAAGTAGCAAAGTTGGCAAAGTATCAAAGTATTTGAAGTTTCATGTGCAAGTAATTTGTCAAATCAATTTTATTATTATATTGTTTACATTTATATTCATTTTAACAAGTCATTTCAATGCCTCGAAAGCAGAAAAATATTTTAAATGCCAAAATGTTACCAAATTTCTACCTAAGACACTTGCCGGTTGTACTTTTCACAAGGCAACATCGCCAGTGGTCTTTTAATTTGTGAACAGAGTTTACTTGGTCCTTATATTTAAATGCAGGCAATTATCTGCATGGCCACCTAGATCCCCTGACCATAATCCTCTCAATTTTTATTTCTGGGGAACCATGAAAGCTTTAGTGTACACACACATTTCAAACATCAGGGAGGATTTGTTAGAAAGGATTCAGCATGCTGCTCAACAGTTACGAGAAAACATTTGTGAAATAAGAAATGTCACTTCATCCATCGGCATAGGAGCACAAGCTTGTATTCAGCAGGGAGGAGGACATTTTGAAAATATCATTCGAAAATATCATTCATTAAGTTTTTTTTTTTTTTTTTAGTTTACGAAGTTAAGTGTGATTATTTGTTGCTTATACTTTCAAATGCCTGTAACTTCAGAACAAATGAAGATCGACCTATCACTTTTGTGTTTTTTAGTTTTAGAATTGAGTTTATTTTATGCTCCCAAAATTTGAACATAAAGGTGCAGATAGACAAACGAGAAACTTGCGCGAGTTACTGTCCGACACTGATTCGCTAATGTAAATAGGGTTGCGAGTCGACTCGCTGGAATGTCTGCAAGATCTCGCGCTAGATTCTTTCTTGCCAGTCTAAATACGCATAATTGTAGCTTCGCGATTTATTAGTTTACTTCCAGTTTGTTTCGATATTTCGGCAACAACAGTGCGAGTTTAACATGTCGGACGAGAAGAAGGTGTGAACACATGCGGAAATACAAATTTTAATTTCACTTTATGTAGAAAACCCCGAACTGTGAAATATTCAGTCAGTAATTTACAGAATCTACAATTATGCGTGTTTAGAACGGCAAGAAAAAATCTAGCGCGAGATCTTGCAGAGATTCCAGCGAGTCGACTCGCAACCCTATTTACTTTAGCGACATCAGTGTCGGACAGTAACTCGCGCAAGTTTTCTCGCATGTCTATCTGCACCTTAACGATATAGAACATCCTGTATAAATGTATTTGTTATTTTTTCATTGATATGCAGTAATAAAGCCATTCTTTAGGCGTTACAATAGCAATGTTTTCAAACATTATAATTTTCGCGTTGAAACAATGACGTTTTGCTGAAAATTATTTGAAGTTGTTTTAAACATTCTTGGGAGGATAGTTCGTGAAGAAAAAGCTACTTGGGCAAATTAATTTAAAATGTTTCTTAGCTACATTCTCGACAATCATCCCAGTGATGCCGTATAGCGGATAATTGTCCGATTTAATTTACAATCATACGCTAAATAAAACATGACAGGCATTTGACAATAGTTGCAATCGTATTCGAAATATTTACATTTTAGCGTTTCCCATTTTAATGACATCATAGATTATTGTCTATCTCAAAATTAAAAAACCACCAACCTCGCAATAATTGATCTCGTAGATTCAACTGGCAACGCTGCCGCATGTGCTTGCTAGTGAAAAATTTAGGGGGAAAATTTTTTTAACTGCAATTTAAAAGATTTCTGCGTTTTCGCGGCATCATAAGACTTAGGACAAATTAAGTGTTAATATGACATTTTAAATTTTGATGCTAAATTACTGACACGTATATTATCTGTTTTTTATTTATTTACCATCGAAGTATGTCGTGAAAGTTTAGGGAAAAAGTGGTACTTATGCAAGTAACTAAATTTTGACAATGAAAGTCATTTTAATTTAGATTTTAACTTTATAATGTTCAAATTATTTTTAGATTAAAAAATAAAAAAAAATCAAGTTACTAACATATATTAACATATTTTTCACTTCTGACGAAGCTGTCGAACGACTGCGAAACGTTAAGTGTATAGTGCGCGATTTAGTGTCCGCTTAAAAGATTTTGTGATACAAATTTCATCGGACAAGAACCAACTGTAAATATTAGATTTTAATGTTAACCCGAATAAGTAAATCTTGTGATATTTTCTTTTCATCACGAGGTGTATTCACTTCCAAATTCACATATATAAATTGTAAAACGTTTCCCTTCACTTTTAATTTTAGCTGTATTACTTTTCAAGTCTATTTCGAATCTGTTTAGTTGATCTATCTGATTTATGCTGGATTTCACAAACGTCACTTAACTTTAATCATCGATTTAGAATAATCATTCCTATACCTTCAACACATGTAACCATGGCAACGTTTACTTTTAACGGATGATTACATTTAAGTAACGTTTGTGAAATCCGCTGTTGAAGTGTCACATTTTGGCATATGTTATAATGACATGAAATTAATTTGTCTAATTTTACTATAATAGCCAACCTAATAAAACAAAATCACAACCTACTTGATGGTAAAAAAAACAGATTATAAATTACAGCGATAATGTGAAATACCACAGAAGTACCAACTAAAATAATGAGCGTCTAAATGAAAACCTGGTCAAATAGGTTGTGATCGAGAATTTATCCATTGCATTTACATAACAGAATTACTAAGGGCCGATTTCATAATCTATGTATTAACGGCTCATTAACTAATGATGCATTTAAGTTAGTGGTAGGTTTAATTGGCCTTTTAACCAAATCAGTTTCATAATGCTGTTGTGAAGCCTTTTTAACTAATGCCCCATTAAGGAAAATAATATTATGTTGGTATTGAATTTCTGCTGTTTTTTGACGTTTTGTTAGTAATCAAAACGATTTCTAACCTATGATGAGACCAGACATATATTTCCTTTTTGGAGAAATGTTAGCCAGATTAAACATTGACTCTGTAGATCTCAACCGTGTTTTCTTAGATGGTTTTCAAAGACATAGGGCCTCTTTCATTATTATTTTCACTGACGAGTCTGTGTATACAGATCCTCCATCTTCAGCCTTTGGGATATTTTCCAAAGAACTAGGCTTACACTTTGCTGGCCGAATAGATGACCTTTGTTCCATATATAGCACGGAACTATACGGCATTCTTGTCGCAATAAAGCTCGCTGACCAATTCAATGCTCCTCAGGTAGTCATTTTCTCAGACTCAATGAGTGCGTTAAAAGCCCTTGATAATCCTTGTACAAATGCCAAAACAAATCATCTTATTTTCGAAATCAAACAATCTCTATTGGATAGTAGCATTAAAGGAAAAAAAAATATCCCTATGATGAATTCCATCGCATAAGGGTCTCTTGGGTAATGAAATAGCTGATACACTAGCCAAACATAGCAACAAATGTCCTTTAAATAAAACGAAAGTATTTTTTTCATGGATATAAGAAGATTGATCAGAAACTCTATACTCAAGATATTGGAAAGAATATTGGAATGAATCCTGTAAAAACAAAGGAAAATGGTATCGTAACATAAAGCCAACGATTTCTATAACCACATGGTTTTCTCTTTTTCCTGGTAGGTCAAGATCTTTTTATTCAACTATTACAAGATTGAGATTGAGGCATTGTTCCTGCAAAAGTCACCTGTCCAGGATTGGGATGATTCTCAGTCAATAATGTGCATGCGAAGAAATCGAAGACATAAATCACATTTTCTTTAACTGCAGACTTAACAACCACATTCCAAACTTGTATCGTTGGGTTTTTAATACGATCTTTGGCAATTTTGGCAAGAAGAACGCGAAAAGTATTTTTTGTTATACGAAACCTTTGGAAAAATTCTGTTCATCATATTTTTCTAAATAACGAGTGTTCATTTAAAAAAACGGTCTAGATGGCTATAAAATTAATCTGAACGTATAGCGTAGGGTTCTTCATACGACTAGTGTCACCTGCACTTCTAACCTCACTTTAACTAAAAAAACATTTCAAAAATAAACATTTATTACTGTAGCTAATGAAACTTTTTACAACAATTATAATAAATGCTGAAAGTATCTACCTTCTTCTTGAAAACATTTCAAGATTCTATGCTTAATTGCGTTCATCAAGTTTTTCAAGGCACGAGGAGATTCCTTCAGTTCTTGAATTTTATTACCAATCCACTGTCTTAGGTCATTTAAATCAGCAACTGATGTGGTAAATATAGAGTTTTTTATGTAAGGCTACAAGAAAACATCACAAACGGTTAAAAATCACAGGACCTCGGAGGTCAAGAAATTACTAATAATTCTGCCTCCAAAAACTTCTTCAAACCACCTTGCTACAAAATTTCCATCAATGTTTGCACAGAAATGTACAAAATATTTGCCAAAATATTCCAAAAAACTTGGAACAGCTTTCGTGTTTTGTTGACACAAGGTTAACCGCCGTCAACTTGTCAAAGTTGAAGTATAAATGAAGTTAATCACGACATACATTCCCGACAACAAAAGCGTGTCACAGCTTACTTGACCGTTTTTTTTTTATTGAACGCTCGTTAGTTTTACCTAATACCGTACCGTCTAGGTCTTGGCACAAACCTAATATTGTTCTCATCATCTGATCATGATGATGACGAACTAACTACTTATATTAATTTTTTTTTGCCACACTATCTTTACTCTTGAAATTAAATAATTTAAATATATTCTTACATTAATGGGAGAATTAAAATCTCTAATGGATGCAGATTGTTACATTAATGTTAATTCTCCATTACAGTATTATTCACAAGAGAAGACCGTTGCGTCATTGTCTGGTGTTGCATCAACAGACTTATGAATCATAACTCCACTCCGTCCTTTTTTCTCATTCACCGTTAACAAAGAAATAATACTGAAATAATTGTCGATTTTTGCTTTGGTGATTGATTACGCAGCACTCAAGTTCCGCGATTTTCATTGTATGTGCTAACGCTACATTAATAATTATATATTATGAAATTGATTTTTATTTTAATGCCTACATTAAATTTTAATGGAGCATTAAATTTGTTTATGAAATCGGCCCTTAATGTAGCCTACTTGGCCAGGTTTTTATTTAGACACTTGTTATATCTGGGAATTTTGATTTTAGGCAACACAATTCAACAGGTGGTTGTTTTTTAATTTTGAGACAAAATAAATATTGGTTGAAAATATTGCAACGCCAAAAAATGACTTTATATTTTCCGATTCATTATTGCTGATTATTGTCGTTAACAATATGAATATTTAAAGCAGGAATATAAATAACTCTTATGTAACACGCACATAATAACATGTGTCCAACAATTATTGTAGTCCTGGTGGAGTCAAACATTTTTAACTAATTATTGTTTCAAATAACAATAAAACATGAAATACGTAAAGAAACATTTATTTGTTGTTTAACAGTCAAAATACATATTTGAGACGTCAATTCAACGAAAGCCAAGGCAGCATATTAGTGCTGACTTGGCAATTTTTTTGTAGATTTGGCCGTGTAACACGAAGCCTCGTCCTGTTGACAAATGAAATTTTCTATTCCGGACTGCAACCTTGCAATCTGCAGGAGGTTTCCTACTAAACCTTTGCTGGACATACATCCCCAAATCATAACCCCTTGTGGGATTTTATGGTTCGTTAAAACAGTTTTTATAGAAAGCCCCGAATTTTGTTCTGATCACTCTCTTCCGACAAACACTAATAGTCATTTACGAAAATTCACCGGGTGTACACCGCATAAACCGAATGCTTTCGATAATTCAACCGGTTACTTTTGTACCGCGTTCAATAATTTACCACGTGTACCGAACTCATGCACCTGGTGCATGATTTGTGCACCGAGGAAAGTTAATGGTCCTTGCGGTCGGTACATTAAACACATAATCTAAAAAAAGTTATTAGTTGTAGGCAGCGTTTTGTAAAATTAAAATAATTACTAGTTGCAATGGATGTGGAGTTGGGAAAATGTTCAAAAATAAAACATCAGCTTCAGATATGGAAAATATCATTAAATATGCATATTTTCAAATGTTATTGTAGGTTTTGTTTGGTTAGTTCACCGAAGTTTATCTACCGAAGCGTTTTTAAATTCAGTCAACCGATCTCTGCACCGGTGTATCAGCTGATTACCGATTGGTAAATTTGGTGTACCCACCGGGTGAATTTTCGTAAATGCCTATTATAGACATCAAACCTTGATTCATCGCTAAAAATTACTTGGCTTCACATTTCTTCGGTCCAGGGGCCCTATTCTCAACTCGTTCGAAAAGATTCGCATGCGAAAATGACATCAATATGACGTAGTCTCGTACAAAACAATACAAATCGTTCGGAAAATACGTCATTTTCGCATGCGAATCTTTTCGAACGGGTTGAAAATAGGACAGTAGCTTTAGATTTTACACAGTCCAGATGTATTTTCTTTTGTGCTTCGGTAAGCAGTGGTTTTTATTTCGCCTTTTTAAATATGAAATGAATTAAAATTTAGGTTCTCAAATTTAAATGAGTATTGAGTGCAATAAATGATATCTACTTTATAAAAACCATAGCCAAATTTGTGTAACCATTGTTGGTAACATTCCCTAGATCAACACCCACCTGAGTTAGATAGCGGGGAACATCAACATTTCAGGGTATTCGAAGAGTTTTGGTGGACTCGGGCAGTACTCGTGTCGCCATTGAATTGTTAGAGCATATGTAAATGCGCTTACTGATTAATTGAAAATAGTCACCTCATGTTACCGCAGTATCACAGTAATTCATCTAAGTATAAAGCTTATGATTCGTATTTCAGTTTCCCAAGAATCCTATCATAAAATGCAATTGGGCTAAAAACATAGGCAACAATTTCTATCGGACAAAAATCTATTTTAATTATGTATTATTATTACATTTACTACACTTCTTTGATGTTTGTGCTCTATTGGCAAGTGGTCAATCTGATTTTTCGTCAGAATCCGGTGAAGCTATAGAGGAGCGGACGCGGATTCAGATCACTTTCTATTAATTGCTAAATTATTGTAACGATTTTAAAGGTTCTATTAATTTTTATTTTAAAACAAAACACGAAATAGTTAATAAACTAATTTATTTATAAATTTACACTATAACACTAACATTTATTTACAAGCTTAGGGGTGGGTTTACAGAAAGCAAATCAAAGTAATTACGATTAAGTTGCTATAAGAATTACATTGCGAAATGTCAAATTAACAACGTCATTAAAATTTGATTGCAATTAAAGTTTCTGTAAACTAGGCCTATATCTAATTAATTTTAACAGCCGAGCGCGAAACTTTAATGCGAAACTGTCTAATGCCGAATTCTTCCCTGGCTGGCGTAATCTTGAAATGCCCGAAGTTTCTGGTCTAAGGCGCGTCGGTGATGACGCATGAGACGGGCTGGAGCCGGAATCGTCACATTATTCTTATTTCAGAATTACTAATGTTCACATGTAACTTTCGTGCACTGTATGTTTTCCGCTTAAAACCTTAAACATTTTTTTCATATATTTTTCAGTGCTTAATTAGTTAAAATTATTGTTATCATTAATATTGGTTTTTCTTTTTAGATTCAAAAACAAATGACTAGCGGCGTTAATCCACGTTCTCTACTGATTGAACTAGGAGTGGATTTAAATCAAATTCCTCAATCTGTAGACGATGTTACACTTTGGAAAGTTATAATTAATATGTTAGCAGAACCTCCTCGCAGACACAAATTAAGGCATGTTAATACTATTGACGACGTTGTTCGCCTTTTGAAAGGTCAGTATTTACTAAACTTAAAAGTTTGTTTTATTTGTCAATCACTATTTTTCAGGTACTAAGAACGTGATTGTGCTAACTGGTGCTGGTGTGTCAGTATCATGCGGCATACCGGACTTTAGATCAAGAGATGGCATTTACTCGCGTTTAGCTGTGGACTTTCCTGACTTACCAGATCCTCAAGCAATGTTTGATATTACATATTTCAACCAAGATCCACGACCTTTTTATCGATTTGCAAAAGACATTTTTCCTGGCAAATTTCAACCTAGTCCCTGTCATCGATTTATAAAGTTATTGGAATCACATGGAAAACTACTTCGAAATTACACGCAGAACATTGACACTCTTGAAAAAATTGCTGAAATCGAGAAGGTTATCGAATGCCACGGGTCATTTGCTACAGCCACATGTACAAAATGTTCTTACCAAGTGAATGCAGACGCAATCAGAGAAATTGTCCTGTCACAAAGCATACCGATATGCCCGAAATGCCAACCCCACATAGGATCTTCTATAACAATAGCCAACCTAAAAGTGAAGGAATCTGGTGAATTGAAGGAGTTGGTAGAGTCTGGTATACTGAAACCTGATATCGTATTTTTTGGAGAAGGACTTCCTGATACATTTCATGAAGCGATGGCTGAAGATAAGAATAACTGTGATTTGCTATTAGTTATTGGAAGTTCTTTGAAGGTGAGACCGGTGGCTCTCATTCCAAGTTCTCTGCCTCCTAATGTTCCACAAATCTTGATAAATAGAGAACCTTTGCCACATTGTCATTTTGATGTGGAATTACTGGGAGATTGTGATGTAATCATCAACTATATTTGTCAACTGTGAGTATATCTTTGTTTTGTAAATGCGTATCAATTTTATACAGGCTGTTACGAATTCGAGGCTCACCATTGGGATCTCGGGAACGGTAAGAGATTCGAAGTTGGTTAAATTAGGGCAAAGTGGCATATTTTGATGCTGAACAATAATCCGTTCTCAAAAGTCTTCTACGATTTTTAGTTTTTGAGATATTTCCAAAAAACCGAAAACGTAATTTTCTTTTTTATTTTTTTTTCTGAAGTTATTTATGATATCTTTAGTTTTTCCTTAAAACGTTTCGTCTCATTCTGACCACCATCAACTTAATTTTTTCTTATGGGCGCTATATTGGATTTTAATATCATTAAATAGATCTATTTTTTCTGATGCTTTTCCATATATCACACATCCCTATTTCATAAACTGAAATAGCTATAAATGCAAGAAATTGTTGAAAATAACAGTGCAAGGAAAAATATGATATGCTGTGAAAACAAAAACAAAAAAAGTTTCGGAGTTTTATTTCGTATATCACAAAAGCCGATTTTTGAAAAAAATTTAGATATAAAAATAAATGATGTGAATCCAAGAAAGACGTAAATTTTTAAAATGTATTGTGTTAACAACAACAATTTAGTAATAGCAAGAGAAATTTACTTCTAACAATATCCAGAAGAACGTCGATGAAGCAGTAGTTCATTAGATTCGTAATTAAATATACAGCGTGGAAACTAAGCAGCGGATAAAATTCATAACTCCGTTAATGTTTGTGATAAAGCAAAAATCTGAAAGAGGTATAGCCATTCAAATTACAGCGCATATGAAGAATTCATTTTCAGATCTTTCCATCAATTTTTTTAAAAGTTGTGACGTTATCAAGATTTTTTTTTAATTACAATTATTTTTTATTTTTTTATTTCGGTGGGATTTTTTTTACCTGTTTTCAACGGTATAAAATTTTGGATCGATTACATAACAAAAAATTTAAGAAAAACAGTCTCAAAGTTTTAATAGTAAAGTTGAAGAAATGAACAGAATATCTAGTTAACCAGGTGTAAAACAAACAAAATTGAAACGCAAAATTTATTTTATATTCTGCTGACTGTGAATTGACTTATTTGCTGATCAGGATATTTATTTGTGAAAAGTCGATATATTTCTTGATAACTTCTAAATCGATCGCTATACTCAATCATCATTAAAACCACAGTATAAAGAATACAGTAGCGCAACTCGCTTGTCGACACTTTGATCACTTTACTGGATTCTCATTGACCTCGAGTAAATTAAAGGGGATGTGTCGAACGGTGTGTTCTGCTTTAAGTGTGCAAATTTAAGTGTGTAAATTCACACGTGCTCACACACCAGGGCCAGATTGTAATGTTTAGTGGACGTGGTAAAGAAATAACACGGCATAAATAATGTGTATAAATAAAATTATAAAGATCCATTGGGCATCAGAGCCGTGAATGAATGAGCTCTGCATCCCGAGATTGTGACTCAGAGCTTGCGCGGGATGTTATGCGCGAATTTAATATTTTCATGAGAGTCGCGCTACTGTGTAATGTTTATACTGTGATTAAAACTTCAATTCTTTGTTTCTCTGTCAACAATACCATTTTGCTAAAAGAAGATTGTTAATAAACGTCTACTCGTACTATCCACAGGGAATAAAAATAAGCACTTATTACTTTATTGTGGTATTGTGGTAGATTCTTGTTTATTACGACAAGTCCTTGTCAATCAAACCAATTTTGTTTTACTACACTTGACCTACTAGATATTCTGTTCATTTCATTCAATTTTACTACTAAAACTTTGAGACTGTTTTTCTTGAATTTTTTGTTATGTAATCGATCCAAAATTTTATACCGTTGAAAGCAGGTAAAAGAATCACACCGAAATAAAAAATAAAAAATATAGGTTGTAATTAAACAAAAATCTTGATAACGTCACAACTTTTAAAAAAATTGATGGAAATATCTGAAAATGAATTCTTCATATGCGCTGTAATTTGAATCGCTATACCCCTTTTAGATTTTTGCTTTATCACAAACATTAACGGAGTTATGGATTTTATCCGCTACTTAGTTTCCACGCTGTATATTTTTATTATTAAAGAACAAAAGTATCACAAGAAATTATGTCTTTAAAAAACTTTCATTCTTGTAAATTTAAAAATGTATTGTTTTAACAACAACAGTTTAGTAATAGAACAAGAAATTTACTTCCAACATTACCTAGAAAGATGCCATCAACATAGATACATAGAACAATGTTTATTAAGTTAGATAGAAACATTGTACTTTATTAATCTTTTCATAAAACTCGAAGGACGTATCGAGATCGCCTTAATGATGATGAGAATGAAGAATTATTAGAAGAGGTAATTAATAGTTATTTTTAAAATGTATAAAATTATGATACTACAAGAAAGAATGTTTCCTTGAGCAGTAATATCTTTTAAGATATGAGTTTTCTAAAGACATACATAATTTAATTTGATATTTGATGTTGCATATTTGCAAAGAAAACTTCCTCCACATTTTGTCAAATAGCATATTGTTGTTAACAGCACAATTAATTTTCAAATTTTTGTCAGTTTTGGATTCATAACATTCATTTTTAGATCTAAAAGTGTTACTAAAATCAGCGTTCGTGATGTACGAAATAAAACTCCGAAGGTACATGAAAGTTTTTTTGTTTTTGTCTTCACTGCATACCATATTTTTCTTGGCTTTGTTATTTTCAACAATTTCTTGCATTTATAGCTGTTTCAATTTATTAAATAGAGATGTGTGATATATGGGTAAGCATCAGAAAAAATAGATCTATTTAATGATATTAAAAGTGGCACCCATATGAAAAAATGAAGTTGATGATGTTCAGAACGAGACGAAACGTTTTAAGTAAAATCTAATCATATCATCTCATCGTAAAGAGCTCAAAAAGTGCTTGTAGAATGTATTAATTTTGTTATGATCCCTCCAATAATAACTTCAGAAAAAAAAACAAAAAAGAAAATAACATTTTTTTGGTTTTTTGGAAATATTTCAAAAACAACAAATCGAAGAAGATTTTTCAGAACGGATTATTATTCAGTACCAAAATAAATTAAATAATGCCTTAATTCAACTGACTCTTATCGTTTCCGAGATCCCAATGGTGAACCTCGAATTTGTAACAGCCTGTATACATAATTTTGTTTAAATATAATATCAAATATTGCTCTTAAAGAAAAGATATGGTCACATCTATTATAAGGGTAAGAACATGTAGAACATCATAAATTGCAAATGCTTATTCACAGGCACTTGTGATAAGCAAAGGAAAACATTCCTAAATTTTGAAGTGTATGGCTGAGGAATCAATACAGTTTAAACTTTACGGTTAGTTTTAGGTATAGGCGATGATATACAGAAAACGTGCAGAATTTTATGAGCAATTCAAATTTGACATCACATATAGAGTGTGCCATTTGAAATAAAAAAGTTGTATTCGGTATATTCAATGTGTATAGATGAAAATAATTTTATGTTGTAGATCTTTAAAATTAAAATCTTCAGTAGTTGTCGAGATATTGTCCGAAAACACACTAATGAGTCACCTTGTATATCCGTTTCCGACTTTTTTGGGTAAGTGGCGCAAGAGGGGAAACACTAGAAATAGTAAATTGCCGGATAGATAAGATAGGGTCTAGGACAATTCGCCGTCGCCGATTCGCCGTCGCCAATTCGTCGTCGCCGATTCGCCATAGGTACAATTCGCCGTAGGTACAATTCGCCGTCGGTAAATTCGCCGTCGGTAAATTCGCCGGCGGCAAATTCGCCGTCGCCGATTCACCGTCGATAAATTCGCCAGGTTTTTTTGTAATTTTTATTTAAACAAAATACAAGAGGACCCAATCTTTTTTCAAAAAAATTATTTGATCCGACGAGTGCACTTTCGGCAGTGATGGCATCTTTAATAGAAACAATCATCGATATTGGTGGGGCCTAGGACAATTCGCCGTACGTACAATTCGCCGTCGATAAATTCACCAGCGGTTAATTCACCGTCGGTAGTTTTAAAATAAATAAATCATTTTTCATTAATGATGCGCATGTATAATATATTGAAAGATGAAACTTCGTTAAATTTTTAGGCCAGTCGGAATGATCGAAATAATTTAGAAACAAAGAAGTAAGATAGAGAGGAATGAAAACAAACTGCGATCGATTTTAAAAAGGAAAGCGAATGACAAGTAATAAAGGAACGTGAAGCAAAAATAAAAACAGACAATTTCGTAATGAAAACTAATAATACAATAAAAAAAACTTATTTTAAGAACGAAATAACTTTTGAGAGACAAAATAAAGTGCGATAAAAAAAAATCGTTATCAAGTAGGCTTATGTCAAAAGCAAATTTTGCAAAGTCACTTCGACACAATACGATTATTATAAACATAACCTAACTTTTTATGTCCATTTGATTACGATTTTCTACAAAATGGATAAAAAACGTAATTAATGAAATAACACATTTATTTTATTACAAATACCCCGAAGATGTAAACAAAGCCTTTGACGGTTGACGCTGTTGACAGATCGCAGTTATTCAAGGTTGCAACATACGAACTAAGCTACGTCGTGCCGTCATAAAATAAAATCGAGTTCAGAGCCTTCTCGATAACGGATTTTTTTTGAACGCACTTTATCTCTGTAGTATCTACTAGTGACGGGATAATTCGAATTAAAAATAAGCGGTCATTCGATTATTCAAATAACCTGTATAATTCGATTATTAAGTTTTGTAATTCCAATTAAATATAATCGGTAATTCCAGAAATGTGGTAGAAATTAGGTTCGAGTTTCGGTTGTACAGAAAATTTGGAAAAATGTTCAGCTTCGATACATGCGTCCCCAAATATTTGAAGAATATGTTTAGGGGGGTTTTCAGAGAGAAAACTAACCCTATGTTCATAAGGCAATTTTTGTTTATACTAGTCTCCTGAATACATTCTCCAAATATTGGGTGTTCCTCACAGAACACCTGGTATAAGATTACAGTCCATTTTAATTTATTTGAGAACTAAATTATATGATGTTTAAAAGTCATCAGTAAGTTGAAATTGTGAACGTGACGGCGAATTGGCCCGACGGCGAAATGGCCCGACGGCGAATTGGTCCGACGGTGAATTGGTCCGACGGCAAATTGGTCCGATGGCGAATTGGCGACGGCGAATCGGCGGCGGCGAATCGTCCCATTCCCATAAGATAAATGATGAATACAGCTATCACAATATTATTATTATTATTATTACTATTATTCGGTTTAAGGTGAAATAATAAAGAGTAATTTGTGTTTATAATTTGATACTCTTTCATTTGCCAACAAAATTAGAGGGTGTTCCATTAAAAAAAAAACTTTACCTACGCAAGTACTTTGAGAATGCGTTGCGCAATTGTTTTCTTCATATCACCATTGTAATTCTGAGTAAAAACAGTTCATTTTTGCTAATTTAAATGACTTCCTAACTCCAATAATAACGAAGTTATCAATAATGCGGCAGTAACTCACCTGTATACATTGTGTTCACTTTGATTACGCACCATAGGAATTTCAACGCAGTTTTTTATAATTGTAAATTCCTGCTTCCCTAGTTAGTTAAAAGAGCAGTTTATTGAATGCACGCCTGTTGATCCGCGATGGTCTGCACGTCTTGTGACCTTATTTAAGATCAAAAATTTATCAGACTGCTTGCCGCGATTTGAACGAGTTGAGAGACTAGAATCGTGGAAGAATGGAAGAATGAATGAATGATAATATAGAACTCATTATAATCGATAACTTTCGTACAAGATATTTTCCTTTATAATGAATAGTTAAGGAGCTATTGAAAAAATTCAAGTCTCCATCTCTTTTTTAGAGATAAAGTTAATAGACTAAACAAAAATTGGCTATCTTCTTTTGTTTTCGAGTTATACGCAAAAATTGACATTTTCGACTTTTCGTCAATCGCGCATATCTCGTTTATTTTTACAGATATTAAAAAAACTGTTTTGACATTATTGGGACACTTTTTTGAATACAATTCAGTGGTGTAGTTGGTTTCTTGATATTTAATAAAATTTTCGAGTTATAATATAAAGTTATATTTTTTTAAATGGAAATCGTAGGCAATGCCACCGTTAAACAGAAATTTTTTTCTGTTTTCAAAAATATATACTGGGTGTATCGGAAACACGTGTGTTAATTTTAACACGGAGTTCAGTTAGCTAAATTAAATAACAAGTGTCTAAATAAAAATCTGGTCAAGTTGGCTGTGGCCGAAAATTTGTTCACTGCATGCACGTCTCTTCTAAGTTTAATCGTCGAGATGTCAAATCTAACATCAAAATTTGTTGTTGAATTATTTCTTTATTAATAGTGATTTTGCTTTAAAATTGTTTATTTCAAAACGACTTTTTTATAAAATACTAAAAAATGCCTTTTTCAATTGAAGAAAAGTCCTTTAATCATTTATTACTTTACGGAGGTTTATTTCTTTGCTAAAAGTACGAAGCTATCCAAGACATACAGACCTTGTTTGGAAATTTTTCCACAACCTACTTGACCAGTTTTTATTTAGACACTCGTTATTTCTTCTATTTGACTTTTTATTTAAAGCTTTCTAAATTGATTTAAAATTTGGAACATATTACAAAAATATATTATTAAAATCTATACCCGCCTATGGTTAACCGAAAAATTTCTATTGTGATAGAAACGAAACATTGCCAAAAAGGTCACATTGGTATAAAAAAGCCAATTCAGTTCAGTTCAATCACCAAACGACTTATTTGCTCAAAAATAGGGGTAAAAAAATTATGAAAAGAATTGACGATTATTTCAAAATTCCATAAATAAAATTGTTCTACTTGGCGAGTTCTTCTATGGCTTAAAATTAACACACGTATTTCTGATACACCCAGTATATAAAATAGCCTAGTTTTAGCATGGCCAGCTCCATTAACATTCACTGACGTCTATGTATGGGCGTTTCAATTCGCCTAAAATTCGGTTCCGAGAAAGCATGCCGTGGAGTACCTACTCCCCTCAGCGCTCCCTATTAAAGGTACTACAAAACTACTCATAGTAACGTAATGACAACTGCAATTACTTAAAAACTCACAAGAGGCGCTGAGTGGAGTACCGTCAAAATTTTTAAAAGTCGAATTGAAACGGCCATACATACACGTCAGTGAATGTTAATGTAGCTGGCCATGAGTAACGTAATGACAACTGCAAAAAAACTCACAAGAGGCGCTGAGGGGAGTACCGTCAAAATTTTTAAAAGTCGAATTGAAACGGCCATACATACACGTCAGTTAATGTTAATGTAGCTGGCCATGGTTTTAGTCTCTGCTTAAAAATACATAGCACGTTCCTCTACTAGCTATAAATACATTTGCTTTTTTAATTATATTACAGGGAAAGTAAATAAAAGACATAAAACGAATGTAAATATAATTGTTTTTTTTTTTTTTTTCGAAATGTCAAATTGACATAAATTCTGTACAAGTCCTTATACGTAATAAATTGTTAAGTATTTACCAAACGGAACTTCACACAATAAAAATGTCTTTTGTTTCCTTTAAAACACTTCTACGAACTAAGTGCTGTGTCCACACGTTGACTCGCAGGCAGTCGTGGTTGCTGATTATTTTATGAGATGCGCGACTTTAATGCTTCTTGCACAATAAGAGATACGATTGAGTTAAAACTTGTATTTTTTGACAATACAAATTACATTTTCTGAATATTAACTTCAATTATTTAAATAAATTATATAAACATTTGAACTGTCGCAACGCAAGAGCGGAAATTACAGTTTGACTGTCTAGGCGTGCTACCATACAGCCCCCCTTGAAATGCCCAATTTCAAACACATATAATGTCCACTATGAAATCACACATTGCCCTCAAAGGGCAGGATGCTCAGCTTTCTTGAAGGACGTTTAATAACATCGTTGCTCGTTTGAACTGTGACTGCTCTGACGACTCCATCAGGACCTGGATGAACTTCTTTAATTGGACCTGTTTTCCATTGGTATGAATAAGGATGAGGTGACCAATGTGGAGATTAGCTTCATCTTTCTTGTACCATTTAGATTTTCTTTGCATCTCTAACAGGTACTCAAGTCGCCAACGCTGCCAAAAATGCTGTTTCATCTTTTGAATAAGTTGCCAACGTCACAACCTATTTAATGGTAATTCCAATAGACTTGGCTCAGCAACATCGTTCATATGTTCGCCGATGAGAAAGTGTCCGGGAGTAAGAAAGGTTATATCGTTAGGATCAGTAGTTAATGGAGTGATAGGACGCGAGTTGAGCATAGATTCGATTTGAGTTAATAACGTATAGGCTTCTTCAAAAGTTAAAGAAGAATTACCGATAATTCGTTTCAAATGATGCTTCACGCTTTTAATTGCGGATTCCCACAAACCGCCAAAATGGGGTGCTCGTGGTTGTATAAAATGCCATTTAATTCTTTGCTTTGACAGCTCATTAATTACTTTATCGTTATGATTTTCTTCAGCCAACAATGTATATAATTCTCGAATTTCCCGGTTCGCGCCTACAAAATTGGTACCGTTATCGGAATATACCGGCTGTTTCAAATTGAGTGTGCACTGAAGGGATCTTCTAAACCGTAAGAGATACAAATTTGGTTAAATGGAAGAAAAGTTGCACAAATCAATGCCTAATTCGTATTCATTCACAGAATAAATTTTTTCTTATTTCTTCTTGAGATATTGATCAAAATGTAAAAATGTCGATTTTTTTTTCCTCTGTATCTCTCGTATTATAAATAATTTTAAAATTCTGATTTAACTTTCTACAGGCACTTTCTTATTCTGCTTCGAATGGAGGTGGCAGAATTGAAGTCAAATGTTTCGTCTCTCCACGACCATCTTCAGTTTCGATTTTTTAAATACAACGTATATCTTTTAATTATTCTATTCGATAGCATTTTTTCTGCTGATTGCAGTGATGTATAACAATTAATACTTTTTTCAAGTAAAGTTAAAATATGATAAAAAAAGTTTGATACAGTTTCGTCATGATTTATTTAATAAGTAAATTTATTCCTTAGTATTTTTTTACTTACTAAATATTAATAACTAACATTCAAATGTCGGAAGAGGAAAAATCAATAAAATCAATCAATCAATCAACAAAAAATCAAAGGGCTAATATTTGGTGATCTTAGAGGCCACGCGACAGGTCCATTTGTACGTATCAGGAAAAGTTTGATTCAAATAATTTGTTGTTATTTCAGCGTATTATGTGCTGGTGCTCCATCATTTGAAATTACAATTCCATAATATGATTTAGAGGAATCTAATCTAAAATGTTTTCCAATGCTGTCCTTAAAAATCGATGTAACGTTCAGCTGTTAGCTGATTTTCGTAAATGATCGGACCATTAATTCTATTATGCCAAATACCACACCAAACATTTAAGCTTGAATTGTATCTGTGGTCACACTTGTTGAAATCTTTTTGATTCTCCCTGGACCAATATCTATGTACATTTCTATTAAATATTCCCTTGTTTGTAAAATTAGCCTCGTCAACAACTATCTCATTATAACAAATTCTTTTAACGGATACTAATGTGCACTATCAGTGTCCGTTAAAAGAATTTATTCTCTAATAACTAAAGAGACAGATATTAAATAATTTATTGAAATTTACACTATACCTAAGAAAATGAACTAAATATTTTGAAATTATGTATTAAATAAAATTTTCATATAAAAATCTGTATTATTTAAGCTTCAAATTAATATCAACAATTAAGTGTGATATACCATTACAATCAGGAGAAAAAATGGCAACAAATACGATAATAAAAAGGTATACGTTATATTTAAAAAATGTAAACTGAGGATGGTCGCCGAGAGACGAAACGTGTGATCACAATTCTACTGCCCCTATTTAAAGTAGAATCCAAAAGTACCTGTAGAAAGTTAAGATAGAATGTCTAAATTATTTTTAATAAGGGAGTTACAGAGGAAAAAAGAAAATCGATATTTTTACATTTTCACCAATACTTCAAGAACAATTAAGAGAAAATTGATTCTGTTAATGGATACGAATTAAGCAATGACTGGTGCACCTTTTCTTCCATTTAACCGAATCTGTAACTCTCATGGTTTAGGAGATCCCTTCAGTGCACACCCAATTTGAAACAGCCGGTATATCCTGTACACAACCTCTACGAGCGATAAATCTTCGCAAAGCTGTGATAAAAGCCTCAATAGTTAAGCTGCTGACCAGTTCAAGATGGACCGCTTTAGAACTCATGCAATTAAAATTGCGCCGTAAGCCTTAACAATTTTCTTTGATTTACGCGAGCCTTCTTTGAGATGGAGAGGACCAAAATAATCTATTCCTGTTTTTAGGAAAGGACGTAGTGATCCTTCCCTACAAGCAGGTAAGTCGCCCATTATAGGTTCAACATGTGCGGGTTTTACTTTAAAACATTTTTTCCACTACTAGTACTGTAGCCTGTCATTTTGACATGTGTTAGGTTGCTGTGAAAAACAATTTCTCGACCTGAGGTAAATAATTTTATTATTTACCGGTAAATAATGAACATCAATGTTACATACGCTTTCAGGTACAAATCTTTTGATTTTTCAGGCAATAGATTGTTTGCCACTTGTCCGGCAATTTCCCGCATTTCAGGCGGCGTACAATTTAAATCGCCGTACATCGTTTACCGTACTTACTTTATTTAATTGACGATTTGGCAAAAAGATCGACGTAATGTTTGTGACAAATTAAAAAATTTAAATCAACTGTCATATCGGTAATACAGAAAACTGTAAACCTTTCGTAATTTGTAATAAATATTTGTTCAAATTAAAATTATCATTTGCACTAGTAGTGGAAAAAATAGTATATACACCACGGTAGAGAAGTCTTATAACCCTCGGTCCTTTACATCCCTCGGACCTAAGGGCCTCGGGATGTAATCATACCCTCGGGTTATAACACTAGACTTCTCTACCTAGGTGTATAATATGTATACTATTAAGCAACTACGTATTACTTTTCGAACAGCATTTCTGCTCGAAAGGATCCAATATTTTGTGCGTATTTGAGCCAACGTTAATTGACTTCCACCATGAAATGTAAGTTTGTGCGCGTTACGAATGATTAGTTCCGTAAATTCGCTTTTAGCCGGCAAAAGTATGGGATATTTGACGTCATATAAAAGATTCATATTGCGAAGACGTCCTCCAACTCTAATATTTTATTTGAATCTAAAAAAGGAGATAAACTTAAAATTGAGCTAGAATTATGTAATTTTGTTTTAGGTTCAGATAAGGCGTTCATTTCTGCTTTGAAATGTTGTGCTTGTACCTCGCGTACACAAAATAACTCAGCAGATTTTAATTCATCCACTGTAATGTGATTTAAAAACTTAGGACTTCTATTACGTGTATTATTAATAAAACATATTTACAGCTGGTTCTTGTCCGATGAAATTTGTATCACAAAATCTTTTAAGCGGACACTAAATCGCGCACTATACACGAAACGTTAAGAGTATAGTGCGCGATTTAGTGTCCGCTTAAAAGATTTTGTGATATTAATAAAACGTAAACAATAGGCAACTATACGAAATAGTTTGTTCACATCAGAACATTTTTGAATGAATATTGGTAACTATCATTATTTTTAATTATTGATGTAAAACTATGTTCTGGTTTTTCTTCTGGTGGTTCTTCATATTGCGGTTCACTTTCATTTTTATCAGAAGTTTCTAAAAGCCATGGAGGTCCTTGCCACCATAGCATATTATTTTTAAGCCGCGATGGTAGAGCACCTCGCGAAATAATATCCGCAGGATTCTCTTCACTGCGCACGTGACGCCATGATTTTATTTCCGTTAAGGTTTGTATTTCTGCCACTCGATGAGACACAAATGCTTTCCAACGAGTTGGACAGGATCTGATCCAAGCGAGTGTAATCGTCGAATCTGTGTAATAAGTAATTTTAACTACAGGTTTGTCAATGGAAGTTACAACCTTCTTGGCTAATTGGGATAATAAAACAGCTGCGCATAGTTCAAGCCTTGGCAGTGTAACTTTCTTCAAAGGCGCAATTCTGGATTTTGCGCAAAAAAGTTCAGAAATGCTATGTCCGTTTGGTTGAATAGTTTTTGTATGTAGACGTGCTCCATAAGCGACCTCATTGGAGTCACAAAATCCATGCAGTTCTATTTGACCTTTCGGACAACTGATTACCTTGCGTGGAATTTTTAAATCAGGTAAATATTTTAGCTCAGAAATAAATTCTTGCCATTTAGAGTTCACTTCCTGAGGTATAGCCTCGTCCCATCCCATCTGTAGCTCCCACAAGCGCTGCATCGTGATTTTAGCTACAGTTACAGTAGGACATGCTAAACCTAAAGGATCGAAAATACGTGCTACATCAGCTAATATAGTACGTTTTGTAACTCTTTTGCTAAGTAATTTAGATTTAGTATGATACTCGACCATATCTTTTCTTGGGATCCATTGGATTCCTAACGTCTTCAGACAGTCTTCTTTTTCAAAATTTAAAACTAGTTTTTCGCGTGATTCATTTGACAAGTCTTTTAAGATAGGTTTATCATTGGATAACCATTTGCGCAATTCGAATTTACCTTTACAGAGTATCTTATCTATTTTATCCCGTATTTTACGAACATCTGCTATAGTGCTTCCTCCAGTTAATAAATCATCCATATAAAAGTCTAATTTAATTATTTTTGCTATTTGCGAGTCATAATTTTCTGCCTCTTGGGACAATTCAGTTAAACATCGTGTGGCTAAAAAAGAACCTGGACATGTTCCGTATGTGACGGTTTGCAATTCGTAAATATCAAACGGTTCTTGTTGATTATCTCGCCACAATGTGCGTTGGTATTTAGTGTCATTTGGATTGATATAAATTTGGCGGTACATTTTGGTAATGTCAGCATTTATAACGTATTCGTGTGTTCGAAAACGGATCAAAATAGTAAACAAATCATTTTGGAGGACTGGTTGCTACCACCTTGCACATTGGAGCGCCCCCTTAATTGTCAAATTAATCGGTGGTAACAAGTTTTGAGTTACCGCAAGGAAGTAGACGAGAACTAGAACGCTAAACGTATGCAATAACTCACCTGCAGAAACAGATTTACCTATCATTTACAGCATCTGTCCCCGAACAGGAGAACGGTAAAGAGTCTTAAACGGGACAGACAGTCTCTTGGCTCGGCCAGCTCGAAATACAGATCAGCGGAGAGCGGTGTCGAAGGTGAAACGTTAGTTAAGCTAGCAAAATATATTTAAGGGCGCCAGCCAAGTAAAATCCCAACCAAGAGCACAATACACCCAGTGACCCCTTGACTAGACCAGCAGGGCCGTCCCTAATACTCATTCCCCAAAAGAAACGACAAAGTAAAGATGTACAAACACTTGGTTTTATTGATAAAAGAAAGAATGTAACGTGGAATGTGACACGCGTGATAAGTTGCAATTAAATATGAGTGAATGACATCCGTCACTCCGAAAGTTGGAGGACTAAACATGAATAAACAACAATACGCAACGTAAATTATATGACAAGTTAATGTGTAGTTTTCTGGAATTCCAATAAACCTTACAGAATCGATAACAGTAATAAAGTGCAAACAATACGTGCATACGGTACTAAACAAATTTACAAAAGTGGAGTCTGAGGGACCGACATGTATAAGTTCAAACAACTTTAATTAAATGACTAAAATAATGCCACAAGGCAGGCTTAAATTAACACGCGGAAAATGACGTTAAAAATCTTTTCAAATAATGAAATGGATTACAAAGGCTTCATGCCACAACAATTAAAATGTCAACGGACGAAATTTAGTAAATATTCTGTCAAGTACCTGGAGGTCAACCACTAGCGCCAGCTGTTCGTTCAAGTCGGCGTTAAAGCTGCTATGACGTCGCAGACACAAATGATGTCCCGGATCTGGAAAATTCCCAGCGAGAAACTGCCGCGGGGCCAGCGTTGAAGTCGCCGGTGACGAAGGGGTTCGTCCAAGTACAACGATGTCGCCTGTCGACGAGGGCACAATAGAAATCCAAAGTACGATAAGGAAAGCCGTATCAAACGGCTTTCAACAGACAAACGCTTTTCAAAACTTGCGAAACACCAAAATCAAAACAGGTGCGGTTGATCAGAAGTAGAACGTTCGGGTTCCCACAGCAAAAATTAACCAAACATGGCCAGTACTGAACAATCAACCGACACGACGGAAGTCGGATCGAGTAAAGAGGATCGATAAGAAATCAAATGCCCGAGGTGCAACGCTGCGCCGACGCGAGGAAATACAACTTCGAAAATGTAACCAAAAATGTAACCTTATGTAACCTCAGAGATACTTTTAATTCAAAAAAAGGCAATTCGAATCTTGGCAGGACTGAATTCCAGACAATCTTGTAGACAAGCTTTTATGGAATTAGGGATAATGACAGTGATCAGTCAATACATATATCAATGTATACAGGGTGTTTCATTGATGATGCACCAAACTTGAGGGACACGTTTCTGACATTAT
Source organism: Dorcus hopei (assembly GCA_033060865.1). NCBI lineage: Eukaryota > Metazoa > Arthropoda > Insecta > Coleoptera > Lucanidae > Dorcus > Dorcus hopei. The sequence continues at coordinate 37,553,199 of CM065422.1, forward strand.
TTCAAACAAAATATCTTAATAAAATTTTTTAATCGGAGCAAGTTGAAATTTGCATAATTTGGAGCCGATGTTTGTAGAAATACATACTTTAGCGCCGCGGAATTTTAAAACCAAACCGGCGCGCGGCGGTCTGAATTGCATTATGAATGGAACACCGCTGCAGGGGGACAATAAAGTTCAAGCGCAGAAATTTGTGACTACATTTTGTTTTGACCTTGACCGATAAACGCACTCGCTCGGTCATTCAATGCAATAACAGCTGCAATGTGAAATCGCGTGGATATTTATAAACTTATTTAATTTAATAATAAATTACAAATGTGGGGCTATGCAAAAACGTGCATTTCGTATGCATTGCTGGTAAAATTGTTATTAAAATAAAATTTGTCGAATCTTAAAAATAAAAACATTTATTTTTATTACATTATTATTATTACGTTATTATTAATACAAGAAATATTCAAAAATGCCTCCTTCCTGCTGTACACACAAAAATACCATAAAGTCCTTAATTGGGGTAGTATGGCGAACGAAATGTTTTCGGTAAAACCCAGGCACTTGGGCGCTAAATTTCTACGAATGATTTCATGAAACGGTTTATCATTAAATGTGAATAAGCGCAAACTACTAAATACTAAATGTTTGAACAATCCTAACAATTAGAAAATTCGTATTAAATGGAGAATCGAAAATAAACGACTAATTATTATTTTTATTGATTTCCAACAACCACGATGTATTAAATGTGTTTTACCGAATCAGCTGGGGCGACATTCTAGCGAGAGTAATAAACCAAGAAAGCGATTCGTATGGGAATGCGTCACAATCCATTCATTCTTATTTAAAGTCCATCCTACAAATATGCGACTTTGCTTTCCCTTGGATTTTCTCGAGACTTATTCATTTAAGAAAAAAAAATTATAGAAAACTTTTATTTCTTTTCACGATATCTACCGACATACCGAGTTTGGTGCATCTTCACTGAAATAGCCTGTATTATACATACATGAAAATCGTACGTATTTTCAACTTGTTTCAGATAATCATAACTATGATATTAGATCGAATAATAACTTGAGAATGCCGTTACCTAGAAATACTTTATACCAGAAATCATTTGTTACAATGTCACTAAAATGTTATAATCTCATCCCTAATGAATTAAAAAATATTTGTAACAAAACAAAATTTAAGTCACAATTAAAAAATTTTTTGCTTCAACGGGTTCATTATACAATTACTGAATTTTATGAGTCGATCTAGTCTCTTCCTGTGATAATTCGTGATTTCTGTTATGTTCTGTATATGTAACTTTTTATTATCATTATCTGATCTGTTTTGTACTGATTTTGTGCTGATTGTATTCATATCATTGGAAATGATTGACAGAATAAAGACTGCTACTACTAAAACAATTAAATTACTAAAGCGACCATAACATGGTCCGACCATCAAAAGATCATTTAAAGATTTTCCATTGTCAGTTTTCATAGAAGCGTCAAAAACGATACGTAACTTCGTGGTTAAACTGTCGCGTTTTAACACTGCGTGATGCGCAAGAAAATAACCGTCGTTTGCATATTTAGTATCTTGACCTACTTTGATAATATGGCCTAATTTTTTGTATTCGTCAATAAACGCAGTATATTCATTTTTTAATTCGGGATCTTTATTTAATTTTTTCTCAAGCAATATGAAACGTTTTTCAGCAGCCTGATATGAATTTCCTAATAAAGCAGGATTCTGTTTCCATGGGAGGGATACTACAAAATGACCGTCATCTTTCCACTTATGAGTTTGAATAAAATGTTCTTCACAAGCACGTTCTTCTGCAGATTTTACAGGTTCAGTATTTTCATATCGTTCTAATTCCCAGAATCGTTTAATATTATTATTTAGTTCGCCTAATGTGCTCAAATTACATGTAGCTGATAATTGTTTACTAACCGATAGCTTTCCTGATATTAACCAACCGAGCTGACTCTTTTGAAGTATGACTCCTGGATGATTGGTTGAAATTTGACCTACATTCAATAGCTGATAGAATATTTCCACGTCTATAAGAGCATCAATATTTTGAGATTTATAATATAACGGATCTGCTAGTTGAACGTTTTTAGGTATGTGAATAAGAGATGCATCTATCGACACTAAAGGAAGGTCGTTCGTAATTTTGTCTAGAATAAAAAATGTAAGTTTTACTCGATAATTATTATATTTGGATTGTATAGTTGTCTCTACGCGTGATGTTGCATGAATTGCTTTGTTGCTTATGCCTGCAATTGGCAAATGCATTTCTCGAAATTGTAGTCCTAACGAATTTGCTAATTTAGTAGTCATAAAGTTTATCTGCGAACCTGAATCAAGCAAGATTCGTGCTTCTTGCGCATTACCCCAAATGTCATAAAATTTCGCGATGCAAGTAGATAACAAAATGGCTGAAGAAATGTTACAATTAGAAACTCCGCTTACCACTGCACTATTATCATCTTTTGAATTAGAATTCTGAGATGCTGATGTCTTATTTAAATGTAAAAGTGTGTGATGATTTTTGTTGCATTTTTTACAATACGATGATTTACATGATTTGTTATCGTGACCTGATCTAAGGCAATTTAAGCACAATCGTTTTGAACGAATAAAAGTAATGCGTTCAGATTCATTAAGAATTAAGAAATCCTTGCATTGATATAACTGATGAGTATTATTACAATATGTGCAAGAAACGGTTCTGTTTAATGCTACGTGACTTGAAGGATTTTTTTGTGATTTTGTTTTGATATCACAAGAATCTTCCAATGCCTGGCATTTTTGAATTAAAAATGTTTTTAAAGTGTTAAATGTGGGAATTTGTGCTGTTTGTTTTTCTTCCCATTCACGAGCTAAATTATTAGGCAATTTTGAAGTGACTAAATGTATCATTAAGTCGTCCCATTCGTGAACTGGTCTGCCTAATGATGAGAATGATCGCAAATGTTGCGAAGAAGTATCTAAAAGTTGCCTAACTGAAGTTCGCGAATCTTTTCCAACTGATGGAAATTCGTATAATTTTCGTATATGATTTTTAACAATGATTCGTTTATTTTCATAGCGTTCTTAAAAGATCAGACGCCACTTCTTCTTCTTCTTCTTCTTCTTCTTCTTCTTCTTATTTTGGCAATTGGTTATAAACCATGGGCCAGACACTCAAGTTGTCAATACTTGCTTTTCTTCTTTTTTCTCTCAATAATTTAAATTCATAATTTAATTTTAGATTGCGTTATGAACAAAATTAGTTCCTTAACTCTGTCTATATTTAAATTCGATAGAATATACAGGCTGTTACAAATTCGAGGCTCACCATTGGGATCTCGGAAACGGTAAGAGATACGAAGTCGGTTAAATTGGGGCAAAGTTGCGTATTTTGGTGCTGAATAATAATCCGTTCTGAAAAATCTTCTACGTTTTGTAGTTTTTGAAGTATTTCAAAAAAATCAGAAAACGTAATTTTCTTTTTTATTTTTTCCTGAAGTTATTATTGCAGGGATCATAACAAAATTCATACATTCTACAGGCACTTTTTTAAGCTCTTTACGATGGTATCATTAGATTTTACCTAAAACGTTTCGTCTCGTTCTGACCATCATCAACTTCATTTTTTCTTATGGGCGCTACATTGGATTTTAATACCATTGAATAGATCTATTTTTTCTGATGCTTTTCCATGTATCACACATTCCTATTTAATAATCTGAAACAGCTGGAAATGCAAGAAATTGTTGAAAATAACACTGCAAAGAAAAACATGGTATAAACCAAAAAAGTTTGATATACCTTCGGAGTTTTATTTCGTCTATCACAAAAGCAGATTTTTGAAAAATTTTTAGATATAAAAATGAATGATGTGAATATAAAGTACCATTTGGCTTTTTGTGAATATTTCCCAGTCTTTTTGCCAGTCATTTAAAATGTTTTTTCTGAATAAATTGAAAAAGTCGCTGTATATAGATTTTACTGAATTTAATAGTTGTCCAGAGATATCTCCTCGCTTTGCAAGCATATCAGCTCTCTCATTACCCACTATGCCTTTATGCCCGGGGATCCAAACGAAAACTATATCAAAGTTTTGTTCTTGAAGTTGAAAATATTGCTTCTTAATTTCTAAAGTCAACGGGTCCGATTTGGCAAGAATTCCGGCGTTTCTGATTAACTGCAATGCGCTTTGAGAATCCGAAAATATCACAGACCTGGTCCACCTATTACATTCTATTATTTTTAAAGCTTCCTTGATTCCCAACATTTCACCTCTACAAACATTGGTTTGCGAATTAATTTTTAGTTCCTCTTCATAATTTGTTTGCGGACAAAATATGCCGATACCTGCACCTAACGAGTGATCTGACTTAGATGCATCTGTGAAAATCCATTTTGCATCATGCCATTTAATGTTTGCTGATGCTGTAAATACTTTTTGAATCAACGGAACCGGAAATTTGGTCAAATTAAATCTACTAGAAAAGGATAAGTCTACATTTACAGTGGTCATTTGATGTTTGTATTGATATATAAAACAAGGAAGATAAGATGTTTCTTGTATCAATGTTGTTAGGTTATTATACTCATTGAAAACTTGCAAAAGGATAGGGGGAGGCTGTCGATTCCAGATATTTGTCCTGCGGGAAGTTATTAAAGTAGATAATTCTTTTAACTTATCAATGGTAGGGCTGTTGAAGCTACATAACTTAAAAATCATTTTGGCTGCTAGGAATTTGCATCTGTATATCGATGTGAGAACGTATTATTGCTTTATAAATGGTAAGTAAGGTTAATGGGTTAGCTCCCCACCAGGTTCTACGAATAGATTTTATAACATTAAGTGATGCAAAACATTTTTGGGAAATATTCTTAATCTCAGTTCCAAAATATAATTTTTTATCAAGAGTAATTCCAAGAAATTTTGCTTCATTTTCAAATGGGATGTTATTTATCCCTATATGTAGTTGTCCTGTGTTTTCCAATATTCGTTTTCGGGAATATATAACCGCCCTGCATTTACAAGGAGCAATCTCTAGGTTTTTTTCTGCTAGCCACTTCCTAAGAAGTTCGATATCCTGATTAAGTGCTGTTACTGCAAAATTCACATTGTCCGAAATATGGTAGATGACTATATCGTCTGCATATTGTAAAATTGTGGAGTTATTGGAAATGGAATCTTCTAGATTTTTGGTGTATAATGTGTATAATAAGGGACTTAAAGGAGATCCTTGAGGGAGTCCTTTAGAAGATAATCTGGGACTTAGAATGATTTGGTGAAATTTGATCTCAATAGGACGCGGACGATTTGAAATTATGTCCATTATGAGATGTAAAAAATTTGATGGAATATCAATTTCTTTTAGGACATTGGATAGGGAGTTCCAGTCTACGTTATCATACGCTCCTTTTATGTCTAAATAGCAGGCTACTAAATATTTTTTCTCACAAAAGCTCTTATATATATCTGTTATTAAGTGTATAATTCCATCTCTAGTGCCAACGCCTTTTCTAAAACCTTTTTGACTTTGTGGTAATTTGTTGCCGTTTTCTGCCCACCATTCCAAGCGAGTCTTGACCATGCTTTCCAAAGTTTTCAGGAGACATGAGGTCAAAGCTATAGGACGATAAGAAGAAACATGTCCAGGAGTTTTGTGAGGTTTTAAAATTGGTACAACATATGACTCTTTCCAGCCGTTTGGTATTTCTTTGCCACTTAAGAATGAATTAAAAATGTACACTAATAATCCTTTGGCATTTAAAGGAAGCTCTTGAATCATGCGGTACCATATGTTGTCTGGACCCGGAGATGAGTTTTTCTGATTGTTGATTATACTTAATAATTCCTCCATGGTGAAGGGAAGAGAAAGGATATTGTTGCCCTCGGAGTTACTTTGGGAAACTTCAGGAACGAAATAAGTTGAACATGGAGTTAGTGATTCATGGAAAGAAGTAATCCAATCCATATTAAGGGGAATGTGGTTATTATTTGGTACTAGGGCGTTTCTTAAATGTTTAATTTTTTTCCATATTTCTGTTATGGAACTTTCTCTATTAAGGGTGTGACAAAAATCAATAAAGTGATTTTTTTCTTTCTTTTTTAGCAGACGTTTACTTTCTGCCATTGCTTTTTTTGCGAGTAAGAAGTTATTTACTGTCGGGTTGCCTTTAAATTGGCGTAATGCTTCTTTTCTGTTGTTTATGCTGTGTGTACAGTCGTCATCCCACCAACTCGGCGAGGGTTTAAAGTTGCGAGTATTCACTTTATTAACTTGAAGGTGGTTTTGTGCAGCTTCGGTAATTATTCCTGCAATAGCTATCTCAGGATTTTCAGTGTCTTCTAGGAATGAAATTTTCTCTCGGATACTGTCTTTAAACTTAACCCAATTTCCCTTTTTAAAACTATATTTAACTCTATGAGGTGTTTTCGGAGCGATTCGTCTTTGAGGGAAGGTAAAGTTAATCATAATCGGAAAATGATCACTTCCATATGTATCATCTAAGATTTGCCATTGAGAAAAGAAGTTTAGTTGAGGAGAACAAATCGATAGATCTGTGTTATCTCTCGTATTAATGCTACCAAATCTGGTAGGAGAATAGTCATTAAGGATATTTAGATTTAGATTCAAAATTACTGAGGATAGTATTTCCCCAATTCTATTTGAATTAGAGTTACCCCATAAGTAATGTAATCCAATAAAATCTCCACAAATAATGTATGGGTGAGGTAAACTATTAAAAAAGTTTTCCATGTCAGTCATGTTTATTCTTGAATTTGGAGCAATGTAAACACTCGCCACTGTCATCTGTCTGATTTGAATAACTGTTGCTTGAAAATTTGGAATATTAGTAACAAAGTCCAGTTTATTAAAGGGGATGTCTTGTCGCACTAAAATGGCGGTACATCCCTTTCCATCAGCCCTATCGCATCTGATCATTTTATATTTTGGAATATGGTAATGGTTCTCTGGTTTAAGCCAGGTTTCGTTCAGGCAAATTAAGGAAAAATTATGATCTTAAATTAGTTTTATAAGGTCACATTTGTTGCTGTTTAAAGAGCAAATATTCCATTGCAAAATTTTTATGTCCATTTTGATGAAGAAAGAGGAAGGATAATTGACCGAAGTAAGTTTATGACTCCATCAATCATTTGTAATAGTGGTTTTAGCATAGGATTATCTCCAAGTGATATCTTTAATTGGTCTTTAATGTCATTCAGCTGAGTTATAAAAGAATTATTGTTATGGGAAAATTGGTCTTGCATGGACTTTTTTTATTTTCTATTGATTTATATATTGGGTCCGAACGGTTTTCTGGGATGTTGCCACTTTGATAAGAAAGACATGATTTATGAGCATTTAAATCATATGTTTTTTGAGGTATTATTTTTTTCCTCTTTGGAGAAGAATGGATTACTTTTGCGAATGTGGTTTGTCCTGATGGTGAATTTTGCAGTGTCGGGTTCTCTAGTGACTCAGTATTTATTAATGGAGGAAAATCTTGAGGTTTAGAGTAAAAGATTGAATTTTGTGGTTTTTTGTATAAACTGCTTGCGTCATGGAAGGACAAATTTTGGAAAGCCATAATGTCTTTGATTGATTTTTGACGAGCAAATTCCGGGCATTCGCGATCGGAAGAACGATGTGGCCCTTGACAGTTTACACATTTAATAGTTAGATTATTACATACCCCATCCTTATGCTCTTCTGCACAGTTCTTACAAATTTCTTTACCGTTACATAATTTAGCTGAATGGCCGAAATGTAGGCAACGGTAACACTGGGTCACTGGGTATCTGTACCCTTCGACTTCTAAAGGAGTATAGAATAGTGCAACTTTTTTCGGTAATGTAGTGCCTTCAAATGTGATTGCAACTGTTTGGGTAGGTTTATAAATTATTCCTTCTTCAGACGATTCTCTTCTATTTAATCTCCTGACTTTCAAAATTTTACTAGTTGATTGAATATTTTGAGCTATTATTGACTCATCTAACGATTTGTGAACATTTCGGATAATTCCCTGGCATGACACACGATGATTTGGGATAAAGGCTATTAAGTCATTTTTTTCTAGCACAGGATTGGAAAGAAAATTGTTTGCATTTTTTGCGTTTTGAAACGTCACGGCTAATCTATTTCTTCCTTTGCTATCAATTTTTTTAATACCAGGAGCAACAGAATCGTTTAAGTACTTTCCAACTAAGAGAGAATGAATAGTTCCAACTCCTCTTCCGGTTTTTTCTTTTTTGGATTCAATATATACTTCAAAAGGTCCTAATGCCTTATTATTATATTTGTTTGAATTGTAATTACGTGTGGGAATCCAATTATCTTCCATTTCAACATTTTTAGAATGATGTATAACTGGGGAGACTGGTTCAGTTGGAGTGAAATAATCAATGGGACCGGGAGACAAGTCTCCCGGTTCCGAGTCACTCATTTTAAAAATCAACCACGCAAGTCAGTTGTATGATATAACGCACTTTTTCAAAAGACTGACAGTTCGTTCCAAGTAACTTTTTCAAAAGTTCAATTTTATCTTATCTTCAATGTCTAAGTAAAAACGTAAACACCAAAATATTCACGAATCTTTAGTTCGTATGATAATTCACTTCTCTCACAATACAGCTTTTTCTCAAATATTATTCACTTGATAAGACGAAGATAAGACGTTTGAATCTTCCAAACGCCACTTGATAATTGGAATCTGCAATTTAAATTCCTTTAATTACTTCAGCGGCCTCACCGGAAAGTGAGGATTTTAAATATTGTAAGTTTTGTATTAAAGAAATCGAAGTGTTGCAATGAATTAAAGAATTAAAGCTATTGCAACATGAGAGCCATTCGTCATATTTGCCCGTGAATATGGGTAAATTAATAGCTGGCAATTTTACTTTAGCTTGAATCATGTCAGAATTAGAATTCTGATTGGAATTATTTAAAGCTTCAGCAGAAATACTAGAAACGTGTATTTTTAATTTTGAGAATTGTTGGCTGATAACTCCGTCAATAAAAGAGTCACTGAGCTGTTCCGCATAATCAGCATCATAATTTTCTTCCAAAAATGTTTCATAATTTGTTACTGAACGATCGCAACTTTCAAACTGACGTTTTATTTTATCAACGTGAGCATCCGATGAATCGCTGTCATTGATATAATTTTCTAGGGTTTTTAAACTACGTTTTACGAAAGCTTTCTTATTTTTTAATTGCTTAAGAAACTCGTACATGGAATCTGTCAATTCAACTGATTCGTTAGGCATGTCGATAAGTTTGTATAGAACGGACTAACCTTTCTTACAATATGTTTTGATATCTGGTTCCAGTATGTGGCGAAGAAGGACCAATAATATGTCCACGCGCTGACTCGCAGGCAGTCGTGGTTGCTGATTATTTTATGGGATGCGCAACTTTAATGCTTCTTGCACAATAAGAGATACGATTGAATTAAAACTTGTATTTTTTCAATTATTTAAATAAATTATATAAACATTTGAACTGTCTCAACGCAAGAGCGGAAATTACAGTTTGATTGTCTAGGCGTGCTACCATGCTGTGTCTCACATTCCTTCGATTTCAGAAAAATCGCGTTTCTTACGAACACTTGTATTTCGACCATGTAATTATTTTCAGCAATCTTAAACTCCTGAATGATATTCAACAGACATTGCTTACATTGTCTACAACACCTTCACTAGAACCAGTGTGTTTCTGACTAATTTCTTATAGGAAAAAATATCGTACTACTTGAAACTTGAAATTTCAAATTTAATTTCTGACGCGCAACCAGTTTCGTCAGCGACAACTGGATTGACTAAATTTTAATACTGCCATCTGACGGCTACTCGTTGTCGAAAAATAACTGTATTAGGGGTGGCCGTCAGATGGCGCCACTAGAATTCGAATTTTTACTTCCCATTTAGCTGTCCAGGCCCGTTCAGTACTCTGTAGGACTATTCACAGAAACTGGCAGTGTGGCTAGAAAACAGGTATCAGATATCAAATAGGCCTAAAGTAAAAACTGATGAGGTAGTTGAAAATGTGAGACAAATTATGACTGATGCTCCTCGCACTTCCATCCATCACCTGTCACAACAAGTTGATCTTTCTGTCGAGACCTGCAGAACTATTCTAAGAAAGGACTTGCAAATGTTCCCTTATCATTTGACTGCCCTGCATGAATTGCTTCCAGTAGATTTTGAACCAATGCAAAGATACTTTTTTTTAAATGGCTTTTTCGGGATCAAAGCCCATTAGCCTACAGTTAACTAAAAGAACAAAAATTAAAATCTTATATTTGAGTCAATTAAGAAACGAATTAAAGCTCCAAAAATGCGGCAATTCTCACTTCTTAACACTAGAACAATATTAGTCGGCAATTCAATATTTTGATTTATAAGCTCTGTCATTAAAAGGAGTCTATTTTGATCAAATTTTTCACAATTCCAAATAATGTGATTAATGTCGGCCGTCTCATCCACAATCACACTGAGGAGACTGAATCATACCCAATTTATATAAATGAGCTGGAAATTGACCGTGACCAAATTTCAATCGAGCGATTGTTGAAAAACAAAATCTAGATATTCTTAACTTAAAATGCCAGCGTTTGAATTTAACAGAGCGTAGGTACTGAGTGATTTTTTTTAGAAACAACATATCACCAACGTTCATCCCACTCGGCTTGCAAAATATTGGATTTGAACCTATTAACCAGGTCTTTCCAAAAAAGCTTGGGATTATAATTAGAAATCTCCGAACCTTGAATAGATAATCTAGCCCATTGGTCCACTATTTCGTTTGGAAGAATCCCTACATGGCTTTTCACCCAATAGAATTCGACCCTGACACTTTGCATATTTAAACATTTAACTAGAGAAATTATTTTTAAAATAGTTGGATGCATTTTTAAAAAATATTGTTTATTATCAAGGGCTTGAAGTACGCTTTTAGAATCAGACATAATAATCACTTTGTTACACTTGAGGTTTTGAGCGTGTTTCATAGCTAAAAATATGGCTTCTGCTTCTGCTGAAAAAACCGACATAAAACTATTAAGAGAAAATGTCCGTTTAATATCATTCGCCGGATCGTAGAAAGCACAACCGCAACGCATAGAACTTTTGGATCCGTCTGTATACAAAATTATTGAGCCTTTAAGCATATCAGTTATACGATGGAAAATTATACGATCATGAATAGAGTCTCCTGTATATTCCCAATAACTCATCTCCAAATTTGGTAAATTTTTTGAAGATTCTATCATGTCCTTAAATTCCGCAATATCCGTGTAAACTGCCGCCAATAATGGACTACCTTTCTTTTCCCAATAGGCACTAGTATGATCTTGAGTCGCCAATCTATGAATATTACTGATAATATTTATACACTGCTCCAAGAAAATATAGGTCCATGTGAGTTTTTTTAGATATTTAAGCTACAGCGATTACTTTGAGTACTGTTTTTTGATAAAATTATTTAAAAGCTAAAATATTTCATTATTTAAAAAAATAATTGAGATACATTGAATACAATTTTTTTTCGAATTTTTTTTTCTTTTAATATTCCAAATATTTATAGGTCCATAATATAAAAATAATATCAATAACATTTATAATAACATCTAATTAACAAAATGAAAGAAATCGACGACTTTAGTAATCTGTAACACCTCCATTACGATTTATCACTTGAAACAGTCTGTTTCCCGTAGACAGTACAAGTCGACGCAACAAAGTCATTTCCAACTGCTCCCAAGCAACTAAAATTGCATTTTTCAGTTCATTAATGTTCTGAAACTGACGATTATTGGCAAATACACGCTTCACAAGAATACCCCAAACGTTTTCAATAATATTGAGATCCGGTGAACGTGCAGGCCATTCTAAAACGGAGATGCCGTGTTGTCGAAATCATGCTTTAGTACTTGCTGAAGAGTGAATAGGCGCATTGTCTTGCTGAAATGTGAAAGTAATCTCATCGTGTTCCTCAAGGAATGGAATAAGGCATCCTTCTAGCAGTTCCTGATAATCTTCTGAATTCATTTTAGGAGTAGGAAATGCTAAACGAAGTTTTCCACGTGTACTAAAAGCAGCCCATACCATCAATGAACCCCCTCCAAAATTACGTTTAGAAAAGTATCGCGGTTCTTTACGTAAATCGCGCCAGTAAGAATTAAAACCGTCAGGACCGTCTAAATTCCATTTTTTTTCATCGGACCAAATTACCTTAAAAAGTACAAAGATGGTAAGAAACAAGATTTTAGTATAATTATAGAAAAAAACTACCAAATCGAAATCAGTTTGCATGTTCTTACGCGCAAACTCAAGTCTCTGAAATTTGTGCATTTCACTTAGCGCTGGAGCACTTAACATTTTTGCTCGTTTAATTACGCCGCTTTTCTGGAGAACTTGTCTGATACACTCAGGTGACACATTGAGTCCTAAATCCTTTCTTATTTCATTGCAGGAAAGAGTTGAATTCGATGCCTTTTGCAAAATTCGGCGCCTGTCTCGAACGCTAAGTTTCTTTGGGCGTCCAGAACGCTTTTTCGTCCCATATCTTTCCGGGTTTTTAAGAAACAAGTTAATTACATTGTGACTGCGGTTAAGTTTGCTGGCAATCCAATGGTTAGATTTACCGTTTTCATGGTAGGCCAAAATTTGACCTTGTTCCATCTTTGAAAGAGAAAAACCGCGAGGCATATTAAATCTAAGCTTCAGACTACGTTTACAAATTCGACAGCTGTCAAGTTGACAAAAAATATTAAACAAAAGATGTCGATTCAAGTAAGAAGCAAGTAAGCAATGATGTGGACCTATAATTATTTGGAGCTTGGAAATACCATACCAGGAATAATTTTTTTTTTTTAATAACATTTATTGGTTTTTTTAATTATATAGGTATTTTTATTAAGATTTAATTAACTCATGCTAAAATATTTCCAATAGACGTGTATAGTGTGATAGATATTGAAAAATATTTAATGGACTTATATTTTGTTGGAGCACTGTATTATTTACTCCGACCAATTTTAGCAGAAACTCAATGGCTAGGAATTTCCACCATAAGTCTAAAGGATGTTCATCTGCTTCAATTCGGAGGGCTTCCACGGGGGTCGATCTCATTGCTCCAACACAAATACGGAGCGCATTATTTTAGATTATGTTCAAACGTTCACGTTGCCTTTTGGACGCCGAGCCGTAAAACATGCATCCATAATCTAACTGAGATCTAATGCAGGCATTAGATAACATTTTTGTAACAAAAAAACTGCTCCCCATCTGACTTTTGTAAACATCCGCATGACATTAATATATTTATAACATTTTTCAACGATAGCATAATAACAATTGTGATCACAATAGTTACTATGGGAATAAATGACCAGATAAATTTACTTGGAGGTGAATAAATCGGGCCTTACCCAATTTAACTTGTTATCTAAAATTAGCCCTAAATATCTTACCGAACTTTTAATAGGAACATCATAGTTATTTAGAGTAATATTACCAGATGGAGTATTTCTGCGCCTAGAAAAGAAAACAAGGGCTGATTTCTTTGCAGATAAACAAAGACCATTTTCTGTCAACCAGCTTTTAACCTTCCCCATTGACTCATCTAAATTACTCAGTAAAGGTTCGAAAGATTTTTCGGAAGCAACAATGCGAAGATACTGCCATTGGTTTTTAAACAATATTGACAATGACGATTTGTTGGACAAAACATTCTTTTCCGATGAGGCCTGATTCCATTTAACAGGATACATTAATTCCCAAAATAGGGTCTAGGACAATTCGCCGTCGCCGATTCGCCGTAGGTACAATTCGCCGTAGTTACAATTCGCCATAGGTACATTTCGCCGTCGGTAAATATGAGGATCTGGAGTACAGAAAACCCTAATATTTTCATTGAAGCCCCACTCCATTCACAAAAAATTGGTGTTTGGATAGGTTTATGTCGGAGAAGATTGATGGGTCCAATATTTTTTGGCACACTAACAGCACTTAGATATCGGGAAGAGATTTTGCATACGTTTATTAATCAATTGCATGATGATGAGTTGCAATTTGGATATTTCCAGCAGGATGGTGCTGGAGATACTTTAAATTTCCTTCAAGAGTTTTTTGGAGATCGGATAATTAGCAGAAATATGGATTTCTTTGTTTGGCCCTACTTGAAAAATTCAATTTTTAAAACGCTCGTTAATGATTTACAGGAACTTATCAAAAGAATCATCAAAAAGTGTGATGAAATAAACAATTCTCCCCACATTTTGCAAAATGTTATTAATGGATGTCGCAGAAGAATTAGAAAGTGCCTCGAAGAAGACGGAGGCCATTTTCAACATCTGTTGTGAATTCACGTTCAACGTAATTCAATGTTTTATTTTGTTTGCTTTCAAATAACGTAATAAATCGTAATTATTGGTTATGATTTTCTGTTGACGTTATGTCAAGGTTAAATGTCAATTTGGCGTTTACTGATCAAGATTGCGTTCATAAAATATACCTTCGAGAGCACCTTGGGCGTATAATCGTATCTCTCTTAATCATGAATATTTGATTATTTTGCGTCTCGCTTATCTGTTCCGAGAAGTCTTGTGTTCATATTATTACCATGACAACGGGCGCACTTTTAAGTAGGGTGTAGAAAATGTGTTTGTTGTTATGGAAACCACGCCTGATTTAGTTTTTTATGATTCATAGATAAGAAACAAAATACATAAATTCATTTATACCAGAGAAATTTCAGAAAAAGTAAATTTAATTTCGGAAATAGTAAGTTGAATTTCGGAAAAGGTAAATTTAATTTCGGAAAAAGTAAATTTAATTTCGGAAATAACAGATTCTCCATTTTATGGGAGTCTATGTATGTGAGTACATATTTCCATACCAATGTTATTTAAACACGGAGTGGCCCACCGAAAATTTTCAAGGCAATTTTTAGTTCTCTAGCCTTTTTCACTTATCTAATAATCCAATAGGTCAATTTTGAATTTCAAGGTGATATCTTCATTAATTTCAAAGAAAATTTATATACAACATGTCCCAAAAAAAGTGCTCAAACGAAAATGGTAGAATGTAGACGATAAAAAACCTATATTGTCAGGGTCGGAAAGGCTTAGTTTTTTACGGGCGTTTGAATTTTATTCCTAAAGAAAAAGTTGCTCATTCTGTATAAATTGGCACATAATTCATAAACTATTGGATCAATTTAAATCAACAAAACAGTTTTGGAAAGCTAATTAATACCTTTTTGACTTAAGGATAATACATCTTCGCGAACAAATTATTTTGATTAAAAAGAAGTTTGTCAAAAAATGAACGAAAATGCAACTTTTTTCGTTAGTTTTTTCGCTCATATCTCGGAAAAAAACCCTTAAAGGTACCACTTTTTTAGTTTTACTGTAAAAGTACATCGAAACCCCATCGAATAAAAAATATTCAATGTTCTATCCCTGTTACTTTATGAGCATTGGCGGTTTGAAAAGTACACTGCGCAACATTTTGAACACTTAATAATTGGAGAAAAAATATTAAATTAAATCTTAGTCATTTCGTTGCATTTTCTTTAATTACTAAAAAGGTTAAAGGGCTAAAAACTGCCTTCGAAATTTTCGGTGGGCCATTCTGTGTTTAAATAACATTCAAACATGAACAGTGAGATGGAAATACCTATATAGAATCCCATAAAATGGATAATTTGTTGTTTCCGAAATTGAATTTACTTTTTCCGAAATTGAAATTACCTTTTCCGAAATTCAACTTACTATTTCCGAAATTAAATTTACTTTTCCTGAAATTAAAATTATATTTTCTGAAATTAATATTACTTTTTCCGAAATAAAGTTGAAAAGGTATAGAGTGTCTTTTATGAACACAGCCCAAGTAAGGAACATACAGTTTGTTAAATGGATGTTTTTACGCACGTCATTGAATTTTATCCGTATGAAACAAATCAATACTTTTTAGTCAAATCAAGTACTGTTTAAATAGTAACTGTAAAAAAGGTTATGAAACCGTTATGCGTTTGTGAATTTAAACGTTTTCCTGGCATTTTATCAAACAAAATTTTCTAATTATTGTATTCCAAATGTTTTTAAATAGAGATATATTAAAACTAAATGAGTTTGTAAGGCAAAATTAAATTTGAAAGAAGACAATACATCAAATTAAGCAAATGTCAGATTTACATTTGACAGAACTTGAGTACCGCAGTATTTTATAATCTTTCCTTATCTGCCACTTGTAAACCATATGTCTTACTTTAAAGACATTCGCATAAAGGCACTCCTTTTTCAATACGAACGATTGATGTAAATAGCTACACATACAAATTGTTTTTACTAGTGTCGTTTGATAATGCGTAAAAAGATCCATTTAACAAACTGTATGTGAACATGAAAAAATGAGAGCAACACACTAGATGGGAAAACTTTCTGTACTCTTGTTACAATGACCGCCAAAAAGTTCGCATCATATGGGAAAATTTTTATTATTGATTAAAAAAAAACTTTTTACGCCAATAGTTTGTACATGTTCGATAACCAAATATAAGCAGGACAGATCCCCTAAGAAATTCTTAAGCGGAGGACACATATGCGCGGTCATAGCGGTAGCGGTAGTAGCGGTGGCGGTGGCGATCAGATTCGACCCATTGAAACAAATGCGTATTTGCACACTTGTCTTGCGGTAGGAGCGTCTATAATAAACAAAACAAATCGACAATGGCAAGTGAAGATTTGAATTTTAGTGAGAGTTTAATTGAAAATGTAAAAAAATTTCCTATTTTCTATAACCCGTTTTACACGGTCATATTTTTGTATCAAATTTATTACGAAGTGAGTGAGAAGTGCTAATTCAACCAATCAACATTCACTGTGGTAGCTTATCTCTCTCACTTCGTAATAAATTTGATACAAAAATATGACCGTCTAAAACAGGCATATGATATGTCTCATGCTCAGTACAAAACATTTAGAATTAAAAACGAAAAGTGGGATGAAATTGCGAATATGTATTTAGGATTGCAAGGAGCAAAGCCTCTTCTTCCAAATTCATTGTAATAAAATACAACTTGCACACAGACCAATTTCATTCATGATATTGACATCGGCAGTCACCGCTGTGCTACCGCCACCGCGTAAAATTGTTTTGCAAAATAACGCCACCGCCACCGTTACTACCGCTACCGCTATGACCGCGTGTATGTGTTCTCCGCTTTAGTGTGGCTAAAAATGGTACCTATTTAAAATACGAAAATTAAAAAAATGCTATAATTTGGAACTGTTGGACATATTAAACCAAATTTTAGTATCCGGTAAATTACTGCAAAATGTCTCGCTTGGTGCTCAGACAAAATTTTCTCAGGCATAATATTTCGAAAAAATGAAGATTTTTCATTTTCTCAGTTTTGTTCAAGATGTGTAATGGTAAATGGACATTTGGTATTTAACTTTTACGAGTAGTTAGCTTACTCGTTTACATACAGGGTGAATCATAATGGGCGGAACAAATTTTACCAGCATGTAGGAAAGACATTTTGAAGTAAAAAAGTTCCTATGAACCTATGTCCTAATCCGCACAGGTGAGGAACTACAAGAAGTCAAAGTTGAGTGAGTCATAATGGGCGGAACAAATTTTACCAATATGTAGGAAAGACTTTTTTGAGCAAAAAAGTTGCTATAACCTATGTCCTAATCTGCTCAGTTGAGGAACTGCAAGAAGTCAAAGTTCTGTAATAAGCAAATATTTAATAATAACGGCAACTGTGAAAACTGTTAAAAAATTGGATAAACTGTACAAAAAGTATTCAATTAAATCACAGTATTACAAAAAGTGTTCAATTAAATCACAATATTACAAAAACTCTCCAAACTGTGCTTCTTGAGCTCTAATACAAGCATGAGCTCTACGAATAAGGGAATAGTACACTCTAGCCACTTAACCATTGTTGTGAATTTCATTGACCGCGTTAAAAATTCTTTGTTCAGCGTGTCAATTTCAGTATTGTATACTAACGCTGGATTTCACAAACATCACTTAACTTTAATCATCGATTAAAAATAATCATTCCTATACCTCCAACACATGTAACCATAGCAACGTTTACTTTTAACGGATGATTAAATTTAAGTAAGGTTTGTGAAATCCGCCATAACTGTTTCATATGTCCCCAGAGGTAAACATGTAGAGGATTTAAATTGGGACTCCTCGCAGGCCAGGCACGTCCGATCCATCTGCCAGGGTAGTGAGGATTCAACCACCTTGGATGACTTGCTTTCCATAATGACTTAATGACTTCTTGTAGTTCCTCAACTGTGCGGCTTAGGACATAGGTTTATAGGAACTTTTTTATTTAAAAAGTCTTTCCTACATACTGGTAAAATTTGTTCCGCCCATTATGACACACTCAACTTTAACTTCTTGTAGTTCCTCACCTGTGCGGATTAGGACATACGTTCATAGGAACTTTTTTACTTCAAAATGTCTTTCCTACATGCTGGTAAAATTTGTTCCGCCCATTATGATTCACCCTGTATAGCCATAAAAAAAATATTTAAAAGAATCAAATTTTAGATCCTTTTAATATCTGCACTTATAAAATCGACATTTTTCATGACAGTAAATATTTCATGGCTACTATAAAAAATATCGAGTTTGTAAGTACGGATATTAAACAGATCTAAAATAAAAGTTGCCTGTAATTCTTGCAATTTTCGGTCTGCTTAGGCTAAATTGGGGTTATTAGAATTGTATTAAGAAGAAATCAAAAATAATAACACAAAATTTTATGTAAAAAAAGCCTTGCACTAGAAACGTAAAAAATCATCTCAAATTTTCTCGTTCGTGCAACAGATAAGAATTTAAGAGCAAATTTGATTCTTTTAAATATTTTTTATGAATGTGAATGAGGAAGCTAACTACTCGTAAAAGTTGAATACAAAATGCCCATTTACCACTTAACACCTAAGGAAATGAAACAAAACTAAGGAAATGAAAAAGCTTATTTTCGAAATATTACGCCTGAGAAAATTTTGTCCGAGTCCTAAGTGACACATTTTGCAATAACTTATCAGATCCTACTAAAATTTTGTCTGATATGTTCAACAATTCCAAATGATAACATTGTTTTAATTTTCGTATTTTAAATAGACATCATTTTTAGGCGCACTAAAAAAATTGCTTACCGGATCTGTCCTGCTTATAAACTCCTGGACAAAATTAACACACCACTACAGTTTCATTTTTTAATTTCTAGGTAATGATAATTTTTATTTCTCTAACTGTCTTGCAAGTAGGCTTTGGACCTCTGACATTTCAAGCAAATGCTATTAAGCAAAGTATTCTTTTAAAATTACAATTGTCAATTAGTCACTTTTAACAAAAATTGATTTAAAATCTGTTCTGAAACAGCTTATAAAGCTGGGCACACTTTAAGCAAACGAACACCGAATGACGAACGATCGCCGAAGAGCAAACGTTTGCTGTCCGTTCGTTCACCATTCGGAGTGTCATAAACATTTTAACTTCTTTTAACTTCCTGTAACAGATACGGATAACAGTATATGAACAAAAACTTATTGCACTGGAAATGTGAGCCCAAGAATTCTCATGCATCCTTCCTTTTTAAATTATTATGATAATTAGGATTTCTTGGATTCCATAGTAATTCTTGCGTTCTATATCCTTCAAATAAGCGTAGAATTATTTCTTCGGTCCACTCAAATTTGGCCATTTTATTTAGCTAAATAATTGGGCAACTTAACGTAAAATAAAACAAATAAATTTGTACTATTTATTACTTGAATAACCTTTCTATATACTATGAATTTAAAAGCTCAAGCTGTTCAAATAATTTTTTTAAAATTTGCGAAATTTTGACGTACACGAAACAGTTTTAATTTAATTAAACGTAATTATTTTACAACGTAAAATAAATTTACGTCGGACTGCATAAAAGAAACTGGGTCCCGACTTGCGACTTATTTTCAAAGATTGCAGCCGACACTTTGATGTACCGCTCTTGGAGCGAACGCAATCAAAGGCGAACCAATCGTTCCTTTGGCTTTTGTTTAGTCGTACACACTGGCCAAATTCGCCTTCGGTTTTTAAAATGTTCGTTCGGTGATCGTTTACTTTAGTGTATACGCACAAATCGGCGTACTTAGGGAGCGAACACACCGTAGACGAACCGAACGTTTCGCTTGCCTTCGTCTCGGCGTATACATGGATTAAATTCGCCTTCGTTCATTCGACGTTCGGTGTTCGTTCGCTTAATGTGTACCCAGCTTAAGATAAGTTATTTTTGACTACCAAGTTATTTTTTGTTATTGATTGCATAACTTACGAGTATTTCAAAGTTTAAAAATGAATCGCCCAAGAAATTTATCGGTGGAGGAGGCAGTTTGAGCATCTGCTGGATAAAGGATATTCGATGCGTTATGTTGCCGACGTGATAGGAAGAAATCATTCCAGCATAAGTCGCATGGTTAGACGATTTAACGAGACAGGATCTAACCCTCGAAGTCCAGGGCAAGGGCGAAAACGATGTACTAATCCAAGGGATGAGCGTTTTCTTAGGCAACTCGCTCTTAGAAACAGGAGAATCACTAGTAGAGTGCTAAAAAATGAGCTCATAACTGTTCGCAATCTTGTAATATCGTCTCGAACAGTTAGAAGACGTTTAAATGAAGCTGGATTAAGCAGTAGACGACCGGCAAAAAAACCATTGATCGCCAGAGAACACAAAGTTCAAAGATTACGTTTTGCCAGAAATCATTAACGGTGGACTGTTAATGAACAGTCCACCGTTGATGATTTCTGGCAGAATAAAACCTTCTTCCAATCATTATTGGAAGAAGGTTTTATTCTCTGATGAAACGAGGGTTAGCCTCAAATCTCCTGATGGACGTGATCGTGTCTGGCGAAGGGCAGGAGAGAGGTTTGCAGCTTGCAATATCTCTCCAAGAGTCCCATTTGGCTCTGTAATGTTTTGGGGAAGAATCTGTTTCAACGGTCACACAGTTAGTCCCTATACGCCTGAGGTCTATGAATGCGGATTATTATCTGGAAAATATTGTAGTCCAAAATGTAATTCCATTTGCTCCTCTTGTAGGGCCTAATTTCTTGTTCATGCACAAAATAATGCTCGTCCCCTCGTGGCTAGACAAGTTATCGACTACTTGAATGCTGTTAATATTCCGTTAATGGAGTGGCCACCTAACAGTCCCGATCTAAATCCCATAGAGTATTTATGGGACACTCTTAAAAGAAAGGTTCGAAATCGTACACCCGCACCTGTCAACCATAATAAACTGGTTGATGCGGTAATTGCAGAATGGGAGAATATTCCCCAGGAAATTATTGAAAATTTAATCTCCAGCATGCCAAATCGTATGAATACGGTAATTAGGAGTAGAGGAGGGCATACACGGTATTAACATCGCACTGATTCCATTAATTCTATTGTTTTCGATTTTTTTTTCGTTTTCATGTTCCACGCGTTTTCAGCAAAATATTTTTTTTAATAAAAAATAATATAAAATAAGTTCATGTTTTGTTGATTTCTTTCGCAAGTCATTACATACACTTTATTCATAGGTTTTACAATTATTTTGATTAAATTTTAATTTTAATGTTGTAAATATGTAAGTTTAATAAAGTGGTGCGCTAATTTTGTCCAGGAGTGTATTTGGCGGTCACTGTATAAAACGGGATCATTAATCTCATAACCTTTTAATTGTGTCCCGTTTAAAATGTCATCTTTTATGTTTTGTATGTTTATGCGTTGATTGAAGAAATATAAAGATACGCAAGCCTTATGCGATATTGCGTTCCCGTTTCCACGGTGATACTATTTGACAGCGGGGAGAGTCGGATGTCCCTCTGCTCAACAGTAGACAGTGGGGAGCAGAGGGACATCCGTCTCTCCTCTCTCTTGTATCAACGTACGTAAGTGGAAATTAGAGGATTTGCGCTTTACATTTATTTCTAAAAGAATATCGGAGTTCATTATTGGAAGGGAAGGAACATTTCGCGCCATTGCCCATTCCCCATTAACCGTTGTTCTATGTCTTCTAATAACCGAGATACCAATGGTAAGCATCGAAATGTGGACGTAGTGTAAATGACGCCAAATTTAGATTACTCATAAAATTCTATACATTTTCTGTATCTGTTTTATACCTAAATCGAACCGTTCTTCAGATATTTAACATTTTGTCTAAAAACTGCCATTTGCAGCTATATACAGTATGTCCCCGGATTGAGTTTACAATACGTATAATGGACCGACCAAAAATTTTTGAATTAAGATTTCATGTTCTGCAGTTCAGGTCTGCTTGGCGCGAAATGAATTTATGTCAAATTTGACGCCGAAAGTCTTCAAGGTGGCGGAATTAACACAAGAAGAAGTAAAATCTGTGTAGGTAAAGTGGTCTTCCTTTTGAATTTAGGAGAAAAATTCAGTAAGATAAAATGATTCTCATTTCAAATTAGGGAGATATACCAAATTCCAACATCCTAGAAAAAAAAATTTTCACCCAAATTTGGGAATCGATGTAATTTTAAACAACTGTTCTTAATAACTTTCTTGATCAAACAACTCCTACTATATTTTTTTAATTTTTTGGAATTTGAAATGAAACAATTATCTGAAACACTATGCGTTTGCGGACATATGTTTGTATGAACTTTTTTTCATGTTTCGGTGTGAGAAACTAGCACTTGAAGTGTGTTCCCTTATTAAAGTTATATCCTGTATTATTAATTTTAATAAAAATATATTTTTCAAGGTTTCAGGATAAAATTTACATTCGGAGTACTACAGTCATATTTACAAATAATGCCTCCCCAATAAAATGTTAAATGGCGCTCTAATCCCTTTTGAACGCTATTACGAGTAGATGAGCGAGCAGGTAAAGAAACACATTGAATTTTATTTTGAGACAATGTACCCGCCTGCTTGTTATAGTGATCAGAAGGGATTAGACCGCATTTTATTGGACATTATTTTTCATTCTGACTGTATACAGCACACTCAAACAAGTAAAAATTATGTATGTATACACTTCAGAAAGAAATGTACTATCTGCCTGTCTACACAACAAAAATCGCGCTCATAAGAAAAAATGAAATTAGCTCCAGAAAAATAAAAACAAATCGCTCCAGAAATAAAGTACCATGCGATTTATTGAAAACAGGCCAGAGTGGGCTATGAAATGTGCAAACTTACGTCTTTGATAAGGTTACTTTTAAAACAAATGTCAAAATACTTCAACCTATTTGAATGTCAAAACATCACAATAAATAGTGTAGTAATGAAAAGTACTTCCTAATGATCAATATGTTTAATCTAACTACCGGTTTCGATAAGTTATCTTATCTTCAAGAGACCTGAAGTTCACAATTATCGAATAAGAAAAATAAGAAAAATATTTAATTGATGCAATTGTAGATGTATGGTTTTTTTTATTGAATTAAAATATAAAATTGAAACATGTGGTTGTGAAATAATTTTGAAGTTGTGAAATCTAATATTAAATAATTACAAGTAATAAATGTGATAGTTGAATTGTTAATAGGTTTAAATGTATTATAATAAATTACGTTAATGAAAAGATACAATATACGAATATACCAGAACCAGAGGATGTTAGTAGAAAACAAATAAAAGAATCAACTTCCAATTTTAATTCTGTATAACTTTTAACTATTTTGCTATAATAATAATTATTGGGAGACCAAATAATTGAGAATCCTTATTTTTACATGTAAAATCCTATGTCTGGGAAAACAGTTCTACACCCGGTATTTTATCCGAACTGTGTCAATTGTACCATTGTTCTGTAATCAATGTAGAATTTTCAAGTAAACTTTGTTACAGTCTCGGTGACACTTGGAAGGAAGCCGTTCACAATCCAGAACTCCTGAGTGAAACCCTGCACTTGCTATCATGGGAGAAGAGAATGTACACAACGACAGAAAACAATTCTAAAATTTTTGAATCACACAATAATCAGCTAGAATGTAAATGTAGTACAAATAACAGTTCCTCATTGCGTACAAAAAACATACTAGTTTGTAACTGCTCTATGTCAATTATTAAGCAATTTAAAGCCGACGCTGAAGTCGTCAATTCTGTAGACATAAAGTCCGTTAAAGAAAGGCATATGTCTGTTGATTCGACCAGGGATTCAGGCATAGGTGAAAATTCAAATTTCACAGATATAGACGTGTTAAAATACGATGAAAATTCCGAGGAAGCGTGTGCTGAGCTAAAAGTAATGCGAAATTTCCATGTTACTTCAAGTTCTGTGCAAGATTCTTCAAAAACTTCTTCAGATAAGTCATTCGCAGAAATACATGACTTAAAAAAAGAGAACATTGGGGAAAATTTAAAGCAGACTGAATCTAAACAGACAGACCTGCGAGGGTTGTGGCAACCAAAACAGAAACGCAGCATATCCGAACGGCTACCAAAGAATTCATTTTATTTAATACTTCCCAGTCGGTACATATTTCCTGGTGCGGAAGTGTTTTATGATCCGGATGAGAAATATAATTATTTCGATAACAGTTCAAGTTCAGATTCCTCTGACAGCGATTCTGAAAATGAAAGTCCAGATGTATCTTTTTAGCTCTTATATTTCTAATGTTAGTCTCACTTTAAGAATATTAATTTCTTGTTGTTTAGTGCGATACTTTTTTATTGTTATTGTGTTTATTTGTTTTTATTTTTTAATTTTAATTGACTTTGTAAGGGTGTTTTGTATTAGCAAATTATTAACTTTCGTTTACTTTATTAGGCAGATCTTATGATTCAATCATTTGAATGCTTATAACGCCTGCGTAATGTCATGATCTCTAAAACAATGTATTTGGTCAGCCTGAGATATTATTTTAATATCTTACGGTAATGTATTATTAATGTTGTCGCTTTAAGTTGTTAACCTGCTAAATCCGTTTTGCAGGAGCCTGAAGAAACTTAATATTTCTTTAAATATTTCTGAATTTTGAATTTCTAAAATCCCGTTGGTGTAAATATGTTTATTTTTCATTTAAAAACTGCAGAAATTGTAAAATTCATTTCATATTGGGTTTTACACACAAATTAATGGATTTGTCTGTTTTACTTGTTGGAGTCTACAATTAATTTGGGACTTAGCAGTATTTCGAATGTCGGTAACTAAATGTTATACAAATACAGGGTATAAAAACCTGTTCCTAATTTTCAGAGGTAGTAGAGGGCATTTAATTAAGCAACTTACACTGAGAAAAATAAACTGTTCAGTCAACCAAAAACACGTTCAGTTAACAGTATTTTTCGTTTACCTATTAGCAATCACGCGTGGTCATTGAACCAACAGTCAAAAAATGATAAATATTTTAGATTGAATCAACTCAATATTTTGTTTGAGGCAAGCATACAATGAAGACATCTTTCTAGTTGCTTTAATGCCCAAGAAGATTGATACAAGAACTTTAGATTGTTAACATTGCTAAATATTTTATTTGTCTGAACGCTGTTAGGGAATTAAAATTATATTTTTGATATATTTAAAGTAATTTTTCAGTATGGCTAATAAAAGCGTAGAGTCAATTCAATCTAGACTATCGTTTAGGGAAACATCAATTAAATGTTCACTTCTTTGCGATACTGCCAAAGTAAGATAACCCTTCAACCTTTGTTGAGGTGACAAGAGGAGCTGAATAAACCTCAACGAACTTTATAATGTCGGACGCATTCGAAATATGAATGACTTATCCGTTTAAGAAACGATGTCGAACAACAAGGTTATGCTGGGACAGGCAGTAAAAATACGTGAAGTTTTAGCAGGCGCCATCTGGAACTCGATAGCTTATTAATATGGGAATTAACCCTCGCTTTTACTTGACTTAACATTTATTACGTTAAATAAAAAATCAAAACAGACACATAAAAGCAACAGCACTTTACGATCATTTTGAAATTTCAACTTTTTGATTTAACATATTAAGTACTTTCGTTTTAAGGAAAACATTTACATCGTTCAGTCAAACGTAATAGTTTAACATTTTTTTAGTGTTACTTCAACAATTTCCAAGATGTTCAGTTAAGAATATTACCGTTGAAACAAGTATATTTTATTTAAGTCAACGCACAAAAAGTTGACATTAAAAAAGTTGTTGACTTAACTATTTCATTTTTCTCAGTGTACTAATAAAATTGTGACCGGAAATGTTTCCGCGTCAACTTAAGACAGAATGAAGAAAATGAAGAATAGAATTAACCTCGACGTAAGAAGTAACTTTTCTATTTATTTCTTACTAAAAATATATACATACCGGGTGTCCACTTTTATTAAGCACCATAGAGACTTCACTGCAATTTTTTTTATTGTAAATTCCTACTCTCCTATCGAGAATATAACGAGCGTCTAAATAAAAACCTGGTCGAGTAGGTTGTGATCGAGAATTTATCCATTGCATTTACATAACAGAATTACTAAATGTAGCCTACTTAACAAGGTTTTTATTTAGACAGTTGTTACCGTAAAGCACTAAACGGCATAATACATAGCTTTGTGTTATGCGTTAGCTAAGACTACTTTTAGATGTTTTTCTCATAAATGGGATTTCAAAATTAAAAAAGAAAAAATTAAATAAACAGATATTTTTGTATTCCACGGTTTTAATCATGCAGGCAAACTTCTAATTGGCAAACTTTATTGATTTTTAAAATTTTGTAATGAAAAATACAGACTTCAAATATAATTCGTATAGAAAAATATTTATTTATAAATTAATAGGTACTACACCAAATGTTCAAGTAATTCGCCGTTTGCTGCCAACCTGCCCTAGAAGCTTCTACAACCATTATTTAACATTCTAGAAGTAATAGTTGCCCATTCTTCCACGTTTCTACCTCTGAACTCATTCAAATCGCGGAAAGGAATGTGATAAATTTTCGCGAATCAACAAGCCTGCATTCAGTATGGTGCTTTTTTAACAATAACTTGAAAAGTATGGCACGAATTTAGAATTATAAAAAACTGCATTGAAATTACTTTGGTGCGTAATCAAAGTGGACACGCTGTATAGCTACTGTTATACATACAATTTAATTAATTTCAATTTATTAAGAAAACTTGAAAAATTATAAGAAATGTTCAATATGAAGGCCACCATTTTGAATGCAAAAGCATTTAATATAGACATTCGATTTAATGTGACCCCAAATGCAAAAATGAATTGAAGTCATTTCTCGCGATCGTACAGGCCAACAAAAAGGACAATTTTGGGACAATCACTGGTTTGGGAGAAATGGTCCTTTTCCTTGACCTGCAAGATCTCGAGATATGACTCAGATTCATTTTTGTATTTGGGATCATAATCGATCGAATGTCTATGCAACATCCTGCCAACTCAGAAAAGGAATTAGGGGTTCGAATTATTCTTGCTTTTGATACCATTCATGATCGTCCTCAGATATTTCGAAGAATTCGATGTTCAATCATACATCGTCATAACTTATACATCCAAAATGGTTGCCTTAATTTTGAACATTTCTTATAATTTTTCAAGTTTTCTTAGTAAATTGAAATTGATTAAAATTTTATAG
Organism: Dorcus hopei; assembly: GCA_033060865.1. Classification (NCBI taxonomy): domain Eukaryota; kingdom Metazoa; phylum Arthropoda; class Insecta; order Coleoptera; family Lucanidae; genus Dorcus; species Dorcus hopei. The sequence goes on from CM065422.1 coordinate 37,580,816, forward strand.
CAACTAGAAATAAATAGAAAAGTAACTTCTTACTTCGATATTATTTCTAGTCCTCATTTTCTTTATTTCGTTTTAACTTGACGCGGAAACATTTCCGGCCACAACTAACGAGTGTCTAAATGAAAACCTGGTCTAGTGGGTTGTGATCGACGATTTATCCATTGCATTTACATAGCAGAATTACTAAATGTAGCCTACTTGACCAGGTTTTTATTTAGACACGAGTTACGAGCCCTGCGCCAAAAGTATTCGCCTACCTGTCTTGGGTAAAGAAAGAGACAGTTAATTAGTTATTCAGTGGTAGATTATTTTTCGAGAATAATAATAAATAAATATAAATTTATATAATTTTAAATAAAATTTCGATATTTAAATTCTAATAATGATTTTATTTTCTAAAACAGCTACACTAGCTAGGCGAATACTTTTGGCGCAGGGCTCCTATATTGGTAAAAATTTCTTAATTATATGCTCTCTACTAATTCTGAAAGTTAAGAACAGTTTTTCTCTCAGACTTGTGTAAATAAAACTAATGTATTCAATAATCTTTACTAAACGCCAAACATTTTGTAATAACAATATTTTTCTCTCAATGGTACTTATGAAAGTAGTAGTAAAAATAGAATAGCGGAACTGTTCTTCAAAAAAATGCTCAAATGAAACTAAATTATGTCGTTCTTAAATAAAGAGTGTTTTTTTTAAATCTGGCGTCGAAGTTGGCCATGAAAATTTCACTGTGAACCATCATCATAACAGTAGTTATTAATTTGACGTTTGAACTTGCAATTCCTAACCTTGCTTTCGAGATTTCGAACTCAACAGTACCATCGGACAACACTAGAATGTAATCTATTGTAATAAACGAAAAACGACAATAAGAATGAGATCTGTTGTAACAATGAAAACACAATAAGAAAATAAGATTTACAACAAATAATCAAAATTGTGATGCGTTCACAATAAGCACCTTGTCACGGCCAACTTCGTCGCCAAATTAAAAAGAAAACACTTGTTATTGTAGCCTTTGGTGCCATTTTCGAAATTGCAGTCCCTTTTAGTCAAGCAGTATTCTAAATTAGACTGAACATTATATGATACCACATTCTCAACCATAGTAATAAAATGTCAATGCAACAAAGTACAACTACAATCACAAATTGAGATCACGTCAAAATTTACATGACTTTACATGCTATGCTCGTACAAAATCGCCGAGAATTATTAAGGACTTAGCAGGTATTCCATGTGAGATTTGGCGCTTGGTTATATAGCAGTATGCTTCGAAATTTACTGTTTATCCTAGCAACCGTTGCTATTTGGAAAAGTTTTGACCACAAACTACTAAATTACTATAGATGTTTAAGTTAAATGAAAGACTCGCGGACTACAAAATTGCTATGCTATACATTGTGATAGTTTTTGTCACTATTCACAATTGATATAAAGTTGGTAGTATTGTAACCGATCTTGTTTTATTCGGTTTCTATGGAAAATTTAGAATAAAATTTGTGAGTCATGTGTCAAAGTACAAGTACATACCAAATAAGACGCAATTATTTAGCTAAATATAAAGGTAAATGTTTTCTTGGTATTTTCTTTGTTTCCGTATTATTACATTTTAGATGTTCTCCTCTCAATATCTCTTATAAAGGCGGCAATAAGCGATCATAAAAATGTAATTTACATGTATTTTTTGACGAAACGTAAATTTAAACGTGTAAATTTCATGAAATTCTTCCTTATACCAGAAGAAAAAATCTTTAAATTTACGTTTTGACAAAAAATACATGTAAATTACATCTAATTTATGATCGTCTATTCTGCGTTCTGCTTTGCACAAAAATGCATCCAAGATAATCATTTTTAACAATAAAGTTATTTGGCAGTATGAGCGTTTGTAAAATTATAGGTATTTATATACATAATTACTTTTTTGAAAGCTGAAATTAAATTTCGCGCTAAATCTAAACTTTCGCTTTCAACCACCAGGGTAACAAATTCAGCCGCCTAGGCGTCAACTATGAAGGTTAAGCATCTATAGGTATAAGTGATTTGTGGTTTTGAAATCAGCACTTACGCTGTCCATTGAATCAAAAAGTAATATTCGACCAAAAGCGGCAGGTTAACACATTAGGCCAACGATATTAGGGAGTTTTTGGCAATAGGTTCCGTTAAAATTTACGTACGTTAAACGTTAAAACTCTGTTTGTGATTGGCTAGAACCATAAGGTTGCTAAGCAACATAGCCTTTAACGTAACGATATTTTTATCGTAATGTTTTGCAAAAACTCCCTATTATTATTATTATTATTATTATTGTTATTACTACACTGTATGACAAAAGTATTATTGATTTACATAGTGCCAAAAAATTTCCAAAATATAATTTTTTTCATGGTTAATTGTAAGCTTTAAAACGTCGAATACATATGAATTATTTTGGCAGTTTGTGAATGAGTTTATTAACTGTTCATTTATTTCGTAAATGAGTACCTTATTTTTATTACATGAAATTAAAGTGTCTCTTTGAAAATAATGTCGCTTGGATATCAATTGACTGTTCAAGTTGAAACAGAACATTCAATTGTAGTCCTACCTACCTATAGACGTACTCTTTGGTGTAACTTGCAGAGCAAAATTATACTGAGTGTTTATTACGGATACTGTTTTAAAGTTGAGTTAACCTGTGGAAAATTTTGGCTGCCTTGAATGTTGAATCATTATATCATCATATTCTCATTTCTGCTTAAAAAGTTGCTTACATTCATCATCTGTTAGTTTAAATGTGTAACCAAACACTTATACAAATTAAACACATGCACAGGTTTTTTTTTTTTTAATATTTTTGCACCCCACCTAGAGGCTTTGTTTTAGGAGCTGGAGAAAACCATTAAATGCAAAAGTTATAGGGTATTACAAATGTTATCTTTTAGAATTTTCATAGAAAACAAAAGCGCATCGCAGAGTGGAGAAAAAGGTGTAATTTTTGTTGTATATTGTTCATCATAATGAGAGTGGTTTGTGAAATGTTTATGTTTAAAATATCACAAATTAACATTAAGAGCCGTTTTCATAATAGAACTTTAAATTTAAAGTGACTTCAACCTACAAAAACACATTAGCTTTCCTATACTTAAAGTGACTTATGGTGGGTTTATACAGTAACTAACACTAACAACTAACGTTTAGTAATTAATAATTAAACAGTTAAAAGTGAAGTTAAAATATATGCATAAGCAGAAGGGGTTTATACAACTTCACTAATAACTAAGCTTAAATAACATTGCTTAAGTTGTTAGTTTTAATGCTTAACTGTTAACTCTTAGTTAGCTACATAAACCCACCATTAAGTGACTGCATGTCTCCTTTAGCACTATTATGTCAACTAAAACAGTGATTCAGCAGTTTTTTAAACAATTATTTCAGCCCGCTTTGATTTTTTAAATGTAAATTAATTGATATTTTAAACTCAAATATGTCACAAACTAACTGCTGATCCAAATATCAACATATTACATGTTTTTTAAATCAGAAAATAATGATCTTTCATTATATTGAACAATACACAGGTGTTCCATTAAAAAATAAAATAAAAATTGTGTTCATTTCTCCACTTTGCGATGCGCTTTTGTTTTTTTGTGATAGGTCTAAAAGAAAATACATATAGAACCCTACAGCTTTTGTATTAAAAGTTCTTCTACAGGTTTTGAAATGAAACCCCTAGGTAGGGTGCAAAATATAAAAAGAAACCTTGTACAGGGTGTCCCATTTTCGATGGTATTCGAAACATTAGTTGTGGTTATATTTCGGTTATTATGAACTTTTAATGCGATTTGATCAAAGAATCATGATCTACGTTAAAAGTAGAATGAAAAATGCCTTTGTCATTTTTCGATACCTTTAAAAATTAAAAAAATATGCGTTTGAAAATTTGATGAATTTTTCGTGTTTCAACTGTACCGCGAAAATGGCAAGGAATAACAAATTTTTAAGTTGGCCATTCAAATTAGCATAAAAAATTGACCCAATATTGCGTGCTCAGTTTCTTTCTGTTTCCGTTATTAACGAAGATACCTATGGAATACCATCGAAAATGGGACAGCCTGTACAACATTTATATGGGGCAGGCAAAATTTTTAAATCGCACTAATTTTTACAATTAGAAAAATAGTAGTTAGTATTTTGTTATACAGATATGTATAATTTTTTAATTTTACATACACCTGTATTGTGTGTAAAGTTGTATAAAACAAAGAAATATATTTTGATTATGTCACTTTCTTAACTGTGAGAAAATTATGGGGATTTCGAAGAGATGAATTAGTTATTAAAAAATCGATCAGTGTACATAAGAAACTTGTGAACTACTCTGTATAATTAAACTAATAAAATAAAATAAAAGTCAAAGAGAATCAGCATTTTTATATTAAAAAAAAAAAACTATTTATTTTACCATATTATATACATAGTTGTAAACTTTAAAATTAGTGTGTCCTGTACTTTATTTTTATACTTTATTTATTTTTGTAATATTTAATTCATTTTATAGCATTTAATAAATTTATTTTTTAATACTTAGTTCTTTCTGTTTTTTCGTTCTGATTTAGAAATTTATTCAAAATTAATTTATCATTTAATTGCATGTATTTAAAGATATAATTTATCATTTAATTGCATGTATTTAAAGATAAATAAACGGTGAGCAAATAAAAAACAGACTAGAGTAGACGGTGCAAAGAAAATGTATGTCTGTGATTAAATAAAAAGTCAATAAATTTGCCAGTCTGTGAATGTATTACATTAATTAATTCAGTTAATCATAGACATTGCACCGCCTACTCTAATCTGATTTTTATTTGTTCACTTTTTATAATTGACCTAATAGTAAAATATACATAAATGAAACTGAATTTCAGTGTATGTTACCGATGTATGGAAGAAACATATTTTTTTATATTATGTATAAAATTAACGATGGCCTTATGCCCGACACAAATAGAAATCGCCCAAAAACGTTTCACTGTTACATATTTGAAGACAGCAGAATAAATCTGACTAAAGGTGTAGCTATGTTTTTTATTGCAACGCTCACATTGTTTCATGTTTTATTTTATTCGTACATTTTAGTATAATACAATATTTAAACTAATTACAAACTATAGCAAACTACGTAGTTCATCACACGTGATCACACACTGGTCTCTCTTAAGAAGGACCCACACAAACATTTTCAAACGCAAAATGTCATGCGTTTGTATAAACTCGCGATAAAATTTTATTATTTCGCATGCGCTTAGTGCGGGTTTGGTTAAATTCTACTCACAACTTCAACCGAACGCATCACATTTGCGTCCGCGAACGTCTGTGTGACTGTCCGCTCTTAAGTTGTAGAATCTATTTTGGTTGTTATTTCAGAACGATTCTCGAACTGCGCATAACTTTTTGCGCTTGAGCGTTTAATTCCAAAACAGTTCTGTGATAGTTCTGGTACTGCATAAACTAAAACATGTTAGAGTACTATCGCTGACACTATAAACAGAACGATTGAAAATTTGCTTGGCACTAATGCCTCTTACGACCTAGCGAAATTGAGCCTTATAGCACATTTTATTGCATTACCTGCCGGTGCAGGGGTAAACATCTGGAGTATTCTCTTCTGGTTTGCTCATTTGAAATTAAAATAAGCAAATCAGTTGTTTTCCTATATTAGAATCCTGTTAGAATTAATTTTCTGATGTTAATATTATAATTATTCGTTTTAAATAATAAAGTCATTTTCAATTAATTTATTAACATTTCATAAATATATAAGAATTCGTTTATATTCAGTCAGTAATGAAATGGACAAATTATGTTAGCCAGCATAATAATATAAGCTTAAACATTTCGGAGCTAATTTTAAGAATTTAAATAATTAAAACCAATGTTATAATGATTAGTAAGCCAGTGACTATACTATTTTCCAGTTAAATATATACTTAGAAATAATATTTATAGTTAGTTTCTGAAACGGCACTCCATTTTGATTTATTTAATGCATATTAAGCATTTTGCAAAAATTAGGATAGCCTATAAGTATTATGTGGAGAAGAAAACAAATTTTTATCCAGTAAAACTATATTTGTTTAAAGAATTTACAGACGTTTTGTCAAAATGAATAAAGCTAAATTAAAATATTAAGCTACTAAATTTTGAAAGTCTTTGCGAAGATACTGTAGGTAATATTAATTAATCTCAGTTATATAAATATTTAAATAACAGCAACAATCAGAACAGACAAAAAAACTAGTAAACAATTGTTAAATACAAATGATTATTATTGTAAAATTTATTAAACATCAATAACAATAATCAGTAAAACATGGAAAAGAAATAACTATCCACTTATCCAACATTTAGTTGAGATTTTGAAATTTTGTTCATACTGACAAATTTTTTACTCCATTAAAAATGGAGTTGCTGGTTCTTGGCGACGCACTTCCAGTGGAAAATAAAACTTCTTATCGTTATAATAATAATAATAATGTTTATTTGATCTGCTGAATAAAAACAAGTAATTCCAGAGACATGTTCAGTAGTTTCATACGTTAAGCTGTGGAATATAATTTTTAATTTCTAATTTCAATATTGTTCTTTTGTTTAGAAAGAAAAACATTTCAAAATAACTTTCTTTATATAACATATAATACAATTCGTTTTTACATAAATACTTGAAAATATTAATATTTAGTATAATTTCTGGGAATATTTTTAATTCGGTTTCACTTATTTCTTTAAACGATTTCCAAAAATATAAACAGATTTAGTATTATTTACAGTATAAGCAGACCCAATCTTTCTCAGAAAAAAAAAATAAAGTAAGCACTATATAAGGAATTCTCACATATACCGGGTGTTTCAGTGAAGATGCACCAAACTCGGTATGTTGGTAGATATCGTGAAAAGAAATAAAAGTTTCCTATAATATTTTTTTTTTAAATGAATAAGTTTTGAGATAATCGAAGGGAAAGGAGAATCGTATATTTTTAAAACGTACAATAGATGAGAGCGGTCCGAATTCTTAACCTACCTTAACGCTCGGTTTTTTACTTTATTACCCCATAAACTGTCGCGCCTCAGATGATATGATGAAACACATTTAGTTCGTTCACTCCGTTCGTTCACTAACGTTGTAGTGGCGAGTAATTAGTTGGTGTAGTTTATACTTTTCATTTTTAAGTTTATTATGTAAGTGTGTGTGTGGGTGTGTTGGTGGTGCGATGGGCAATTTCACATTTCGAGAATACGCAGATTATTCGAACACATGTTGTAAGGTAATTGCCATTTGCGTAATTTGCCCGCTTCCGAAATTGTTTCTTCCTCATGTGATCAAGTTCAGTCTGATAGGCAATTAATTTAATAGACCTGCGTGGCGGAAGCAACAATTCTATTCAACAATTCCAATTTATTAATTGTACATAATTGTAGTAATTGTTGGATACAGAAACAAATAAAAAAAACGTTACAAGCGTTAATTATTTATCGTACATTATTAAGATTCGACAAATTTGATGTAATTACGGTTTGCATAAATGTTAGTGCGATGAAAACGCACGCTTTTTTCAAAGTGTTCGCCTTTAACACGTCTTGCGGTCAAGGCCAAGCTTAAAAGCTTCTCATAAATTTTTTCGTTTACGATAGATATTTACTGTCTTCTTGCAGGCGCGTGTCATTCATAAAACAATTTAAATCGCTCGTCTTGTTTCACGGTTGCAGAAATTTAAATCGCTACGGTATTTCTAAAAACATCGGCTCCAAATTATGCAAATTTCAAGTTGCACCGATTAAAAAAATTTATTAAGATATTTTGTTTGAAATAATGTCAGAAACGTGTCCCTTAAGTTTGGTGCATCTTCAATGAAACACCCTGTATGTATGCTAATTTTAGTGTAACAAAAGAATTTGATCGTAGTTTACTTATCCGACGAAAAAATAATAGTACAAAGTAATGACATCAAATTTATTATAAAAAATAAATCCTAGAAATATTTATTTACAAAAAAGGAATTGTTGAAACCGAAATTATTTGTGTTTGACTGAATACGCAGAAATAAAAGATACGAACATGAGACCCCAAATTTATATTTGCTAATTCAATATTCAATTTTAATACCCGTTTCCTAAAGCGTATTTTTCCTGTCCAAGATTTATACCTGGCATCCTAGATTAACACATTTTATGACCTGAGCGTAAGGCTCACATCATGCCGGTGCAATAAGGTCGAGTTTCGCACAGTTTTATTGCTTCTCGTTCTGTTTATAGTGTCAGCTATAGTACATTCTACCTACTTGTAATATTAGCTGCTTTCTTTCGCTGAAAAGTTTGAATTGTGGTTCGAATAATTTTTCGTTACCCGCTCTGGATCTGAATGCATTTCAATCCAAACGAATCGTAAAATTGGTAGATTGAAAGGGGAGATGGGATTACCGATTCGGATTGAAATTTCACGAAGATCCATTTGCAAGAGAGCATCCATCTTTGAATCTAAACGCATTATGTTGCGTTTGGATCAATCGAAAGAAACCAGCTATAAACTACCTTTTCAATAAAAATACTTCCTTAAATTTTAACTCTATTCACATATACTACTGGATTAGTTTTTCAATAATCCGTGTATAATCACTACCTAATTCAAAATTATGTTTTAGGCGAAAGTATTTTATAAAAACATTTCTATTATTTTTTGTTAATTATATGAATAACACTATGTATGTAACAGTAATAGTTTTGTATTGTAAAGCTATGTACACACGGCGACACTTAGAGCGGACCCTTGTGTCTATAGCAGTGTCTTTACTATCCACACGTACTGCAATTTTTTTAGATAGAGTAGTGTCGGACGCTAGTTTCGGATTCAAGTGTCGGCAAAAAGTGTCACGTTTCTCTACACTTCTCTACGATTTCGCTAGATTAGGAATTTCGCAGGTAGTATTTTATTGTGCAATTTTCCTGAATCAAACAATTGATGAACAGATATTTGCTGCTGTGATAGGTACTTGTATCGCAATAAAAATAAAAAATCGTAGAAGACGAGAAAGGAAGTTGCGGATAAAGGAGAGGGTGAAAAATAAATAAATTTTCGGTTGCTAAAACACGTTATTCGTGAATTAAGACCTGGGACTGTAATATATCTAGCTTTTCTTATATGAAAGCACATTATAAGTTTCAATAATTAGAAGTGACGAACATGTTTTTATTTTTCTAATAATAACAACTGAGTTGCAGTGCTAACTGCGAATCTGTATTATTTCGAATATGTATTATTTCTTCCCCCAAAAGTTCTAACATGGTGTGAATCTCTTAGGAAGCTTGCGAATACGTTCCGATCTGCGTCTTAACTCCATAGGCTGGATAACTCGATCACTTGTACTGGTGATATTTTCAGTGTCTCGAATTAAACCATTATTAGCTACACCAGAACTGTTGACTTTTTTTTAGCATTATCAGCGGCGAGCTTGAGTTGTTTGACGAGCAATAAATCATCATTTTTGTTTTCGCAATTATTTTCATTTAATCGTTTACGAAGTTGATTTTCGTGACGACGGTGGCAAGTGTTGTCGACTTTAACTAAATACATCATTTGACCAATTCGCTTAACAATTGATCCTGTGACTCAATGTTCTTTAGGATAAAACATTTTGATAAAGACTGTCATTAGGCGTAAAACTACTTGATCTCTTATTGGACTCTTGATGCTCTGATAGTTTAAATAATGATAAAAGTGTTCTCAGTTGACGTCAATGAAGCAATTCCGCCGGAGATTTGTTTGACTGTGGATGAGGAGTGATCCGAAAAGTGAACAGAATTTTCTCAACTGCTTTGTTCTTATTTCCTCCTCCCCATACAGCTTTTTTCATAGCGTTCTTGAATGTTCGCACAAATCGTTCGGCTTGACCATTGGATGCAGGATGAAACGGAGCGGTTGTTATATGCGTAATTCCGTTTTCTGCACAGAAATGTTTGAATGCACCGGCAGTGAATTGAGTGCCATTATCGGTTACGATAGTAACGGGTAAACCTAATAAAAATATTTTTTGTAGTACCTCTATCGTTGTCTCGGTAGTCATATCCTTCATTTGAACGAAGAAAGGGTATTTGGAGAAAGCGTCGACAACGATCAACCATATACTGTTCATGAAAGGACCGGCGAAATCAACATTCACCTGATCCCATGGATGTTCTGCTTTTGGCCAATCTTCAAATTGTTTTCTTGGATTCGGTTGAACATGCTAGCATGATTGACATCGCTTGATGAGATTCTCGATGTCTTGATCGATTCCGGGTCACCAACAATGACGACGAGCAAGTTGTTTCATTCGAACGACGCCCCAATGGCCTTGATGTAACATGTTAAGAACTGCTTGTTGTAAGCTCAAAGGAATAACGACCCTTGAATATTCGTCTGTCTGGAACAACACGACATCTTTCTGAATTGATAAACTGAAACGACGTGTGAAGTAGGCCCTGAATTGGTTGCTATGGACTTCATCCGGCCAGCCATTCTTGATGTTAGTTCGAACTTGGGACAAAATCTGATCTTGACCGGTTGCTTCAGCAATTCGTCTTGAATTAAGCGGAAAACTCTCAACGATCTCATTAAGTTCTTGATTTAGACAGAAGCAACTTTCTTCGCTTTTCTCGAATTCTAAATCTGGTTCTGATGGTAAGCGTGATAAAGCGTCTGCATTTGAATGTGCTTTTGTGGCTCTATATCGTATTGTATAATTGTAGCCCATAAGAAAAATGGCCCATCTTTGGAGGCGTTGGATAGACATAGCAGGTAATTTCTTGCTGGGGTTGAAAATCGTGACCAGAGGCTTATGATCCGTAAGTAACTCAATTAGATATTGATGGAATTTCTTTATTCCAAAAACAATCGACAGTGCTTCTTTTTCTATTTGACTATAACGCTTTTCCTGATTATTCATGGTTTTAGAAGCAAAAGCGATGGGACGTTCGACTCCGTTAGGGTCTTGATGTGAAACTACAGCACCAATGCCGTAAGACGAGGCATCAGTGGCCAAAATAAGTGGCGATTCAGGTCGATAATGTGATAATGTTGTTGCCTTAATTATGTGCCTTTTAAGGGCTTGGAGACTGCTTCTTGATTTTTGTCCCATTTGAATGGAACGTCTTTCTTGCGTAGTTCGTTCAGTGGTCCAGCGACCTCGGCAAAATTAGATATAAATCTTCCGTAATAATTCACTTTGCCGAGGAAAGACTGTAACTCCAATAGATTTTTTGGACGGGGAAGCTTTTTTATTGCAGCGATACCAGAGTCTGAAGGGCCAAGTCCAGAGTGTGAAATAATGTTGCCCAAATACTCGACCTCTGTCTTGAAAAATTCATATTTTTCCAGTTTGCACTTAAGACCGCAACTTTCTAGACGAGTGAATAAATCTTCCAAGTTTTTTAAGAGTTTCTCGTTAGAGGGCCCCGTAATTATAATATCATCTAGACAACTGGCACAATTTGGGAGACCATTAATTACCTGCTCAATTAGACGTTGAAAAATAGCTGGTGCACTTGCTATTCCAAAGGCTAATCGCTGGTACTGAAAAAGTCCATACGGAGGGTTGATTACGGGAAGTTTCTTGGCGTCTTCATCGAGTTCTAACTGAAGATAAGCATCGGCCAGGTCTATTTTCGAAAACTGCTTCCCGTTCTCGAGTTTTTGAAAAAGATCTTCTGCACGAGGGATTGGAAACTGCTCAACATTTAATTGAGGATTGACTGTGACTTTAAAATCACCGCAAATGCTAATAGAACCATTAAGACAGGCGGCCATTGAACGCGAAACTAAGCTAAGCTAAGCGAAACTAAGTTTTTTTAAAATTATATCTAACGTAATCTTACGCGGACATGGAAATAAAGCTAAAGGAAGCGACATTAGAATAGCAAAGGTATAAAACAATGTTTATCTTCGCTTGATTGCCTCATCCGCGTAAGATTACTTTGGATCTAATTTTCAAGAAACTTAGTTTCGCCTTAAAGGCGACGGGCCACTGCGCGCGAAACTAAGCTAAGCTAAGCGAAACTAAATTTTTTGAAAATTAGATCCAACGTAATCTTACGCGGACGAGGCAACCGAGTGAAGATAAACATCGTTTTATATTCGCTCCCCTTAGCTTTAGTTGCCACGTTCGCGTAAGATTACGTTGGACTTAATTTTCAAAAAACGTAGTTTCACTTAGCTTAGTTTCGCGTTCAGTGGCCGCCTGCTTTAGGCTTGTGTACGATCACGATAGGAGCTGCCCATTCACTGTAGGTGATCGACTTGATTATTCCCAATGTATTCAATCTCTCGATTTCAACTTTAACCTTGTCTTGCAGTGCGAACGGTATCGGTCTGGGCTTGAAAAATTTAGGAATAGCATTTTCTTTTAAATATAATTTGTCTTTCAAAGTAGTACAAGTGCCGAGACCATCAGAAAACAAATATTCGTGATTCTTCACAATATCTTGAACGTTGCTTGGGCAAGAAGTAACGACGATTGAAGAAATGTCCAACGCATTAATAATTTCTTGGTCATTGAGTTCGGTGATCGTGAAATTGAAGGCTTTAAACCACGGAACACTGAAAATATTGCTGGCCTCATTACAGTTTGCGACCAACAAGCGCAAGTTTCTCACTTTTGATCCTATGCGAGCTTCACATAGAAACCATCCTTTAACAGGAACAGACTGGCTGCAGAAGGCTTTGATTTTGTTACTGGCCTGCTTCAAAGGTGGGGTACCAAGAGCTTCATACGTTTTGAGACCAATTATTGACGTTGTTGATCCCGAATCAAGCATAAATTTGAATGGGCGACCATTGATTTGCACGGTAGCATAATAACGCTCATCTGGTAGATATGTATCGGTTGAAGTATTGTTGATTTCCTCGGAAATCTCGTTAGCTGAAGAATTTTTACAGTTTCTAATTGGCTGGATTCTTCTTTCGTTGCTTTTTGATATGCAAACCGAAGCGATGTATCCTTTACGCTGACATTTGTCACAGGTAGCAGTAAAAAATTGACATGTTGATCTTTTATGATCAATGTGACACCGCGGGCATGAGCGGAGTTTCTTACGAGTGTCAGTCGTTGATTTACCTTTGCTGGTCGATTTTGTTTCTGAAAGAAACGATTTTGAGCGGCTTCGACGCTGATTGTACTCAGAAGAAAGTTTGAAAATTTCCGAAGTAGTTACTTGTTCCTCTCCACTGAGTAATTGTCCGGATTGCGGATTGCGTAGCCTCGTAGGTATTCGCGATTGTAAGGACTTCTAATGATGGATTCGAATTATGTAAAACTGCGTGCCGAACTTTTTCGAAGGGTCTCTTCAGAACTACAATGTCTCTAATATGTTCATCTATCATCGAACGTTTGCAGATATCGTTAGGGCAAATATAATTACATTTGCTTACTAATCCTCTCACATCGGCTATCCACTGAGCGTGCGTTTGATCCTTCTTCATTGAACCTTGATTAAATTTGTATCGTGCCATCAACACGTGGGTAGTTGCTTGGAAGTGATCAGACAACTTATTTATTAATTCCGAATAAGTTTTGGTGCTGAGGTCCTCTCCACCAAAAAGTTTTTGCAGCAGATTAAATGTCTCAACTCCAACCCATGACAAAAAATAAGCACGGCGCGGCGCTGAGCTTGATCTGTGATTTGGTTGGCCTCAAAATGTTGATTGAGGCGAAATAAATACCTATGTATCCCAATCGTCGCTCGTAATATATACCGTGAAAGAAGGTGCATTTCTAGAAATTGGTTGACTGATTGAAGTGTGTGGTGGTGATATTGACAACTGTCAACTGACCGGAAACGATTTTCATCATTTGCTCAAACATTACTTGTCGTTCTTGTTCACGCTCTACACGCTGACGTTCTTCTCGAGCAAGTTGCTCTTTACGTTCAAATTCTCTTTCTTCGCGTTGACGTTCTTCGCGGGTTTCTCTTTCTTTACGCTCTTCAATTAAAAATGCCAGTAACGTTTGTAATGCGTTTTGATCACCAGTAGCCATTACCAAGAGTCAGTTATTTCAAAAAAAAAAAAGTGAAATAGAATTCGTCAGCAAAAAAAATCTTCTTGAGGGACTTGACAAAAACAGAAACCAAAGCACGATTTCTGTTAACTTTGATGATGTTGGAGCACTGTAGGTGAACGTAGACTGCGCCAATTATCTTAGCTTTTCTTATATGAAAGCACAATATAAGTTTCAATAATTAGAAGTAACGAACATGTTTTTATTTTTCTAATAACAACTGAGTGCAGTGCTAACTGCGAATCTGTATTATTTCGAATATGTATTTTTTTTTATCTGTGGTGGTTGCCCAACGGGGTCCTAAGTCAAAGACTTGTCAGGACCTCAGGAGCGGGAGTGTATTTTGAGTGTGTGTAAAGTGTTCCATGGCTTTGTTACTTCCAACCTTCTCGCCGTTTAAGGGGAAGCAGTGTCGAATTTTATCCCCAACACTGAAGGGTGCCTAAAGTCGATACCGACCACCCCCGAGAAAAATCCCGAGTGCGGTTCGAACCGACGACCATGCGATTGCAAGGCCGGTCCTCTTACCACTGGACCGTTTAGGCGATAGCCAATGTTTATCCAGATTTTTTTTTGAAGTAAAAAACTATTTGTTCATTCAGCTGTCAGTATCGGTTTGTAAACCGAAACCGTCGGTTTATAAACCGAAACTGCCAGCTATAGTTTTTTATTTCGCCCTTTATCCGGTCATTAAAAGTTTTATTTAATACTAATATTAATTAGTTTGTATTTTATTATGCAATAGGTCCCTGGTGACGAAAAATTATACAAGAATTTTCTTCGTACGTCATTACAGATTTTGACTACTTGTTGGAAGAAATTACATCAAAAATACAGAAAAGAGACACAGCATACTATCGGGAGAAAGATTAGCATTATTACTAAAATTTCTGGCAGCAGGGCAGAGGCCCATTTCATAATGAAATACAAGCTAGTAATAGGTATTAGTATTGAATAAAACGTTTGATGATTGGATTAAGGACGAAGTAAAAAACTATAGATGAGGTTTCGATTTGTAAACCGAAGCGGTCAGCTGAATGAACGAATAGTTTTTTTTTTTAACTTCGTCCTTAATCCAATCGTTAAACGTTTTATTCAATACTAATATTATTAGTCTGCATTTTATTATGAAATAGACCCCAGATATTTAAAAATATTTCTCCTAAAATTGCATTAAATTATTGAGGCAGTTTCTTCAATTTATCAAAGCTGTCCGGTTTGACCGGGGGCCTTCCAAAAGAGATATAATTTTTTTTGCTTTTTCCTTGATCCACTCGAACTTCGACATCTTTGCGATACTGATTAAAAATTTCCGAAAGATTTGAAACATGCTAGACCTCATTTCGACACTCGTTTTAACTTGTCCACACGTGAATTGCAACGACACTCACGATACTGCAATTCCCTCTAGCGACACTGATCTCTGATGCTGTACACACGCCGACACTCGGTGTATACACTCGATCTAGACACAAAAGTGTCACCGTGTGTACAATGTGTACATAGCTTTCCAAAAGAGGTATCAAATTCTTTGCTTTTTCCTTGGTCCTGGTCCACTCGAACTTCGACATTTTTGCAACATTGGTTAAAAATTTCCGAAAGATTTGAAACATGCTAGACCTCTTTTCGACACTCATTTTAACTTGTCCACACGTGAATTGCAACGACATTAGCGACACTGCAATTCGCTCTAGCGACACCGATCTCAGATGCTGTACACACGCCGACACTCGGTGTATAGTATACACTCGATCTAGACACAAAAGTGTCGCCGTGTATAATATCTATTCACCCTTTATCCTCGTCTCAGTAGGCCGTGTTCTCGTTTCGTTAAGTTGCTGGCCTGAATTTTGATAGATGCCAGAATCTGACATGAAAATTTTTAATTTATATTGTAGGTTTCGGAATGGACAATTCGGCAAATTTTGAAAGACGGACTCGACAATTTGAAAATTTCTGTACCTGGCAAACAACAACGTCTCTGTCAGTGGACTCAAATTATAACCACGAAATTAAAAACAAACGTAACCGTCTCATCTGACGTCTATATTTCATTGTGATACCAACAAAAATGTCACCCTAACTCGCCCACTGGGACGAGGAAAAAGAGTGAATAGATTTTTTTTTTTTTAATACATAGCTTAATGATTTTAATGGTTCTATTAATTTTTATTTTAAAACAAAACACGAAATAGTTAATAAACTAATTTATTTAAAAGCAAACTAATTAACACTAAATTAAACACTAAGGGTCAGTTTACAGAAAATTTAATTGCAATCAAATTTTAATGACGTTGTTAATTTGACAGTTCGCAATGTAATTCTTATGGCAACTTAATCGTGATTAGTTTAATTCGAAATTAAATATTTGATTTGCTTTCTGTAAACCCACCCTAAATAACTTACAAGCTTAAATCTAATTTATTTTAACAGCCGAGCGAAAAATTTAACGCGAAACTTTAATGCGAAACTATCTAATGCCGAATTCTTCCCGAACTGTCTTCCACTCCCGGCCGCGTGCATTTTATATACCGAAGCTGTTGTTTTCGTATTTTCTGGAAGGCGACAGGCTGTCTGATCTAGTTTATTCTGCCGCCAGCACTTTCTCGACTGTCGCCTAAGGTGCGTCGACTAGACGGCTGTGATGCAAGAGACAGTCTGACGCCGGCTGGTGTCGACAAATCATTACACTGCCCCCTTTTTAAAAACGTTTCGTCTCGGAACGTTCCTCGTGACAGCCTTGAAGGAGGATGTCGAAAGCGGCATGCTGGACCTTTTTTACAACTTCCGGTCTGGAAGAAATAGCAGTCCACGGTTTTCTTACTGCCGACAGCTGCCTGTGGGTGGTGACTGCAGACTAGGACTCCAATTCCCGTTCCGTTGAAGATAACTTCTATCATGCTTCGAATGACCCTCTAGTCCAGTCCGTCTAGTCCGTAGCCCAACTTAGGAATGGCCAATTTCGTTTCCTTGTCTTCTACCAGCTGTCTCCTCAGGCTCCATAAAGCTTTCCAAATGTTGCGATAGTTGGGCTTACCGCTTGATGTCCTCTTGGTGACTAAGTAGTACACGGTGTCGTCTTTGATCCGCTTCCGTGTCGATGATCTGCAGGCTCTTGCCCACCATGGGATGCTGTCTTCGGAGTTTCTCGATCTGACCAAATTTCTTCCGGAAGACCTGGGCTATCCCCTTGGACATCCTTAGGTCTTCTGCCACACAGTGGGCCAGACTGTACTCCGGTGGTACTTGAAAAAGGTCTTGCTGCTTCTCTGTGGTCACTCCGAATCGTGCCTTACTCCCTGTGGCGTGATGAGACGGAACCTTGCGTCCTTTGTACTGTCCCTTCATTTTCTTCTACGTTGTAGAGAGCCATCCGGTTGAAGTGGATCGCTATGGACTTGCCATGCGGAATCTTCTTGATGCGGTAGATGACATCGTTGATCCGTTTCATCACTTTGTAAGGACCTTCCCAAGGTGTCTGCAATTTTGGGGACAGACCTCGACGTCTTTGAGGATTATAAAGCCAGACCAGCGCTTCAGGTTGGTATCCCCCATTCTGAGCGTTGATGTCATAATGCTCCTTCATTCGGTCGCTGGCTGCCTGTATGTTGTGAGGCACTTGATTGTGAATGTCGTCCATTTTTCTGCGTAGACCGCTCACGTAGTCTTCGTCGGCAGGGATTTTGCCAGGCTTCACGCCGAATTTCAGGTCGCAGGGCAGTCTTGGGTCTCGCCCAAATACCACTTTTGCTGGTGTCTCTCTTGTTGTCTCATGAACGGACGAACAGTATGCCAGTAAAAAAAGAGGAATGTACGTGTCCCAGTCTCTCATGATCGGAGACTACCTTGGACAAATGTCGGTTGATGGTTCTGTTGAATCTTTCCACCATTCCGTCCGACTGCGGGTGAAGTGCAGTGGTTCTAGTTTTCCGGACGCCGAGCAGAGTACACACGTTCTTGAATAAAGCCGATTCAAAGTTCCTTCCTTGATCTGAATGCAGCTCCATGGGCGCGCCATACCGACTGATCCATTCTCGGACAAGGACTTCAGCAATAGTTATCGCCTCTTGGTTTGGTAGGCAATATGCTTCAACCCACTTGCTAAAGTAGTCCATCACCACGACGATGTACTTATTTCCACTATTCGTTTGTGGAAATGGGCCGGCTACATCTATGGCAACTCTTTCAAGAGGACTTCCAATGTTACAACGTTATACTGTTTCATGGGAGCCTTGCCTCGTCTGTGGGGGGCCGTTACTAGCTGCGCAGACTACGCACTTCCTACACCAGTCCTTTATGTCTTCCTTGCAGTTCACCCAGTAGAATCGCTCGCGCACCTTTTCCATAGTCTTCTTGATTCCCAGATGCCCTCCCGAAGTTCCATCGTGAAGCTCCCTCAGAACTTCTGGCACCCTATTTTTGGGAATCAGTAACTGTGTCTTCTGTTCCGTGCCTTCCTGGTTCTCGACAGTTCGTTTCAGAAGACCATGATCCAGTACTATGGAGTCCCATTGCGCCCAGTACGATTTTACGGATGATGCACACGGTGCTATCTCTTCCCAAGTAGGCCTTGCCTCCCTACTTTTCCATTCCAGCACCAATTTCAAATCCTGATCGTTCTCCTGGTCTCGTCGCAATTCTTCACCTTGCCATTTGTCGTCTACAACGGCCGTCCTCGCAGTCGTGGCTACTTTCTCCTCCAGATGACTACAATGCTTACAGTCTTCAGCACAAGGTCTTCTCGACAAAGCATCGGCATTTCTATGGCTAGTTCCTGGCCGATGCTGAATTTTAAAATCGTATTCCTGAAGTCGTTCGATCTATCATTCCATTCTTGAATCGTAGGAGCCATTTTAAAGGGGCATGGTCCGTCCTCAGGAGGAAATGTCTGCCATACAAGTACTTGTAGAAATGTTTTGCGGTCTTGACCACTGCTAGCAATTCCCTTCTAGTGACGCAATAATTTCGCTCCGGCTTTGACAGGACTTTACTGAAATAGCCGATCACCTTCTCTTGCCCATCTTGAAACTCGCTTCGCTGCCTTGTATTCCAAGGCGTAGGCCAATGCGTTCTTGGATGTCTTAGGGTGGGCCATTCTCAATGCCTGCTGGTTGTCCGGGTCACGGATTCCATCCACGAAGGTCTGCATCGTCAAACATTGCAGGAATTTATCAGGAGCTGCAGGATATGCCAACCGGGCTAGGCGCGCTACGTCTGCCTCGAATTCCCGAAGACTCTCTCCGGATTTCTGGCAACGGTTTCTCAGTTGCGCAAGGTACACCTCGGTCAGATGCGCCTGGGCATAACGCATCTCCAGCTTGTGGAAATCTTCTTGTTCCTCTGCCGGTATCATTTGTAGCACATCGCTAGCGTCCCTCCTCAAGGCCACAATCAACGAAGTGGCTTTTTCACTGGCCGTCCATCCGTTCGCCTTTGCTGCCGCTTCGAACTGTTTGAAATAGTTAGGCCAAGATGACTTCCCATCGAATGTCGGTGGCTTTATTTTCAATTTAGAAGTTTCCGCTGGCCCTACCACAGTTTGGGCCTCATTATTTTCCGGAATTTCTGCTGATGACGGATGCACGAACACTAGCAACCCTGCCATGATTTGCTCGAGATTCTTAATTTTATTATCCTGCTGGAATAGTATTTCTTCGACATTTTCCTGCAGATTTCTTGTCTCTTCCGATATTTTTACCACTAGTTTATCTTCGAGCCCTTTTGATTGCTCTAGAAATTCTTCCTTCAAATTTCCAGACTGTTCTCGAAGCTTCTCGTCTAAATTTGTAGATTGTTCCAGCAATTTAATTTGCAGTTCGTCTTTGAAATTTCCAGATTGTTCTCGAAGTTTTTCGTCTAAGTTTCTAGATTGTTCTAGCAATTTAATTTGCAGTTCGTCTTTGAAATTTCCGGATTATTCTCGAAATTTCTCATCTAAATTTCTGGATGTTCCAGCAATTTATTTATCTTTGAAATTTCCAGATTGTTCCATTAATTTGGCTTCTAAATTTCCAGATTGTTCGTTTAATTTAGCTTCTAAATTTACAGATTGTTCCATCAATTTATTTTGCAATTCTAATATCTTACTTAAATCTGTAGGACCGCCCGAGATTTCAAAAAGAAAGGTTTCCGGGTCCTCTCCTGCTTCTAGTAGCGCTTGGTGTAGTCTCTCTTGCAAAATCGATTTCTTTCCGGAAATTTCCAATTCGCGCTCTTCTAATTCGGCTTTTAATTCAGTCACTTTCAAGTCTTTTAACATCACTTTCTTTGAAGCCATTGTTTTTTTCCGACACTGCACTTTGTTTAATAATTTGTTTACATTTAATTTAATTTGTTTACTTATTTTCACGAACCTCACGCCTGACACCAATTTAATGATTTTAATGGTTCTATTAATTTTTATTTTAAAACAAAACACGAAATAGTTAGTAAACTAATTTATTTAAAAGCAAATTAATTAACACTAATTTATTTTAACAGCCGAGCGAAAAATCTAACGCGAAACTTTAATGCGAATTCTTCCCGAACTGTCTCCCACTCCCGGCCGCGTGCATTTTATATACCGAAGCTGTTGTCCTCAGCACTTTCTCGACTGTCGCCTAAGGTGCGTCGACTAGACGGCTGTGACGCAAGAGACAGTCTGACGCCGGCTGGTGTCGACAAATCATTACATTATTAAGGGCGCGGGGCGTGAAGGAGGCGATTTTGGCCCGCAGCGGAATTATAAGACCGAGGGCCGAGGGATTATAAGACGCAAAGGGCCAAAATCGTCGTTCACGCCCGAAATGCAAACAAGATTTTTTGTAAAATCGTTTATATCCACCTTAAAGCTTTGAAAAAATAAATGGCACGATTCGTTCTCAAAAATCAAGTTACGTTGTTGGTTGCTAATGTGATGCAAATAAACATGTTGGTTTCTCAGGTTTTAGGGCGCAAAAGGCACTATTTACGCCCGCAAATTATTGTATAAATGACTTCAATTTGATACGATTTACAAAAATAATTTTAAATAAGTTAAACCAATCTTTTTATCTGTCTGAGTTCATTTTGATACGATTTTACAAAAAATTGTTTATTGGACTTTTTTGAATAAAACAATAAAATTAGTCTTCCTAGGCGGTTTTTATTGTTGTCATGTCGGTATGTTAACAAATACTGCCCTTTTTCTGTTTTTTTTTTTTTTTTTTTTTTTTTTTTAATAATAATAGTTTATTAATGCCGCTGATCATTTGTACATGATATGGCACAAGTCCTGAGTGCAAACATTTGGAAACATGGCAGTAAGAACTAAGTAAACTAAAACTATCCTTATGTTAATACTTAAATCTAATTTGTTACGTTAATACTTAAATCTAATTTGTCATTCATTTTACAGATCGTCCGCCAGAAATTCAGATATTGTGTAATAGCCTTTATTTATTAGTAATTCCTTTAAACAATTTTTAAATGTCCTATAAGTTTGCATTTTTAATGACATTGGAAGCCTGTTATAAAATTTGGATCCCATATAGGACGGTGAACTCTCATACTGTTTCGTCCGGTGTTTTTTTACAGATAACATATCCGCGAACCGCGTTTCATAGTTGTGGAAATCTGAATTTCTTGAATGTTTATCAAGGTTTTGTCTTACGTATAATGTGCACTTATATATATATATAGACGGAAATGTTAATATTTTATTAGCAATAAAGACCGGTTTGCATGTTTGTCTGGTGTGTAAATTAAAGATAATTCTTATTACTCTTTTCTGGGCCATGAAGACTCTGATAACATCGGAACCATTTCCCCACAGGACGATATTATATGCCATATGAGAGTAAACCATACAATAATACAGATCAATAAGTTTATCTCTGGTTAATATAGATTTCATTTGAAAAATAGCAAAATAAGCTTTGTTAATGTTCTTGCTAACTTGTTCAATCTGTTCTCTCCATTTTAGGCTTTCGTCTATTCGTACGCCTAAAAATTTGGTGTTTTCCGCAGATTCTACGTTGGTGCCATTGATGTCGTACATTTCTTTTCCTATACCCTTACGATTGAAGAAATTTACTATTACCGTTTTTTGGAGGTTTAGTATAAGTTTGTTTCTAGTACACCAATGTCCAAATTGACTTGAAATTTCAGACACTTTGCGTTTAAGTTCTTCAGATGTTTTGGCTGAGATTCCCACAGTTGTATCATCGACGAACAGTGTGATTTGTTCAGTGGTGATATGTTTTTATGTAAGATTTCGTGTTAAAATGATTCAGAAATGCCTTGCAGCTATCTTCTGATCTAGTTTGCTATATTTGCGGATATTTAATAATAAAGAACCAAACAAAACATAAAATTGTACGGGAACCAAGTTTTTTGAGGCCTATTTTGGATTTCCGATGGGCAGCCAGGACAAACCTTGGGCCTGTCACATAAGTTGGGGTAGTTGTCGCTTGACTTTAGAAGGGTGGATGCTAAAGCTAATGCTGAAAGGTAATGCCTTTTGCAATGCTTATAATTTGGAGGGAACCTGCCAACTATCATGACAATTGCTATTTTTGTTTAATTGACAATTCACACTTTCAAAAACGAAAAGATGCTGAACCTGGCTACAAGACGTTAATCAAGCTTCAGTATCTGAATTCTCATTTGGATTTTTTAGACCAAATTTGGGATTAGTGAAGAACAGAATATCAAAGATATGAAAAAGCGATATTAAAGACGCTGGTATGTTGTAATGATGGGAAACTACATTTGGACTTAATTCGAATTTACAACAGTTCGCGTCACAAACGCAGAAAACGATCCAAAATTAGTTTGGACGTTACTTTTTAATTTAAATTTACTCTTATAATCTTTGAATTAATTATTTGTTAACAGAATTTTGTTTTTCCTTCGCTTATAGTTAAAATTAAATCTTTTTGACATAATAAAATGTTGAAAAAAGACATTTCCTTTCTCTGTTTTTGCGGGTCCTACCGACACAATGAGGAAATTTCTTGCATTAGTAATAAACACCAATAAACTAAAATAAACACGAACTTGATCAAATTTTGTTACATAGTGTAATTAATTACATGAAGCTTATTTTGCGGTAACGGTAGGGCTATTGGCTCCGGCCAATAACTTGCTTTTAAAATAATGAAGTAAAAGCACAGTATAAAGAATACACAGTAGCGCGACTCTCATGAAAATATTCAGTTCGCGCATAACATCCCGCGCAAGGTCTGAGTCACAATCTCGGGATGCAGAGCTCATTCATTCACGGCTCTGGTACTGAATGGATCTTTATAATTATGTTAATACACATTATTTATGCCTTGTTTTTTTTTTTTTACCACGTCCACTAAACACTACAATCCGGCCCTGGTGTGTGGGCACGTGTAAATTTACAATTTACAACAAAATCGCTCACACGTAAAGCAGAACAAACAGTTCGACACACCCCTTTTATCTACTCGAGGTCAATGAAAATCCAGTAAAGAGATCAAAGTGCCGACAAGCGAGTTGCGCTATTGTATTCTTTATACTGTGGTAAAAGTAAAAAAAATACTCTCATTGATGAGCTACACGAGCGAGCAAAGCGAAGTGAGGGCAGCTTATAGCTAAAGGCTGCTAATGCGTTTCTGCATGTGTGACACAACTGTTTTTCGTTTTTTCTAGCACCAGGGCCGCGAGATATAAAGGGAAACGTTTAAATCACAAAATTTAATAATATGATGCCGTTTATAGATGGCACTGCACGCAAAAGTTTTGTAGGGTTGATTAAATTATTTCCACAAATAAAGCGAATGAATTTTGTAACTTTTTGAATTATTATTTCCAAGACAATTGAACTACAATCAATATTTGGAAAAAAAACATTAGTAACATTATTATTTAATTTGTTTATAGTTAGCGTTGAATGTGATATCGCCACACACTCCCTCTCCATAAGGTACTAAATCAACATATTTCGTATAGAGGTAACGCATTTAGTGATTTTTTATATCTATCCTTGTCGCACATCCCTCTCACCTAGGGATAAAAAACAGTTGGAAATATTATTTGAAGTGACGTTTGTCAAAATTACTGTCAGTGGTTAAGAAAATTGAGTTTAAATATCGCATCCCAAACTTTTATCGCATGACATTTAATGATTCCGCCTTTTTCGTAAAAGAAAATCCTGCACATCTTAAAATAACAACTTTTTGATTGTAAATAACTTAACAGACTTAACTAGACATAACCTAATACACTTTTAAATTGAAACCAGTGACATTGCGGTAAACAGAATTCCCTAAAACTGTTGTCTTCCTTATTGCACTTGCGACAATTATACAGGGTGTCTTACAAAAAACGCCCCTAGCCATAACTCCTTTATTTATGGACTAATTTTAAAAAACAAAGAGGCAAATGAAATGAGACTAAAAACACTATAAAGTGTGGTTAGTTAATTTTTTTTTAAATTACCATCAGGGTCAAACGACTGTCAATTTTTATTTTTTAAATGGCTGTGTATATTTTTTATTATTGTATCTGGTAAGCTACTTTTTCTAAATTCAACAATTTTAAGACATTTAATTTTTGACCAGCAAATATTGCAAAAAACATTAATGAAAAAATTGAGTGTAAGTTGCTATGTGAAAAAAATTGAAAATCCAAATTTATGTGGTGTTGACGTAAAATTGTCAAGTATGCTTCGGGAAACAACTGCAACGTGAAAATATTTATTCAAAAAACTAAATAGCGAAAGATTAGTGTAACAAGAATCTACAAAAGTTGCTCAAATTGATGACCACCTGCTTCAATACAAAGCTGACATCTTTTGGCTACTCCGTAAGTCGCGCGCAATAACGTGTCAGGTGTTATTGCACGGCAAGTGTTAATAATTCTATCCCGCAATATTTCTTCATTTTCAGGATGTGTTAAATAAACGCGATCCTGAAGAAAACTCCACAACCAAAAATCTAGTGGCGTGAGATCGGGGGAACGTGCAGGCCACGGAACTGGTCCGAAAGTTCCTATCCATTGTGCCCCAAATGTTCTATGTAGCCAGTTAACGTTAATTCTGGCATTGTGTGGTGTAGCTCCGTCTTGCTGAAAATAAATGTCATTTAATTCAGCTAATGGCAATTCATCTCAAACGTCTTGTAGGCGTTCAGTCAAAAGTTCATGGTACTTTTGTTGGTTTAAGGTACCAACTATGAAAAATGGTCCAATTAATCGCTCTCCTAAAATGCCACACCAAACATTTAGACTAAACCTTCGTTGAAAATTAGTTTCTACAAGAACTCTTGGGTTTTCTTGACACCAATATCGATGATTGTTTCTATTAAAGATGCCATTACTGCCGAAAGTGCACTTGTCGGACCAAATAATTTTTTGAAAAAAAATCGGGTCCTCTTGTATTTTGTTTAAATAAAAATTACAAAAAACCTGTCTTCGTTCAGGATCATTTCTTTCTAAACCATGTACCTTCTGAGGAATGTAGGGATGAAATTTGTGCTTTTTCGAAACACTCTGCACAGTAGCTTTTGATATTTTAGTCAAACTACTAATTTCACGAACAGAGGTTTTTGAATTTTCCTGGACACTAAGGAGGATATCCAATTCCGTATTTTCCCCATACTGGCGGTTCTTTCGTTTAGGTTTTTTAAAAGAACCATAATTTCTTAAATTTAATTCCAGTCTTGAAAATTTGCGACGTTCCGGAATTTCTCTGTTTGGAAATCGCTGTCTATAGAGTTGCACTGCTTGACTGCTATTCTTATTGCATTCAAAATAAACTTGCAATAAGTCAGTCAACTGATTATTATCCATTGTAACTAACAATTTTGAACAACTTTTAAACTCTTCCCAATAAATCTGTTTTTTTTTTTTTTTGAAGAAACAATAAGTCATAACATAAAGCAAGAAGAACTTGACAGTTTTAAACAATAGCTGCAACAATAACGACGCTCAATGATATTGTTCTCACGGCACACTTGAACATTTTTATAAAAAGCACGTTTCGCGTAATAAACTATTTTTTCTACTTTGCGTTCACAATGAACTCATTGTGACACCAAAAACAGTTTCAGAATGAAGCTCATTGTGAAACTGTTTTTGGAGAAATTTTAGTCAATTTTTAATTGAAAATATTTATTAGATTCTACAAAATAACTCATTATTTATTTGTTACTTAACAGAATACTCACAATGAAGCTGGATAAGAAAAATTAATAACTTTTTAAAGAGACTTTTGATTAAAACGAAAGGTTTTCAGTGTTGCCACGCATTACAACTAAAATTCCCCATATACCAAGGAGATCAAATTTTTGACAATATTTTTCTTTTTTTTGTTCAATAAGTGACGCAAAGTAGAAAAAATACTATATTTTACAAACCCTATTAAAAATTGAATTTTTAACCATGGCATACTTCAATTAAAAATGTAAAATTATGATAGACGCGTATTAAAAGTGATTTACTTTTACGCTAGTGTTAAAAAATAAAGTTGACAGTCGTTTGACTATGAAGATAATTAAAAAACAATTAAACTAAACACACATTATGGTGTTTTTAATAATCGAAATTGGTAGTTATTGTGCAGAGTATTTTGAAAAAGCACAAACTTCATCCCTGCATTCCTCAGAAAGTATATGGTTTAGAAAGAAATGATGTGAATTTTTTTCACTTCACATTTGCACACTCAATTCTTTCATTATTGTTTTCTGCAATATTTGCTGGTCAAAACTTAAAAGTGTTGCACATTATTGAATTTAGAAAAAGTAGCTCTACCAGATACAATAATAAAAAATATACAGAGCCATTTAAAAAATAAAAGTTGACAGTCGTTTGACCCTGATGGTAATTAAAAAAAATAATTAACTAACCACACTTTATAGTGTTTTTAGTCTCATTTCATTTGCCTCTTTGTTTTTTAAAATTAGTCCATAAATAAAGGAGTTATGGCTTGGGGCGTTTTTTGTAAGACAGCCTGTATTTGTTATCTTTGTTTCTCAATCCTCTCACGAGAGGAATGGGATTGCATTACCTGTACGGAATGTTGATTTAGTACCTTACCTCTCCAGTGACTGATAGGTCGCGAAACTTACACTTTTCTTTTTTGGTCCCGCATAGGTCCTCAACATCGCTGGAGTATTATCGTTCCTTCGAATATTTTGATCTGTTGGAGGTGGTTCATTATTTGGGTCTTCTATGAAAGCTGGCTTTAACCGATCTATTTAAATATCAGTTGGTTTTCCTTTCATGTTAATTTTGTAATAAACATCACTTATTCTTTCGATGATCTTAAATGGTCCTTCATAAGGCTGGCCGAGTGGTTTCTTCACATGATCCAAACATACAAACACATGTGAACATGATTGTATTGTTTTATGTGCAAAAATTCTGGGCTTGCTGTGATTTGAAGTCGGTTGTGATCTTACTTTTCGTATTGCTTCTCTTAAATTTTCAAGAAAGTAGTATGGATCCTGAGAAGGTTCTTCACTAATAAAATATTCTCTTGGAATTCTCAGCGTTGTTCCATAGGTAAGTTCTGCTGCAGACGTTTTAATATCTTCTTTAAGGCTGTTCCGCAGTCCTAACAACACTGTAGGTAGCACTCTTACCCAATCCGTCGTTTCATGGCATTTAATGGCTGCTTTTAGTGTGCGATGCCAACGTTCAATTGAGTCATTGGATTGTGGATGATAGGCTGTTGTGCGTTTTGTTTTACATAAGCCGTTTTTTGTTGTTGAACCTGCAGAGGAATTATGTACGTACTGCTACCTACCTGCGTAGATAGGCAGAAGTTTTACATTGGAGCGAAACTTTACTCCAATGTTGCCAGCCAGCTTCAGTGGGACGGGGGGTTCTCTAACCAAAACGCGAAGGCCAAACCAAAAACAGGCGCCACTTAATTTTTTTTGTAAAAGGAAACGCGTGAAAAATTAAGAAAACACGTTACACTTTTATTAATAGAAGCACAGAACAAATAAAATAAAATCAACGCAAGTCGAACGATTTAAATAAACAACAAGGCCATAAACATAATACGACATTACCTAACTTTTCGGATCCGAAATCGCTACAAAACTACTTTAAAATGACGCACAATGGTAATCGTCTATTCTAGCGGTAAAGAATCCGCGGTGTGCGCTTGATGCGCGTTATTCGGAGAATCCTCCGCTAATCGAAACTTAATTTCGCGAGTGTACGCGAACACGTGCACAAATGCGGCTACATTCAATCCACCGAGAGCCGAAGAAAATTACATTAGTCAATCGAAACATATGACCTGCTAAATAGCGTCGTTACGTCCGTCTAGGGGCGTCTCCGTAGACGTCGGCTTCTCCCCGGGTGGATGCGTCGCTTTGCAGTCGCACAGGGCCACGAGATGCTGGAGTTCGGGCCAATCCCAGATCAACAATAGGAGGTTGGTCTTACTTGAAATCAGCCGAAAGCTGGTCGAAAACAGTAGTCAAACGAAAGGTCAATGCCGTAACCTAGGGGGTCGGCAAAATCGTAACCAAAAGCCTATAAACGAAGGAAGAGAAAAACGAATGTCAGAGTCAGGTCGAGAGAAAAGAGCATCCTGCAGAACTTACCCAGTCGCAAAACTGGGCTGTCACAAGCTGCGGGGTAACTGCAGCTTTCGTGTCCTCAAATGAACTTAGAAGTCCGGCATAAAGCCGTATCAATCACTTTCACCTCCTCGATGAAGCGAACACAGACAGACAGACAGATTCGTACTGAGACAATGACGCTACCCCCGACCGGTGGAAGAGAAAAAAACTACTAAAGAGAGAGATATATTCGAATATGCCAATGACAGATTTTAAGTCTCAACATAAGCCAATCAAGATAAAGGGCACAGGTTACTAGCATCGACGACAATTTCCGGTCCTAACCACATTCTTTAAGCGTGAACTCGTTCGACCGCTGATATACGCGTCTCCAAATAGGACCATGTAAATTGGACAATTAAAAATTACGCAGACTCAAACTTGACACCAAGCAAGGATGGGGTTAATTATTATAATATGTAATTATTCGGCTGGTCTGAAATTTTTTGTAAAAATATTTTAAAAAGAGAATGTTGAGTGAAATGCGTAGGCATGGAATGGCACATTCCTACGCCTAGTGGAGAAACAGAACAAAACGGGTTAAAATTAGATCGAATCGTTGAAATATGCATTATACAGGGTGTGCTCGCGCACGATCGAAAATAAATTGTAACAGTACATAGAGAAGAAATTTCCTTTCTATTCTCTACGCTGTTCCAAAACGGTATTATGTATCTTCAGTCGTGCTCTTTCGTGCTTACCGAAAAGAAAATCGAATGCGTAGAGATAGAGAGAAGCAATCGGCTCTTGCTGTTTTTCTATCCCTGTTGTATACAAATACGTTGATATATGTTTTCTCTTTTTCACTCTTCGTTGTTTTGTGAAGGTCCCGCCCGTTGTGTTTGCAATTGGCTAACGTAGATGCATTACCGGTCATTATTATTACAAACCAAATTAAGAGGTTAAACTAATAAATCTGCGAAAATTCAAAACATTAACCAGTTATTATTAATAATTTGCGTCTTTTGATGGTAAAAGTAATAAGCTTCACTATTTCAATATTGAACTTTTTATGTATTTCCTTTGCCTTTCCTCAAGAAGAAATAATATTTTGTTGTTGTTTTATTAGTTTAAATATTTTATTTAAAAATTATAGTAACAATCTAACAATCAATATTGATCGGCAATTCAGAAAAGTAGTATATGCCGGCGTTTCGCTGTACATTTAGCAGCTTCTTCGGGATAAATAATTGTATTATTTATCGTGATATATTTTTTACAATTTATTTACAGGGTGCGGCAAAATAACTCGGAAAACGCTTTTCATCATATTTTTATTTAAACAACGAAATTTAAAAATTAACAGTGAACACTCAATAATATAGGACCTTTGTAACAATACTCTCAGCCAGTTTCGAAATGTCTGCCCTCAGCCTCGATACAGAACTGAAAACGTCTCTTGAAATTTTCGACCACGCGTCGTACCTCATCCACGGATATTCGGTCCCATTCCCGGAACAGACATTCCTTCCACGACTCCAAACTTTTGTGGCGCTTAGCACAAGCCCTGGCCTCCAAAATCGACCACACGCTGTAACCCATTGAGTTTAGATCAGGCGAGTAAGGCGGCCATTCTTGTAACGTGATGAAGTCTGGAAAATGGGTCCTGCACCACTCCTGAGTCGTTATCGGCTTGTGAACCGGGGCAGAATCCTGCTGGAACGTCCATTCCGCATCGCCGAAGTGCTGCTGGGCCTATGGAAGTATTACGGCCTCGAGTATGTCGCATCGGTACACTTCTTGGTTGATTTTGACCCTCTGATTCACGAAAACCAGAGGTGTCTTGCCGCTGGCGCAAATTCCACTCCGTACCATGCTGGACTGCAGATTTTGGTGATGTTCGACGATGGTGGAGGTACCGGGAGCCTTTGCAGACCAAATCCTGTCGTTTTGACGTTTGTGCGCTAGTTCCA
Organism: Dorcus hopei; assembly: GCA_033060865.1. NCBI lineage: Eukaryota > Metazoa > Arthropoda > Insecta > Coleoptera > Lucanidae > Dorcus > Dorcus hopei. The sequence continues at coordinate 37,611,371 of CM065422.1, forward strand.
CTGTGAACAACTTCTCGTTCGTGAAGACGATCCATTGCCAACGCATACCTGCGGTCCGTCGCTGGAGTTGACGGCATCTTTGGGGTCGTACGCGCTTGTTCTCGACCGTGAGGAGCTGAACTTTTTGGAGCTTGTACGGCTTGAGGTTGAGCTCATCTCTCGCTATTCGCCGCACTGATCGGTCATTGATACCTGTCTCAAGGGCAATTTTCTTCATGGACACCATCAGATTTCGCTGGACTCTGATGATCTAAGGGTTAGCGGGGGTGTTGACAGTCCTCTTCCGGGACGGTCGCCTTTGTGACCAAGCTCGTGGAAACGCTTAATCGCATCAGACACGGTTTGGCGAGAAACCTTGAGCAATCGAACAATTTCACATTGACGATAACCTTCTCAAAACAGCTCCAAAATAGCAGACGTTTATTTGACATTTTAAAAAACATTAAAATGACTTAAAACTGATGTTTTTAGGTGAAATCGCACGAATAGTAGCAATGCCCACTGAATAATAGGCCTGCTCAAAGCAGTGGGAGAATACCCCGAGAACTTGAGACAATGTCGCGCACGCCCTTAACTGGCATGTTATTTATCTAATGCCGAATATGTAATGCGGAGTCAGAGTTGATCATAAATTTATTATTGTAAAATTAAATATATTCATAAAACTAATTCCAACATGTTAAAATATATACAATGCACATGTGAGGAATATAATTATGTAAACTCACGAGCACGAGTTTAAAAATAATGTACTTAATTATTTTTGTTGTTTCCAATATCCTTAAATTAAAAAAAGAAATAAATCATTTGAAACAATTGGAAATATGAACGATATAGCAGAGTTAGCTGAAGTACATACAATACAAAATAGTTCTAACTACTATTGTCTAGGAGTCGCAGCGAGGACTACTATAATTCTTAAAAAAAGAAAATTTTTAATAATGTTAAAAAATAAGTTCTCTTTAAATACGAGATGTAATAATAATACATAATTAAAACAGATGAGTTACTTTCACACTGCGGTACTGAACATGAAGTGACCATTTTAAATTAATCAGTAAGCGCATTTACGTACGCGATAACAGTTCAACGGCGAGACGCGTACTGACCGAGTCCCCCGAAAATCTTGGAGTCCCCCGAAATCTCGATGTTCCCCACTATCTAACATCGGCCTATGTGAAGTGGGCGTTGATAGTAGCGTAAATTGTCTTTCTGCCGATAACTCACGAGAGTACACGAACGCTTTTAGAGAATAGGATACATAATGCATATTTCTTCCAGAAATAATACAAAACGACGATTGTCAATTGTAAGGTGTTCGTTTAATACATATAATAAAATCAGCTTTCGTCTGAAAAACATTATATTAGTTGAGCAATGCTCTTAATTTATTTGCTTAGTACCTTTTATTCATTACATACACTACAAAATCGCATATATTAAAACGCTTTTCATTTTTTAATTGTCTACTAACAGAAGTGTTGTAGTGTGACATAACCTCCTTTATTAACGCTTGAACTACTGGTTTAATTCTTTCGTTTTCTTGACGAATGAATTAATGACGTCAGCTTTGGTAAGGTTTGAACCAAAAAACGAACCAGTCCAAAATAGTTCAATGTATCATCAATGTAATGTTGCAGTGTGACTTCTAACCAATATAATCTTTCATCTGTGACATCAACATATGGTGCAACACTGCTGTTCAAAGAATGAATATATTGTGTTCGGTTTGAAATATTAGGTTTGTTCGTGCAGCAGCTTCTGACTAGTCCAAACTGTCAGAAGCATGCGGTGAATATATTTGACAGTTTCAAACTAGTCAGAAATGCTGTACGAACAGACTTATTGTGTACTTGAAAGAAGTGGTACATATTCTCCATATAATGAATAAAATTTAATTTAGTTTAAATAGAACCAAGATCGTCTAAAAGCTAATTTCATACAAGAGGATATTGTAAAAGAAAATTCCCAATTTTCAAGCGAGACAACTTACCAGTCATATTTTATTAGGAAATTAAATTTCACCATTTCAATGGATCATTTCTATCATCTCTAATCGATGAAAACATTCTCCTACGTCTTGATCTCAACGAGGCAACTGCACTTCTGATCACCGCCTTCCTGCAGAATTCAACCTTGCTTCTTTATTTTCCGGACTACTGGATACGCATTTAATTGTAAGTTACTTAGTTAAGATTAATTTTAAGCCATCCTCCATCTCATTCATTTTCATTTAGATTAAGTTCTGAGCATTCTATAGTATTTAATTAATTAAGATTTTTTGATTCACTTGCTGAGTTCTTGATTTGCTAAAACAAACTTTTGAATTGCATTAAAAGAAGTAGAATGCTAAAATGTTTCTCCTTTACTTCCCTCTACATCCTCTTACTTCTACGAGCTGCAAGAACCCTAGCCTGGCTTCCGGAAGGCTCATGGAGCAGAGCTTACCCCAGCAGTTAAAAGAATCACAGTACCGACACCCTTTACTACGCAGCCCACAACGCCCAGAATTAAATTCTTTCAACACAAGGTGTGAAGGTCGTGATAGTATCCAGTGCTGTTTACGGCTGCGTGATGCATAGATATAACGAGTTTTATTTAAAAGAATGTTTTTGTCTTTTTTTTTCAAATTATATCGTATGGTCAAAAATACAGAAATAACAAAATAAAATGTGATAAAGTTGATCAAAATATTCTTGCTATACCGAAGAAATAATGTTTGCAGCGCCGTAATTCGATCGGTGCCACACGCAACATCGAAGCGCCTATGCATTCGGGCTTGAGAGTTGGAGTCTTTAGTTATAACATAAAATGTAGAATCTCGTATGATGTATCAAACATAAAATTGGTCTGTTAAAGGCTCTGTTATGTTAATCTGCGTTTCATCTGTTAAAATAGAAAAAAGGTTTAGTACAGACTAAAACGAGATAGACTTACGAAGAAAACTAAAAGTGCAACAAGGAAGGCGAACGACCTGCACAACAAGTGCGTGCGCTACGCTTCAGATGACGGCAAACGTCAAAATCTGCCTGAATTGCGAATTTCTATTTTATCAGTGTTAATAAATAATGAAATGTTAATATTGCATCCTCGCATTACTAAAGATTTCGTTTTTCAATTATTATTGTGAATGTGTCGCGCAGTTAAAATGAAAAAAGCATAATCAGGAAAAACTGGGCTTGAAAACGAGGTATCGAATAAATACTTCCTCTCGAAGTTCAAACGGATTACCTATTTGTATCTCTTAGGCCCAGTTTTACAATCGTGGAATAAGGACGGAATAACTGTTCGCTTAATATCCTTACGTTCCTCCATATCTACGCCACATCTACGTCACGTTATTCTAAGAATAATGCTTATCCGACGATTGTAAACTCGGTCCTAATATGTGTACCTTTGAATATTTTGTCGAAATCTAAAAGTAGATTGCCATTAATACTCTGAGGCTATTCCTGAAAAGTATGGACTAGTAAATTATTGCTGCAAGCTAATTACAATTTTAATTATTAGTAAGGTCTTTTTCTTTGAGGAACACAATTTTACAGCACAAGACTTTAAAAAGAAAAGGAATAATAATAAAAATAATAATAATTTATATTACAAAATCTTTTAAGCGGACACTAAATCGCGTACTATACACTTAACGTTTCGCAGTCGTTCGATAGCTTCGTCAGAAGTGAAAAATATTTTTCACTTCTGTGTATAGTGCGCGATTTAGTGTCCGCTTAAAAGATTTTGTGATACAAATTTCATCGGACAAGAACCAACTGTAAATAATAATTTACTAGTCCATACTTTTGAGGAACAGGCCCCTGGAAAGCAGGGGAAGTTATAGTAATTGTTTTAATTGATCTTTATCTTTCATTTAAGATTTCCAGTTGTTGCAATAAGTTTAGATGTAATAAATCACCCAAAATTGGTTCCATTTAAGCTGTGATATCACCAATCAAATTAATTACTTCTTAATGCGAAATCCTTCAGTAGGACGCGTTTTAACATCCATGTTAACGGCATAACAGGACCTCCACTCTAGAAATTATTTTAACATGGCCAAATAACATATTATTTATTTATTTATTTATTTAACATTAAGGGATGTAAACAGGACAAACCCAGAAACAACATCCACTACGTTATTTACAAGTACATATGTCTAATGCGCAAGTAGTGTGCAGAAAAAGTAAAAATAAATCGATAATAGTAAAATTAATTATTACAGAATATATCTTAAATAATGATAATACATTAGTGTTCAGTGTAAATTTTTCTTATGGCGACTTTATATTTCTGGAGATCCGTTGAAAACATATCAAAATCCGTGGTTAAACAAGCATAATTAAAAGTTCTTGAAAAGCGAGGAATAGCAAAATTATAGTGAGAATTTCAGTGGCAAGTTGACTGAGATAAAAGTGCGAAGTGCCGAGTAGGATAAATTGGAACATTTAACCCGAACAATGCTAGTAAATCAGGACAATCAAATAGATTATTTAATATTTTGAAAACAGTACTAAGTCATTCATAACACGTCTATTCTTAAGAAGGAGAAAAATTAAAATGTTCACATAAACTATTGTAGTCTGTAAATGTGCATGAGAATTTATTAGCCATATAATACAAAAAATCTTTTCTGAATTCTCTCTATTCTGTCAATGTAAATATTATATTGCGGATTCCAGACTGTAGTACAAAATTAATTATGTACTGTTAACGTATGCATAGTACAACATAGTGATGGCTTTTATATTAGAAAAATTCCTGGATGTTCTAATTAGGAAACCAAGCATTTTGTTAGCTTTCAGTGTAATACTGTCAATGTGCTTATCGAAAAGAATCTTGTTATCAAATATAACTCCAAGATCTCTAACAGAAGTAACTTTCTGTATACAACCATTAGAAATAAAATAATCATAAACAGTAATCGTTTTCTTAAGGGTAAAGCTGATATGGTGACATTTATCTAAGTTGATGTATAACATATTAAGTTTGCAATATTCATTTAAACGTGTCAGATCTTCTTGTATTAACTTTACAATCAGTTATATCAGAAACGACACGATACATTTTAAGTCATCTGTATATAATAAAAATTTGCAATGTTTAAAACATGAATAAATATCGTTTATATAAATGTTGAATAAAAGGGGGCCCAAATGTGACCCCCTGAGGAACTCCGGATGTTGCAACGACACATTGCGAAATATTGTTGCTAATTTTAACAAATTGAGATCGATTGCTTACGTATGATGTCAACCACTGAAGCAGAGTGCTATGAATACCCACTGCAGCAAGTTTAGTCATTAACACTGACAAATTGATTTTATCAAAGGCCTTGCTGCTGAAGTCGGTATACAGAGCATCAACTTGTTGATTATTATCGAGAGCGGATAAAATATCATATACAGTAGTAAATTGATTCAACAGACCTACCCTGAAAACCATGTTGTTGAGGTATAATAATGTTTTTAACTACTGAAAAGATATGATCGTATATAAGAGACTCAAAATCTTTGCTACCGCAGAGAGTATCGATATCGGTCGATAATTACTCACCTCATTTCTAGCGCCTGATTTGTAAATAGGAATAATGTGAGCTATCTTCCAAACTGATGGAAAATTCCGGTTTAAAGACATCGCAAATAAAATACTCAGCGGAGTACATAAGGTGGTAGAACATTTCTTTAAAAAACAGATTAGGAATGCCATCGGGGCCAGCACCTTTACAAGTATCAAGAGAAATTAATTTTTTGCTGACTAATTCAGGCGTGATGTCAGGAGCTAATATGTTTACAACGGAAGAATTATTTGTTAAAATATTTTGATTATGTGCAGTAGGTTTTGCAAAAACTGAAGCAAAATATTTAGAAAAAAGATTAACGACCTCGATGGGTGTTGTAGCAGTTTTGCCATTATACGTAACATTGTTCGAGATACCAGAGCTTCTCCTTTTTTGAGAAACAAAGTGCCAAAGTTTTTTAGGGTTACTAGTTATTCCGTTTTGAACTTTGTTTAGATATATATCATAATCACATTTAATTAGATATTTTGATCTACCCCTTAGTAGTTTAAAAGTTAGATAGTCAAGCGGATTATTGTAAGTTTTCCAACGTCGATGAAATTTTAATTTTTCCTTTACAACAGTTATAGTAGATTTGGAATACCAGTCAGGAAACCGATTACTATTAAATTTCTTTAGTGGAATATATTTGTCTATTTTAGTTCTTATAAGTGAATAAAATTTTGAAACCGCATCTTCTAAGTTCAGACCATCAAACACATTATCCCAGTCAACATTCGCTAATTCAGAATTTAACATATGATAATCTCCTTTACAAAATAAATGTACATTGACCGTTTCCAAAGGTATCATTTTAGGACTAAGTAAATTCACAAATACAATTATGGATGGATGGTAATTGTCCTCAGTAACAAGAGGCGCATCACATTTACAAATGTCCATAATAAACGGCTGATTAATTAAAACAAGATCAAGCATTTTGTCATGTGCATTCAACACCCATTAGATTGCATAAGGTCACAAAAGATAAAACATCAATAAAATGAGATGATCTGTCATCATGACTCAATGGTATCATACGACCATTATCTGGTGACCATACTATGTCCGGAAGATTGAAAATCACCACAGACAATAAAAATATCATTTGATGCTGATTAACAATATTTTCTAAATTATTAATAAATCGGGACAAAGAAGCATCATCTCTAGGAGGAATATATACGCAACATAAATTAATTTTATATTTCCGACCGTTCGTCGCACTGGCGGAAATCGTTACCCACACATCTTCAATATCACTTTGCCATTCAAGATGATGACAAGAAGGATATTTATTGGTGAACTACAATTAGGACTCCACCTCCCTCGCGTTTGGTTGATGAGCTAGTACTACGATCTCTTCTATATACACAAAATTCGTCACCAAATAATCAGAGTCATACACACTATCGTTAAGCCACGTCTCAGTTAGACAAACTAAATCATAATCAATCGATTAAACTTAAGTAGAAATTTTAGTCTTACTACGTAAAACCCTGTAATGTTTTGGTAATAAATTGACATTAAATCCATAAGGCAAATTATTTAACTTTCAGCAAGTCCTTTTCATCCTTAATTACGATGACCTTTGAACGATCATCTTTTCGAATGTGGATAGTACAATTCTTTATCCAGACGTATTTGTAATTGGCTTTTGTGCAGTATTTTATTATGCAGAGAGAGATGTTCATTAATAAAAAGTTTATTTGATACGTCGTCTATAGAGATACCAGCGGAGGCGTTCCCAGTTGCCAGTTTATGTCTCTTTGCAGCAGCCAAAATTTCTTCTTTTTTTTGCCTGGAAATCAATTTAACAATGATGTTTTTTGGTTTAGCTTCATCACGAGTGGACACGCGGTGAGCCGTATCAACATCAGATGTAGATAAATGAACATCGAGAGCAGTAGAAATCATCTTGATTATATTATAGATATTTTCATTTTCTTTAGTGGGCACACCCTGAATTTCTAGATTGTTCATTCTGCTATATTGCTCCATTTCATCCAAGCGTGTTTTCAAATAATCAGTTTCCTCCTTCTGGCGCCTGTTCTCTGAAGTAAGATGATCAATTTGTTTAGTTTTATTTATCAGGTCAGCCAAATTTTTTTCAAAATCACTGATTTTACCACTACAGAAATTTACTGAGAGTAAGAGTTGCTCATATTTGGAGTTAATACTGGAAACTTGTGATTGTATATTGGTAACCACTTGGTAAATAGCCCCCAAGTCTACATTTCTAGATTCATTATCAACTCCCGGAGAATCCGAGTTTTCCAGGACTTCCTCATCGATCACCGTCTGAGATACGTTAACGGCATTTCTACATCGCGGGCATTTCCAATAAGATCCGGGTACATTTAAAGCAGGCAAATTGCCGGCTGAAATGTTTACACATTTGGCATGGTAAAAAGATTGGCATTGACCCGAACATTGTAGGCCCGGTGACTTTTTGCTAACGCGCTGAGTACACAAACAACAGATAGAGTTCATAGCGAATGGTGAGGAATTACACTTCACTTACAAATTACCAGCGACTCAAACAACGAATCGGTCCGATAGATAGTTCAACTTATTCACTGACACACTGCTCAACGTTGAGTATAACAACAAAAATTATACAGTAGAAATATCTTGCAAAAATTACACTTTTAAAACGAGCAATTGAAAACACGTCTGCGTGCCGACAGACGTGCCACAACATGTGTAATAACATATAACATGACAAGAAGATACATACTTCCGATGTGTTAACATAACATGGAAGAGTCCACAACATGCATGTTAAGATAACATGGAGCGATACATCATAGGACTGATTACACTGAGAAAAATAGAACCAAAGAGTACGTTTGTATTAATAAGAATTCCGAACATTTTATTCGGATTCGCGTTAAAAACCGACTCAGCGTACTACTGCAAAATTAACACTATGTAGTTTGTTATTTAGAGTATCATTTCCTGTCATAATAAAATTACCGGAATAATTAACAAAAAGTCAGACATGACATTTTATTACTAAATTTATTCAGCATAATATTTCATTATGGTTTATTATTTTAACAATACGTATTATGTAGAATGATAATTTTACATTCTTAAACTTAAACAGTTTCAGTGTGCCAAGAATCATGATTAATTTAGAGTAAGATGGCTCTTATAACATGACAGTATTATACTTTTACATTATACTTTTATTTTATCGATAGGAGTGATGTTTTACCAAGATCGCAAAATTCCATTTTTCTCAGTGTATTTATAGATTTAACAAATGTTAGTCACATTCTAATTGATGCTTAAGTCACCTTAAGTACTGTGCTTAAGTTGAAGTTTAAATGTCAATCAGAATGTATTGACATTATACTGGCCATCCGTAAATGTCACAACTTAAATTTAAGCTCTGCTTAAAAAGTTGGTGTATCCGGGCATAAGGCCTATATTCATAGTCAATTCTTATACTTAAGAAAATTCTAAGCAATATCTTGTTACGGTTGAAAAATCCATTCAAGTTATTTATAATAATTTTCGGAACACCCTGTATCATCGTGGGAACTTTTAACGTTCACACGGCCTACGTGCCGATCGTCGCATTGCACCATATTTCACAACATAGCGTGATGTTAACTATCCGCTGTTACTTCAGGCATTCTACATAGCTCCATCTCACTTAGTTTCCGGGGTAAATCTGTCTCGATCGTAACGACTTCTGTCTGAACCGGCGTTGGGGGAAGAACGCGACATGCATCCGCAGCCAGTCTCATATCGCAAGCTCTCCCGTTCGCATCGTCCATTTTGTGCGTGTGTGAGTACAGCTTCTTTGTGCCCCTTTCACTGATTTTTGTGAAGGAGTCAGAACCGGGTTATCCCGAGATTTGTTATTATCGTACGAGGAGAGAATTTTAAGCTTGCTAAACAGCTTTCCAAGCCTGTCGTCGAAATACGAAACAGGTATGTCTTGCGACTTTGTTCTGACTGCGAAGAAACGTAACGCATATTTTCTTCCATTGGGCTTTTAGTACCAGTAGAGGCTTTCTGTTGAAGCTTAAGTTTGAGACATTAGCCCCAGTTCAATTCAGCTGGCGGGGGTAATTCTATTTGGGTGAGAAATATCGTCGTCCCCTTGGGTGCAGGAGAAGCCCGGAGTTGGCTTCGTCAACGAATTGAGGCCCGCCACCTGGCCCTCCCCGTCGTTGAGAATAGGCTCGCCCTGCAAAACTACGTCATTTCTGGCGGTTTTCCCGCTTACCGCAACATTGGCCCACTTTGCTAACCACCGCGGGAGGACGCTCCGATCTGTTGACGTTGAACAGCTGACTGACATTGACGCTGGATCTTAGGAGGCCAAGGTCGGAATAGCCCTTTTATTTTTTGTATTTGCGGGGTTCGTTTATTGTTACCTGAGTCTGAGTATCATTAATTGCGTTGTTCGTCTAAACCGTATGTGTAACCGAAGCACAGATCTGTGGTACGGATTTAATTTAACGTGTTACTTGCTTATTGATATTTATTGTTCGTGTTTGAGTTATAGTTATTTAAAGTTTGAGCAAGCGAAATATAAACAAGTGTGCTCAGCTGGTGCATTTTATTTTAAATCATTTTTGCCCACCTTTTGCATTAGGGTTTCGTCGAACCCTCCCTTCTCCACGAGCTACGCCGAGCGGTGTGGAGACTTAAGACACTTCGAACAAAATTTGCAAACCTACAGGTAGGTAGCAATCTTGTAGATTCATAAGCCGTTTTCCCGTTAAGGGCCCCACAGACTTCGTTCAACTCGCGCGAATTGGACCGTGCGGACCAAATCGTGCGAAACAAGATTGTATGAAAGATCGATAAAACCGTACTGTTTTTTTCTCCACACACTAGGTGTTTAGCACGTTCGGACATGTCCGCGCGTTCTAATTCGCGCGATTTTGAATGAAGTCTGTGGGGCCCTTTAGCTCTGAATTTTGCGCATTAAACACAGTTGAGTTTTAAACCCATGAGGTTCGAGTACAAACATACGGGAACGTATTGTAAAGGTGTGACATACAACAAATTGAAAATGAATTTCAAAAATTGTTTAATTAAGCATTTTATTAAAATATTTGACACTAATTATTTTTCAATAATACGTATTTGTTTTCTAGTTATCTTGTAAACACCGTATCAGAGCAGAATTCAAGAGGGGGGAACATGTGTTTCGAGCACAAAAATAGTAGCTGGTTCTTGAGAGGGCAGGAGAAGGACATATTGAGTGCAAAATCTCAAGTTAAGAATTACCCTGTTTCGGAGAAATCTCAGTACGACACAGGATAGGTGAGCGAAAAATTCTTGTCCCCTTCGGGGTATGCTCAGATTTAGTCGCAGATGGGGTATTGAGACGTGACTTCTTTCATAAATATGATGTAGAAATCAAATTTTGAGAAGGAAATGTAGAACAATTAAATGAAGGTCAAATATTCACGCTTAATCAGGAGAATAAGTAATAATAAGGAACGCAAAGAAAAAAAAAATTGATATGAAAAAGAAAGAAATTTGGAAAGTGACGAGGAAAACGCAGAGAAGATAAAAAGGAAAAACAGGGAACTCAAAGGCAAGTAGAAGGAGCTCAAACTGTTCTGATGCAATGGGGAATCAAAATCCAGATCTGACGAAAGATTTTGAAGTCATACCAGTGTGTGGATATGATTTCGATGCTCCAATAGTTGTTTGTATAGCACACTGTGTTGCGGAAGACTTAAAATTTGACGTGGAATAGTAGTACAATTTAGAAAACGCTATAACCAAGTGGAAAAGTTGAAAAGACAACAAATCAGGACGGGTGGTGTTGCTGTGCTGTCGAAAGCCGAGGATCGCCGAAAATGTATTTATTATTTGGTAATCAAGGAAAAAATTTGTCAAAAACGCACCTTAGACTATTAAAGCAAGCGCTGGAAAAGCGATGGAAAAACAATGGTCGAAAGACCATTGTCTACGTAAAGGGGCGTTTATATTACATACATGTTTTGAAGACATTGAAAAACAAATCTATACAAAAATGTGGATTTGTCGCCTACAAATTACGATGAATATTTAGCACAAGTTTTCGACAAGTACTAGGAAAGGACCTCGTTTACACTTTCTGACTTGTTCGCTACATAGTTAGTATTTATGTATGTTCCATAAATCAACTTTTAATAACCAACGGTTTGGTTACGGTTAATGTTGGTTATTGAAAAAGCAGGTTATTTATGAAACGCTACGGTCATCATCGTTCACCTTGGAAATTTTATTCTCCGAAATAAACAACATAACCTTATTTTTTATTTGGAAAATTAGGGTGTTGGTGTTGTCTTTAGTCGCATTGTTATTATTTATCATAATACGTACTGGATTATGAATGTAAATAACTGTAAATCATATAGAGAAATTTTTGCGGAATCATTTTCAACATCTGATGAAAGTGAAAGCAATAGCAGAATTTGAATTTCCAAAAGATAAATGTTTTTGTAAAATAATTAATATCAAATATGTACTATTTCGCTATTCCAGACGACTCATTTATTGTTGATCTCAAAATTAGAAAAATGTGTGTTGCTTCACAGCTAAATAATCAGATAAAAAACCTAATTCTGCAGAACAATAAGCACACGTCAGTAATGTGGTAATACTCCCTAAAATTTATAAAGCTTCATTAATACTTAAATCTACGTATGGTTTTATGAGAAAAAGAATTATTTACTTTCAAATAGTCAATTTCTTATTAGTAGATACCATAGAGTAATGATATCTACATACTAGATACCTAGTTACAATTCGTAAATTGGCGGTTTTCGATTTAACCACAACTTACTACATTTCTGTTATGGTTACTTTGGTTATGACCACGAGTTACCGTTTTCAGGAAACCGCGTTTCATAAATAGATACATTGCAGGAACATATTATTTATGGAACGCAAAACCGAAACCACGGTTAAAATAGTTGATTTACGGAACATAATCTTAATAATAAAAAAATTTCACAAAATATCAGCTCGCTTGACAATTGAAAACAGCTGACTATACTGCACATGCGCAAGTACCTTTGTATGGTCTGTGATCGCTCTGTTTTCCATTAATTTGGAATACAAATCCACATTATAAAACATGTCGGAAACATGTCAAATACAAGAAAAGTCTAGCACTTGTATGAGATAAATTTTGATTTGTTCCAAACTTTTCAACCGACATGTACCCTACACATGTATACTTCAAACATGTATGTAGTGTAAACGCCCCTTTATAAAACATTTTGGAAACATGTCAAATACAAGAAAAGTCTAGCACTTGTATGAGATAAATTTTAGATTTGCTCCAAACTTTTCAATCGACATGCAGGGTACATGTATATTTCAAACATATATGTAGTGTAGACGCCTCTTAACAAGGTTAAGAAACTTGCAATGCTAAAGTTAGACTTTATCGACTTAATTGTGCCAAAATTCAGAAAATTATTGAAGGTGAGGTTCAGAGGAATACAAATTGAGATTTTGGTTTACACTTTGGAATTTAAGGGATTTCCAAAATCAAGGAGTAAGAAAAGTATGTCGAAAGAAAGTACAGCTGAATTCAAAAAAATCGGGAAATGTCAAAATAAATCGATACGTTTTTTTCAATATTTTCATAGTGTGAAAATGGATTTATTAAAAATAGGTTAGAATTATTTGACGGTATGTCAGTTCATAGGTAAATAGGTTAATTTTTTTTAAAGATAGGTATGTATTGTCAAGTAGACAATTAACTGACAAATGGAACCAAATTTACAACTGGAAAAAAATCATTTCCCGTTTTTTTTTGAATTCAGCTGTAAGATAAGAAATTAAAGAGGGTGAAATCGGAGAAAGCAAAGTTGCCATCTTCATAACCAATGGCGAAGGGTAACGCGAATGAAATAGTTGGTAGCTACCCAATTTGCATAAAGGAGTCCATCGATAGTCTTCTGAGATGTCAATATGTTTGTGAAGTCGAAGAGGGTCTGATCAACCCTGACTGACAGAAATTTTAATTTACGGAATAGCTGTAGCAAGATCTATTTCTAATGGTTCAGCCACACTAACGGCAAATGTGCTGCCTAACGTCATTTTTAACGTCTAATTTGCCATTAATCAGTCGCTACACATACAATTATTGTCAAGTTAGACGTGAAAAATCACGTTAGGCAGCACATTAGACGCAGCGTGGCTCCGACAACGATAGTGTAGCGACGGATTATTGGCATATATGGCACTAATTTTGTAACGGCATTGAGAATGGCATTGCGCGCTAGACGATAGCTGGGCTGGCGGTTTTTGATACACATCAAACGGATTGCCGGCGAACGTATCGCATAGTTGTTGCCATAGATAAAGAAAGATATATGTGAGGAAGACAGAACATATATTTTTGCACGAAAACAGCGACATCTCGTGTTTTTAGTCACGTACTATCTTAGTTTTGATTGCAGGTTTCTTTCATTATTTCAAGTACTAATTTAAAATATAATTTTTGAATGTTAGGAAACGGAAAATGCTAAAATATTTTAATAGAACTCCTGTGATATTTGACATTTAAGATAAAATTGCCAATATTCAAGTAAAATACCACTACTGCGGCTACTTCGGAGCGAAATGTGGGACAAATAATGACGTTAACTACCAATGTAAAACTTAGCGCATTAATTTTTCTCTCATTAATTGTCGCGTTCTTGTCCGTTAGAATGCCGTTAGACGTTAACGCAGATGTGCCCGAAGCATAAGACTAAACCGAAAATTCCTATTTGCATTTTGAACTTAATTGGGGGGTGCGCAACTTACAAATATGTATGAGAGAAATATTAGAAGGCGTTAAAATTTAGAACGAAAGAAGCATCGTTTGGTCCGATGATTAAAATTTGCGTTCGGGGGTATTGCGGTTGCAAAGTACAGCTGCGGAATCATAAAGCGGAACAAGTCTTATTATTATTATTACTATTATTATTAAGTATATTATTATTAAGTATATTATTATTATTATTATATGACGACAGGTATTCAAATTTTGATAAGTGTATGTTGAGTTTGGGAAGATGCAGGGACTTTGATAAAGAATAAATTTTTTTGAGAAATCAATAATAAAAAAATTTCCCGTATGGCCCGACTTATCTGGCGATATCTGTATATCTAAAGCAATAAATACCTTTCTCTATTTTTTTCCAATTACAAATCTTTGAAGTTTTCGTCTAAAATTATTTGAAATTTAAAATTAAGTTTTGATATGTGAAATTTTGTGAAAAGTTCAAAAATTGAAAAATTCAATTTCAAAAAATTGAAAAATTCAATTTCAAAAAATTGAAAAATTCAATTTTTGCGGAAGCTAAAGAAAAAAACCTTATTTTCTGACCTTAGGATTGTTCAGTAAGCTAAAACTAATGCACAGTAAAAAGAATCTCGTTGAAATCTTGATTAATTTCCAAGAAATTACAATTTTAGGATTTTGGCAATTTCGAAAAACGCTATTTTCTAACTAAGTAAGAATCACTCGGTATATCTAATAAGGGCTAAATAAGTTTTCAGAGAAGCACAAACTATTGCCGTAAAAAGTCTTTTCGAAAAATCAAAAATAAAAGTTTTTCCCATTTGATGCCGACTTTTTGGCGAGCACTGTGTGATTACTAGAATTTAGAAGATAACGTCAGTTTTTTACTATTTTTAAGTAATATATTATATTATATTATCTTTAAATTTTACTTGAAGGTTAAAAAAATTATTATAAAATGTTCTACTGAGGATGTCGACTAGGCGAAACCGGTCTAGAAAGAATTGATTAAATATTTTGTAGTAAAAGACTTATCATTTTTCATATTTAATTAAACTACAAAACAGCATGGAGTAGGTACATAATAGTATATTATTTTACAAGTTTCACAAGAAGGCTTATTGTAACACGAGTGGGGTTAGGGTACGACGAGCGAAGCGAAGCAAGCTCGGAGTGCCCTAACAGAACGAGTGGTACAATGCCTCTTGTGAAACGTATAAAATATAGTATTTTCTCTACTTTGCGTCACTTATGGAACAAAAATATGAAAAATATTGTTAAAAATCGGATCTCCTTAGTATATGGGGAATTTTAGTTGTAATGCGTGGCAACACTGACAACCCTTCGTTTTCACAGATTTATCAAGTAGCCAGATTCCCTGTAGAGAAAGAGGAATTGATATTAACTTAAGAGTGAGATGATAAATACACCCATTTAAAAAGCATTGCACATCCTATGTCACGTGACATAGGCTTCTAGTGACATCCTTGTCGGATACATGAGCCAAAATTACTCACAGATATTAGCTATTTCACTCACATGCTGATATCAATCGAGAATGCAGGAAACATAACACTGTCTATCTACCCTGTACCAGATCATTGCTTCGTTTTAAATAAAAATCGCATTGACGAGTTATTAATTTTTCTTATCCAGCTTCATTGTGAGTACTCTGTTAAATAACAAATAAATAATGAATTATTTTGTAAAATCTATTAAATATTTTCAATTAAAAATTGACTAAAATTTCCCCAAAAACAGTTTCACAATGAGCTTCATTGTGAAACTATTTTTGGTGCCACAACGAGTTCGTTGTGAACGCAAAGTAGAAAAATAAATTTGTTATACTATTTTCATTGGACAATAATCTACTTTAATCATATAAATTTAAGTAAACATTTACTAGTAAATTTTAAGGAAAAGTAATTGATTAATTTTTATGCATCAAGTTCATTATTAAGGGAGTTAACTGTGAGTGACTTCACAGGATATTTTGACTTACGATGTCCTGAGAATGTTAATTCCATCACGATTCAAATGTTTGATTAATGTTCAACAAGCAAACTTTCTACTGTTTAGTATAAATAAGCAAGATGAGAAGTGAGAAAGCGAAGCTACGCAGTAGTGGGCGTCAAATTAGATAGTTACGGTACTGAATTGCTGGGGAAATGGAATAGAATCGTGAACGTCATATCTACACAATCCCATATAAAACTTACCACTCATAGCCATAGGTTCAGTTTAAGTGTGTCGTGAGATAAGTGGGTGTAAGTTTAGCAGGCAAACATAAACGTAGTCGAAAATGTGCGGTAAGTAAAGAAACTCGGCCTTCAAAATACATAACCTATATTTTATTCTTCACTTCACGTCTAAGCTATTTTTCATTATTTATCAAATAATATTTAAAATTGCACCGTGCAATTTGCACGTTCTCTTTCGGCATATTGTGATGTTAACTGCAGTTTTTACTACTTATTGCCTGCAAAATTGCATCACAGCTGGTAGTTCTTACCTACATTTTTATGTTATTCCGAAAAGTGAAAGTAACAATAACAATTCCTTGAAGTTTTTTAATGTGAAAATGTCAATGATATGCACTCTACTACCTCGTAAAATAACATTAAACAAATTTTATTTGTCTTTTATTTAGCGCTTTAATTATATACAGGGTGAGTTTTTTTTTTTCGATGTTTAGTACGGGGATCTCTGGAAACAGCAGAGCTAGAGAGATGGTTAAATGGGGAAAGATTTGTAGTTTTAGGAGCCAAGTTTAATGCAGCTTCTGTTTTTTCTTAAAGTTCATGGCTGGCTAGATATTTGGAAAGAACTGATTTTTTTATAAATCAGTTAAATGCATACATTCTTGATTTTAGAGAAAAGTTGCAAAGACAAAAGTTGTACAGAATTATGTCCTTAATTAAACAGTCGAACTAAATTTTCCTTATAGTTCTTATTTTCCAGTTATGACATAAACATCAGTTTTTTTAATGGAAACCATAGTAGGCAATGAATGAAAAAATTGCCTTTTTTACCTTTCTAACGATATAATATTTACAGTTGGTTCTTGTCCGATGAAATTTAATGAAAATTAATTTTCACTTCTGACGAAGCAGTCGAACGACTGCGAAACGTAAAGTGTATAGTTGCGCGATTTAGTGTCCGCTTAGAAGATTTTATGATAACGATATAATATTCGAAATGGTTATTTAAACAACGACGGAGATACGGCAGTTTTTGTCTTTCGAAATTGTTAATATGATTGGCCATGGAAGCAGAAGTTTATTGACAAATGCAAATTATAAATGGTGAGCAAATAAAAATCAAACTAGAATAGGCGGTGCAAAGAAAATGTACGTCTGTGATTAAATAAAAAGTCAATAAATTTGACAGTCCATGAATGTATTACATTAATTAATTCAGTTAATCACAGACATTGCACCGCCTACTCTAATCTGATTTTTAATTGTTCACTTTTCATTACTTTGACGTTTTGTTCGTAGTTTGTTTTTTACGTACGTTTCAGAATCAAAACTCTAATACCAACAATGGTTCAATATTTCAATAGCCTCCTAGAAGAACCTTCAACCTTTGCATATCATTTATTTACGATTGAGAAAACTTCAGTATCGACTGTACCTGGATACAATAAGTTATGAAACTTCTACGTTTAGAAATCGAAACTACATAAAATTCTGTACTAAATGGAGCTGGGAAGATTTAATATTTATTAAAATTGCAAAAGATATAAACCTTTCAAATCTGTTATATGTAGGTAATAACAAACAATGTTAAAACTAATTTTTGTATCTAACGGCTTTTCACTTGCCTCTATGTGGCTGACATTGCCATCAAATGTTTAATATGCAGTTTTGAAACTGTATTGTGAGGCATGATTTTTCAAAATGTTTTCAAGTTAGAAATATCAGGTGGCCGGTATTACCCGAGGGACCGCTATTCACCTACCCTCATGAATTTGAATGTTTTTTTTTAGTTCTCAACGGGTCAATTAACTTACCCCCACCCCCCAGTAACGTTTCAAAGTTTTCTTGCCCCAAATGATTTCACCCTTATGCACCACCGAAAAAAATTTTTGCACCCCTTCAAGAGAGAAACTGCAGGCAAATTTCACTGGGGGGGACCAAGTTAACACTGAAAATTTTCGAAGTTCCTTTGGTGCACCTTGTTGTACCCCTTATGCATCACCTTTTTTAACTTTTGCACCGCTCAGATAGCTGAGAGAATTAATAAAATAGAAAGTTGAGTTGCGCCCCCCAAATTTCACTGGGAGGGACCAAGTTAACACTGAAAATTTTCGAAGCTTTTTGGTGCACATTGTACCCTTTATACACTCTTATGCACCACCTTTTTTTAACTTTTACACCGCTCAAATAGCTGAGAAAAAAATAGAAAGTTAGCTAGCTGACCGCAGTAAAATTTTTCAAGTTTTTTGTTGCACCTTGTTGCACCGCTTATGCACCACCATTATTAACTTTTGTACCGGTCAGATAGCTGGGAAAAGTAAAATAAAATAGAAACTTAACTCTCCAGTGATTTTTTTTATCGAGAGAGAATAAAATAGCGACTTTCCTGTGTAAGTTCTTTAAAAAAAAAAAAGAGTTTGTTGTTGTTGCCATTCTTTATGTACCCATATGTACCACTATTTTGAGTGTTGCACCGCTCAGATAACTGAGAAACTTAGCTAGCACCCTCTCCTATATCACTCAGTTATTTTAAGTTCTTTTTTATAAATGTAAATATCGCAATTTATTGCGTAGTAAACTCTGAATATGAATAAAAATTACTGTATATGAATTTTAATTTTGATTTTCTAAAGCAGCTGTGCATAAAATTTTATTTAGTTCCAAGTAGACAGTGAAAACAAAAGGGTGTACAATTCCAGCACCTGTTGTACTTGAACAAACAATTACAACAGATGCTGAAATTGTACACCCTTTTGCTCTGTGCACAATTCCACAGGTCTTCTTGAAATAATATTGTCCTTCTAATATATCTTTTTCTTATACAGGGAAGGCCAAAAGTATGGAACCGGCTTAATATTTCGGAAACTGTTTGACGTATCAGAATGAAATTTGGTATGTGCTTTAGAGCCAATAAGAGCTACATTATCAATTTATATCATCTGTCTATTTCCCTTTATTTTTGAGATCCAAGGCCAATTTGTGTTTTTTTAAATCACAACCTCCTATTTTTTTTACTTTATTTAGTAATCCATTTTCTTTTCTAAACGGTCATATAAAAATTTTTATTCGTTACATAAGAAAATGTTTGAGAAAATGGCAGTTGAATGTGAGAAAATTTAATTGCAATAAATCTGTCAAAATTCAATAAAAATGTCCTCATATGCTGTTATGTACCGTTTGTCTTAAAACTGAAACAAAATAATACTCTACTTTGTAAAAAGAATAACAAAACATGACAAAAGGAAAAATGAACATACAAAAAATAACGAGTGTGGTGCAGTTTTTACTCGTGATATTAAAATATGGAAAAGAAAATGAATTAGTATTGAGTAAAAGTTTATTTAAAGTACTTGACGTTTCACGAATTTGATTGTTCGCTTTGTCAAAAGTGAATCACTTTTGGCAAAGCGAAGGGATATTATAATAGGTCTGTTTTAACCACGCTTTGTGACGGTTTCGAAACCGTCACAAGCATGCACTCATCAAAGTTTTAGACTTGACAAAGTTATCAAAATCGATCAATATTTCGGTGGGCAACTGATTATGACGGTTTCGAAACCGTCACAAAGCGTGGTTGGAACAGAGCTAATATCACGAGTAAGAACTGCACCTTACTCGTTACCTTTTCAGTGTTCATTTTTCGTTTTGTAAAGTTTTGTTATTTTTTTTACAAAATATAATATTATTTCGTTCCAATTTTAAGACAAATGGTAAATAGCAGCTTATGAGGACATTTTTATGGAATTTTTACAGATTTTTGTAATTTAATTTTTTCACATTCAACTGCTATTTTCTCAAAAAATTTCTTATGTAACGTTTTAAAATTTTTATATGGCCGTTTAGAGAATAAAATATACTACTAAATAAAGTAAAGAAAATAGGAGGTTATGATTTAGAAAAACACAAGTTGGCCTTGGATCTAAAAAATAAAGGGAGATAAACAGATGATATAAATTGATAATGTAGGTCTTATTGACTCTAAAGCACATACCAAATTTCATTCTGATACGTCAAACAGTTTCCGAAATATTAAGCCGGTTCCATACTTTTGACCTTCCCTGTATATGTATTTCAAATTTGTAACAATACTTCTAAGCAATTCATCAATAGGAAGCTCCAAGATTTTTCAATTTTACTCTAAAAAGATAGAACTCTAAAAAATAAAACGTATTGTGTAAATTAAAATGTTTGAAATATATTTTTAACCTCTTTATCTTACTTTATTCTACATGTGTTCGACCGAGGCTAGAAAACGGTCCCTAGTGCGAGGGTACTCCTGCTGACGTCACAAGGCATATACGAGGGTCCGCGAATGAAGCCCGATATACTATTAACGTCAGATTGATGAGAATTCTAAGAACTTTTATATGGCTTTGTCCTTTTAATTTTCGTGAAATAGATTTTCCTTTCGCAGTATGTCACGTTGCATTCTTAACTCAGATTGAACAAACCGGCATATAAAAAAATTACATGTACTTAGAATAATATTGTAGCTAATTTTTCACGTACAGCACATCATCTTTTAAATACATGTTTCACATTGAATGTGCAAGCGGTGCTTTGTCCCCCAATGCACAAGTACAAGTAAAAAAATACCTAACAATACCCACCGACTAGAAGAAAGTTCCGCTGTCAAGTTTTGACAAGTTTAGTGTTTGTTTTACATAGGAGATCAAAAGCGCGCCTAAATCTATCGGGTTGCGAATGTGCTTGTGACAACGCGTTTTGCGATTCAAATTGTATAATTCGGAACTTTGAGGACCGATTTTGAAAAAGCTAAAACGCTTTTCAAAAAATTGTTGCAACCAAATGAGTTTTAGATGCTTTTAATTTTAACATAAAAATACACATATTTAATTTTTCTGGAGCTTCCAATTGCTATTTTTATTATATTAAATTTTATTTTGTTATAAACTATGTTCAATAATAAACTGCAAATATACAGAACTGTCAAATTTTCTTTAGAAACAAAAAATTTGCTTTTGTTTTCAAGGCACTCTTTGCAGAACAGATGATTTCGAAATTTTGACCTGAATCTAACTCAAACCATCAAGTGTGATACATCATTGTAATCAGAGAAAAGGGCTTCATTTAATCGTGTAAAAATCCAAGATGGTGTGCATAAGAAAATAAACAGTTGAATGTCGTTTGTTAGTAATTTTTGATGACATGACAAAGACAATGGCATATTTAAATTCCTCATAAAAATGTGCCTTAACAATGTCTGACCTAAAAATGCCTAGCTTCATTGGTCTTTATATAAAAAAAAAAAATAAAAACGAAAATCGTTTTTTTTTACTTTTTCTTGAAAATCTTGAAAGCCGTAAAAAATTGGTGAAATTTGTTTGAAGATTATTGATTGGGATAAAAATACGCAATTTTGATCTAATTTAACCAACTTCGTATCTCTTAAGATAACCGAGATCCCCATGATTAGGCTTGAAAAACGGACACCTGTATGTCAATTTATTAAATTTTAAACAACGCTGGTTCACAATTAATAATTCACTGCCAACTACGAGGAGAAATTAAAAAAAGCAGGTTATAATTAATAATACTTGAAACAATACCTAATCTTGACGTTTTTACTTATTGTTCTCTTAAATTAATAATTAAAATTGAAAATTATAATTCACCTGACTTCGAACGGCTTCTCATTGTTTGTGATGTCAGTGTATAGTAAATATTTCACTTGATGTTTATGTTGTATGTAGTTTATTGTCAATAATTGAAAATTTATCTCCGCCCACAATAATTTTATATCCGTAGATACGTATTTCGGCAGCTAAGCTGCCATCTTCAGTACAATTTGAAAAACACTACATGAAATCTAACAGCTACCTACTTACCTACCTACCTGATCATACTATCTATACTACTAATAGTATCTAAAATTAACAAAATTAACACTAAAAAATAGTAAAGGAGACTGTGGTTTAAGAAATAATTGAAAATTATCTCCGCCCACAATAATTTTAACAGTCGAAACCTACCAACAAAGCAAATAAAATAAAACGGAAATGAGTATTGGTCTAATATCCGAAAAAGGGTCTTATTCTTCCGAATAAAGAACTTTTGTAAGCATTTAATTCCCTGTTATTTGATACCGTTTGAATTTATCCCTGAGAAAAAAATTAATTATATATTGTATATACAGGTGTCCCAACAGTGTGTTCTCGGGCCATATCTCCACAAGTACTGAAGATAAAAAAAAATTTTCAACACAATTTCTTTTTTAATTTAAGAGATCTACAACACAAAATTATTTTCATCTATACAGAGTGAATCAAAACAGTAGTGCCGGACACAACTTTTTTTATTTCAAATGGCATGCCCGATATATGAAACCAAATTTGGATTGCCCATAAAATTCTACACATTTTCTGTATACCATTGTCCTTGAGATATTTAACATTTTGTCTAAAAACTGCCATTTGCAGCCACTATTTTATTTATTCATATTTTATTTATTTTTAACTCTAAGAAAAAGATTTTTGGTGCAGATGTAGCTGATACCTAAGCTTATCATAAGCCATTATTAAATGTACTTTTATCGCTACAGGGTGGTCATGGTAATAAACAAAATCTCAGAAATTTTAAAATGACAAAACTCAATTTTCTTAAATAGCATGCCCTATATTTTTCTATCCTAAATTCTTCGTTTAATAAAGTACTTTTATTTTTGTTAAGTATGTCTTATACCTATCTGAGATATTTTCTCAGGTTTTTAGATTTATTTGAATTATTTCTTTTAAAACGAGTTATTGTCTAAGGTGTTCGTGGAAAACGACAAACAAATGAAGCAGTTGACTTTAATAATTAATTTTCAACTGCCAATAATGTACGGGCATTAGTTAGTTCAAGAACGTGACTCC
Source organism: Dorcus hopei (assembly GCA_033060865.1). NCBI lineage: Eukaryota > Metazoa > Arthropoda > Insecta > Coleoptera > Lucanidae > Dorcus > Dorcus hopei. The sequence continues at coordinate 37,634,771 of CM065422.1, forward strand.
TTTAAACAGTTATACATTTTTTTGTACTTACGTCATACATGCCCTAAGCTCTTGAGCTTCTCAGGGATGCGTTAAACTGTCTATTGTAATATTGCCCGCTGCGGCTGCGACCGACCTACTAGGTGTTTTCCATCTGCATTCGTCTTACAAACCGGGAAAACACAGAAAACCTAGTTCGAAGGGGCCGAAATGAATCCTGAACACAATCCGACACATAAGTGTTCCATTTCTCACATAGGACCCATATGTACCAGGAGGGGATTCGAACACACAGCTATAATTGCCCGACCAAGCCGACCAATTGCCCGTCAAGCCCGTTGCCAGCGAATCGAACCAACTTTGGCTATGCAACCATTCAGTAAAGACATAATTCAATAAATCTAAAAATTCATGTCTTAACAAGTTCCCAACAATCTAACACTTTGAAAAATAATTATTAATGTCAACCGGTTCATTGTTTGCCGGTTTTCCACAGCCACCTTAGGCAAGTGTTCGTTTTAAAAAAAAATAATTCAAATAGATCTGAAAATCTCAGAAAATATCTCAGATAGGTATAAGACATACTTAACAAAAATGAAAGTACTTTATTAAACGAAGAATTTAGGATAGAAAAATATAGGGCATGCTATTTAAGAAAATTGAGTTTTGTTATTTTGAAATTTCTGAGATTTTGTTTATTACCATGACCACCCTGTAGCGACAAAAGTACATTTAACAATGGCTTATGATAAGCTTTTGTATCAACTACATCTGTACCAAAAATCTTTTTCTTAGAGTTAAAAATAAATAAAATATGAATAAATAAAGTAGTGGGTGCAAATGGCAGTTTTTAGACAAAATGTTAAATATCTCAAGAACGGTTAGGTTTAGGTATAGGCAATGATATACAGAAAATGTGCAGAATTCTATGGGCAATCCAAATTTGGTTTCATATATAGGCATGCCATTTAAAATAAAAAACTTGTGTCCGGTACCACTGTTTTGATTCACGATGTATAGATGAAAATAATTTTGTGTTGTAGATCTCTTAAATTAAAAAAGAAATTGTGTTGAAAATTTTTTGTATTTTCAGTAGTTATGGAAATATGGCCCGAGCACACACTGTTAACATGTGCGAAAAACTTTAAGGGCTTATTTTCTGACTAATTTGCATCAAAAAAGTTCATATGAACATATGTACAGGGTGTAATATTTAACCGAGTCTATTCAATAACGCTGTTCCTATTGGATATACAGTGTGTCCCATATTAATATATTTTTTTTTAAATCAAGTAATCGGGTTGCCTTTACTTATTACTAATCAAGTAAGCGGGTTGCCTTTACTTATTACTAATAAGTAAAGGCAACCCGCTTACTTGATTAAAAAAAAAATATATTAAATTTTTTAAATAATTTTTTATTTAGATATGGGTTGTGATACATGGTTGAAACGAGAAAATAAAATGCTATTTAATCGTACAACAATTCAATATGGCGTCCATTTAAAATAAGAAAGTTGCTATCAATATCTTGACAGCCGCCACCTTGAATTTTATTTTGACTGTATTTTCAGCAGTATTTTATCAAACATAGTAACTTTTATATGAAACATTTTTTCATATTTTTATAACTGCGAAGTTATTGGACATTAAAGAAAATAGCGATTTTCAGTTTTTCTGCGATAACATCTGAACTATTCGGAATTTTCAAATTTTCTCAATGGAATCTGAATCAGCACATAAAACATATTTTAAAATATTTTATACAAAACTATCATCTTTTCAAGGCTCGCATAATATAAAATCATTTTGAAATATACAGAGTGTCTCAATTTGATTGTACGATGTGTAACTTCCTTATTTTAAAGGGAACATCCTACATTTCATAACGAATTTGAGTTTGTCAGGTTATTTTAGGGTAAGTTTAATCAGGGTTCCCTGCACCTAAGTCTTATAGTTTTTAAGATATTAGGCTTTATTTATGGTTTTCGGAAAATTCAAATGTAATTCTTATAATTAATATTCCATTAACGAAGAAAGTTAGAAAGCAGATATTGTGGTACTGTTACAAGCTAAGTGGAAGGTATCGACCGCAGCAACAAAATTTACTTTTCATTAAACAGGGATCCAGTAAAGCTATTTCCATTTTGACAGCAATTGAAGAGCAACAACTTTTGTTTTTTAAATGAAACGGTATTATTTTTATGTCGTCGTTAGATGCCTCATAAAGTTATCATTCAATTAGCTATACACTTTCCTATACCAATTACTGACGGTTGAGCAGATATTTAATATTGTTTCATAATTCCTGCATTGTAATGTCAATAAAAATTACAAGACGTCTTAGAATTATTTTGTTGTTCCTTCAGTTTTCAAAGGTTTTGTAATATTCAAATATGATTACTGTAATGTGTAGAGCGCACTTTCTTATTTGACATAAAACAAAAGTTAAACTTTAGTACAAGTCTTAGGGCCAACTGAATGAAACGTAGTTAACCACACGATCAAGTTAATCATGTGATTAAGCAATATCACTTCAGAAAACAACAATCAGTAAAAATATCAATCAAAATTATTTCCATCGTTACGGTTTAACCTACCACAAGCCTTAACAATGGAATTAAATAATCATTAATATTAACAATACAACAACAACCAGGACTTAAAAACTTAGTAAATTGACATTTTACTCAAGACAAGTACATGTTTGAGTAAATACTCACTCCTGATTTTAATTAATGTTAAAATGCAAAAATTTTGAAATAATATTAAATATCTCCTAAACCGTCAGTAATTGGTTTAGGGAAGTGTATAACTAATTGAATGATAATTTTATCGAGTATCTAACGACGATATAAAAATAACACCGTCATTTAAAAAACAAAAATTATTGCCCTTCATTTGTTGTCGAAATGGAAATATTTTTACTGGATCCCTGTTTAAAGAAAAGTAAATTTTGTTACTGAGGTAGATACCTTCCACTTAGCTTGTAACAGTACCACAATATCTGCATTCTAACTTTCTTCGTTAATGAGATATTAATTATAAAATTTACATCTGTATTTTCGGAAAACCGTAAACAAAGCGTAATATCTTAAAAACCATAGGACTTACGTGCAGGGAACCTTTATCAAACTTACCCTAAAATAACCTAACAAGCTCAAATTCGTTATAAAACATAGGGTGTTCCATTTAAAATAACGAAGTTACACATCGTACAGCCAAATTGAGAAACCCTGTATATTTCAAAATGATTTTAGATTATGTGAACCTTGAAAAGATGGTAGTTTTGTATAAAATATTTTTCCATATATTCAATAGGAACAGCGTTATTGAATAGACCCGGTTAAATATTACACCCTGTACATATATTCATATGAACTTTTTTAACGTAAATTAGACGGAGAATAAGCCCTTAAAGTTTTTTGCACATGTTAAGAATCACCCTGTATACCGTGATTTTATTTTAATATGAAACATTACTGTTCATATTACATACTATGGAAACTAATCCCAATTCTTTAAAATGTCGCTGCATGATCGTCGTCGTTAGGGTTTCTAATGTCATATCAAATAAAATTTGTCCATTTTAATTTGGACATCTGTCAGGTGAAGAAAGTTACCACTGGATAAGTAACTAATACAATTAACAACTTTTATAAACGTTTAGGATACTGCATGGAGGTAAATGAAGAAATTTTTAAAAACTTGTGATGTTTGTTTTGAATTAAAGAAGTTCTGTTTTCCTTATGTTTTAAGTTTACTTATTTTAAACACGAATAAACTTATCTAATGTAATTGAAACAGTCGCTATTATTTTGTAGTAGAACTATATCGAAATCACTAATAACAGAACAGATTCATGACAGCTGTCATCTTATGTTCTATTTTAAAAAGGACAGTTTAATTTACAAATTGTAAATGTTGCTATGGATTCTCAGATTAGTACGTAACAGCAATGTTTTATGTTAAAATAAATTCACGGTATACAGTGTGTGGCATTTAACCGGGTTTCTTCATTTACGCCTTTTCTAATGAAAATATGGAAAAATGTTTTATACGAAAGTATCATACAGTCGAACCTCCATAACTCGAATCTCAAGGGACCGGAGAATTACTTCGAGCTATAGAAATTTCGAGTTAAAGAAAGAGATTTCAATTATACACAATGTGCAGGGACATTAGTGAATTTCGACTTACAGAAAGTTTCGAGTTGTGGAGGTTCGAGTTATAGAGGTGCAACTGTATTTTCAAATTCCACATAATTTTAAAATTATTTTCGAATATACAGGTGTCCCTGTTTGGCTGTACGATGTATTACTTCGTTATTTTAAATGGAACATCCTATATTTTATAACAAACTTAAGCTTGTCAGGATATTTTAGGGTAAGTTTGATAAGGGTTCCCTATACCTAAGTCCTATAGTTTTTAAGATATTATTACGATTGATTACGGTTTTTGGAAAATACGGATATAACTTGTAACAATTTTTTAGACAAATTGTTCCCGGTTATAATGTTACTTACATTTCTTTAAATATTCACATTTTTTTGCCATCATTTTCTCCTAATAATTAACTGTTAATCTAACTTTCTGACTGTTTGACGAAAACCGTCATTTTAGACCTTCGGTTTAACCATTTCAATTATATTCATAGTAGCGTCCGACCTCTGTCGCTAAATGGCTCAATGTCCAATTTGCGTCGTCTGCGTTGTTACATTTTCCTGTGGACCCAAATTCAAATTTCGCCAGCAATCTTTTATATCGTTAATTAGTATCCGCTAATTGATGAGGTTGGTGTTTCCACATTCATTCGCATTGAGAGTCGTGGGTGGGTGATACAGAAATGTAACGAAATCTTACAATTTTTCCATGTTTTATCGGTGTCATCCGATTAATAATAGCAATGCTTCATTGGAATAAAACCCTTATTTAAAAGGTGAGTCGCAATTTACATCTGAATTTCAAATTATTTTCTTCGAAAACGTTTTCCGATTTTCATCTCTGTAAAAAGAGCTCGGCCTGATGCAGGTGAATTATTTTAGGGCCCAAGTTGGGGACGTATGTTATGTAACATAAGTTAAGCCTTATCACGTTTCGGACGATGTTTTGGATTTGGGGCGCATGAAAAAACGCCACCCTATTTTTTGAGTTGGAATCTGCTGCTATGCACCTTCCCTTGGTTTAACTTTTCTTCACGGACCGCAGCGAGGGATTTTGAGCGCTAGGCCCGAGGATTTATTCTTTACCCGAAAAACTTAGTTACGAAGTTCCACACCATCATCGTTGGGAATTTGTTTGAATCCTGTCCCATGGTCAGTTCACGATTTGACTCTCCGTCGACCTTCCAACTCCAGGTGCGGAAGCGGCCCAGTGCCACCGGGATCTCAGGTTTTTAGCTCCAGACTTAATTCAACTTTTTTGCCTTTTTTATTTAACCATTCAATTTAAATATATTAATCTATGTAACTTTTTTCGCTTTGCCCATTGTTTAATATATCTTTTCTTTAATGAAAAGTTAACTAGTGATAATTTTTTTGATTATCGCAAATTTCAACGAATTTATATCATTCACTATTTTTTTATCAATTTATTTAATTAAAACAGAAAATTTAAAGAATCAAAATATCAATTTTAACTTTAACCTTTTATTCAATATACAATATATGTACAATATACAATATATGTACAATATACAATTGTAAGCTAAGTGAAGGATTCATAAGGTATACCAAACTTCAAATGTCAATTATTTAACCAACTTAAACTTAACTTACAAAGATCTCAACCTTCTATTTACACGTATTCATTTGTTTTCCCCGTGCTTATACAATTACATTTATATTAAACTTATTTACATCGAGTTGATATTTTTTTATGGCTTGGCCAATCACATTATTAAGTTTCATCTTATATTAAAAAGGGTTTTCAAGTCTCCCCATTTAATGTTAATTTCAAAAGACTTGATGGCGCCCTATATTTTTTGATATCCATCTTAGATAAATTATTAAAGTTATATTTTCTATGTTTCTCAATTTTGGTTACTTTATATAAATTGTTTGAACTCACGAACTCCAGCTCTCCAACAACAAACTGAGTGCCATTCGCAGTGTGACGATTCAGGTAACATCTACTATTTTTTTAATAAAAAAAAAGGTCATAAACTTTGATAATTAATATCTCAATAACGAAGAATGTTAGAAAGCAGATATTGTGGTGCTGTTGCGAGCTAAGTGGAAGGTATCGACCGCAACAACAAAATTTACTTTTCATTAAACAGGGATTCAGTAAAACTATTTCCATTTCGACAACAGTTGAAAGGCAATAACTTTTGTTTTTTAAATGGAACGGTGTCATTTTTATATCGTTGTTAGATGCTCCATAAAAGTATCTTTCAATTAACTATACACTTTCCTATACCAATTACTGACGGTTCAGGAGGTATTTAACATTATTTCATAATTTCTATATTTTAACATTTTAATTAAAAGCAGGAGTGAGTATTTATTCAAATATAATAATTGGTTTGAATTAAATGTCAATTTGCTAAGTTTTTAAGTCCTGGTCGTATAAAATATTGTTAAATACATGATTATTTAATTCCATTGTGATAGGTTAAACAGTAACGAGAGAAATAATTTTGATTGGTATTTTTAAGTATTGTTAAGTTTTCTCAAGTGATATTGCTTAATCACACGATTAACTTGATTGTGTGGTTAACTACGTTTCATACAATTGGCCCTAAGACTTCAGTTTAACTTTTTGTTTATGTCAAATAATAAAGTGCGCTCTAAATATTATTGACGAAATATTTATTAATCATATTTGAATAATACAACAAGAACTAACAAAATTAAACACTGGTGTCCCAAAATAAATACGAAACTTTTGGAAACTGTAGGAACAACAAAATAATTCTAAGATGTCTTGTAATTTTACATCACGTATTCAAAATGTATGCATTTAATATAACAGAGATTAATAAACTTAGAAAATTGACAATTTATTCAAAGTTTGGGCAAATACTCACTCCTGATTTTAATTAATATGTTAAAATGCAGAAATTATGAAATAACGTTAAATATCTCCTGAACCGTCAGTAATTGGTATAGGGAAGTGTATAGCTAATTGAAAGATACTTTTATGGAGCATCTAATAACGATATAAAATTGACACCGTTCCATTTAAAAAACAAAAGTTATTGCCTTTCAACTGTTGTCGAAATGGAAATAGTTTTACTGAATTCCTGTTTAATGAAAAGTAAATTTTGTTGCTGCGGTCGATACCTTCCACTTAGTTCGCAACAGCACCACAATATCTGCTTTCTAACATTCTTCGTTATTGAGATATTAATTATCAAAGTTATATCCGTATTTTCCAAAAACCGTAAACAAACCCTAATATCTTAAAAACTATAGGACTTAGGTATAGGGAACCCTTATCAAACTTACCCTAAAATAACCTGACAAGCTCAAATTCGTTATAAAATACATATAGGGTGTTCCATTTAAAATAACGAAGTAACACATCGTACAGCCAAACTGGGACATTCTGTATATTCGAAAATAATTTTAAATTATGCCTAGCTTGAAAGGATGATACTTTTGTATAAAACATTTTTTCATATTTTCAATAGGAACGGCGTAAATGAAGAAAACTGGTTAAATGCCACACAGTGTATATACAGAGTGGCCCAACGAAAACAGTCAGACTGAATATCTCCCAAGAAAATTTTTGTTTGAAAAAACGCAAAAACAGGTCGATTTATAATCCAAGGGGGACACTTTTCTATCCTATGCCCAACTGTCATACGTCATCCCCCTCCTTTCCAGTTCTCTAACCAATAGAATTTAAATAGGGAATGTACTATGAGTGGCATATCATTGAAAAGGTAATTTTATAGAGAATTCAGTAATGTAAATATGAATATCCGAAAATTAGTTTTTAGCGCCCTCTTTCGGGGAAAAATTGTTACATAATCCAAAGTGTGACAACTCATATGAAAGCTAATTTTAATAGTAATTCAATGTGCGAATTTAAATTACGTAAAGATATTGAAAACTGACTAAAATAACTAAAAATAAGGATACCAAATTTGTGTGTTACGAATCCTATTTTTAGTTATTTTAGTCAGTTTTCAATACCTTCACGTAATTTCAATTCGCGCATTGAATTACTATTAAAATTAGCTTTCATATGAGTTGTCACACTTTGGATTATGTAATTTTTCCCCGAAAGAGGGCGCTAAAATCAAATTTTTGGATATTCATATTAACATTACTGGATTCTCTATAAAATTATCTTTTCAATGATATGCCACTCATGGTACATTCTCTATTTAAATTCTATTGGTTAGAGAGCTGGAAGGGAGGGGGATGACGTTTGACAGTTGGATATAGGATAGAAAAGTGTCCCCCTTGGATTATAAATCGACCTGTTTTTGCGTTTTTTCAAACAAAAAATTTCTTGGGAGATATTCCGTCTGACTGTTTTCGTTGGGCCAGTCTGTATATCCGTACATAAGGTTTTAAGGTCTTTCAAGGATTTATGACAATATCCTAAAGATTTTCAGTTATATTTTTTGTGAAATATTGTCCTTAGATACCGTAGGTTATTGATACACTTAATACCACGCGATCATTTAAATTTATAATTAGAGTAGGCTATGAATTTTGAATTAGATTGGCAACACTAACTGTTGACAGCTTAATTTGAGTTTGAATTGTCAAAGTGACGCTTCAAAATGTTTAATTAATTGCCGGGGGCGAACACTTTGAACATTTGCTACGGTTGTCACTAAAACTATTTCACTTTCTTTAAATTAAAACGATTGAACCCGATGAGAATCCTATAAACGTCATAATATTTACATAACCTTTAATCTACACAGCAAGTTGTACACCGTATTAAAAAATCCCGCCTACTTTAATTATAAATTTAAATGATCGCATGGTATTATCTGAATGCATCAGTTCTACAAGAAAAAGATTAGGGGAAAATGGGGTAGCTGTGCGCAGGGAGTATTTGTACGCACTCATTCATCTCAAAAAGTAATAAACTTACAAAAAATGACTGCTCATGAAATCTATGTTATCCATCCACAACTCTAATTTTTGAAAACCCTAATATTCTGCTTTACCAATCAAGCTCAGTATGACGTCATAGCAGGAATAAGTTTTCATTGTATGTTTGGATTCCGAAAACTTAAGCCGTAAATAAATTAATTATAAATATTTTTATTTCAGTTTTGTGTTACGATATTCAGTAACATTTAAAGAATGCATTGCGCGTTTGGTATTTATTGAATTTTTTTTTACAATTTTGTGATAATAACAATCAAAGAACGTAGGTACGGAGAAATTGTGCGCATTGTGAAGGGGTAAGTGTGCGCGCGTATAGTTACCCCAAAATTTATATTTGTGCAAAAGTAGCTGAAAACCAGAAGAAGACACATACCTCCATAGATGTGGGGAGTTGCCACTTAAAGCTGAACAATGGTTTAGGTGTACTCTCTGCTCTAGATGGGTGCATACATTATGCAACAAACGGTTGGGACTAGGGGTGCGCGATATCATATTTTCAATATTGGTTATCGATAATATCGATAACTTAAAAATTCGAAATTTATTGATATACTGTTACCGATCTATCGTTAATATCGATAATAGGGAGTTTTTGGAAACCTACTTTAACCCTACATTAACATTATTTCCTAGGCGATAACCAATCAGATATCAGGTTGCATATGTGGTAAGATTACGTTATATTCATGGTACGTTGGCCAAAAACTCCCTACTATCGATATATCGATATCCGAAATGGAAATATCGTTATTCGATATTTGTCGATAATATCGATAAATTCTCGCAGCCCTAGTTGGGATACTCGCGAGAACTATATTTGTGATTTTTGTGATACATAAATAATCCTTTAGATGTCGATTACCTGTTTTTATATGTTTTCTTTTCAATTTTCATTTTCAAGGAATCTTATTTTTCTTGTATCACCCATGTCTTTTTTATAACAAAATATGCATATAGTATGCTCTAGAAATATTTTATTTCAACATATTTTCAATATTAATACCTAAAAAGAGAAATATTCTACTGCGCTAAGTTACCCCATACTCGCGCACAATTATCCCGTAGTTATGGGGTATCTGTCCGCAGGAGCACTGTCATGAAGTTTATTTTTTATTGTCCATATTTTTTTCCTTTAAGATGTCTACGCTTTGAAATGTGTTCTGCAAATATCTGGAGCATTGTGTAAATAAAAATGGTGGTATTATCTCTCTGAAGCAAAAATGCGCAGTCACCCCAGTCTCTCCTAGTAGTTGCACTTGAAGTACTTAAACTATTGAATTTTTTCGTTTTTTTTTAGAAATTCGACTTTTCTGCCAAATTTTGAATGATAAACTAGATGTGGTTGTGTTATTTTTTGTTTTGATTGATGCACGAACCTACATATTCTACACAGATAAAAATGCGGAGTTAGATTTGACTCCGTTTTACTCTTTTTGGTTAAACACGATGATAAAAGGAATAAAAGCAACTCCAAGATGGAAATAAAAGCATGTGTTTGTTACAATCACTTTTTTGCTTGAGTTGAAGTAACATTAAAAGTGTGTTGTTAAATTTCATTTTGGAACTTTTTAACACAGTTTTGTTGTTGAAATAATATTTACCTTCTCAAATCTGTAACATGTTCATCGGCCTGGAAACATTTAAACACTCAGATATGTCAAATTAATTTTTAACAACGTCAAAGTGTAATATTTCTCCGTTTCGTAGGTACATTTAAAATTTTTAACTACTGTGCAGACTGTTAAATATACATCTAAAAGAGTTACTTTGGAGAAATAAAGGAATAGTTTTTATTACATTAGGTGAAAATTTAACTTTTCTATAGAAACATTTAACTACTTACTCCTCAAACCCCGCACAATTTTCAGTGTAGTAGAAACTTTTCGTAAAAGTCAATAGTAAACATTTTTTTTAAACTAAAAATGTTACGCCATACATTTACGTGTGTTTTTGTAAAATTTGGGGTGCTAGTTAAAGTTTTACCACAGGTGCTAGCTGTCTAGATGGATTTGAAGGAGCTAGTAGAAAGTTATACGAGCAAGAAGGCGAGAGAAATGAAATTTTGATTTTGTGATCTATAAATTATTGAATTTTTGTTATTTTGATTTAAAAAAAAAATGTATCAATTTGTGAAAGAAGGGGCTTGCCAATAAACTGCCTAGGGCGCAAAATAACCTCGCACCGAAAACCGGCGCCTACTGCATATTTACGAGAGCACACAATAAATGACGAAAATAACCGTACACCTGCCAGTTTGTATCAAACATGTCGAGTTCATTATCAGATGAAGACTTTATTTTGATGTAAAACGAGTTTTTGAGAAGCAGAGAAGGAGACAAGGCATTCACCCAATAAATCGCATTAAAACAACTTATGGTGAATATTACCATTACTGCCGTACTTCTTTCTCCTTTTTATCATACAGGCATACAGTATGAGCATAAATGATTGAGGACAAGTTGAATTTCCCGCCTTTCAATATTTTTCTTAAGTTGGTCAAATGCATAGGCGTGCACTCACAAATCGGAATCTTAATTCATGACATAACCTTTACAGAAAAACTCATCGTGGACATTTTATCTGTGGTTTCCAAGCAAAAAATAAGTTACATCTCGGATTCTCTTTTAAGTAGGTAGATTTGGATGCATCAGAAAAACATCAGAAAAATATACCACACAAAAATTATTTTTATTTACAAACTCAGTGCAGGTCGGACTACAAAAAACAATACTCAGTAGCCCATGTTCGGTAAATCTGACTGTTTACGTACCCCGACAAATGAAACCTTGCTTCATCAGTGAAAAATGTTAGATCTAATAAATCATTATTTAGAATATTATTGAACCATTCACAATATTGCACCCGTTTTTGGTAGTCAAGTGGCAATAATTGTTGTACAGTTGTAACTTTATATGGATGCATTTTTAAGTTTTTCTTCAATGCATTCCGGCAAGTACCATAAGATAAACCTAAGGATACATTTTAGTTATATTCACATTAAATATTCAAATAATATTCCATACCTGTTTGTACACTAAGTTTTCGTACCGATTTATTTGCGCTCTGATCCATACGACCACGAAGGTCATCAACAACTTCCTCAGTTAAAACTGTTGGTCGTCCTGATGATTTGCCCTTACATAGGCAATGCTTCGTTTCAAAACGAGTAACAATACGTTCCTTATGTTGAACAAAAACCTTATATGGAATGCGAACATCAGGAAATTCTTCATTAAACTGTTCAATACAGGAACATGTGGAATACCTCCAAGTACCATCAGCATTGCGGGTTCCACTGAAAGTATGCTTTCAAAATGAAAGCCTCTTGCTCTTCCGTAAAGGGCATTTTGGCACACCGTTAGACCTTTCGCTACAAAATAGTCTGGTAATTAAATATGAATTAATACAGTCATTTCAAATACCTAATTGCAATATGTATGCTCTGAAAAGATCCGTTTAACAATTCGTATGAAAGCAAAATAATAACTCGGAAAACAATAAATACAACGTAAACATGCGACGGGCGACACTGAACAAAAATTAGTTTATTTTCAGGAGGGCCAGACACAAGGAGTAAAAATCACTAGATAGAGACGCGGGAAATTCAACTTGTCCTCAATCATTTATGCTCATACTGTATACCTATTTATAAAATATTTATAAGTAATAAGTGATCAGTATAAAAATGAATTAGGGTATGCGTTGAAATGTAAATGCATACCTTGGATAACGTCATATTAATGCTAATTGCCAATCAATTGTAACACAAATAACACGCCGGAAGTGTTGTTTAACGTTACTCACGTAGTTATTCATAGAGTTCAAACGTGTCTTGATGCAGCATGCAGTGGTCTTTTTACGCATCTGCTTTAATTTGTTTTAAATAAAACGGTTTTCTTGCTTGTAGAAACGTCAAAGTGACTGAAGGAACGTTCGATGAACTAATTCGATGAACTAATTCATTTTTCATTTAATCACTTCTTATTTATTTTATATCCTGACAAACGCTGCGATAAATTCTTCAATGTCAATGGTAACCGACAGAATTTGCACCTGAAATGCACCTCCCGCACGCGAACCTCACCCTTAAAACCTTGTGATACAAGGCTCACAGAACTGTCAAATTGGAGCACTTAAGCTGCGTATGAGTGTACCAGCGACCAAGAATTAAAATTTGATTCCGGTAAACTGTCTGCGTCGACTACTCGCATCATCAATTTCCGATGTGCTTCCTCTGTGTGCGTGCCTATTGCTACATGAGTTAATTCAGTTTTGCGTGCGCGAAGGTTTGTCGGCGAGTATTGTTAGGTACTTTTTTTACTTGTGCATTGGGGGATAAAGCACCACTTAGACATATTAAATATTCTTTGACACGTATTTAAGGGCGGGTACAGATTTGAATGTGCATGCGCTGAGTCGAGACATACTTATGCTTGCGCTATTGTGTGCAGAACATTCGCAGCTACTCAGCGGATGCTTAACCGTCTTGCAAGTCACTGCGAACGCGCATAAGCTGAGTCAAATATTGTCGGTCTTTTCGTTTCTCAAAGGAAACGAAGTATGCGTTCGCGCTAAGTTTGGACGGGTCTGCTATGCACGTCCATCACATTGTAATCTACATTCTTAATTCTTGTTGGTAGATCGTGACATACAAGCCCATATTTATTTCTTAAAAAAATAATAATTTTGACTAACAATTACAATGGAATGGTCAAATAATAAGCATGATTTCCATATACCAGACTGAACGCATGATTCAACGGAGCTCTCTGAGATAACATGAATATATGACTTAAAAATTATCCGACGCATGCCTTCAGAGCACAGAAGCCGAGTCAACACGCATAAAAATGCGTTTGCGTCTCGACTCAGCGCATGCACATTAAAATCTGTACGCGCCTTAAAACATATTGCAAAATCTCCCTATTATGAATTTTTATTAAATTTTATTGATGCAGAACGCTTCTGCATTCCTTCAAATCAAATTGGATAATGCCAGGTGACATTTATTTTTTACGGTACACAGCATGGAGAAATGGAAAAGTATTAAAAGTTATATTCAAATAAAAAAATACAGCCCCCTGTCTCAAAAATAATACAGGTGGGATTAGAGTATTCACCAAGGTAACATGAATGGAAAAAGACTAATCTTATCGTTATTTCTCAATTATTTCATTTGGTTCTGAGTAATTATTTCTATGAGTTCCGAAAATATATATCTTGTTGCACTCATCGTTAATCCATTGAAAAATTATAACTCATTTAAACTAAGGCTCGATTTTACAATCGTCCGATAAGCATTATTCTTAGAACAACGTGACGTAGATACGGAGGAACATTAAAGGATAATCGGCGAACAGTTATTCCGTCCTTATTCTACGATTGTAAAACTGGGCCTAAGTGACATTTTAAATAATAAATTTTATTATTTGTAGTACTTTTTACAACTTTATCATTTAAAATGTCACTTAGTTTAAATGTGTTATAACTTTTCATTGAATGAATTAGTGCATCAAGAAAAAACAAATTTTTGGAACGCATGGAAGTAATTATTCAAAACCAAATGAAATAATTGAGAAACAACAATGAGATTAGTCTTTTTCCATTCATGTTACATTTGCGAATGCTTTGATCCCACTGGTATTTGCTAATGTAGTGTGTGTTTCAAGAGTGATTCGGAACAAAGAAAAAGTTTGTTTTTATTTTTGAGATAGGAGGCTGGTTTGTAGTATAGCTTTTAATTCTAAACAACATTTTCTTAAGACATTTTGCTATATCTTTTAAAATAAGGACACTTTACTCTTAAGCCGCCTTTACTTTTCGGTGTCCGCGCTGTGTACCGTAGAAGATAAATTTCACCTGGCATTTCCCAACGTCATTTGAAGGAATTCCGAAGAGTTCAGAAGAATTTAGTAAAAATCTATAATTAAAAAAAGTCCCATTTGTTGCATACTTTTTGAAAAACACTGTATAAAATACGGTATACCATTTATTTCAGTGAAAGCCAAATTAAAGTAATACATAATAAATACTCCTAATATTTTTTCAATGTATAATTACGTATTTGTAATTTAATTGCTGCCAATAATTTGGCTTTCCCGTTTGTTGACAACAATTGTATTACACCAGGACAAACTGCAGTTGGTGATCTTTACAATGTTGTTGCTAACTTTCACAAATTACAAATGTTTTCTTTTACCTATTTCTGTATTTTCTGTTCTAATGTCTTGATTAGGCATCGATAAATTCGTTTAAAAGATCACTATCATATCACCTTTATTAAAAAGATTGCGTTGTGTTAGTTTGATAAGATAAATAAACAAACAGGTATTTTATCTATCCGAGATACTGAGTTACAGCAAAAATTTATAAAATATTTACGTTCAAAGTCTTAAATGAAGAAATCTTCAAATTGGAATTTGAATAAAATAATATGACATGCGGAATAAATAGGTATTTTCACAAGAAGTTACGAGGAGGTATTGGATGTCTTATATTGATATTTACAAACGCTTTCAACAGATAATAAAATTAACACTGATTATTTTATTTTATTTTTTAATGCTTTTATTCTCCAATCATGTAGCAGTATTTTTGATCACGTGTTTAATTCTGACCAATTGTATCATTAGTAAAAAAAAAAAACAGACTCCGCCCGTTGTTAGAGAAATTAGTAGTCGAAATTAGTATATTTTCCATATTTCTTGTAAGTACGACACTGAATAATTGTGACAGTCTCGTCAAAATAAATTATTACATATATGTAACAAAAGCGAGTTATAAATATGAAGGTCGCAATAATCAAGAAATACAAGGAAATACTTGGTGTGGCTCGAGGCAAAAGTCAAAACTACTTTTACTTACAGTACACTCCTTTGACACCGACCTTTGAATATTAGGTAGGCATAGACGGACGCATTTACTGGCACACTTGCATGCCGTAAGCAAAAGTGACACAAGGCTGCGCTCACACTGATGAA
Source organism: Dorcus hopei (assembly GCA_033060865.1). Classification (NCBI taxonomy): domain Eukaryota; kingdom Metazoa; phylum Arthropoda; class Insecta; order Coleoptera; family Lucanidae; genus Dorcus; species Dorcus hopei. The sequence continues at coordinate 37,650,812 of CM065422.1, forward strand.
GCAAAACGTTTTCGGATAAAAAACACGCTAAAACAGTAACTGTGCTTTATACTTTACAGTAACTATTTTAGCGTGTTTTAAACTGCTTTTTGTTGTGATATATCAGTGTGTGCCTGATCCTATTTAAAGCATTAAAGAAAAAAACACTTTCTAACAAAATTAGTCAAAAATATTTTGTCCGAAAACGTTTTTGCTTCATCAGTGTGAGCGCAGTCTTTTACTCGTGGTGGACAACGGCGAGCATTTTTACGACCGGCACCATAAACATCCACGCCGAGCATATGAATTATCAGCACGGTTAGGCCGATCAGATTCCGCTCGTGCTGGCAAGAGCGTCATATCTAACTGCACTCGAGACGGGAATAGCAAATAATCGCATGCATAATTTGCAATAGCAAAGGACGTTAATTTATCATATCACATCTAATTTTATAATTAGCAAGTGAATAAACTTTTTTTGATTTTTTTAAAATTTATTTAATTTTTAATTCGAAAATACGAAATTTTCTTTAAATTTAACAATTTCTTACGCGATGAAATTAAAATTTCGTCCGACACTTATGGAGAAATTTAATGAGCCAGTGCATAAACATGCACAGTATAAGCGGCAATCCAGGCGGACCGTTGCAAGCGGAATCTCATCTGCCTAAAGCCGGGGCTTCTTAGAACCGTGCGCGACGCACAACTTACGCAGATTCCTATGCTGCCAATGTATTTACTGTCCGCTGACCTGTGAGTTTCTGCACAGCCAATACATTGGTAGAATAGGAAACTGCGTAAGTCGTATGTCGCTCACAGTTCTAAAGCTGAGTACACACTGAAGGAACATACAGGAACTTTTTGTTGATAGTTGTTGCTAAATGTTTCAAAAGTTTTCAACTTTCGTCAACTTATGGAAACATTTTGTCCACACTAAAGGTAGCAAAATAGAGAAATATCTGAATTTTGTTTCTGTTCCATTGTTGTAAATTGTTTTCTTCAAAAGTTCAAGTACAATGTGGTGTCGATTGCTACAAGCTGTTACCGAAACTGGTGACAAGATGTACACACTGAAGGAACTTCCTTTTTTGTTCTTACATGTTGTTGTTTGTTTCCTTCCCATTTTCCTTTGATACTTACCGCTCCGAATGGAAACACGCAATAAACAGTAACTTTTGTTACTGGAAACAGAAACATGAAGAAACTTAAATAAACTTTCGGAAACTATCAGTAACTTTTTCAAGAAACATGGAATAGCAACTAAAAATGCCCGATTGTTCCTCCAGTGTGTACTTAGCTTAAGAAGCTAAAGTTTAACGGTGATTATCAGTCGTCCTGTGGTGATATCCTGTAACCAACGCTACGATACACTACCAACACTCTACACTGTTGAAAATCGCATTCATCGGTGTGAAAGTAAAAAAAATTGCGTGTTAAAATTTACACAGTGACCGTGTAAATTTGCCACAAAAATCACACCGTCTATTGCGTATTATTTATTAACTCCTTTTTGTTGTGAAATTACACAAAAGTGATGAAAATAACACAGTTAAGTGTGCCTGGACCGTCTGCGTAATTTTTTTTATACGGGTGATGTCAGCTCGAGCCGTCTGCATATAGGTGCGGTGAAAAACAACGCAACTTTTTACACAATGAATGTGTAAATTATTTACACTAAAGGTCTGTGTTAGTTTTCACACAAAAGTCGGTGTGGACCGCAAATGACACTGCGATTGTGTGGATTTTGGCACCGATTTTTCTACAGTGTACCCCTCGCCCATAAATCATAGCGGATCGTAGCGTACATTAAAATTGCAATCTTGTAAATATGTAGTAGATAGCGTCCGCTACTGCATGCTAAGTGTAGTTCTCGTGGCGTCAAAATTAGATTCCCGCTAAAGATATAAAAAAATTATTTACCTACACCTATTTCTTTAGCTTCAAAAGTTTCCTATTTGACAAATATAAAATGTTCAGTGATTAATTTTTAATATTTACTTAAGAGGCCTTTTACAAAGCGCTAATTTAAAAAAAAAGTTTTTCTGAGTAACCATTGTAAATTATAAGCTACAATTTTCAGTACGCATTCATGAGACAATTAACTAGGTCTCACGTTGACACAAGAAGAACTATTAGAATCTGCATTAAAAAGTTAGGGTTCCCATTTAAAAAAATTCATGATGACGTCACAACGGAAAAACAATTGTCGATCGAGAAAAGATTTTTGCACTAAAAGGTGTCTTTTTAAAATTAAAAATTTGCCTGTTTCAGGATTTTGCGAAAAAACATTAAACATACAAATTATAAGCTTGTTGCGGGACTTTATCAGCACCGTGTATAATTTAATTGGTCCAGGACTATACAATAATCTTTCAATTATTCATATGTTTGATCAAGGATAATGCTATCCTTAATTCACTGTCAGCAGTGAATAATCATTATTCACGGTGTCATGGAAACCATCATTGTTTATGGTGTATAATGAAGGAAATAGGTTACGATTACGTTATTTAAACAACAAATGCACTTTATGTACGGAAGACCTCAAGTGAACGGAGAGATGATGAGAGATGAACCTTAAAATTTTAAAAAATAAAAAATTAAACATTAAACACCCAATATTTTTGAAACTGTTTACATTAGAACAAAACTTTATTAGAGTTTTTTACTTAGTTTGAATTGATTATCACGTAGGTGAAGTGGTGACATGTATAAAGATACAAATAATATAACGGTTCAACTGACACTTATACCCTTTTGGCGCTAAAACATTTATGCAAATTGTTCATATAGTATATTCGACAGTTTATAAGTGGCACTACATGTTCACTATATGCTGTAAAAGCAATTGTTTCCTTATGCCATTAAATTAATTAGTATTCATCTCCACTTTTAGTCAGTTCATAAAAAATTTGCGCTGGATCCTTAGACTCTCCTATTACGATCCTATAACGATCAGTTCTAGTGAGCGGAGACTAAAATAAAATATAAATATAATTATTTTGCATCAGTTTTTTTTTTGCTGTTTTGAATAATATGCTTGAAAATGACGTTCCTAATTTGATACTGAAAAGGAGAATAATAAAATATATTGTGCTGTGTCGATTTATCGCTATACTAAAAATTTGTGGCGTGGATCTATTAATTATTGTTCCATACAAATTTTGTTTTAAGGGATACCGCCCCATGTAATAATTTTTGTATTTATGGAAATTCAAAATACAAATGCAGAGGCCTCCAAAAGTCGGCATCAAATGAAAAACATTTTTATTTTTTATTTTTCAAAAAGACGTTTTACGGCAATAATTTGTGCTTGTCTGAAAATCTGTTTAGCCTCTGTCAGAGAAACCGAGTGATTTTTGCTTAATCAGAAAATAGCGTTTTTCGAAATTGCCAACATCCTAAAATTGTTATTTCTAGTAAGTTAATCAAAATTTCAACGAGATTTTTGTGTTAGTTTTGGCGTACTGTACAGTCTCAAGGTTAGAAAGTAAGTATTTCGAAGGTTTATAATATTATAATTGATGAAGGAAATAATAGAAAAGATTAATTATTTCTTTAAAAAATTTATTTTATATCAAGAAGTAATATTTTTGCATAATTTTTACGTTTTTGATGCAAGGCGCTTTTGAGGAGTAATATTTTTTAATTATTATTATTATGTATTTAAATGGCTTCTAAAAACTGTAATCTACCTTTTTGTTAATGAATTACTTTCACAAAAATTTTGAAAGTTCTTTTAAAGTTGTCTAAATTAGGAGATTTTTCATATTCTACCTATTTAGTTGACTTGAACGTGTAAACTAAACAAAGAAAGACATTTGGGCAACTATGAAAGAACTTTTACAGAATTTTTGTGAAAGTAATTATTTAACAAAGGTAGATTAGAGTTTTTAGTTTTAGAAGCCGTTTAAATACATAATAATAATTACTGAAAAATATTACCTACTCCTAAGAAGCACCCTTGCATCAAAAATGTAAAAATTATGCAAAAATACTACTTTTCGGAAGTAAATAAATAAAATAAAAATATAATAATATGAATAAAAATATTACTTTTCCGTAATACATTTTTTCTATTATTTTTTTCAATTATAAATCTTTATAAAAAAATATATGAAGTTTTCACCCAAAAAAAAATTGAATTTTGAAATTAAGTTCTAGTGTAAAATTTTGAGAAAATTTCAAAAATTGAAAAATTCAATTATTGCGGAAGTTACAGAAAAATACGTCATTGGAAAAACCAAAAATTATTTTTTCCCTTTGAGGCCGACTCTTAGACGATCACTGTAGCTATTAAAACCAAAAACACAGTGATAACTTATTACTAAAAAAATAACGCGCTGCATTTTCTTAGAAAGTTCAATAGAAAATTTTTCTTAAATTTAGAGTTAAGACAGACTTAAAATTGTGCAATTTTAAGTTGCATAATTATAATTAAAAACATATAACTTTTATTTTTGTTCATTGTTCACGATTTTCTTCCAAACGAGAAAACAACGCTGGACGATTTTGCAGGAATCTGCAGTTAAACAAACAGTTTCAGAATACCAAGGACGTCAGGTTTAAGAATGCAAGTAAAAGGCACATTTATAAATAGATACAATGAAAGTGAATGTCAACAGAAAAAAATAACGGACGCAGAAAACAGTAAGTAGTATCCTCATATGTGTATCTACATTGCATATGGTATGCACGTAGTAAGCGAACTTGTATAAAAGGCGATAATAAAGTGAAAGTTCGACGTAATAATTGCTTAGACTTTATACATCAAAAGATATTTCTGATTACAGATCTGTAATCAAAATACAGGCCAGTATTTCGCATTTATGTGAAATATTGGCCCATATTTTGATGCAAGTTGACTGATGGTTTAGTAATTTTAGGTGAATTAGGTACACATTTAGGCGGAAATTCTCAAAATGACGTCATTTTGCTCATCACAAATCAAAGAATACTAATATAACCTGTTATAATGAAATTTATTAGAGTTTGAGAAAATATATTTTTTTTGCATTTCATACAGTAACGTATCATATTAGGTAATATCCTCAAAATTGTACAGTAATGGGTTATTTTTAGTGATGGGATAATTCGAATTAAAAATAACCTGTCATCCGATTATTCAAATAACCTGTATAATTCGATTATCAGATTTCGTAATTCGAATTAAAAATAATCGGTAATTCGAGAAATCGGGTTGAAATTAGATTCGAGTTTCAGAATACCGATTGTGGTTAGTACAGTTCATTTTTTCTTTATATGCCGATGGATCCATCGATAAATCAAAAAACTTTTATAACTTTCGTGAAACGGCGTTGCGGCTTTTGTCATGTCATGTCATTTCATCGTATATTTTCTTAACTCAGATCTAACGATCGGCATATAAAGACAAAACGAACTTTAGGATATAATTCGCGCTCAACTCTACAGATTTGTGGAACTAAGAGAAAGTGAGGATAACAACAGAACAAAGTAAACGGCACAAGGCAGGTCAGGACTCAAAGCTAAAATGAATTAGAGAACATTTGGAAAACGTTTAATATTAATTTACAAAAAATACTGAGTTGAGAAACAAACATTTTGTACTAAATGAAATAAATGTATGAATGTATAAATAAACTACAAGTAATAAATATTAAACAAAATAATCACAAAATTCCTTGGCAGCTGAAAATAAATAATTAAATAGTAGTAGAATAAGAGATCATTCCGAATCGAGTTGAAACGAGAGGCGCGTGTGATTTGCGTAGCATGACTTGTCATCGTATCGAATTAAAAATAATTCGAATTATAATCCGATTATTTGAATAATCGAATGGGTAGAATTCGATTATTGAAATAATCCGATTAAGCCCATCACTAGTTATTTTATAACAGCCACCATAACTGTATAGCAGCGTATGTACGTACTAACTACTATTCTTTCCTTTCGCATTTCATACAAGTCATATTAATATCCTCAAAATCTTACAGTAATGGCTCACTTTAGCAACCATTACTGTATAGCAACGTACTAACTACTATTATTCTTATGGCGGATTTCACCAACGTTACTTAAATTTATTCATCCGTTAAAAGTAAACGTTACCATGGTTACATGTGTTAAAGGTATAGGAATAATAATTCTTAATCGATGAATAAAGTTAAGTGACGTTGGTGAAATCCAGCATAAGTCCATCAATTGTGACAGTTATTAATGTGACAGTGATTAATGTCACTTATATTAAACATTAATAAAATTAATTTTCGCATGAAATGCGAAAAAATAGTATACGCAACTTGTTAGAAAAGTGTTCTCTACACTCGTACGTAACTTTAATAGTCGGCTTTTAAGGTTACTCGCTCGCTGGTACTTAAACAAGCCAGACTCGTTTAGTAAAACTTCATTTTTTTTACACTTGTTACGTATACAGGGTGATTTTTTGAAAACGATCCACCTGAAATATTTCAAAAATGATAAGGAAAATAGAATTTTTCAAAAACACGTCTGCTTTTATTCCAAGGGGGGCAGGTTTTGACTTATGAATCACACTTTTGACGTTTCTCGCGTGTTTCCACGAATACCTCCCCAATTTTTTTAATGGAATGACCCATCGTATAGTACCTCAAATGAAAGCTCATCCTCTAAAGAATGCGCCAATGCACCTGTCTTTTAGAAAAAAATTAATATAGACTGAAAAATTAACACTTTGTTCTACATTACGATATTGGTATTAAATCTTTGAAGATCTCGCTAGGCGTTGGAAATAACAGTATTTTAGTGACATGTTATTACTAGAGAGCGGATTTCTAGCCTTAATGCTTTTCGTGAGGGATAAAAGCAACGCGAAACTTTTCATACACTGCAAGTAACCCAAAATTTGATATTATTTGACGCATATTTTTTAATGCTATTGCTATTGATATTTTTTAATTGCTATTTTGTTAGTTTTATGCATATTTACTGCTTCTTTACGTCTTTTCAAGTTTTTATTTTTATTATTGTTTAAATTTTTTCATCTGTTATCGAGAAAAATTAAAGCGAAGTTTCTCCAATTTTAAATACAGTTCTTTTTTTTAATATATGCCGATCGATCGATAAGTCAAAGAACTTTTATATAGCTATCTTCTAACTTTCGTGAAACAGTCTCACTGCTTTTATCATTTCATCGTATATTTTCTTAACTCATTGCCAGATCTGTACGATCGACATTCTTATAATAAAAAATGAACTTTAGTTCTTTTTATATACAGGCTGTTTCAAATTCGACCCTCACCATTGGGATCTCGCTTATTTGAAGGTAGGTTTAAATTTGTCAAAGTTGCAAAATTTTATGAGCATTAATAATCCGCAGAGAAATAACTTCTATGTTAACTCTTATTCGAAATAATTGTAAAAAATCAAAAATTGTCATTTTCTTATTTTTCCTCTATCTTCTTTATTTGAAGAGGTATCAAAAAAATAAAAGTACTTTCTTAAGACACTTTTGACTTCTCTACATACTGATGAATAGCATTTTGCTATAACACGTTTCGTCAAATTGATATCATCATCAAGTTCATTTTTTCTTATGGGCGCCATATTGAAATTTGGTCGCAAAATAATCTACTATTTCTGCTGATTACGCCAATATAGCACATGTTATCAAAATTCTTTAAAATAAGGTCAAAATTAAAATTTATTTTTTTGAGACAAGAAAATTGGCAATTAATGGAAGCCTGGGTTTGGATTCAAATCAAAAACAGTATAATCTGTCATGTTAATACATACTTGTTGTTAAATATTAACATAATAACAATAGCATAATATTTAGAAATGAAGAAAAACGTGATGTTACGTGCCTTGTATTCGTGCCACACACGAAAACAGCAAGTGAATTTTATTTTGAACATTCGAAGAGCTGCAATAAGTTTAAGCAAAGTAATGCAATTATGTACAAATTAAAGTGGAAATTGGTTTGAACATTTAATGTAAATATCTTATATTGAGAGCCTCTATTTATTTATGTTATTATTATTTCTTCAATTTAGTTCTACATTTTTGTTACTGTAAAGAGTAGGTACGTATTCTAGTAAATGATTCCTGCTCTTCAATATTTTTGTCTAATTGTAAAAGTATTATTCTAACCTGTTTGTTCTCCGAGTAGGTTCGAAAGTATCTACAGTTCACCTGCTGTTTTACTGGTGCCTACATCAAAGAAACTGCTTTTAATTTGACTCCAAAGTTATCTTCTGTTAACCACAAAATTACCTTCTGTTAGCTACAACAATTCCTATATTATATCAAATATTCTTAATTCTGACATTATTTTAAATAATTTTGATAACACGTGCTATATTGCCGTAATCTGCAGGAAGAGTAGATTCTTTTGGGACCAAATTTCATTGTGGCGCCCATAAGAAAAAATGAACTTGATGATGATACCAATTTGACGAAACGTGTTACAGCAAAATGGTATTCATCAGTATGTAGAGAATTCAAAAGTGTCTTAAGAAAGTACTTTTATTTTTTTGATATCTCTTCAAATAAAGAAGATAGAGGAAAAATAAAAAAATGACAATTTTTCATTTTTTACAATTATTTCGATTAAGAGTTAACATAGAAGTTATTTCTCTGCGGATTATTAATACTCATAAAATTTAGCAACTTTGCAAAATTTAAACCTACCGTCTATCTCTTCAAATAAGCGAGATCCTAATGGTGAGGGTCGAATTTGAAACAGCCTGTATAAGGCGAAAAATTCAATTTCATCGACGAGCGGAAAGTATATTAATTCATTAGCGATGAAATCGCGAGTGAATTATTTTTCAGGACTCAATAATTAAATTTTATCGTCATGTATAATTTTTTCTATTGCAGATGTTAAAGAAAAAAATAAGAAAAACCAATTACAAATTATGTTATTAAGCCCAGTTTTACAATCGTGGAATAAGGATAGAATAACTATTCGTTAACCTTCCTCCATATCTATTATAAAAGTTATTGTTATAAAAAATGGACTACTTATAGCGCATGTTTATAATTATTTTTTGTTTGTGAGTTATTTCTTTTTCTTTTGTTCTTATTAACAAATTACTTCATTAAACATAAATTATGTTATTCAAAATATCTAAATTAGTTTGATTAAAAAAAATATTGCTTTGTCAACGTTGAGTTAGATAGGTTTAAGAATTTTTACAGTTTTGTTTTACATGTGTTTTGTTTTATTTTTTAAGCTTTTTTTGTTAAAATAAAGCTTTTTTTCATAAAATATTAAGCTTTTTTATTGTGCTTATAAATCCGCTCTCTAATTACAGATTAAACGTCCTCCCTTAGAATAAAGTTTTTGGAAAATTTTGTTTTCCTTTTCTTTTTTTGAAACATTTCAGGTGGATCGTTTTCAAAAAATCACCGTGTGTACTATATTATTATTTTGAACGTCCATCCATTGTGACAGTTGTTAATGTGACAGTGATTCATGTCACTTCTTTGAAACCTTAATAAAATCAATTTTCGCATGAAATGCGAAAATAGTTATTTACGAACCGAGTGCGGGAACACATTTTTCCCGCGTGAGCGCAGTTTTGATATGCGCGAACGCGGGATAATGATTCCCGCAAGAGTTTCGTATTATATTTTTTGAAACGAATATAAAAATTTAATTGGAAATACTTTCATAAAATTTCATGTCATGGCAAACCAAAAATGTAAAATTAAGCAAGTCATGCTTCAGTATTCAATAGATGATGCTGTCAAATTTATTGGAATTTTTTGACGATTTCTCCCTTTTCTGGGCCTGTTAACGAATGAAAGTTGTTGTAAAATGGTATTTTATAAACTAGATTTTATTATTATCAACACTGATTTATTTAAGAATGCTCCAAAGGGCCAGTGTTTTTGACGTTGTTTCCTGGTCTACTCGACGACGCCTATTCTTGACATCGAGAGAACTTTACAGTTCTTAGGAGAAAATATGAAATCACTTCCCTGGAAGTTCGCTTTCGTTTCTCTTGTTTGTCAATCTGCTATTCTTGAACGTACGTGCATGGGAATGTCATATGAAATTAATGCGAGAACTTTTACGATGCTTTTACGCCGTTGCCGGTTCTGTCATCGGATTTTAACCAATCAAAATAGAGGAATGTAACAGCGCACAGTGGTCCAGAATGAATTCTAGCGCGACAAAATTATTTTTTTACATCTAAGTTTCCAAAATGATGAAAATAACAAAATTATGTACTTTTGAATAAATTTTCTAAAGCAGTGATTTAATATCAAAATATAATTATTTCTATAAAAAATTTTGCCTGATTTTGGATTGTTAATCATGTAAAAACTAGATTTTTCTATTTAAAAAATGAATTGGGAGGGGTTCCATCCCAATTTTTTTATATGTTGGGTAGAAATGATTGTATATTGATATTCTCTTAGTTATTTTTAAAAATTTTCACGTCAAGTATCCAGCAAATGCTTATCTTACCTATATGTATTTATTCATGTCGAGAACCAAATCAAGAGAGAATTTTGAATAGACTTAAAAAGTAGCAAAAAGTAGCACTTCATTGGGCAAAATTGTTTTAAAAAAAAATTACTGGCTACTGTTATATAACTCGTAAAAACATCTAATTTGATTATGTTTGCCTCTAATATTTCATCTAAATCCATATCTTCGAATAGTAAAATATACAATAACATGAAACCAGTAGTTAAATTATCATATTTAGGTTTAGAAAAGAAATTATTATTAAATAATGACAAGAAACTGTACTTAGGTACTTTTATATATTTATTAGGTAATTTGAAATTAAATGTTAGAATAATATATAAACACATACTAGTTCTCCTGAGAATTGAAGTTCTACTACCATCGGCCAGTAGAAACAAGTTCTCAATTTTTCAAGAATAGCGTCTGTAGGTTTTCGAGAGAACTCCGCCTACTTCTCACGAGAAAATAGTTTGGAATTATTGAATACAGCTGTTTCCCGCTTGACTATTTCGTGCGTAAAACAGTAACTATAGTTCCTTTTTCCTGCAGAGAATAATGGGTTGGCGGGAATTTCAAAATACTTACATTTGATTGGTTGTTTACCGGTCTTATTCACAAAGGACAAACGGATGCGAAATTTTTTTGCCGGATTCATAGCAGGATAGCAGGAATGTAAATGTCAGTTAATATATTTGTCATCTTTGACAGATTACTTTGTATCGTCCACAGTATCGTCTTCGCACAGTATTTGTTGAGTTTCCAGCATTCTAGCCGTTCATTACTACACTTGTTAAGTTCATTTCACTCGTAGTATTTGTTTAAGTTAAGTATAACAACCAGATATGGCTCCTACAGGAAGTATTGTTTTGCATAAGCAAATATGGAAAGTGACATTACGTTTTAAAACACACTTAATGCTTATTAGGACATCTTTCTCAATCAGTGAAAGAAATGATAATGAAAGTGTACAACAACATAAGAATTGACTTCCCTCACTTAAATATAAGTCAAATTGTTCAAAAAACAGCAACTTACACTGGTAAGTGCATACATGATAACATTGCTGAGAGTGTGTGTAATTATATTTTAGGATGCAGCATGTCTGCTATAAACAGATTACGAAAGGAAAAGAAATGAAAAAGAATGAAATTCTCATCCTGCTTTTACCGTTTACATTTTAATTTTCACAGGCATTCAAAAGCATACTCATAGCATACTTCGCAATCGGGTACATCTCACGAATTTAGACAAAATGTGTTACAGTTTCCTAACTTAATTCCTGCTGAGTTAGTAGATATTTTAGCTATGTGAACCTGTATTATTCTCTGCAGGAAAAATGGACATAGAGGGCGATAAGTTCAAAAATAGAATACGCAACTCGTTAGAAAAGTGTTCTCTATACTCGTACGTAACTTTAATAGTCGATTATACATCAAGGGAGTGAAGTGTATGATTTTTACCTGAGGTGTAGTATGTAGCCCGAGGGTTCTACAAAACACCGAGGAGAAAACACATTCACTTCCGAGATGTGTATACTATTTTTTCCACGATTCAACGATTTTTGTAAAAAGTTTAAAGTTTTAAAATTATTTTTAAATGTCAACATGACATTTTTATTTTACGAACACAAAAATCACATCGGTTCTGATGGATGGCAAACGGAATATTAAATTGGGTCCTGCAAGACGCCATTAACCCTTTGACCGTGTAGTGGGGTATGACAAATATTATTTACAGTTACTACTTCCTTATAAATTAAGGTTTTGCATCATTGAGGTCAGTAGCGTAAAAAAAGTACTAAGGATAAATTTACTTATTAAGTAAATTATGAAACTGTACCAAGTATTTTTTATCATATATTAACTTTACCTGAATAAAGGTATTAAGTGTTATACATCACTACAATCATCAGAAAAAAATGCTATCGAATAGAATAATTAAAAGATATAAGTTGTATTTAAAAAATCGAAACTGATGATGGTCGTGGAGAGACGAAACGTTTGACTTCAATTCTGCCACTTCTATTCGAAGCAGAATAAAAAAAGTGGAGAAAGTTAAATCAGAATTTCAAAATTATTTTTAATATGAGAGATACAGAGGAAAAAAGAAAATCGACATTTTTACATTTTGATTAATATTTCAAGAAGAAATAAGAAAAAATTCATTCTATAAATGAATACGAATTAGGCATTGTTTCGTGCAACTTTTCTTCCATTTAACCAAAGTTGTATCTCTTACGGTTTAGAAGATCCCTTCAGTGCACACTCAATTTGAAACAGCCGGTATATACAGGCTGTTCAAACTTAAGTCGGCACTATTGCTAACTTTGTTATTATAAAAGCTACAAATTCGGTTAAATTAGCAAACTAGTAGTACTTTTTACTCTAACTACAATGACGCAGTCAAAAAACCAATTGAGCGTCGCGTTTATGAGATAAAATCAAAAAGACACTTTTTTAAAAACGAATACCCTGTATATTATATTACCAATCGATAGAGAATAAAATTCTTAATTAAAATTGAAGGCATTATTCCAAAAACCAGACAAGTCCAAAATATCTGGTTTACAAGTTGTCGCTATTTTATATACGTTAAGACAATGGCTGTCTAGTGGTATAATTTGTTTCACTATGAAGCAGACATGTCCGACGATTTAGCACGGAGAAATATGTGCGATTCTATAGAAACAAGGCAAATCCCACTTGTTTCCTGCAAAAGCCAGACAATTATCATTTTTGGACTTGTCTGGTTTTTGGAATAATGCCTTCAATTATTTTTTGTTATTTTTTCGTAAATTAATAAATGAAGATATGTATGTAAAAGTTGGTTGCGAGTCGTCAGGATCGTAATGGGGCCCACCGAGCATTTTCTGTATAGCTATTTCGGCCCTAATTGGGGCCTCATCAGTAGAACAGTAGCTCAAGAACTCCACTGCAACCCCGACGACCAACAAGATATACGCACGCTTAGCGCGTGAAAGCAAACATGTGAAATAATTGCGCCGCAGCACAACTATTTTCCGACTTATAATTCGTGTCGTGAAGATATGTATTTTCATTTTTACAAAATCATCAAGGATGCCTATGCTTTGGAAACAAAACATTTGCAAATCGCCGTAATCAAATTTTTCAGTTGACAGACTATTGTTTTTCAAGTGTGTGGTTTATTTCTTACGAAAAAATTGTTTTACACGCATCCCGAAAACTGAAAAAAATGACGACAATTTTTAAATATTTTTTATGGGTTTTCTACGCTACTAGAAAAATGAACAAAAATTGAGTATTTGTACATTTTTTGCAGGGTTTGAAAAAATCATGATTTTTATATAAAAATCAAAAAATCGGATTTTTATGATATACCTACAGTGATCGCCAGATAAGTCGGGCCATATGGGAAATTTTTTTATTATTGATTTCTGAGAAAAATTTATTCTTTATAAAAGTTCCTGCATCTTCCCAAACTCAACATACACTTATCAAAATTTGAATACCTGTTGTCATATACCGAGTAGATAAAAATATTTGAAATCGACATAAGAGTAAAGTACCTTTATTTTTCAAAATATGCGGGAATATTATTAAAGAAAGTTATTAAGAATTGTTCTGAGATCTTAAATTTGGACAAAAAAGTTAGAGATTTATGGTATGAATGTTATTGATCATAATTTCTAGTTGGTAGAAGAGCGAAAAAGAAATTCCAGAGTATATTAATATCACACCTGAAGAAACGTCCATCTTTACACTTTCTTACAAGTTCTACGATACACACGTTGATACGAGAAAAATTGAAATATATGGAAATAGTATATTGTAGACCTCGGCGGTAAAGCGCTTGTTTTCCAGGTCGAGAGAAGATATGGATATTTTTTTTCCTACACAACATTAGAATTAATTTTGTTAATATCTCACAAACGTTCTTTATCTTGAAGTAAAAATATTAAAATTGATTTATTATTAAAATTATTACTAATGTAGATGTTTTAAAAAACAATGTTACGTGTGCTAGCGTGGTCGAACGGTCTAAGGCGCTGGTTTAAGGCACCAGTCTCTTCGGCGGCATGGGTTCGAATCTCCCTTTTTAAAACCAAATACCAGAGGAATTAAATAAAAAACTTATGTTTGTTAGTTTTTTGATGTCGATGAGAATTGCATTCCAGAAATTATTGTTGCGTCACCTAGTAGTAAAGCTTCGTGAATTATTTTCTCGGCTAGGCATTTATGTTCATTTTGCCAGGCTAGCCGTGGAAACGTTTACTTTCTCCTCTCTGATGAGGCGGTAAAATTGAATTTTCTAATAGTGTAGGAAAAAAATTTATTTTTTCACCGTAGGCTGCCATGATTTCATATTTGAGATCTCATAACATTTCTAAATAGCTTTTCGAAATAATATTTTCGTATTTTGAAAAATAAAGGTACTTTACTCTTATGTCGATTTCAAATATTTTGATCTTCTCGGTATATGACAACAGGTTTTCAAATTTTGATAAGTGTATGTTGAGTTTGGGAAGATGCAGAGACTTTTATAAAGAATATTTTTTTTTGAGAAATCTCTAATAAAAAAATTTCCCATATGGCCCGACTTATCTGGCGATCTCTATACACAGTTGGCCTGACTAAGACTAGGTATACGGTTAATTGTGAGTAAATGAAGGAGAGGCTCATTGAAACTTGTGTGGAAATGAAATAGAGATATTACAATGTTGCGTGCGAAGGTAGGAATGCTGCGGCCGGTGCGTGGCCCGCGTTATTAATCGGCAACGTCGATTGATGTAGCTATTTCGTTTACTCATGCGCTTTCTACTATTCCATCCTTCATTTACTCATGATAAACGCATAGCCAGTGGTGGTCAGGCCGACCCAGTATATCATGATATACAGGCTGAGTTCAAAAAGATGCCTATACGAATAGCGTCGGTGTTTATTGTCATATCTGAGCCACAAAAAAACAAATGATATGGCAGAAAAAACTCTACAACATACCATATCTTGCGTCTTTAATACGTTTAAGACAGCTGCTTGACAGCTGTCAACTTTTGTTTTTTAAATGCAATGATATGATTACTGTAATAAATTTCGAAAGAACTTTTTTTCTGCAGTCAATGATGTGCTGCAGCAAACAATTATTTTTCAAAACAATAGAAAAAAATAAAAAGAAATAAATAAATTATTAACATCAAATGACGTAATAAACGTAATAAACAGTTCCTGTATATCAAAATATAAATCAATAATTCGAGTTTTTAATTTTTATATAAAAATTAAGAGTATGATTTTTTTATACCCTGATCCTGATATGCACATACCAAAACTAATTTTTTCAATATTTATTTTTATTTTTTTACAAATAAAGTGGTCCATTCAGAATCATCGTCTTGGTCGTCGCCAAAATGTTTTCCATCTTCCCACATCCAGTTTAAATTTCGCTTTTTTGGAATTTCTGAATTCATATATTTGAACATTAAAGCTAATTTATTTTGCTTTTTCATAATAGCTGTACTTGCACTTACAAACATACTTACAGCCGTTTGCACCGTACAACCAAAAAGTTTTCTTTTCACTCGCTTTTGATGTTCTTAATAAACCCAAATTTAAGCAAAGATAAATGTGTCAACAGTGCAAAATGCAGTTTTTCTCTGAATATTTTGACATGTTAAATTTTGAGCATTGATTGTGGCAGTGACATTCAGACTTACGATTTAGCATGGATGTTAAGATAACATTTAACAGTTATCTTAACTGCACTTGGATACACCTTATTTAAATGCATCGATAATTTTTAGTCCCAATGCTTGTCTTAGGGATGAGAAATCTTAAAAAACATTTCAATAACAGTAAAAATCATTTGAGAAAGGATGCTGCTGAAGAAAGAAAGTATGTGATGAAAACAGGTGGTGTGTCCCCTCCTCGTTTTGATTTATTATTATTATTTACTGTGAAACAACTTACAGATCATTATCAAATTCTAGTTTTACTTCTAATTTTTGCAATAAATATACAACACTTTCCTTTTGTAAAGGAAATCTCCGAAAAAATCCTAAAGCCTCTAGTTTGTCGAAATAATTTCTTCCTTCATATACACAACGAAGAAACAAAATCGATTAATTCTAAAATGCCTAAATCATCTTAAAAAATATTGTAATCTTCTGCATTCATCCTGTCCAATTTTTATCTTTAAGAATCAGTACAGTCCGTATTATAAAATTTACAGTTTTTCGGAATAAGGTTTGATGATAATAATTTTGACGGATGACGGATACTCCATATCGTTAAGTCTCTGTTAGGTCTCCGATTTTGGTGACTTTATAAAGCATTGATTTAAAGCCGACTTTATGTACGGTGCAAACCAAATTTTCGCATTAAGCATTACTTAGTAATAAGTTTGGTTAAAGTAATTCTTAAAGAATGCGGTGCAAACGGCTGTTAGTGTGCCAATTTTAAAATGTGAATAATAAATATCCTGATATATCAAACATAAAAATCGTGATATACAGCGTGTCCACCGAGTGCCGCGGTCTTCTCTACCGTCTATAGTATCTAAGATAGAAAAAAAATTCAAACGAGCTAAGATGTAGCTCAGTCAGCTCTACTTCATAAAATTATTTTTGGCTATACAGAGTGTTCAGTAACTGTGAGGCATTCCAAAGTTATATTTTTTTAAATGGAACACCCAGTATATTTTTACATATTTCGAAAGTACGCATAACGAATAGATAGTAACCAAAAATTTAGGAAATTTTACTTAAGAGTTTGTAAGATATTGATGTTTAAGTGTAAAAAATTGCCATAATATGAGTGCTTATATCTTTGTTATTTATTTATATATTGTCTTGAATTTTTGTAGATACTCAACACAATATCTTTTCTACAGAAATTTCAAAACAGCTTCGGTATATCAGTTATTATGTGTACAGGGTGCTGAGATTTGCGAAAGATAATTTTTCTCAAAATTTTCAAACGGAACACCCAGTATATCTAGACTCTCGTGAAACACTGTTTTAATAAGCTTTCATAAAACGCCAAATGTATTTGCCTAAACTGAAGAAGTCGTGAGACAAAAATTAATAATTTTTCTTTCTTTCAATATTGACGTTATTTAGCCTTCCCGACCGGTTCTTCTGTTTTGATATGCTGATAAATCAATGAATATGTTTTATTTTTTGTTCAAAGTAATTGAATATGTTCCTGTTGAAATAATTTCTATTTTTCTTTACTTTGAAAATATCTAAATGACGTTAATAATAATTTTAAAAAATAAAATTTAGAATCACATTGCCATTTGCTATAAAACAGAAAAGCAGTTGCTATAAATTTTTAATTGACAGAACAATTATTCAATTAGTAGATAACACTACTTTTACAGTTTTGTATTTTTTTATGATAAGAAAATACATTTTAATAATGAAGAGTTACGTAACATGATATACCTACTAGGAAAAGGCACTAAAACTGTCTTTTGGCATCAAGATTATATTCGCAGCATTATCCTATAAGAAGACATCCGGATTATAGTTTTTCAAAGATTGAAAGAAAGATTCTAAACGCCAGGAAACATTAAATATAGTAAAAATGTTATTAAAATAACGTTATGTAAATATTTTCAAAATAAAGAAAAATAGGAATTAGTTTAACAGGAACATATTCAATTATGTACTTTGAACAAAAAATAAAACATATTCATTGATTTATCAGCAAATCAAAACAGAAGAACCGGTCGGAAAGACTAAATAACGTCAATATTGAAAGAAAGAAAAATTATTATTAATATTTTAGCCAAAACTGCGTAATAAAATAAATTCCCCGGTAATTTAATTAATTAATTTCGTAATTAACCGTTGTTCAGATTTCATCGATAACTGTATAAACTCCTGATTTGTTCTTATCACTTGATGGTTCTGATTAATTGTCGTCACATGTAACTGGAAATTCGTTATTTCAGCTTTTTTTAATTTTTTTGTTATTGATTATTTACTGAAAATCAAACTGAGTTTCTTCGAAAATTGGGAATTTTTACGGATGTGAATTCCTCTTTGTGACTGCAAAGAAGTCCTTTAAAAAAATCTATTTATTATCTAATAATGTATGATATAGTGTATGATTAGGTTTTGCTTATTCACACTTTTCGTATTAGTAAAATATTTTATTATAATAATTTGCGCGTTTTTTTCAAGATTCTGCCGAAGCATTTCAGTCTATTAATGATCTGTAGTCATCATTTTGCTCAGGTGTAAACATTCATATTATTTTTTTCATAAATTTTTTTGTACCTTTCACAACATTGTTATTTCTCTCTTCTTTCACTTTCAAACATTGTTATTACCTATCAAGTTTTGCGTTAAATCATACGTTGTGAAACAGTATTCGGCTCAATTAGGACATTTCTTATTAAGTTCTAATCCTACACTGCTAAAAACTGTGGTAAATTACATCAAAATTTATAGAATTCTATGTAGTAGTAAAAATTCACTTAAAATAATATTATAATTTAAGAGGCCTTTTACAATGCGCTAATTTTTAAAAAAGTTTTTCTGAGTAACCAATGTAAATTATAAGCTCAAATTTTCAGTACGCATTCATGAGACAATTATCTAGGTCTCACGTTGACATTTAAAAAAAATATATTTTTTTTTGAAAAAATACATCGATATCTCAAAAACTATACAAACTTTTGAGAAAAACGAAAACGTTAGACCTAAATATGATGTTCTAGAGAATATTTTAAAAAAATCAGTTCTGTGAATTTAATAATAGCTGAGAAAAGGAGCTTCAAAATTTTCGGGAAATATCGTCGTAATACAACGCCTCTAACGGAGAGCTGTCTAAACTACAAATTTCGCAGCTAATGTGCCCCGAATACGAATTTTGTTGTTTAGACAGCTCTCCGTTAGAGGAGCTGTATTACAACGACATTTCCTGAAAATTTTGAAGCTGTTTTTCTCAGCTATTATCAAATTCACAGAACTGATTTTTTTAAATATGCTGTAGAACATCATATCTAGGTCTCACGTTATCGTTTTTCTCAAAATTCCCTATAGTTTTGGAGATATCGATTTGATCTTTCCAAAAAAAATTTTTTTTTTTGAAAAAATTTCAACGTGAGATCTAGATAATTACCTCATGAATAGGTTCTGAAAATTTCAGCTTATAATTTACAATGGTTACTCAGAAAAACTTTTAAAAATTAGCACTTTGTAAAAGGCCTCTTAAAGCAGGTTCTTGTCCGATGAAAATTGTGTCACAAATTCTTTGAGACGGACACTGAATATGCGCACTAATACTTAACGTTTCGTCGTCGTTCGATGGCTTCGTCAGAATTTTAATGTAAAAATAGTGTTAATTTACTACCATTTTTATTAGTGTAGCCTTCTCAAGTTAAAATCTGCACAGAATATTCAAGTTTTTACATTTGTTGTGATTGTTTTTGCGCTTTCTCTTAAATGCATGTAATAATAATACATGGCGTAACTGATTGGAATTAATTGCTCAATTAAAGGAATAAACTTGAAAATCTAATTACGGATTACTCAAATAATAAATAACTGTAGCTAATAAACGTTGGTTGTGTTTATTTAACAATTTCCTGTTATTTTCAGGAATCTTTGGATACATAAATTATTTGACGCCCAAAAGCAGGAAGGAAATTTTGGAACTCTTGGTCAACGGACTTAAGAGGCTGGAATACCGTGGATATGATTCGGCAGGTATGTAGAATAATTTTATTATTTTATTTATTATGTTAGCGAATTTTGGAATACTTGCGAATGCGGGAGTAGGTATAGTAGGCCGGTACGGTGACAGTTTTAAGGTCGCGCGCGTTCCGGATGGATGGTGGCCATCCGAGATTAGGGTGGGGGGGTTCGTTGAGGGTGTGTGGTGGTCGTCTGCAGGGACCTGGTGGGGGTTGAAGAAATTGTGTGTGAAGAGGTCGATGGGCGTGTTTGAACGTGTTGCGCAACCAGACTAAACAATCCCGAGAAGCAAATGAGAAAAACAAACAATGAATAAGATTTATTGTGCAGATTTCCAGCCCATCACAAATAATATTATGTTGTTGTTTTAAAAAAACTTGAATAAATATCAGAGGTGGCGCCGCGGTTCAGTTTATTTATTATTATTATCGGAATATAAACATTTTACAAGTTTAGTAAGATCGCTGCGAGAGGGATGGGTGCATCTAAACGTGTTTCAAAGTGTTGTCCGCAGGCAGACTAAACAGTTGAGCGCTAAGTAAATAAAAAACAAACAATCAATACGATTTATAATTTTAAACGCATTATTTTGTCTTACTTGTGCAGATTTCCAATTTAAATCAGCCCAACACAAATATTATGTTGTTGTTTAAAAAAAAAAGTTGAATAAATATCTTGTAATCAGAGGTGGCGGCGCGGTTCATTTTATTTATTATTATTATTGGAATATAAACATTTTTTAGAACTTTAGTCTTTAGTAAGATAAAAATATACATCGACGAAAATATCAACAAAAAAAATGTCCTAAGAACGAAGCAATAAACAAAGAGAACGAATAAAATGTTGGTTGAGAGTCGGCAGGATCGCAATGGGGCCCCCGAGCATATTCTGTATAGCTATTTCGGCCCTAATTGGGGCCTCATCAGCAGAACAGTAGTTCGAGAACTCCACTGCAACCCCGACGACCAACAAGATATACGCACGGTTAGCGCGTGAAAGCAAACATGTGAAATAAGTGCGCCGCAGCACAACTATTTTCCGACTTATAATTCGTGTCGTGAAAGCAAATAGCAACAATACAACATTGCGATCCTGCCGACTCGCAACCAACATTTTACATGTTTGCGATGACACGTTTTGTCCGCATCGACTGCCATCTCGTGCGTGTTAGCTTATGAGGCAGCGGTATTGTTGCTATTTGCTTTCACGACGCGAATTATAAGTCGGAAAATAGTTGTGCTGCGGCGCACTTATTTCACATGTTTGCTTTCACGTGCTAACCGTGCGTATATCTTGTTGGTCGTCGGGATTGCAGTGGAGTTCTCGAGCTACTGTTCTGCTGATGAGGCCTCAATTAGGGCCGAAATAGCTATACAGAATATGCTCGGGGACCCCATTGCGATCCTGCCGACTCGCTACCAACATTTTACATGTTTGCGATGACACGTTTTGTCTGCATCGACTGCCATCTCGTGCGTGTTAGCTTATGAGGCAACGGTATTGTTGCTATTTACTTTCACGACACGAATTATAAGTCGGAAAATAGTTTTGCTGCGGCGCACTTATTTCACAAAGAGAACGAAGCAATAAAATTGATTTAGGTATTTGTTATCAGTTAGATAAATATACATAGAAGTTTAACTCAAATAAGTAATTAGTCACGTACAGTCTTTAGTACATCAATGACAGGGAGAGATAGAATATATATTTCTATCTGTCATTTGTAATATGCTGATGTATGTAAAAATAAAAATAAAAAATGATGTCACAGACTGCATAAAAGGACTAGTCAACATAATTTCCTAACAGTTTAATAGTTTTATACTTGTGCATTGTGAGTGTGCGTGTGTGAAATAAAACGTGAGTACATTTGTTTGTTATACATTTCAATCAAATTAAGAACAATTTTTTTATTTTTATTTTTAGACGGATTTAGGAAAGCTAAATAAAGTTTCTCTTTTAGAAACTAAAGAAATAGTGAAGCTTGCTGAATTACCTGTAAATGTGCCACAGCCGATATACGAGGCACAAATAATAAAAACTAAATTTGGAGAAACTGTTTTATTAGAATTCGAGGAGAAAAAAACCTTTCTACCAAAGAGGATGCTACCTCTATTGAAAGATAATTTATCGCAATTTACCAAAGGCAAATATAGTATAGTTTATCAGGGCTTAAAGGATGTAAAAAAGCCTTCGAAAGGAGTGCTATTTCAGTTTATCGAAAGTAAGTAAAAAATTCTACACATAATTTTTTTTACAAATATTAAGTTTTTGTAATTTTTAGCTGAAGCTGAGGAGAAGGAATGAGAAGGTGACCTATAAATATAATAGACAAAGAAGAACAACTTTAGTTATTTTCGGATTCTTCGATAAACGTACAAGTACGAGAGCACAGCTATGAACTCTGAAGAAACCAAACATCTCGATAATGAAATTATCAGAAAGTTTAGAGAAGTAGAAACACTTTTAGTGAATAGTTGTACCCCTAGGCTGAGAGAGATGCGGATGAAATAGGTAAAATCACATATTAGACTTTACAATAGAGCTATTAAACATTCCGATTTATCTATAGGAGTTCTACGGAAATTGCAAACCAATTTAGGATATTTGAAAAGGTTTAAAAATTTCATTGAAAAACAAATTTATATTGGAGCCGAAGCTGGAGAATCATTACGTAGTAATCGAGTAAAATGGGAGGAATTAGTGACAGTTTTTAAGGGCAGGGTTCGCACTGGGATAATTATTAATTTAAAACATAAAGATTTAAATCAATTTTTCGATGATGCGTTTAACCTTTTCAAAAGTAGACTTAGAAATGCTTTTAAAAAAATGCCCATGCTTAATGTAAATACTTGTTTTTGTGGTGAATTTATTAGAAAATCGGAGGACGAGGAAATAATTGAAAAAAGTATTTTAACACCAAAAATAAAATAATTGATGCAGGGGTGGATTTAAGTCAATGGTTTGATGTTAATGTAAAAGATGATATTTTTAACGCTTTATCCGAATTTTCAGAGTCTGGAAGTGGGTGGGCCTTAGATAAGATTATTAGTTTAGAAGTTAATGTAAATAAATATGAAGTGGGGAACGGTATCTCATCCTACATTAGACTACCGGAAAAAATTGAAAAAAAGCAGGCTTGTATTAATGTTAAAAATATGTACGACGAGGCGTGTTTCGCTTGGGCTATAGTTAGTGCTCTTTTCCCTGCAGATGTAAAATCAAATCCAAATCAAATTTCTTCATATCCTCATTACGCTGATGTGCTAAATATAAAAGAAATTGAATTTCCTATGATATTACCACAAATTTCTAAATTTGAAAAAAATAATGCTATCTCTGTTAATGTATTTGGGTTGGAAATGGACTCAAAATCAAATTTTTCTGTTGTTCCAGTCCGTGTAACTAAACGAAAATTAGAAAAACATGAAAATTTATTAATTGTTCAAGATATTTATTTTCCAAAAGTAAACGAATTTGAACCAATATCGGATGATGATGATGATGATGACCACCTGGAAGTAGAAATAAAGTATCATTATTGCTACATTAAAGATATATCTAGGCTATTAACTAATCAGCTTTCTAAAAAGAATCATAAAAAATATTTCTGGGATACATGTCTAAATTATTTCAGTTCGGAGGACAAGTTAAACGAGCATGTTGTGTATTGTGAAAAACTTAATGACTGTAAAATTGAGTTTTCCAGAGAACCATTTGTTAAATTGAAAAATTTCGTTTACAAAGAAAAAGTTCCGTTTATTATTTATGCAGATTTCGAATCTTTGCAGGAGCCATTTAATGATGATAGCCATTGTAAAACGAGTAGATATCAGAAACACATAGCATACAGTGCAGGGTATTTTTTTAAATGCAGCTATAATCAAGACTGGTCATATTATAAAACCGCTCGAGGTTTAGATTATATGTCTTGGTTCACGGAGGAATTAAGCAAAGTTGCACAATTTGTCTCTTCCAAGTTAAATCACGTGGAGCCCATGAATGTTGAAGTTAGTTTACGAGATGCTAGTAATACTTGTCATATTTGCGAAGAGGAGTTTAAGGAAACAGATAAAATTGTTAGGGACTACTGCCATCTCTCTGCAAACTTCAGACGTTTTGCTCACAATAAATGTAATTTAAATTACAAAAAATCTTTGTAATTGCGGTGGTGTTTCACAACCTCGGGGGCTATGACGCAGACTCTGTAATCAGAGAGCTTGCGCAGAGATATCATATTACTTTATTACCTGAGAATAAGGAAAAATATATTAGTTTCACAGTTCGCGATGATAAAACTAAATTAAGATTTAGATTTATAGACTCCTTCAGATTCATGGGTTGTTCTCTAGAAGAACTAGCTTCCACATTGAAAGATGAAAACTTTGAAAATCTCAAACGCGAATTTCAGGATTTAGATGAGGAAACATTTCATTTATTAACGCGAAAAGACATATTCTTTTATGATTATTTAGACAGCATTGAACGACTCGATGAAAAAAAATTACCTGATATAAAACACTTTTACAATAAACTAAACGACAAGAACGTAGAAGAGGCTGATTATGCGCATGCACAAATCGTGTGGAAGAAATTCAATATGAGAACTCTAGGCGACTACAGTGATCTCTATATGAAAACCGATATCATGCTATTAACTTGTGTTTTCGAAACTTTTCGTAGTACTTGCTACAAGACGTACAACCTTGATCCTGCCCACTATTACACGATTCCAGGGTATACGTGGGATTGTATGCTTAAATATGCAGGGTGTAGACTCGAAACAATTCAAGATGTTGATATGCTAATGTTCATAGAACGCGGTATTCGTGGTAGGATAAGTCAATGTTGTAATCGGTTTTCTCAGGCAAACAATAAGTATTTAGAAGATTATGATAGTAACAAACCCTCAACATACCTTATGTATTTTGATGTAAATAATTTATATGGTTGGGCTATGAGTCAACTTCTTCCATATGGGAGATTTGAATGGACCTATAACAATATTGATGTTACTACTGTCCCCGATGACGCTGAAACTGATTACTTCTTATAAGGGAAGTATCCGAACCCGAAAATTCAAAAAAATTTGAAACTTTGTGGGTTAGTAGTTCATACTAGGGTAAGCACGGAGCCATTTTTTTTATCGGCCCAAAAACAGACAGTTTCGTGTACGAACTTCAGTGTAATGACGTATACGAAGAGGTTATCAAAAAAGACATTCATAAATTTGATACTAGTGATTACCCTCAAGACAATCGTTGGAATATTCCATTAGTAAACAAAAAAATACCTGGTCTAATGAAGGATGAGAACAACAGCAAGTTAATGACTCACTTTATTGGGTTACGTTCTAAACAGTACACCTATAGAGTTGAGTCCAACAAAGAAGTTAAAAAAGCGAAAGGTGTAAAGTCTAATGTGGTGAAAAATAAAATTACCTTTGATGATTACCTCAACTGTCTGGAGAAATTTGCGAAGAAAAATCCTCAGGAAGTGTGCTTACTACACAAAACTCAGCGCTGTATACAATCGAAATTACATGAAGTATACAGCGTTCAGCAAACAAAAATTGCTCTTAATCCTTTGGATGATAAGCGGTGCACTCTTCCTGAGGCTCACGATACTCTCCCGTGGGGTCACTATTCAATCATGGACTCCTCCTAATTCCATTACAGAGATTCTTTAAAAAAAGCTTTTGTCTATTATATGTATTTTAATTGTAATTATTTATATATTATATATTTTAATCGTAATTATTTATATTTCCTTTTATTATATGTATTGAAACAATTTAATGATTTTTTATTTCAAACCTAACCTAAAAACAAAAAGGACAAAAAGATTTTATTAATATTTTTATTTAAGCACTTGATAAAAACATTTTTCTATCTCATATCTATGCCATTCATAACCTTATTTACATTATAAAATAAACATTTACGCATACAGTACGTCTGAATATTATGAGGATACAAGTCACATAAACTTAACATAATAGTACATGGAGTCAATTCACAATTATTATTAGATTCACTTAGAATATTATTAGTTACATTTAAGAAGTTAGTATAGTAATTTTTAAAACTTAAACTAAGTAATAAATCCATATGAGATGATACAAGTTTGTTAATATTTATAAACTCGCGTACAGTATTTCCAGATAAATAAAATGTACAGGAACCATCAGTCACCTTCAGCATCTTATTACCAATAAAAGGTGATTTTAGTAGTGTATAATTGGAAAACTGAACTTCTTCCTCTTCTTGTTCGTCTTCTTTTGATTCCCTCACAGCATCAAAGTAATCTGCGATAAATTGTTGAAGGTAAGTAATGAAATTATTCCAGTCTTCTCTTGTGAAAGAAATATTGTCAGGTTTCGTGAACAGTCCATGTACATTCATTAGTATTCTCACCGCTGGTATATAACCTCTTGCAGCACTAAGTCCAGTAATTATTTTATAATTAGAGTGGGCTACGTAAAAAAACGTTTTCACGGATATAACGTTCCTCATTCTGGACTCTCGATATATTTCACTCATTCTGTCAATTTCTTGCCAATAACCAGAATCTTCTGAAGAGGGTGAGCTGAGTGTAAAATCTTCTGTAGAAGATGAGCTGGGTGTAAAATCTTCTGAAGAGGGTGAACTGGGTGTAGGTAAAGCCATGGTCATAATCAGTCAATTTAACACTTGCAGAGGTTAAAAAAATACTAATAAACAACTTTAGCTCTAGCTTCCTTTTATACCTATGCTTTAAGCAAAAGAAAAATATGTAATATTAGTCATACATTTACTTCAAAAAGGCCCCCCTTCCCCTCCTTCAGTTCATATAAATGTGTGTCCGAATTTCCATAAGAAATAACATAATTTTAGACTTATTTACAGTTGGTTCTTGTCCGATGAAATTTGTATCACAAAATCTTTTAAGCGGACACTAAATCGCGCACTATAACACTTTACGTTTCACCGTCGTTCGACAGCTTCGTCAGAAGTGAAAAATATGTTGTCAAAATAAACAAGGTTGTCAACGGAAACTGAAAAAGTAACTTGATTTCTTTTTTAATTTTTATTTTTTAATCTAAAAAGAATTTGAACATTATAAATGTTAAAAAATTGACAGATCTATATTCTATTTAAGGAATCGAGAAAACTACAAAATGTATCGTTTAAATTTGCAAAATCAGTACGTTTATTAATAGAATTCGACGACATTTTTATTTTACACATTTCTATAAAACGTATTTTGAAAATATTAGACTCGTAATATAAAATATTAGTATTTTCAAAATCAAAATTATGGTCATTTTCTAATGAATGTTCTACAAGCATTGAATGATTTCGATTATTTTTTGGATATGATATTTATGTTGGTCTAGACGTTTTTTTTAAATTTTGGCTTGTTTCTCCAATATAACAGGAATTACAATTTAAACATTTAATTTCATAAACTACGTTAGGTTGTTTTAGTTTTGGTGTTTTGGTTTTTAAATAGTATTTTCTCAAATTTAAATTAATTTTACACCTAAAGATAGTTTGGCTACTTTATTAGGTTATAGTGCTCAAGCGTTAGAACCTAATGAACTATGTCAATCCGATTTACCAGTTAAAATAGTTAAAGTTATAACCATCCACGTGGACTGTAATATTACAGCAGGGGCATTTTACAATAATAAGCCATCACATACAATTTTTGAATTCGGATTGAAAGTCGATCCCGGATACGCTATAGATATAGAACCTAATAATCTAATTTTTCTACCTGTGAATAACAAACAAGAGATACGCAATATCACCTTGAACATACTCGATCAGAACTCTGAGCTGGTGAATTTTCGAGGAGAAGAAGTTATTGTAAGGTTAGAACTAAGAAAATTACTATGAGGTTGATATTTAGACCAAAAAACTATATAAACAACAATTCTTTTAACCAGCATCATTCAGTATCTAATCGATGTTCAGAGAGGACGACGACAACTTCCACTTTAATTCCAGCTAATATTTTATATTTAAAATCTTTGGGCTATAATGTTGGAAGAACGACAATTATTTCAAGACCCAAGTTACGATGAGTCCATCATCAGAGAGGAGATTCGAACGTACTACCCTTTTTAAAATCATTTGGAAATAACGATGAAATAGAAATTGCTATTTATCAACAGGACGCATTATTGTTGATGAGTGAAGCAGCCATATCAATCGAAGGAACTTTAACGAAGAATGCTGCTGGTACAGGTACCATTGAATTTACCAATAACGCTGGAGCGTATTTGTTCGATTCTATAAGTTATGAATTAAATGGAAAGGAGTTAGATAAAGTACGAGATCCTGGAAGGGTAAGCTTGATAAAAAGCTACTTGTGCTACGAGATTATTATTCCCTTAGTATTGGAGGTTGGAATTACCCCGACGGTTCCTTGGTGACATATGACCCAATAAAAACGACATTCTTTTTAAGGTTTCCTCTCTGGCATTTACTTGGATTCTTTCATGATTACAAGAGAGTAGTGTTTGGTAAACAAGTTTTACGATTAATTAGAGCTCGTAGCGATAATAATTGTTTTAAAGTATCAGAAGATGATACTATTGGCGAATTAACCATAACCAATATAGAGTTAAAGGTGAAACATGTATTTTTAAATGATGTTCAAAAACTGAATTTGCTGTCTGAAATAAATAACGATAAACCGATCTTAATACCATTTAGACAGTGGGAACTTCATGAGCTACCTGCACTAACGAATGGCGCTACAAAAGAAGTTTGGTCCGTTAAAACATGTGCTAATGTGGAAAGTCCGCGATACATTATCGTAGTGTAAGACCCGAAATACGGGAAAGGGTGATTTAAATTTTGATAAAATGGCTTTTCACTTTAAATTTCCTTGATCTAACCTTTTAAATACCTCTTCAAGTCTCTCTAGGTGTTGGTCGAATGTTCTACTGAAGACAATTATATCGTCTAGGTAAACTAGACATTGTTCTCCTGTGATTCCTGACAACACTGAGTACATTAACCTCTGAAAAGTGCTTGGGGCGTTGACTAGTCCAAATGTCATACGCAAACATTCGTAGTACCCATCCGGTGTCGATAATGCTGTCTTTTCTATATCTCGAGGATCGACTTCTACCTGCCAATATCCACTGGCTAAGTCAAGTGTAGAGAAATACGTAGCATTTCCAAGCTGATCAATGGTCTCTTGAAGATTAGGTAATGGAAAATAATCACGTTTTGTAATAGAATTTAAAGCGCGATAATCAATGCAAACTCGTATCTTGTTTTCACCCTCGGCAGCTTTCTTTTTCACCATGATAACTGGTGCTTACCAAGGTGAGTTGGACTCCTTAATAACTTTTTTCCTTAGAAATGGATCTCGCAACAGCAATTCCGTGGATTAAGATTTCTGTCGGTTCAACTAAAATTGTTTGATCAGGGTTGGCCAAACTCTGTTCAACTTCACACACGTATTGACATCTCGGAGGAATATCGATGGACTTCTTAATGTGAATTGGGTAGCTACCAACTACTTCATCCGCGTTACCCTTCGCCATTGGTAGTGACGATAGCAACTTTGGTTCTTCCTTCAATGTCACCTTCTTTGATTTCCTTTGCACCTCTTGTTCCGACGTAGTTTTCTTACTTCCCTTAACATAATTTTTTTCTACAATCCCCTTCTCTTTAACGTGCACCTTTCTTTCTTTTCCTTTGACTTGCTCCGTGCTAATTTCTGATTACGAGCCATCTTCCAAACTCGCGGTATCGAAATAATAAACTAAAATTTCAATTTGTGTTCCACTGAACACTGCTTCAACAATTTTTCTTACTTTGGTCCAATTAAGTCGATCAAGTCCGCACCCTAACTTTGGCTTTGCAAGTTTCTTGATCTTGTTGCGTAGACAATGGTTCTTCAACTTTATCAGCGCTTGCTTTAATGAGTCTAAGGTGGGTTTTTGACAACTCTTCTCCTTGGTTACCAAATAATACACAAATCTGCGGCCATCTCGGGCCCATGACAATACAGCGACATTTCCCGTCCTGATTTGTTGTCTTTTCCACTTGACCATAACGTTTCCGAAACTGTACTGCGATCCCGCGTCCCATTTTAAAATCTTCTGCAACACAATGTGCTAAACTATATTCCACTGGAGCATCAAACACATCTCCACACACTTGTGTCAGTTCAAAGCCCTTCTCTCCATTTTGACTTTGTCTTCTGATCTCTTCAAAACGTTTTGAGTTCCCAGTTCCCCTTAGTTTTGCGCGCTAAATTCTCGTCGAAATTTTAGTTTAATTAATTTATTTTTGTTCTAAGTTCGGTTTTATTTTTGATTTAATTTTTCAGAGTTTGATATCGGTTTTCGTGTAGTTTTTTTTTTTTTGTGTCAGTTATTTTAAAATAAATTCGCTCGCTAACGAATCAATATTCGTAAATCTAAATCGTTAGTGTTTTTCCTAAGTTACGGATACGAGAAAAAAATCATTTAAGTTTCGTCCCCGGTAAGTTCCATGTCTTTACGGCTTAAAAGTTTGACAATTACTAACAAAACGCATTTTTCTAAATGTACCGCACCATCTTTCCTCCTGGACGAGAAATTGTGTTTCTATTAGATCTGATGTTGTAAAGTCATTATTATTGTTTTTTTATTGTTCCTTCGTTGTGTTAAAAATTCTCTTACAATATAATTTTATTTGTTAAACTTTCCGAATTATTCACAGTAAAATTTAGAGAACCTTTTTATTAAATAAGTACCTAACCAGGAGAGGAGGAAAATCCAACAATTCCAAAGTAGTAAGTCCGAAGATCGAAAGGGCCGAAACTCATACCGAGTCCAAGGAGAGCGACGGAACGACTCCTGGCTATTTTTCAATTAATTCTAGGAACGCCACTAACAAAGGGGTCGCCTTTAGCGTCTCGAGAAAAAAAGCGTATGTTTTTAAGTTTTAATAATTTACATATTGACTACGACAACGACGACGACGACGATAACGGTGTATTTAGTGATAGAAGACGGTGTGGAAAATGTTTACGTGCAACGACAGCAAGAAGAATTACCCCTCAAAAAATGTCACAACCATGTGGTCATATAGCCAATTCTATAAACAGTCGTTGTAAAGTATGTGAGTGTCGCAAAAAAGAAGAGATGGAATGTAAAATTTGCTGCACAAATGATCGAGAATTTCTACCTTGTGGACATATTGCAAGCCGTATAGACTGTAATTTTTCACAGAAAGTCTGTTGTGGGAAAAGCTTGGAAGCTGCTGTAGTATTAGGTGATAAATAGATATTAGTGATACGGGTAGTTTTTATTGCTTTATAACATTATTTTTGAACTTATATACAGGCTGTCTTACGAAAAACGCCCCAAGCCGTAACTCCGTTATTTATAGATTAATTTTAACAAACAAAAAGGCAAATAAAATGAGACTAAAAGTACTATAAGGTGAGTCCAGTTTCAATTTTTTTAAAAATTACCTTCAAGGTCAAATGACTATCAACTTTTATTTTTTAAATGGCTCTGTATATTTTTTATTATTATATCTGGTAGAGATTTTTTTTCTAAATCCAATGATGTGCAACACTTTGACAATAAAAAAATATTTTTCGTAAAAGAAAAATGAACTAGTCTATTACGCAAAACGTGCTTTTCATAAAAATGTTAAAGTTTGTCGTGAAAACAATGTCACTGAGCGTTATTTTTCACAGTTGTTTCAAGTTGTCAAGTTATTCTCTTTGTATGATTCATTGTTTCCTAAAAAAAGCCGATTATGGATAATACTCCGTTGATTGACTTACTCCAAGCATATTTTGAATGCAATAAAAACACAAGCAGTGCGTCTCTATAGACAGGGATTTTTTCCCAAAGCAACTTACACAGTTGTAGACTTAATTTTAATTATTTCATTAATGTTTTCTGTAATGCTTGATTGCTGTTTTTATTGCATTCAAAATGTACTTGAAATAAGTCAGTCAGGTGATTGTTATCCATAATCGGCTTTTTTTTAGGAAACAATAAGTCGTACAAGTAGAAGAACTTGATAGTTTAAAACATCTGTGAAAAATAACCTCAGTGACATTGTTTTCTCGACAAACTTTAACATTTTTATGAAAAGCACGTTTTGCGTAATAGACTAGTTCATTTCTTTTTTTTACGAAAAATGTTTTCTAAATATCAAAGTGTTGCACATTATTGGACTTAGAAAAAAAATCTCTACCAGATATAATAATAAAAAATATACAGAGCCATTTGAAAAATAAAAGTTGACAGTCGTTTGACCTTGAAGGTAATTTTTAAAAAAATTCAAACTGGACTCACTTTATAGTACTTTTAGTCTCATTTTATTTGCCTTTTTGCTTGTTAAGATAAGTCCATAAATAACGGAGTTATGGCTTGGGGCGTTTTTCGTAAGACAGCCTGTATATTAAGAAATAAATAGATATTATTTGTATGCAAATCATTAGTGTATCTGCAATCATGGTGGTACTAAGTTCACCACACTTTATACTTTTACATGCAGTATTCCAAAATATTCTTTACATACATCAACCGTACAATTCGAAAGAAGTTTTTGCCTGTTTCGATATAGCTGGATTGAAAAATAACAGCGGTTGTTCAGGATGGGTAAAAATGGCATCCCACTTTATTAACAATCACTTGCATTGGAAAATGATAGAAAAAGACGCATGTGCCGCAAAAAAACTTCTTGATATTTCTGTCGATTACAATAATCAATCAGCTCCAGTTCTGCAATTACTGTGCTACATTACGCTTTGTACTTCGATTTTAATTCTAAAGTGTCTAGTTAGAATTATTACAAGAAAATGTCGTCCAATGATGCAATGCCATTCTCAAATTGTATCAAGATATTTCAATAGAAAAATTTCAAGAGCTCAGAAAATCTTCCACTACTATATATCATGCTAGGAATGATAGAACTAATGCTTTGGTTTGTTATAATCACTTAGAGTACACATTGAAAATATATTGTCGAGCTGAAGAATTATGTACACATTTTTTACGACAACTTATTACTCTCGATGTGTTTTTAAAAGAAATGCTTTCAAAAGGTTTTTTTTCATATGTTATTCTCTATTAGAAATGTCATACCTAACGAATATATTGTAAAATACAATAGTAATAATTACGACTGTATTGATTAAATTTTGTGCTAATTATAGGGTTTCTATTAGAAATGTCATAGGTACCTAACGAATATATTGTATTTACATTCAGTTAAGGCTTCGTTTGTCGAATATTATACTTCATCTTAAATGTTTATATTTCGATAATAAATTATGATAAATCACCGCCTCTGATTTATTTATTCAACATTTTTTTTTTTGAAGCAACGTATTTGTGAGGCGTGTATGCCTTGCTAAACACAATGTCGCCAACCTTGTAGCGTTGCGATGCTGCCAACTTAATGTGATATTTTATTGCTTCGTTCTGGAAATCTGCACAATAAATCTTATTCATTGTTTGTTTTTTTTATTTACTTCTCGGGATTGTTTAGTCTGGTTGCGCAACACGTTCAAACACGCCCATCGACCTCTTCACAGACAACTTCTTCAGCCCCCATCAGGTCCCTGCAGACGACCACCACATACCCTCAACGAACCCCCCCACCCTAATCTCGGATGGCCACCATCCATCCGGAGGGCGCGCGACTTTGAAACTGTCACCATACCGGCCTACTATACCTACTTGCGAGTATTCGAGTTCGAACGTTATTGCTATTTATCGATGGATTTTCTATGCCTAATTGTAAGCATAGTATAAATACCATGAGTTTTTTATATCTCAGAACATAAATATTCATACATAAATATTCCTAATTATCTGTTTTTTTATTTACCATTAAGTAGGTCGTGATTTTATTTTATTAGGTTGGCTATTATAGTAAAATTAGACAACTTAATTTCATGTCATTATAACATGCCAAAATGTGACACTTCAAATCAGATAGATCAACGGGTGTTGTCAACTCTCAACTTTAAGAAATATCCGTTTTAATGAGACGAATTGAAAAGTTCTTCTTCTGGCAAACGTACTGCTACGGACAAATTTTTAAATTACATGTTTAGAAAAGATTTGCAACGACTAATTTGGCAATATAATTTGAAAAATGAATATTTCACTTTGAACAAATTACTTACAGATGCCCGCGAAACATTAGAATTTAATGGTAGCAGATCAACTTTATTTAAAATTATTAAATCTATGGGTTATAAGCACAAAAATGTTAACGGACGCAAAATTTTAAGTGAACAGAAACACGTCGTTGCAAGCAAAATTACCTTTTTGAGCAAATTCTTAGAGTTTCAAAATTCTAGTGAAAACATACTATTCGTGTACATAGATGAAACTTGGATTTATCAGAATGGGTCCGCTGTTCGTGGACACGATAGATACGATGGATACAGATGGAAACAGATTTGAAAAGTAACCCAACCAAAATTAAAAGTGAAGGAAAACGTTTTACAATTTTGCACGCGGGGTCAAAACTGGGCTTTTTAGAAGGGTGTGATTTGTTACTCGACGTAACGAACAATGACAGGGACTACCATAAAAATATGAATGGGGAAATTTTTCAAAATTGGGTGGTCAATCAGCTTATTCCTGCATTAGCCAAGTTAACAAGGTAAATGTGTCGTGGTGATGGACAATGCACCGTAGCATTCGGTGCAATTGGACAAACCACTCACATTTTCTTGCAGTAAAAACCAAATGCAAGAATGGTTGATTAATCACAATGTCAAAATTGAGAGAAAAATTACAAAAAAACAATTATGGGATATAGTAAAACCTTTTAGAACTGACAGTAATAAACGCTACGTAACTGACACCATTTTGAAAGAGCATGGACATGAGATTCTTATTTCCATACCAATGTCAATACAAATCCTATTGAAATGGCATGGGGGTCTTGTAAGACTTATTACAACAAGCACATAAATTCACAACCTTTATCAAAAGATAGGGTTGCAAATTTATGGTTTGAAGCTCTTTCGAAATGTACCCCCGACATGTGGCAAAATTTTTATAGCCACTGTGAAAATCTTATTTCGGCGGACTGGTCACAACAAATGGGAAGCAGTTCATTTTAAAATATTCCTCCTTTCATTATTTCGCTTGGGGAGTCCGAATGTGAAAACACTGATGATTCAGATTCCTCCAGTGAAATGGTGGAAGTGGAGTAGGGGTAATATTATCAAAACTGGACTACTACTACTACTAATAATAATAGTATCTTATAATACAAGTGCATAAGAAAGCCTTTAAAGTACGCGTGACGGGTTTAAAAGCGCGACGCGCAGCGAAGCGCTTTTAACGGTGAAAGTGCTTTAAAGGCTCTTATGCACGTGTATTATATGATCTTTTTTATTATACTTGCGCTAAAATGTGAAAATTAGAAAGACATTAAAATTTAAATTCATTTTGTAAAGCTACCTACGTATATTTGGTTTCATACTTTTTGTGATATTTAAGTTTGAAATTATTATTGTTTTAAATAATTAACACTCTCAGCCGTTACCTTGTGAAATTCCATATTAAACATAAAAATAAAACACAACACGTATTTCCTTGGATAAGAACACTTAGCTTTATTTATTGTGACTGCAGTTTCAACAGGTGTCCGATTATCATTTGTTTATTTGTTGCAAATTCTGGTGGTTCAGGTAAATCCCTAAAACTTTTGTATTTATAATTTTTTTGTATCTCTAATAACAAAATGTGTAGGTACCGTTCAAAATATAAACAAACTCCCTATACACTGGCTTGCAATAAAATCGCGTAAAAATCATGTAACAGAGTGTTTACCTATTTTTGGCTTTGTAAATCGGTATTTTGTGAATTTTGACATATTATCAAAAATGTAGGTTATAAACTAAAAATTTAAGATCCTTGTTAAGATTTATTTAAGCTTAAATTTGTTATTAAAGTATCAGGAAACAAACATAAGAGAGGTACATTTATTTTTAAGAAACAGAATTTATGAATAAAGGAAATGTAAGGTTTAATATTTTGTCATTTCTCCATCAGCTTCTAATACTCGATTCAATCTTTCAGGCATTATATGAAATAATATCTCATTTTCATCCTGACTTAATAAAATTCTTCGTAACTGCTTCTGTTCTTCCATCAATACTATTTTTTTGGCACTTATCGAATTCTTTAAATCAGAATTTATAATCCTTTGATTTGCAGTTTACCATAATGCCGGGAGGTTTGTCACAAATAACGACATTTCTTACTGTTTGACATGGATTTTCCCTCAAATGATTAAAGAGGGCTTTATCTTGCTCATGAGTGTACGCGATTTTTTTGCAAGCCACCGTATGTTCAAAGTTAATAAAAAACTCATGGTATGTTAGGTGCGCTTATGTGCATGCTATGACGCTAGTGGGAGAGTTTTTATGACAACGCACTCAGCTGCATGAGTGTATAAGTGAGAACGTAAGCGCTGTATGAGTGATATGAACGAACATAACATTTCATTTTTATTAAAGACGCATTTTGGTTCATAATGGATCGTATTAATGACGCGGTTCGGAACTGCGCGACCAGGACATATTTTGGGGCTCCAACAGAGCGTACCTACTACACAGGGTTACAACTAATTAAAGGCTCACCATGGAGATCTCGCAAACTATAAACTATAAGAGA
Source organism: Dorcus hopei (assembly GCA_033060865.1). Classification (NCBI taxonomy): domain Eukaryota; kingdom Metazoa; phylum Arthropoda; class Insecta; order Coleoptera; family Lucanidae; genus Dorcus; species Dorcus hopei. The sequence goes on from CM065422.1 coordinate 37,687,587, forward strand.
TACAAAGACGGTTAAATTACAAAAAAAGTTGCACTTTTTGGGGTCTATAAAATGTGTAAATTAAATCTCTTCTACCTTCATTCGTTTCAGAAATATCTTCAAAAAGCTGAAAAACTTTCAATTTCAAAAATTTTGTTTATTTTATTAAAACAGAGTCACAAAACTCGGTTATTTTATATTAAATTCGATGGACAATGTAATACAGTCAAGAAACAGGTTAGGATTGACAGTTTCGCAGATACGACTGTCAACTGTTTTTTTTTCTTATGGGCGCTATCTTAGATATTCATACCATGTGATACAAAAATAAAATTAAAATCTGAATACGATGATATGACACACTTACGCTTTTGTGTTAAATTATTAAATTATTAAGAAATATTTTCAGAAAATGACATTTGTTATGTAAATACATAAATAGCTTCTATAATTTAATAATATTTGTTAATTTACTAAGGGCCAGTTTCATAATGAAATTTAAAGGAGACTTTAAATTTAAAGTCACTTTCAGATGTCAAAACAAATATGAAAACACACTTTTTACACTTCTGAATGTGACTTTAATTTTAAAGTCCCCTTTAAATTTCATTATGAAACTGACCCTAATAATTTTATTTCTTGAAGTTTGTACCTAAGCACCCGCCAACCAAATTAAAAATTTTATGAAAATATTTCTTAATGTAATATTTTGTTTGAAAGAAAAGCATGAGTGTATCATATCATCGTATTCAGATTTAATTTTTGTATCACATGGTATGAATATCTAAGATAGCGCCCATAAGAAAAAGAAACAGTTCACAGTCGTATCTGCGAAACTGTCAATTCTAACTTATTTCTTCTGACTGTATTAGATTGTCCATCGAATTTAATATAAAACTACCAAATTTTGTGATTTTTACTTAATAAATAAACAAAATTTTTGTGATTTTCGAAATTTTAAGTTTTTTGAAGATCTTTCAGAAATGAATGAAGATAGAAGAGATTTATTTGCACATTTTTATAGACCCCAAAATAGCGCAACTTATTTGTAATTTAACCCGTCTTTGTATCTCTTATAGTTTACGAGATCCTCATGGTAAGCCTTTAACTAGTTGTAACCCTGTATATGTATACCATGATGGTAAGGAATAAATCACTGCCTCAGTACACAAAGTGATCAAAATTACTACTGCGTCATTATTGACTTTGTTTTTAATGGAGCTGTGGTAAGTGTCTTTCTTCATTTGCTCGAATTCGCTGCAGCCAGTTCAGACAAATAAAAAAGTAGCATTTGTCACTGAAGTCTAGCTTTTGGAGAAGGTTATTTCCTTCAACAGGGCATCTTCAATCTTACAAATCAGTAAAATATTGAAAAATCTAGTAATAATGTTACTTGCATCAGCTGCGATGGTAGGAAATTCATCTAAAAAGAGAAGGTGTTATTGTTTATTTTATATTGCCTAAGAGATTATAAATGGTTGCTACGCGTCCCAGAAGGGTTCGCGCAACAACCTGTGCGTGGCGGGTAATACCTTAAGGGGTATTCGGCCGAGCCGGTTGGACCTACCTGTGTGGCTCTCTTTTGGAGGGATTCGCTGCCGTCCCAGTAGCTCAGCGAAGACGGCCGTGCGGTGCGATATTTAAGACGCACAAGTGTCAGCCCGTACAAAGGGGGAGCGATCCCGAAGTTACAATTTATTAGGGCGCCACCTAGCCGAAATGCAGCGATCCCCAAGGTCATGAACCGACGCTAGGAGAGGGTTCAAAATATAACACTGGGTAGAGCTCCGACACCAAATGGCTCGCCAGAAGGGCAAAGCAAAACGAAAACAACCCCAAAACCCCAACAAAGCGAAAGAGAACCCCAAACGTAAAAGTTAACAATTGTATATTATAAAAAAAGGGACACGCAAAATGTGAGCAGCGCTCAAGAAACAGTGCGCCAACACGACGAAAATTATATTAAATGAATTACATAAATGAGCAAAATGTTTAAAGGTCGTAAGACCTAGAAAGCCTATAATGCACAGGCAAATATGTACAAAACAAATATACCGGGTGGAAAGTTTCAAACCCGAACATAGGAAACTTGCAATGTTTATGGAGATTGCTGCTAGCCGTTTAAACGTACAAAAATGATAATAGGCTTAAAAGAGAGAAAATTATGATCAATATTACCTTGCAAAAATTATTGTTAAATGTTAATAATTTCGTGAAAATTAAATTTTCAAATTTCATCTGAAAAATTTAGTTTCCTTGGTATGTCAGATTTGAAACCTTCAATTATTTTTTATTAATTGAAAATAATTTACACGTCACTCCGTCACTCAAAATGTATGATGAATAATTTACACATTGAAACTTTATTAAACGTTCTTAATACAATACATTTTAGAGCAGGTATTCAAATAAGACACCGTTTTGCAATAAACAATATCTAATCGATAGAAAACTTTTCATGTCTTGAATTTCACGGAAAATAAATTTCTCTATCCGAAGCCCAACATCACTGTAAAAGATTTCTAAAATAAAAGTCCTTCCTTGTGTGTAATTATTTATGATACATTTTGAGTGAGGGAGAAATTATTTTCAATCAATAGAAAATAATTAAATCTTTCAAACATGACATACTGGTAACTAGATTTTTCAGATGAAATTTAAAAATTTTATTTTCACGAAATTATTAACATTTAGCAAAAATCTTAGTATGGTAATTAATGGTCATAATTTTCTCTTTCCTTTAAGACCATAACCATTTTTGTATCTTTAAATGTCGAGCAGCAATCTCCATAAACGTACTTGTCAATGCAAGTTTCCTATGTTCGGGTTTGAAACTTTCCACCCGGTATAAACAGGCGTTGAACAAACCGCACGCGTACGGGCCCATACGCGACGTTCACAAAATTACCCAAACGGGTGAGTTAACTAACAAGGCAACAAAATCTAGTAAAAATAATAATGACAGAATGACATAAAATAAAAGAGGTCATGGCTCTTACGAATTAATTAATTAAATTTTTAAATTGAATAAGACAAAACGAAAGTGAACCCAGTCGCGAACAGAAAAAGAAAACAAAAGCGGCCGGTAGCGATGCGTACACGCTCTGCAGGACGCCGAGTCCGTAAGAAGTTTCGTCACTCCCAAGTCGCAGACAGCGAAGTGACAAAGACCAAAAGAAAAAAATATAATTGAGTTTACGATACTAAACAATCCTTAACTCCCTTCGGTCAGGCGTCGACAAATCAGGAAAGGCGTCACCAGGGGGGGGGGTCGAGTGTGGCTATCCAGACCCAAGAGTCGGTCCAATTCAAGCACTGGGACACGTACAAAAAAGGGGGGTCGGTAGCACGCAGCCGTTCAGGGGCTCAAGGAGGTCCGCGTGGCGATTTAAAAATTTGTTGTCAACCACGTGTTTGGTGGAATGATGGGCGGTGGCCTTCTACCACTTGCTGTTAAAAAGAAAGAAAAACATCGCAATAGTGAACGCTAACACAAAATACCGAATCACGAACCTCGCAAAAGAAAGAAATAGACAATTAAAATACGAGCCGCAAAAATGAAGCGAAAAGCCTGTCTTCAATGTGCCGAAAAAATTCGGTGTTCGATGAAATCAAATCCGCACAAGCGAGGGGCTCGAAATTATCGTCAGCCCATCTACATCCGTGGACAAAATCCTCTAACGAGACTCCAGGCGGAAACAAAATTCACATTACACGTAACGAGACGTCCAACAGAAGTGAACACGCGAGGCACAATGAATAATGGTCAACGACCAAAAATGGCTCCACAAGCCGGCGACCGGAAATGTAACGTCGAAACAAATGTTCCAGAAAGAATCAGGCAACCAACCGAAAACCACATAACATAACTAAACTCACTACAAAGAAACTGCCAGAAAATCCTTTACTAGGTGAGAAAGAGGGATGCAACAAAATTAATTTTCAACGGGGAAACTCCGAACTTCATGCGAGAGAAAGAAAACGCGCCAAACATGCACGTCGGAAAGATAACCGCGCGAAGAACGCCTAAGGTCGACACAGTTGGCAACCCTACCTAACCTCGCGTTGTCAAAAACCAGAAGTAAACAAACTCCCGCTGTGTACAAACGGGCTCCAAAGACCGCAAAGAAGCGAACGCGGCGACGGGCGAAGTCCGCACAGCGATGTGTCGAGCGCACATAAGATGACAAACAAGGTAAAGCGGCCAAAATACTGAAATACGTGGATCGCGGACCAGCTACAGAGCTCCCAGCGAAATAGAGTATGGTAAACAATAAAAAAAACGTAACATGGTACAAAATTTCAAACGCCATTTTTGTATTAACCGAATTGATAAAATTACTTAAATTATTATGACGCCTTGACCGTTTTGCGATATCAGAGTTCAGAGTCACATTTTACATAGTTGGTACCGATCAGTTCGCAATTTTCATGGCCGGCAAGAACTAAGTGCAGCGACTTGTATTACACGTATGCGCGGTATTTGTATTTTGGTCAGCTGTGGCAATTTTCATTGTATTGTAGATCATACCTCCGAACCTATTTTTCTTGCACTGCAACGGTGATTCTGGGGAATTTATTGGTCATTTGTGAAATACCAACTTTACAAAAAAAAAGAACATAATATGTGACAACGATTACATTGCTTTTCTACCATTAACGTCGAACTTGCAATATGTACAGGTGTCCCAAATTAGTGGGAAAATACCCTTTTCTATACATTTTATCAAAAAAATTTGTGAATGAAAGTTATGCAGGGTGATTCACGGAATCCGTTTATTAGAAGTTTAGGCACTTGCCTTCATTATTTTTCTTTGAAAATTTGTACTCTCCCACAGCCGCTAGTACACTTTTTAATGAAAACATTTTGAAAGTATTTGAACTTCCGGATGTACCGGAAGTCGCTGTCAACTTCATTATTTTAAATAGAAATATACTTTTTTCTTGCAAATTTGGGATCAGGTAATTTTGAATAGAAAATTATAAGGTATCCCTATACCTAAATGCAACCGTTTTTGAAATTAATTTTGTAAATTTTTGTGCTTTAGCACTCTTTCCTTTTTAAACTCATACTTTTTATTTCACAAAAATATGGAAGATCTAATCTGTCCCATCTCTAAAAAGAACCTTTAATTAAAGCGTTGATGTTCACAAAGTGTCCCAAATACTTACAGTGTGCTCGGCAGATGGTGTTTGTTTAAGCTAACTTCAAGTCACCAAAACTTTAATTTTTTAAATGGAACACCTTATATATTTTTACTCTATTGGATGTAGAATTTAATTGTGCATTGATTTGTATTGCCCTACCCGATACCCAAACCTGTTAGTTATTTAGTTATAAGGATTCACTTAAAAAGATTATGAAAGTCTATGTAAATATCGCAAATTATTGCGTAGTAGGCTCTGAATATGAATAAAAATTACTGTATAGTAATATTGAAGAAATAATTTATCATTATTTTTTAAATTTTGTTTATGGGTAAATTTAATATTTTATGTTCTAATGCTATTTATTTTCATTTATTATTATTTTTTATTTTATCCTTATAACTATAGTCTGTTTTTTTTAAGAAAAAAGTAGTTAGCGCTGCGAGCGGAGACCGATTTACTCTCGCAAAATTAATCGTAGGCGGTAAATTTGAACTCATTTATTACATTTAAGGGCAATGTCTACGACTTTCCAAATTCATTATTTGTAAATAACTGAAAACAAAACAAACCAGATATGTAGAATAATAATATATTGTACATACAAATATTCAATACATAAACTCAAATAGAATGTAGAAATAAATTAATTTGAGAGATCGAATCGTAATATATTCAAACTGGACATAACCTAACTATTAATTGTCAGCATGATATACAGGCTGTTTCGTAATTGCACGACACTAGTTTAGGGATGTCATCTATAGCCCGAAACAAACAAAAAAGTTCATATAAACATTTGTTTCAAACTAATTTATTACTCAGATACTGAGGTATAAATATGGAAGATTTAACAATAAAACATTCAGAGTAACTGTTCAATGTGGCGTCGGTTTTGTTGAATGCAGCATTCAGCCTTAAAGTCACTGTGGTACCATAGTGACTTAAGGCACCATCCATTACCTAGACAGTCACCCTTATTTATCTTTAACCTTCAATATCTCGATAATAAATTAGTTTGAGACAAATGTTTATATGAACTTTTTTGTTTATTTCGGGCTATACATGACATTCCTAAACCAGTGCCGTGCAATTACGAAACACCCGGTATATCATAAAATAATAATTAAAACTCACTCACAAATCAAATAATTTATTGTATAAGATTCACTGATCACAATCTCTCTATGGGATCGCCAGGCAGCAATTCCTGCACCAATATCATGCAGTAAGGATAGAGCTGAAAGTCTTTACGTAACAATTTGTGACACGTTACCACAGAAAACTCAATGTGTTGTTATAATTGGCGGATAGAGGTGTGAGAAGCATTTTTCATTATGTCTTGCAATTTCGATAACCTTGGCACTATATTTTCGAGATTGACCTGTTGTTTTTCTTCGGAAAAGACTTTCAGTTTCACGAAACAACTGTACACACCAATGCAGACTTTCTTGGAGTGTTTTGTGGTTAATAATAACATCGGGAAATTCAACTCTAAACTCCTCCAGTTTCATACTGTACTGTACTGTTTTTCAAAAAACATGTAATTTCTACCTCGTTTCTCAAATCGAAATCCTAACTCCTAAATCTTCCATACAGTGGACCTGGACATTGGTGGAAGTGTTTCGTTTTCAGTTATTGCCTGCAAACAACATACTCTCAAAGTAATCAATAATAAATAATAACAAAATTACAGCAATATCTATGAAAGAAAAATAATAACTAACTTGAAGAATTTTATCCAACGTTGGAGCTTGTAAACAAGGTTGCACAAGATCTTTTCTTGGGTGGTGATGAAATAGTTCCCTCATTTTCTATTTCCTTAACAATATTCCATACAGTGCTTTTTGAAATACCACAGTCTCTTGCAGTCAATGCCACTGCCTGAGACTTCGGTTTCCCTTCAGTAACCAAGTGCTTGTTATATACATACCTCTATTTAATGCTATACGCCTTTGTCCACTACTAATACGCATTCCTTGTGCATCTTTTAAAGGCATAAATGCATGTTCATCTTGTTCATCGGCCATAGTTAACAGGTTAACAACTGATAAATAAAATATAAATGTATTACAACTATTGACTGTAAAACGGAAAACTTACCATAAACCTTCAGAAATAAGCAGCGTCATTAGAAGAACGTTTGTAAAGAATTAAAAGTAACTTGGAAATACGACAATTTAACTTTTGTAAACAAGACACGCGATAAATATATTTTTATAGATTATGACAAACAATCAGCTGTTTTAAGGTTTAGGCGGTCACATATGCGGTCGCCTGTTCTAGTGTAAATCTGGTCGCGATTTTGATCAATCATAAGCAAGGACAAATACGTCCTATCTGCTCCACACTGTTTTCTTAGGAAAAACAGACTATAGATAACTAACAGGTTTGGGTATCGGCTAACACAAATCAATGCGTAATTAAATTCTGCATCCGAGAGAATAAAAATATGCAGGGTGTTTCATTTAAAAGAACCAACTTTAAATAAAAGAATAAAATAATAATGGATTGTCCATGATGTTTGTGACTGATTGAAATAAAATTTGGAAAACGACATGCCAAGGTCACAAAAAACTTCGTTAGAAAATATGAATTGTATTTGCATCATTGATACAAGGCTAAACAAGATGACATGTTTCGGTTCTAACGACCATTCTCAAATCTACAATTAATGAATTTGCGCTTAAACATAGTTAAAAGTAATAAACGTGTTTGAAACTAACCTGGATTTACAAGCACGAAGCCATTTTAACTTAAGATGAAAAGACAAACAGTGCATGAACCTAAAATTATCTAGCGAACAAAAGTTCCTAGAGGTACCAACTTAAGATAATCGAATGACAGCAAATTGGCGCGTAATTTAAACACCACATGGGTAACCATTAAATCTAAATCTAAAATTTCACTTTGACAGTTGAAGGCGAGTTAACAAAATAACAGAAAAGACCACTTAAGGGTAACAATCGAATTGGAAGCTGATGGCAGGATAATATCAATACCACATAGGGCAAAAAAAATTACTCCATCACTTGCACTCAGTCCAATTGCAACTCGATTTATATTGGTCAAACTGGCCGGAATTTGAATTGAATACTTTGAAAATATTTTCATTAAAAAGTGACCTGGCGGCTGTGGGAGAGTACAAGTTTTCAGAGAAAAATAATGATTACAAGTGCCTAAACTTCTAATGAACGGGTTCCGTGAATCACCCTGTATAGGTTTCCATTCCACAACGTAAAATTATTTCCAACTATACTTATAAGGTGGTTCATTTAAAACTTACACACCTAAGTTATGATTTTTTAAATGGAACACTATGTATTTTATTGCAGTTTTGGTTAACCCTTGAAGAGCTAATGAAAATGATATTGGTGATCATCATATTTACTTATTTTGAGTATTTACAGAATTATTTTTAGTTTTACGCAAAAATTGGGGCATTTCTAATGATAACAACACTCAATTTTGGACCAAAATATTTGTATCTGCACTTTTAAATTATTTAACATTTTTGTAAATCGGGCCACTATCAACTGCGGTATTGCAGTATCAGTCAATTTTTTCAAATGGGACACCTGTATATTATAAACGTGTGGATAATCTTTTCTACAAACTTTCCATTGTCACCACATTTTAAGGGCTTATGATTGTTATCGTGTGAATTATTATCATCAATCGATACCACCAGGTCCTGCAGAATATGTACATAAGTAGCCAGTAAAAAAAATTAAAAAATGAAAGTGTAAAAGAAATGATGCATAGAATCTGCACGTTGTGGTTATATGGATTTTTATAATGAAAATAGAGGAAAAATTGACAAATTACCACTGGACTATCGTTATAATTAGGGATCGGAAAAATTTAAGTCGGCGTCATCTCATCAGCGGCGCGCCCGGTGATCACAGGCTCGCAGCTCGATGCGTTATTTTAAATGAATAAGTTATAATTTTTTCTTCGTAATTTTGCCAGGAAATTTTATTCTTCTACGCCTATATGGTTGTGACGCAATTATACAGCAAATTCAAAGGTCAGGGTACAATTGATCAGCACTGTGAGTTACGGAATAACTCCACTTTGTGAAAACTAAATTTTACTGTGTGACTGTAATTGTTTTATGATGCTTTACGAGCCAAATTTATGATTTAGTTCGCATCATTATTTTTTCGCGGCAATATTCAATTAACACGCTAGGAGTGTCTGCGGGACTTGTCCGCTGCAGCATAACAACTTTGCCGTTGCATTAGAATTTGAACCGCGCAAAATATATGACACCTATCCGTAGTTATAATTAAATATGCAAAGCACTGCATATTTCATAATTTTTTTTAAATTCTCTATAAGCGGCAATGTTTTTACTTTCAATATCTTTAATTATAGGGGTTGCCATCGATGCATCTGATAACAAGGGAATGGCCATTATCAAAAAAAGCGGCAAAGTTGCTCAGTTGGAAGAAGAAATTAATAATCGTAAGTACTAACTTTTCTTAATAAATTTAAGTTTCCTTCAAATTAACTTTTCCCGACGTTTATAGACTTATTTTGAAATTCCTTTTAAAATTAGGTAAGCAGAATTATTTATACAATGTGTCCCAGATAACTTTTCCAGAATTGGGATCTCGCTTATTATAAGATATGAATTCGGTTAAATGGGATGAATTATTCCTAAAAATTAGGATAGTTAATAGTTAAGATAGTTAAGATAGTATTTTGGAATTTAAAAAATTCAATACTTTTTGTAATTTGTATTTTCTTAAGGCACTTTTTTGTGCTGAATTTAAATGTGCTTTTAGATTTTTTCCACTCGTTTTAGAGTTTTTATCCACAACTTCAGTTTTTCTTATGAGATTTGGAATTTTCTCTTTACAATGACAAAACACAATATGTAATATTTATTTCGACAGATAATGATGAAAATTAAGTTTAATGTAAATATAAATAAATTTCCTAAAAATGAATATGAAATCATTATTGACAAGGTCCTACACAAGAAACAAAAAATTAATTAATAACAAACAATAAATACGTTGTTAAAATAAAATATTAGACTATTTACGGAAGATGTTCGAACAATTGACCATTGCTTATAAATATAACTGTGATCTGCAAATCGTTGCTTTGATAACATTACGAAAATTATGACGTGTAATATTGCGAAATGCTGCAAGCACAGATTCACGAAGACCTTCAACAATTTATTCTTGACGTAATCCCAAACAAAAGAATTCGAAGGGGTTGAATCAGGAAACCTTGAAGGCCATAAAATACGAGATGTAAATGCCACTGGAAGCTCTTTTGATTGCGGATGCGCATAACCTGTTGCAAACGCGCTATACATTTAAAATTTAAATAATTGCCAAATAACAAAACTAATTTAAAATTCAGATGAAAATACAATTCCATATAAATTTTTATGCTTAAAAATGTATAAAGGCTATATTGCAATGTTCAGAATAACTTCGGAACTAAAAATATGTATAAAACTATAATGGAATGCATTGTGCAATAAATTTGTTAATGTTAGATAAACAAGTGGTTCGCGCCTATCGGCCCGACCACTTGTCCATTGAGCTCCTCCCACAGAGAACCGCCACCACAGAGAAAAAAATTCGAAGAAAGCGCTTCGCGCATTAAGGGCCGCTTGCTGTTGGGAGGGCTCGCGGCAGCTAGGAACTTGCGTCTGTCGTGTTGTGCTCGTTGAGCGCTTACATATGAATGTCGCACGACGTAGTTATCTCTTAAAGTAATATTTTTCAATTGAGTAGGGCTGACATCTTTGATTGCAAGATGGCGTCCGAGCGGCGACGGTCGACTTGGTCTCGTCCGAACGTTTCATTTGATATGGTTGTGACACGACGTATTTATCTTTTACCATTTCCGTCTTCGTGCCTTCTAAATGGTAAATTTTTTAAATATTTTTCCCCATTTGTACCGAACTTTTTGTCTGTGTTGACCTTGACTTAAATTTTTAAATTTGTTTCGAAATTTTCATAAATGTTTTCTCCGTCGGTTACCGGTAGCGACAGGCGATCGCCGCGTTTCCCGCCGAAACTCGTCCGAAGTTTCATAAATTGACGTTAGTGTATTCCAAACTTCGTCTCTCTAAATTCTAATTTTTATTTTAATAAAGATTGTTCCCAAATTTTACCGAATTCTTTGACCTTTGACCTTTAAAGCCTCGTTCTCGAAATTCAAAATTTTTAAAAAATTTTCCACAATTTTTTGTCGCTTTCCTTGACCTCTGACCTTTAAGATGCCTCGTCATCGACATACAAAATTTTTTAAAAACTTTCCTATGACCTTTACGATGCCTCGTTCTCGAAATTTTAATTAAAAAAAAAATTCCAGGAATTTTTTTGTCCTTACTTTGACCTTTGATCTTTACCGCCCTCGTCCTCGAAGTTGTAATTGCTTGGATAATGTTTCCCCATTTTTATTATTATTATTATTATGAAATACATATTTCAAAAATTTACGAAGTTGTAAACAGATATAAATCTGCAAGTTCTGAACACTTCAAAATAAATGGCTGAGTAAGTGTGGTAGTCGAAAAAATGTACGCACCACGGCGGCAAAGTATGTTTGTCGAATTCGTTTGCTGGCTCGCCACGGCTTCGCCTTGGCTCACGGTCTTCGTGTGATGCATATTTCGTAAATTATATCGATTTTTTCCAATAAGTAATAAGTTCGTTGTTATGACAATGGATTCAGTTGCATTCAAAAGTTTTAGCGGAGTGGATCGTACGAATTTTAAGCCCTTCAAAAATCATTAATTAAAAATGCGTGAACCGTTGTTAGGAAGTCGAAATGAAATTTAAATTTTTCAATATGCGAAAATATCCTCGAAGTAGTTTTCTTTGTCACGGCAGATTTCGTTTATCTTTTAATCACATCATCCTCCGTCATAATTAAAATAAATTGAAACCCTTTCTAATTAGATCTTATTTTCGTGAAACATAAAAACGAAAGATTTTCCCGCATTTTTTTTTAAATTTCTACGTGTTTTTTTCTTAATTATTTTAATTAAATAATATGCAAAAAATTTGTTGACGTTTCGTCTTTTTTGACAGGTTAAAAGTAAAAAAAAATGTTTCTGCACAGGATTGTCAGCCGTAGCAGAAATTCATTCCAACAATTTACGTTACATCGTGCGAATAAATATGTGACACATTTACTAACAACAGACGTAGGCGAAGCGACATCTTTTTCTCGGTTTGAAACAATAACCGAAAAATGAATAAATAAAGAAATAAAATAAAATCATATTTATGCGCCTTAATAAGTGTAATATTTCTTTAACATTACCTTTCACGTCTCGCAAGTTTGTCCCATTTTTTTTTTTCATTTAAAGAGTACAAGGGTGGACTCGGGAGCGGCCCGTACGTAATTTTAAAGTTCATCATCGCATATAAGGAAGTCCTATTATATTTCGATCTTGAATTCGTTTAAGACGATTTAATTTTTTTAACGGTCCTAAACTTATTGTCTGGGGGAAGTTTTATTAGGGATTTGGAAATTACTTTGCAAAGCCTGCTCTTCAAAGAACAGCGTTCAAATTGAAATATTTTTTTCATTCGATACCTATTACGAAGAAAGACCTATTATATAAAATTTCCTTAAAAATTTTGGCGTCGCAATCTAATTCTAAAGTCAGTCGGGTTCGCCTTGCCGTTACGTTTCATTTGATATGCGATACGACGTGTATATTTTTGAAATGGAGACTTTCCATTGTAGAAGTCGTCCATCTTTGAATCCAAGATGGCGTCGATATGACGATCGAGTTTGGCCCGTCGAGACCTTTCATTTGATATGCGACAGAAAAGGTTTATCTTTTAAGCGTCGATTTTCGATTACAGCGCAGCCGTCTTTGATTCCAAGATAGTGTCCTAACGTTGCCGACATCGTCTCTTCGGGACGTTTAATTTGACATGCGACACGAAGAGTTTGCCCTGCCGCCATCTTTTCTTTCAAGATGGCGTCGATATAACAGTCGAGTTCGCCCCGTCGAGACCTTTCATTTGATATGTGACACGACGTGTTTATCTCTCGCGCGGCGATTTTCGATCTCGGCTTCGCCATCTTTGATTGTGAGAAGGCGTCGCTAAGACATTCAAGTTCGCCTCGTCGCGGTCGAGACCTTTCATTTGATATGCGACATGACGTGTTTATCTCTCGCGCGGCAATTTTCGATCTCGGCGTTGCTATCTTTGATTCCGAGATGGCGTCGTTAAGACATTCGAGTTCGCCCCGTCGATTGATATGCGACGTGACGTGTTTATCTCTCGCGCGGCGATTTTCGATCGCGGCGTCTCCACCTTTGATTCCGAGATGGCGTCGCTAAGACATTCGAGTTTAGAGTTCCTGTATATAAGTTAGATAAGAGTTAGGCCATGTGTGATGCACAGTTTAATTGGTTGGAACCATTTTCAAGGAGTATATGATTTTATATAATTTGACAATTTAGTTTTGACATTAAGCTCCATTCACGTTCTTTTTGCATTCTAGTAGGCTATTTTTCTTTTTCGTTAAGTTACGTGCATGAATTTTAATAGAACTCAAAATATGTCAAAAGTCAAAATATGACAAATGTAAAAGTCTGACACTTTAAGGTCAGTCCCATCGACTATATTGCTTCTTATACTCTACGATGGCATGAAGAAAGTAAAATAATAGCATTAAAACAAATAATTACTTGTGACTTTTAATACTAAGCCAAAATGCTAAAAATCATCCATGTTTTTCGGCGTCAGTTTTCAAAAATATAACCATCAAATTAAAATGGAACATATTCACTGGAGGTACCAACGAAAAACAGTATGCCCATTACTTAAAATTATTCATATAGCTTGCTTTAAAATAATTGCTAAAATTTTTGGTATCTTAATCTTCCAACTTCAAATTTATTGCAGACAAGTTTAGTTTTACATTCCATTTCATTTAATTCTTCCTATAATACTTTCAATGTTTTGTAAACTGCAATATGTTTTTCTTTATGATTAATTTTTGTTAAGTTTGTTTGCCGGGCTCTGTCAACGTGCCATGAACAAAATAGACGGAAAGTGACAGGTCCCATGATTCGAAGCCAAGCGTTATAAAAAGTATCAGTAACGTCTGACATAAAAGTTTTTGCGTTAATATTGCTCATTTTTTGCCGAATCTTAAAAAAAAAGTTTCATAAATATGTGTGTCTTTTCTATTGGAAAACATCAGAGCAACAGGAAATCCTTGTCAAACTCATCAATGACCATGACAGTGGTTAATACAAAACTGTAGCTGTTAAGTCCGTGAGTTCCGTCTTCCGTTTCGTATTATATTACATACTTCCAAATTTCATTAGCATCATTTCTTGAAATTTGTTCATTATTGCCGAGCAAAAATCTGTTTTCACACATAATATTGGAAGTTTCATCTTGCCTTTTGTATAATAATATAGAATTTTCATCTGAAAGCATGGCTTGACATTCCTGTATCGAAAGATCTAAACATATAGCATCATTATTGTGCCTTCTTCCATCTTTTACTTCAATACTATAGCAGCGTTTGATATTATCAATATCTTTATGAGTTAACAAATCAATAAGTTTTAAGCAACCTTCAATTTTATCTAGTGTTGAATCAATAATCCTGTAATTAAAGAACTTTTAGACAATACAAGAGATAAATATTATACCCTTACTTAGTCTTAGTTACTCCACTAATTAATTTTGAAGCAATTATGCCTTTATCTTCCTTTGAAATCCTCAAATGTTGTAAATCAGAGTTGTGATCATAGTGAGTTTTCTGTACGTGGACAAAAATTGATTTCTATCACAGATTAATTTTATTTGACTTGTACAAGCAAAATTCAGTTTGCAACTGCCTTGACAAGCGCTGCCTCTGTTGACAACTTTGTTTTCCTGTTTAATAGAATTTTATAGTTTTAGAATTAAAACTGTACTATATGTATACCTGTTTTTGTTCTATTATAGTTAAAGTAAGTTACTTCTCCCTTAGAACTGTTCCATTTTCTTGCTATAACATAATAGCATTTATTTCCAGCTTCTTCTTGAGTCTTCCAACTATCGAATTCTAAAAATACAAAAAAAATATTTGAGAAATTATAAATTAGCTCTGTTCCTGTAGAGTTTCAAATTTTCAATCAGTTTACAATCACTTTGCAACTGTACTCCTCATGCTCTTTTGATATTTTTAATCTGCCAAAAAGCAACAGCGCATGAGGAGTGCAGTTGCAGTAATTTGAATTTGTAATGTTTCGTGTGTAATTGATTATTCCAATTCTTGAGATTGTATCCGAATCCGTGTCTGTACGCCACTGACGTGCTAACTGATTGGAAACTGATGCAATTTCTGCAGAAATAAAGCTATTATTCATGAATACCAGTTATACAGTGAATAGATATTTATACTTTTCAAAATAATAAAAAAATATATTTGGAAATTTCCGTTCGTTTATAATAATCCCATAAATAAATAATTAATAATAATATACAGGGTGTCCCAACAGTGTGTTCTCGGGCAATATCTCGTTAACTACTGAAGATACAAAAAAATGTTCAACACAATTTCTTTTTTAAACTTAGAGGCCCATAAGATAAAATTATTTTCATCTATACAGAGTGAATCAAAACAGTGGTCTGGACCCAACTTCTTTATTTCAAATGGCACACCCTGTATATGAAACCAAATTTGGATTGCCCATAAAATTGTACACATTTTCTGCTTACACCTAAACCTGACCGTTCTTGAGATATTTAACATTTTGTCTAAAAACTGCTGTTTACAGCAACTATTTTATTTATTCAATTTTATTTATTTTTTACTCTAAGAAAAAGATTTTTGGTACAGAGTAGTTGATTATAATAAAAGCGATTTTGTAATTATCATGGCTGGAATTAACAATGCCCTGAGAGGAAAATTACCAAGTACTTCGTACGTCAATGATTCAATTGAACGATTACAACACACAAACGTCGTCATCATTTCTGTACCTTTTCAACGTAAACAACGATTTGTACTGAATAAACTTATACATTATATGAAACAAACGTATAATTGTTCGATGCTGTAAAGATGAACGCTACACATGCATACTATCTCGAAGTTAATATGTTCCTGAAGGAGAACCATCTTTTACGGAAAGGGATACATCTAAACTTTCTCGGAAAATGTACCCTCTATAAAAAAATTGAAAACTTAATACTCCCATACTACCTCGAGGACGACAATAATAACTACTGCAAGGATTAAAATGCTACTTTTGTAAACAACGTTAACACTTTCTAAAGTTAAACGTCCTAACTCCCTTTATTTTAACACCAAAAACGGATGGACGCGAGTGAACTAGAGATGGGCGATATATCGTTACCGGTGACTTTGTCGCTGTTACTCGCTGGTCGCTGGAACTACCGGCGACTTGTGTAATATAAAACCCAGCGACCGGTGACTAAAGAAAACTGTATTGGTGCTTCTACTTTCCCGGTTACTTACTTGACGCTCGAAGCGATTGCCGCGCCGTTGCTACATCGCCGTTAGGCTTATGAAAGCTGATCACTTCTTTATTGAGAGCAGATTATTGTGTTGTTTCCGACAAGGGTATTAGTTGTTACTCCTATTTATTTGCAGTATCACCGAAATATTGCTGGTGTGAAGTAAATATCAGTCTAGTTTTCCGTAATCAGTTATTACAATGCGAACGCAGTGACTACGTGATATGCGCAGCCCAGAGAGCTTACCAGTGATATCGGTCGCCGTTAAAAGTAACCGTGATTTTGAAATAACCGTCGCTGAATCACCGGTGATCAAAAAATAACTGATACGCCCTTCCCTAGAGTGAACACCAGACCCGAGGGAACTCCAGATTTTTATGTGTGCATACATATACAGTTTGAGTGAAGCAAGTAGGTTGGCGACGCGTGCCTCGGATGTATTCGGACGGCCGGCCGGCCTTGTCTCGCATTGGGAAGCAAAACGATGGGCGCGTATTTAATAATTTTATTTTAAATAGGATTTCAATAATTCATGTAAAATATTGTTGTAATTGCCACAATACATTTGCATAACGCAATTATTAGTGTTTGTAATATAATAATGTAGCTAAAAAATAGCTCTAAAAACTGCATGCTTCGAACTGAGGCGTGAACTGATACACGCTAGAACCCCCTCTACTCCTACACGACTTCGTCCGAAATTACTTATATCCACCTAGTTTTAAAATTCTACCTGTATGTATAGGCTGAGTCCAAAAGAACGCCTACGCGAATAGCGTCGGTGTTTATTGTCGTATTTGAGCGGTCAAAAATCAAATGAAATGGCATAAAAAAACTCATTATATACTCAAACAATATACCATATATTGCGACTTTAATACATTTAAGACAGCTACATGACAGTTGTCAACTTTTGTTTTTAAATGCAATAGTATAATTATAATTACTGTAATAAATTTCGAAAGAACTTTTTTTCTGCGTTTCATGATGTGCTGCAATAAATACTTGCATATTTTCAAAATTACAGAAAAAAATGAAAAGAAATAAATTAATTATTAACATGAAATGACGTAATAAACGGTTGCTGAACAATAAATGATACCTGTTTTACGGTAAATAGTGTAGTATCTATAAATATTTCCTGATAGGCAAACAAATGACGATAACTGTCAACAGTCTTTTTTATGGTCAGCAAAAACAAAAAAAAAAATGTTGACAGTTATTGTCATTTGTTTGCCTATGATGAAGTACTTATAGACACTACACTATTTAGCGTAATTACAGATATTATTTATTTTTCAGCAATTGTTTATTACGTCTTTTCATGATAATTATTTATTTATTTCTTTTTATTTTTTTCTGTTATTTTGAAAAATAAGTGTTTATTGCAGCACATCATTGAACGCAGAAAAAAAAGTTCTTTCGAAATTGATTACAGTAATTATATCCTTGTATTTAAAAACAAAAGTTGATAGTTGTCATGCAGCTGTCTTAAATGTATTAAAGACGCAATATCAATCAATATCTTTTCTAATCAAGTGCCCTATGGAAAGAAAATCGTATGTCTTTGATTAATTCATCTTTTTCAAATGTCAATCTCATTTCAATTATTTAAAACTGTCAGTAGGTAAGTTTAATTCATTAACAGAAATCTTTGTTCATAAGAGTTTATTGTTACATTGCGAACAGTTAAATAATAATCCAGTAATCTTAACGAATGTTAATAACAATTTAAACGCACCTTCTATGAACCAGTTTTTCGTTGCTCTTGGCGCGTGCTTTTATTTTGTGGGAAATGTGAACTTCAAATCCAAATTTATAAAAAAAAAACATGTAATACATAAGAATAGTTAGATTTTGTGTAGAAATGCAATATAAATAATTCAAATGGCATTTGACATAATAAACTAATCAAAGACACACGATTTTATTTCCATAGGTCACTTGATTAGAAAAGATAATGATCACTCGTTATATGGTATATTGTAGAGTTTTTTCTGCCATTTCATTTGATTTTTTGATCGCTCATTTATGACAATAAACACCGACGCTATTCGCGTAGGCGTTTTTTTGGATTCAGCCTGTATATATCATATAATTGATTTACTAGTTTTTGTGTTATTCGTCAATTATTGAAAACTTGATTGTGGTTATTTTTTTTTTGATACTTTGCATCCTGCCTAGAGGTTTTGTTTTAAGAGTTAGAGAAAAACTTTAAATACAATAGTTGTAAGGTATTGTTTGTGTGTGTTATGTTTTAGAGCTTGCACAAAAAGCAAAAGCGCATCGCAAAGTAAAGAAAAAGATACAATTTTCGTTTTTTTAAATGGAACACCCTATATATTGTTCAATATAATGAAAGATCATTGTTTGGTGATATCAAAAACATATAATATCTTGTTATTTGGATTAGCCATTTGTGACATACCTGAGTTCAAAAATGAATACACATATTAACATGTAAACATTTAAGGAAAAAATTCTTAAAGAGACTTCTGAAACACTGTTTGAGTTAGCAAATGACAATATGAATTCGAATATTTGAAATCATACAAAACGAATTAACAATAAAGTTCTTTTCCAGAGGATAAAGATATCAATTTCAATATTTATTAAAACTTTTTAAAAAATATTTATAAAAAATAATTTTTAACTTTCCTCATATGTATTACCTTTTTAGTTTCCCTTGAAAATTTTGTTAATTTATTTTCACTCCTGACGAAGCTATCAACTGATAGTGAATCGTTGTGCGATTGTGCGATTTTACTGTTAGTTAAAAGAATTTTTTATAACGTGTCTTTTTTAAAATTTCTCCTCTTAGTTTGTCGTGAATTGTTAGCTGTGAAATAGCCTCAATCGACCTGACGTATGAAATACCATAACCCCTTTTAAACTAATAAAGCGTTCTGAAATGGTTCTCTTTCAAGAGCATAAAACTTTTATAATCGAATCTTATTTTCGAAATGGCCGTCATATAGAAAGCGAGTGGCAGTACTCTATTCGGGAGTAATAATAATAAGAAAAGTAAGGTTATGACATTCGACAATTTATTAAGGCTGCGTTTAGTTCATGGGCGACGTTGTCGATTTCGTTTAGTCCGTAGTTATTTTACGTTGTCTGACTAATCAGCTGATTGGTCACGATGGTCGTGATTTGAGATGCGACCATTAGGCAACCACGGTGGGTATGATTTCCGTTTAGAAAACAGTCCGCCCGAGCTCGTTAAACTTTGACGGTTCGTCTATCAACTAAACGCAGCCTAAGGCCCAGTTTCATAAAACGTAGTTAACCCCTCGATCAAATTAATCGTGTGATTAAGCAATATCATTGGTGAAAATTTAAACTTTCCTCCAATGATATTGCTTAATCACATGATTAACTTGATCGAGTGGTTAACTACGTTTTATGAAACTGGGCATTAGTTTCAAGTAAGGCTGGTTCACAACTAACAATTCATGGCCAACTAGGCGGAGAAATTTTAAAAAAGGCACATTACAATTTTCATCGTACAAAAATCTATCTAATTTAAAATACTGTGCGATTTTTTGAAAACAGGCCAGAGGCTTTGGAATCTCCAAACGTTTGTCTTTAATATATTTTCTTATGATAATTAATATCGAGATTTGTCAACGAACAAATATTAAAATAATCTTAAAATTGTGACCAGAATACTTTCTATTGAACAAAAAAATCCATTTCCCAGGAAAGTTGCGCCTCAATTTTCGCCGTCGAAGTTGTATTTACGCCTTTTCGATATTCCCACGCGTTTAGGCGTGGTTGCTCCGCGAATACAGTTTTAGCTTAAGATTTTCTTATATAAAAAAAAAGATTTTCTTATATAAAAATGCACTTTTGGCTTAAAACTTTCTTATATGTAAAAAAAAACAAATCATTATTATAAAGTTTAAATTTAAAAAGAAGAATGCAATTATGTTTTACAAGTAAAAGACAACATTTCGAACATTTATTGTGGTGTTTTGATATTTGATCATAGGTTGAATTATTTTGACGTTTGTTTTAAAGGTAATCTTATCTAAGACGTAAGATTGCACATTTCATGGCCCACTCTGGCCTGTTTTCAATAAATCGCACGGTGTTTTCGATTAAAGTCGGTTATAAAAAATAGCACATTTAGAACCAATTTTAGAATCGTGAAATAAGGACGGAATAACTGTTCGTCCAATATCCTTTAACGTTTCTCCATATTTACGTCACACCTACAGTATTCTAAGAATACTGCTTATCCGACGATTGTAAAATCGGGCCTTAATCTTGAACCGTGAACTGACAATCGTATAAACAGGCTAAAGCCTTGGACACATATAGGTGATCGCGACCACGATCACGATAGCGATAGCGATGGCGATCAAACGCTCCCTAGTAAAGAAATGAGTTCGCACATACTGTTGCGACTTGGCGATACATTGTAATTTTGATCACCATCGCTATCGTGATCGTGGTCGAGATCGCCTATATGCGTTCTTCGCTTAACAGTTCAGTTGGTACGAAGTAAGGTTTGGATATATGTATTATGTTTTTGAATGAGCAGCGCTGTTAACTTATTTTCTTTTCATTAATCTCGAACAGGCAGCGACTCGTTAGATGTTGAAGGATTAGTGGACGTTCACTGCGGAATCGCACATACCCGCTGGGCCACCCACGGTGTACCAAGTGAAGTGAACTCCCACCCTCAGCGTTCCGATGACGATAATCACTTCGTCGTCGTGCACAACGGTATCATTACTAACTACAAAGTGGTGAAGGTATTTCTCGAAAATAAAGGATTCGTCTTCGAAAGTGATACAGACACGGAAATAATTGCGAAACTGATCTACCACTTCTACAAGCAACATTCGAACTATTCTTTTCGTGAATTGGTGGAGCAAGTTATACAGCAATTGGTAAATGATTGTAATTGCCATTTTGTTTGTTACTATTATTATTACTAATTGCAGGAAGGTGCTTTTGCCTTGTGTTTCAAATCTAGGTACTTCCCCGGAGAATGCGTTGCTACACGCAGGGGATCTCCGCTCTTAGTTGGTATCAAAACTAAAAACCGCTTGGCCACGGATTACGTTCCAATTCTCTACGGAAAGGGTAAGTGATGATTATTCACAAATTATCAAAAACTCATTTACTTACTATACATATTTTGTACATACATAGAACTCGTAGGTCAATAAATTTAAGCAGGTGCAGGTACGTCTGTGGTTATTTGGAGGTAAATATTTTCTGGTTCTTTTTTTGACATCCTTTTTACTAACGCATGTAAATAACGCATTTTCAGCTTAACTTTAATAAATCTAATGGTATAGATTTTCTTACTTACTTTCTCCTGATTAACAACGGTGCTTTCAAGTAATGTATGTTAATTCTAAATAATACAGAGCGTATAATTTTGGTTCTAATGTGTTTTTCATTTATATATCGGGTGTCCACCGAGTGTGGTTTTCTTCTCTAGCACCTAAAATATTCGACATAGGCAAAAAATTCAAACATTGTTTATATTTAATGTAAAACCTCTACAAGACAAAATTATTTTCCATTCTATAAAGTTTTCTATTTCTTGGATCCAGAACACAACATTCTTATTTCTAATGAAACACCTATATATTATTACAAATTTGGGTAAATTATTAAATTTTATGATGAATTTCTTAGGGTTACCTTATACCACGAACCACGGTAGAAGATATGACGTATTCGCACGAACCCGGGCCATGCGCTCAGATCGCTATTTCGAGTGCTAGTCGTGTGACAAAGAAAACGGTATAAAGGACAGCCTATCAAGGAAATCGTGTGCGGGTGTGCAGACCAGAAACGCAACAAAACGTTTTAATCGCAATCATGTGCCGGTACCGAAGCGATTGTCAGAGCACTTCTACACCGTGTGTCAGGTATAAGGGGCCATATGTCACCAGTGGGTCGATGACGCTCTATAAACAATACTTTGCCTCTGACAAAACAGAGAAAGTGTCATAGTTTTCGAGATATCGAATTATGAAGTAGTGAGTAGGGCTCTGGCGCGTCTCCGCATGTACGAAACTACGCTTAGCGCTGGCGGCGCCAGAGCACAGTGAAATATTTAACTCTGACCTTGCAGATGTGCTGCAGTTAAGAATGGGCGAAAATGTTTTACAGGCATATCAATAAAAGTTACTTTACGATGAGAACGCTTCGAATAGGTAAGGTGCAATTATGTACCGTGGGGGTAGTTATTCATTAAACCACCTCTACCTCGGTTAGTATTAAATAAATGCCTTGATGAGGAAGCGTTCTTATTATTTATTCCTTTATTCATCCAATAAATTTAGATGGACGTTACCGGTGAATTTGTCGCTGTTACTCTTCTGGTCGCTGGAACTACCGGCGACTTGTGTAACATAAAAGCAGCGACCAGTGACTAAAGAAAACTGTATTGGTGCTTCTAACTCTCCCGCCTCCCGGTTACTTACTTGACGCTCGTGTAGCATTCATGGCGATCGCCGTTGTTACATCGCCGTTAGGCCTATGGAAGCTGATTACTTCTTTATTGAGAGCAGATTATTGTGTTGTTACTCCTATTTATTTGCAGTATCACCGAAATATTGTTGGTGTCAAGTAAATATCAGTCTAGTTTTCCGTAAACAGTTATTACAATGCGAACGCAGTGACTACGTACTACGTGATATGCGCAGCACAGAGAGCTTACCAGTGATATCGGTCGCCGTTAAAAGTAACCGTAATTTTGAAATAACCGTCGCTGAATCATCGGTGATCAAAAAATAACTGATACGCCCATCTCTACCAATAAATGCTAATTAGTTCGCACAAATAGGACATCGTTTATGGTACATATGGTAAATGCTTTTCTAGTAACTTTTATGATTATAGTGGGCCGCTTAAGTATTAAAATGTATTTGATACTGTAACAGCCTTGTTTACATAATTGGTTCGCTTTTTTATGACATCCCAGTTGTACGAGATGACCTTATCTGAAATATCGATACGTTTCCAGAAGCACATATCCTCACTCAGTGCAGAATTTTTTATAAAATTTTCATAAAAAATTGTATCAGCAGAAATCATTTTACAACACTATTTCAGACTGTACATGTAACCCTCAGTTACGCCTATCACTATGGCCCCTTTAATACGATACACCCTGTGTACCTTCCACCGTGCCGTATACCTAAAGTTAATGGTTTTCAAGGTAAGAGTAGTTGAAACGGAAAAGTGTTACTGCATTCGACAGTGTAAACAGTTAAATTATTTTCATTTAAATTAGAATGATTATTTCGGCCGCACACCTTAGAAAAATTCACAATGTGTTTGTGATGTAGGCTAGTGCGCATGCGCGTGTACATAACGGAAACCATGCGAATTATACAGGCTGTTTCAAATTCGACCCTCACCGTTGGGATCTCGTTTATTTGAAGAGATAGACGGTAGGTTTAAATTTATTAAAGTTGCTAAATTTTATGAGTATTAATAATCCGCAAAGAAATAATTCCTATATTAACTCGAAATAATTGTAAAAAATGAAAAGTTGTCATTTTCTTATTTTTCCTGTATCTTCTTTATTTGAGGAGATATTAAAAAATAAAAGTACTTTCTTAAGACTCTCTTGAATTCTCTACACACTGATGAATACCATTTTGCTATAACACGTTTCTTCAATTTGATATCATCAAGTTCACTTTTTCTTACGGGCGCCATATTGAAATTTAGTTGCAGAGGAATCTCCCCTTCCTGCCGATTACGCCAATATAACACTTGTTTCAAAATTCTTTAAAATAAGGTGAAAATTAAAATTTATTTTTGTGAGACAAGACAATTGACAATAATTAATGGAAGGTGGCTTTGGATTCAAATCAAAAACAGTATAATCTGTCATATTAATACATACTTGTTGCTAAATATTAACATAATGACAATAGCATCATGTTTAGCATTGAAGACAAACCAAATGTTACGTGCCTTATATTCGTGCCACACAAACACGGCAAGTGAATTGTATTTTGAACATTCGAAGAGCTGCATTAAGTTTAAGTAAACGAGCTCAATTATGTATAAATCAAAATGGAAACTTGTTTGAACATTTAATGCAAATATCTTATCTTGAGTGCCTTTATTTATTTGTGTTATTATTATTTCTTCAATTTAGTTCTAAATTTTTGTTACGTAGGTACGTATTCTAATAAATGATTCCTGCTCTTCAATATTTTTTTGTAATTGTAAAAGTATTGTTCTAAGTTGTTTGTTCTCTGAATAGGTTCGAAAGTACCTACAGTTCACTTGCTGTTTTTGCTTTTCTGTTGTACGAATAAAACACACGTAACGTACATACTCTGTTTCTCCTATCTTATTGCTGTGCCGGTAATATTTATTAAACTAGTGCCTACATCAAATAAATTGCTTCGGATTTGACTTTGAAGTTGTCTTCAGTTAAGTTACCTTCTGTTCAGCGGCGGGGCAAAACCTAAATTTGATGTGGGTAAGATAAATTTTGCGAGGCCCTCTGGTGGCGTGAGAGGACGGATTTTACATAAAATATTTTTCATGAGTTAAGGAAAGCTGCATAAACCTTCAAAGCGCGAGGCCCCTCGGACTGCGAGGACGTAGGCGATGGCCCACGTTGCCTACGCCTTACGCCGCTTCTGCTTCTATTAACTACAACTTTTCTTATATCATATAAAACATTTTTAATTCTGACAATATTTTAAATAATTTTGATAACTTGTGCTATATTGCTGTAATCGGCAGGAAGAGTAGATTCTTTTGCAACTAAATTTCAATATGGCGTCCATAAGAAAAAATGAACTTGATGATATCAGTTTGACGAAATGGTTATAGCAAAATGGTATTCATCAGTGTGTAGAGAATTCAAAAGTGTCTTAAGAAAGTACTTTTGTTTTTTGATATCTCTTCAAATAAAGAAGATAGAGAAGAAATAAGAAAACGACAATTTTTCATTTTTTACAATTATTTTGTATAAGAGTTAATTGTATAGAAATTATTTCTCTGCGATACTAATGCTCATAAAATTTAGCAACTTTGCCAGATTTAAACCTACCGTCTATCTCTTCAAATAAGCGAGATCCCAATGGTGAGAGTCGACCAAGCGGAGACGGCATATCTTTTCGGCGAGCTTCGATGCAGTAGCGAGGTCCACTCCGTACACTTGCAGCGGCGGCGTCGACCGTATACTGTACTACGACCCCACCCTTTCGAAGCATACGCTCGTGATAAATCAAACTGATTTAAACCTAGACACTTTGATAATAACTTTCTTAACCTTTTTTTCTCTACTTGTTATTCCTATAGGCTCCATAGAAGAAATACACACCCGGTACAAGTACACTCAAAACTGAATTTTTTGCAAATTTTGATACTGACTGCGGATATCAAGTAAACGGACTATAAGTAGATTATTCCCAGTATAAACTTCTGTTTCGCTTTGTACAGCAATGCTGCATTTATTGGCCGAGCTCATTTGCTAGTCACTATAAGTGTAATTATGTTTGAAGCTTGGTTTAAATCCAGACAGTACAAACATCCGTGGCTCCGATGGGATCGAACCCATACCCGCAGAGCGGCACGACTTATAAAGCCGGCTGTGCTAACTACTAAGCCACCAGGCAGGCCCTCCAATATAATAATGATACTATTGGTCAGAATTAAACACGTGATCAAAATTACTGCTAAACGATTCGAAAATGAAAACGTTAAAAAAATAATCGTTTTAACTTCACGAGAAATTATTAATCCATGCAAAGGACAATATTTCCAAATACTATAATGTTTAATTCAAATCATGCACAATCACGTCCTAAATGTAGGAGAATCAGTCATTTAACATTAATAAGATATTGTGAAGTTTGCCAAAACTCTGCGTTTCGCAATTTGTCGCTTCAACTACTCATATCTCGAAAAGACTTAAGAAATTTATCACAGAATTAGATATTCTGTCCAAATATGTAATAATACATACGATATCCCATTAAAAAATAATGTTGTGTTCTGTACCAAAAAAAAGAGGAAAATGATTTATTTTTTCGCATTTCATAAAGTAACGTATCATATTAGGGTCATTCCATATGAAATTATCAAATGGGTAAAGCCGCATTATTTTTGATTTCGATGAAATTGGGTATTATTTGTATATTTCTTCCATCTACGTCTTCTACTTCCATCTACGTCTTGGAGAAATTAAATAATAAATTAGAAAAGAATGTCTAACAAATAAAAATATTAAGCAAATAACTGAAACTAAAACTTAACTTCCTCACATGCCTGTACATTCCCACCATCAACAAGAATAGTATTTAAGTTTTTTACATTTCTAGGTCTTGACTTCAAAGTCAAGTTTACCTCAAGGTAAACATTAGCCTCTAGAACCTTCTGCACTAAACGACATTGTATATGAAACAAAAATTTGGAAACTTTTCTTTTGAAATTTTATAAATTGAAGTGAAACTCCTCAATGATTTATATATACAATTTCAAAGATATCTGAAGCTGAATATTTACGCACTTTTAATGTATTATTGGACAGGGGTATAAAATTATGGGCAGTATACATAATTATTAAATTATCTGATAGCTATATTCATCAATTTATTATGAGGCCCTTATTTTAATAATTTAAAAACATAAAATACATGTTTAAAAAAAATAGCATACTTACCTCCCTTCAATCGCTAATAGAGGGATGAAAATAACAAAACTACCTTAACGGTTCTTTAAAATCAAAGAAAAGGACTACATTTCCAGAAAAATTCAAATTTGTATCTTGTCCCCCACATAAAGGCAGGCGGCCACTGAACGCGAAACTAAGCTAAGCGAAACTAAGTTTTTTGAAAATTAGATCCAACGTAATCTTTCTCGGACGTGGCAACTAAAGCTAAAGGAAGCGAAGTTAGGATAGGAAAGGTATAAAACAATTGTCTTGTTTTCTGAACGTTGCTTGTCGCAAAACCGACTCCATTTTAACTGCCTCGTGTTGTCCTTTTACAATTGATTTTTAAAGTATAACTTACATTTTGTTAATGTTTTCATAATTAATTCTTGCCATGAATGGTGTAATGTGCAACAAGCAACATCTGAATTTCCGCAACCTCGCTATCGACGTAAGTTTAACATTAATTAACATCTGAACATTGTTTTTCCACATACAAACTCTTGTAGATCCTGATGAAGGGAAAAAATAGTCCCGAAATATTGATGTAATAAAAGAGTGAACAAGGAATTTGCACGTTTGCTTTTACTTGAATTGATGACCGAAAATCCCCGCATTAACAACTTAAGTATAAAACAATGTTTATCTCGCTCGGTTACCTCGTCCGTGTAAGGTTACGTTGGATCTAAGTTTCAAAAAACTTAGTTTCGCTTAGCTTAGCTTAGTTTCGCGCGCAGTGGCTCGTCGCCTTAATAATTTCGAAGCTCGAAATATGCGTTTTTCAAACATTTTTTAATTTCAAGTTAATTTTGTTCTAAGAGAAAGCCGATATAACCAGCTATTCATGGGTTTTTGTTTTGTATGTTAGGTGGGGACGGTGCACAAAAAAACTCAGCTTATCAGGTTTAATAGGGCAGATACAACAGTCAGCAGAAAATCTTAAAATATAGCAGAAAAAAGTTTATTTTCAGTACTCTGTCATTCTTTAAAGAAACGTAATGCTCTAATATTTGTATTTTTCTAATATTTGTATTTTTTTGATGAAACTACATTCTTTTAGCTTTCAAAAGTTTAGATATCTCTAATAGAACGATTTTGAGAGCCAATCGTAGTAGAGTATAAATGTCACATCTTTTCAGTGTTTTGTTTATCACGGACCGAAACTAAAGCACTCAAAAAATTAAACGACGATGAATTCCTTCTTTGACATCTAAAAGAAGATTCTTACCTAATTTCATCGAAATTCAAAATAGTGCGGCAACCAATTTTATCTATTTTTGATGACCCATTAATATCCTCAAAATCGTACAGTAATGGGTTACTTTACAACATAGCAACCATTACTGCATAGCAGCGTATTAACTACTATTTTGTTTTATTTTCAATTCCCCTTCATTTGTGACCGTTATTAATGTGACAGTGATTAATGTCAGTTATATTAAACATTAATGAAATAAATTTTCGCAAAATAGTATATAGCAACTCGTTAGAAAAGTGTTCTCTAAACTTGTATGGCTTTTAAAGTTACTCGCCCGTTCAAGAAGCCAAACTCGTTTAGTAAAACTTCACTTTTCTACACTCGTTACGTAATGTACTATTTATAGAGCTTTTAGATTAAATAAAAATAGCGTTTGAATTTTTTGTCCATGTTGAATATTTTAAATGCTAAAGAAGAGAACCACATACGGTGAACGGGTGAACACCTAAATTTGCGCTGAGGAATTCATCATTAGAGAACTTCTAAAGTTAACGCTCCTCGTATGACGAATGTACTAATGTAGTTGCATATAAAAAATTACTTATTTTCAATAACAACAAAAATCAATCGTGCATGACGTACTTACCTGTTGAAGGATGTACCTACCCCAAAACCCGTTCAAACTTACCATCCACATCCTCGAGTATGGGTTGTCATTATCATGAGGGTTTGGATATAGCCAACATACAGCCATTAATATTACAGATTTTTACACATCAGATATTTCTGTGCTGGGAAATTGGGAAATATTTGATTTTTTATTTTAGGTTGCAGTTAAATGCATACGAGAAAGATAATAACATTAAAATTTATTTTTTTCAAGATTAAATATTAAACAGTTCTTGAGAGAAACTAGAAAGTCAATAGAAAAACTACCTGTTTATTTTTTATTGTTTTATATAAAGTGCAATATTTTCAACATAATAAGAATTTTTTAAAAGATATGAAATAATAGAAGTTAAATTTATATTTCTAAACTGCACAAAATATGTCAATTAAAAGCGTCTGATGAATATATCATGGTATAGTATATTGGTATTATGGGAATTAAAATAATGTCGATCAATTCTACCAAAATTGAATATTTTTTTATATTTCATGAATTTTTAATTTAATATTGGTCTTAACATTTTTTCTTTAATTTTGACTTGTTCTTCTATAGAGCTGAATTACAAAAGAAATATTTGATTTCCTAAACAACTTTCAGTTTTAATATTTGACTTATACAGGGTGAGCCAGTAGTGCGTATTCCGAAATTAGCGTCTTTATTATTGCAAATTTTTAAAATCTGTTTTTGTTATTACTTACTTATATGGTATAGGTGCTTCATTTAAAATTAGTTACAATTGTACAGGGTGATTCATGTGGTTGTGCCGAACCAAAGTTATGATTTTTTTAATAGAAAGTACTGTATATTAAGGCCAAATCGATTTGTCTTTAAGAGTAGATCGATTTGTTATGAAGGTTCTGTGTTTCTAGAACTAATAGGTTTTGAAATATTGACATTTAAATGTAAAAAACAGTATTTTTTGGTATTTAATTGATCAGATGTTTATTACAATTCGGTTTTTTAAATTTTACAGTAACATTACATAACCTGCCTAGATCAGAAAATAGTATTCATTTTGAAAATATTCTTATTATTTTGTACAGGGTGATTCAAAACGCGGATGTTTATTTGACTCGGCTATTTTAAATGGAACATCCTATATGTTATTATTAAATTTAATACGTTTTTGTCTAACCTTTGCAGTAACATAAGGTTCAGTATGTGTTACACATCAAACTTACACACAGTAAGTTCTAAAAACAGCATTTATTCCAGCTTCCAACGTTTTTTTTTTTTTGCTTATCATATCGTTGATTTTAATTAGAAAATCTATATTCAGTCTGTTTGTAGTTATTAATTTATTAAAAATTATACTCATTAGATTTGTAACATAAAAACAATTTTTATTTAAGCCACACTGCCTGATTGTTTTAAATAAGATTACTAACACAACACACAAAAATATCAATAATAATAATAACAAAGATTGTAATGCGATCCACTTCCTGCGGATACAGTACGAAAACTTGCTATTCAGAGTGTACACAGGTCTTCAAATAGATCGAACAGTAGGAGGATCGAGTCGAGGGAGCATTCGTAAAACGCATTTATGCAAGGAATCTTTGCTGGCGATAGAAGCAGTAGG
This sequence comes from Dorcus hopei, assembly GCA_033060865.1. Classification (NCBI taxonomy): domain Eukaryota; kingdom Metazoa; phylum Arthropoda; class Insecta; order Coleoptera; family Lucanidae; genus Dorcus; species Dorcus hopei. Next base: position 37,718,313 of record CM065422.1, read on the forward strand.
TATATTTAGCAACAGATACAACGATAATTTTTACAACTTGAAAAGTTTACATATAGTTCACTTTTTTACTTTATGCCGATCGTATAAATCTGAGTTAAGAAAATATATGATGAAATGACGTGACATCAGAAAAGCCGCAAGGCTCTTTCACGAAAGTTAGAAGGAGATAGCTACATAAAAGTACTTTGACTTATCGATCGATCGATCGATCGTCATATAGTAAATAATTGAACTGTAGTACTGTGTAATGGATTATCCATGATGTTAGTGACTATCGAAATAAGAAAAATTTGGAAAAGTATTTGCCTTAAGTCACTATTAAAAAAGTCGTCATGTAAAAGCTGTTTATTTTCTAATCATCAAAGAAGTTATTGCCCAGATGACATGTTTCGGTAAACTACCTCAGCCTTAATTAAAATGTCTTCCACATCGTGACTTTTCATACTGTTAAAGATTTGAAAATGGTAGTTTACTGAAACATGTCATCTAGGCAATAACTTCATTGATGATTAGAAAATAAACAGCTTTTACATGACGACGTTTTTTAATAGTGACTTAAGGCAAATGCTTTTCCAAATTTTTCTGTGGTATTGTATTTAATCACTTGATTGATTTAATTTATCCGTAGACATGGGAGTTTTCTCAAAAAATATATAAAAGATGACTGTTATGCTCAAGGCTATTTTTTCGTTTACGTAAATATTTACTTATGCAAAACAATATTAATTTGATGTTCCGACGCATATATTCACGACTGATAACAAAAAATTACTTAAATATAGGCGTACAATGCGATCGTCAATTGCACTGCAGCGCACAGTGGGACCAAACTCCAAAAAGGTAGCCAAAAATCGATTTTTATAAATGTGCTATAATATCGTAGGCCTTTGTTCACCATTCTAAAAAATACTGAATGTGCTGAAAAGAACTTGAAAAAATTCATTGAATCTAAGAATATGGAGAGAGAAAGTCCCCCCCCCCCATCAATTGAATGACACAGAAAATTCATAAGTGTAAAAATAGTTGTATATCGGCTATCAATTGGTACAAATTCCATTACAATATTTCACCTGCAGTAATCCGATTAACCCACCCTGCACCTCATTATTTGTTTTTGAGAGAGTATCAGTGTTACTTGAATCAGTTTTCCTGTAAGGTTTTATAGTAGTAAATACTGAACAATTAAATCACAAGCTGGCAGGGAAGTTCCTTAAGGCAAGTGCTCTACTGGTTAAAATGATGAATTTTGTACATCTTACAGGACATGTTTTATAAGGGCTCCTTAGATTGATTGATCTTGGTATATTTTACTACGTTATATTGAGTTATAAAATTTTCCTTGGAAGTCCTCAACGTGCGGTTTTCATAAGTAAATAGTCACTTCTTTCTTAAATGAATGAAACAAATTTCATAACGCACACTAACGCGCGACTTACAATAAATATAATAATACAGGGTGTTACAAATTCGAGGCTCACCATTGGGATCTCGGAAACGGTAAGAGATAGGAAGTCGGTTAAAGTGGGGCAAAGTTGCGTATTTTGGTGCTGAATAATAATCCGTTCTGAAAAATCTACGATTTGCAGTTTTTGAAATATTTACAAAAAACCAGAAAACGTAATTTTCTTTTTTATTTTTTTCTGAAGTTACTATTGCAGGGATCATAACAAAATTAATACATTCTACAGGCCCTTTTTTAAGTTCTTTACAATGGTATCATTAGATTTTACTTAAAACGTTTCATCTCGTTCTGACCATCATCAACTTCATTTTTTCTTATGGGTTTTAATACCATTGAATAGATCTATTTTTTCTGATGCTTTTTCATGTATCACACATCCCTATTTAATAATTTGAAACAGCTGGAAATGCAAGAAATTGTTGAAAATAACACTGCAAAGAAAAACATGGTGGTATGCTGTGAAAACAAAAACCAAAAAAGTTTGATATACTTTCGGAGTTTTATTTCGTTTGTCACAAAAGCAGATTTTTGAAAAATTTTTAGATATAAAAATGAATGATGTGAATCCAAGAAAGAAGTAAATTTTTAAAACGTATTGTGCTAACAACAACAATTTAGTAATAGCAAGAGAAATTTACTTCCAACAGTGACGATGACGCAGTATTTAATTAGTTTCGTAATTCAGTTACACATTATTATGATTAAAGCAAGAAAGTATCACAAGAAATTATGTCTTTAAAAATGTATAAAATTGTGAGACCACAAGAAATAATGTTTCCTCGAGCAGTAATATCTTTTAAGATATGAGTTTTCTAAAGACATACATAATTTAATTTGATATTTTCTTGCTTTAATAATAATGTATAATTTAATTACAAATCTAATCAACTATTGTTTTGTAGTTGTCTTTCTGGATATTGTTGGAAGGAAATTTCGCTCGTTATTACTGAATTGTTGTTGTTAAGACCGCAATAAATTTCTTAATTTACGTCATTCTTGGACTCATAACATTCATTTTTACATTTAAAAATTTTACTAAAATCCGAAGGTATATTAAACTTTTTTGGTTTTTATTTTCACTGCATACGATGTTTTTCTTTGCAGTGTTATTTTCAACAATTTCTTACATTTTCAGCTGTTTCATATTATTAAATAGAGATGTGTGATATATGGAAATGCATCAGAAAAAATAGATCTATTCAATGGTATTAAAACCCAATGTAGCGCCCATAAAAAAATGAAGTTGATGATGGTCAGAACAAGACGAAACGTTTTAAGTAAAATCTAATGATGTCATCGTAAAGAGCTTAAAAAAGTGCCTGTAGAATGTATTAATTATATTATGATTCCTCCAATAATAACTTCAGAAAAAAATAAAAAAGAAAATTACGTTTTCTTGTTTTTTGGAAATATTTCAAAAACTACAAATCGTAGAAGATTTTTCTCGACAAACGTATGCTTTATTTAATGCAAAAAATAAAAAATAAACAAATTTTCAAACAAATGAATAAAATAAAATAAGAAAGAGTCACTAGAAACAAAAACTTAATTATTAGTTAACAACAAATAATACGTAGTTGAAATGGGAAGTACTAAACTATTTACAAAAGATGTTCAAACAATTGACCATTGCGTTCTAAACATGTTTGTGACCTGCGAATTGTTGCTCTTAATGCATTTTGTAAATTACAACGCGAAATACTGCAAAATGCTGTAAGCGCAGATTCAGGAAGATCTTCAATATTTTCAAATGTTTGAACATAAACTTTATTTTTGACGTAACCCCAAACAAAAACGTCCAAATGGATTAAATCCGGAGACCGTGGAGGCCATAAAATAGGTCCACTATTACCAATCCACGAATTAGGGAACCGAGATATTCCCTGATTATGTTAGAATTATGGGGTGGCGCGCCATCTTGTTGAAACCAAATAAATAAATGGTGGACCTATTTTATTGTCTCCACGGTCTCCGGATTTAACCCATTTGGACGTTTTTCTTTGAAGTTACGTCAAAAATAAAGTTTATGTTCAAATATTTGAAAATATTGAAGATCTTCTCGAATCTGTGCTTGCAGCATTTTGCAGTACTTCACGTCGTAATTTACATAATGCATTAAGAGCAACAATTCATAGGTCACACATGTTTAGAACGCAATGGTCAATTGTTCGAACATCTTTTGTAAATAGTTTATGTAAGAGGCTGCTATGCCAAGAATTCGCCGTGGGTCGGTGTACGTTTATGTGAGATACGGGAACGGACTTACATAACGGCTGAGATCATCACGGTGACTCAAGTGGCAAAAACGGGGAATAGGATGAGGTGGCATTCGGGGTCCGGCAGTCAATGGCAACAGCCACAGTTGATGTTATTAGTTATTATTATTATCATTATCATATTTTCAATAAAAGTGTTACCTTGCTAAAAGTGATTCAGTGAGACCCTACCTTTTAGTTCAGAAGTGGGATATCATTATTTTAACTTAACCACGTGATCTATGACTTGCAACGAGTGCTTACGGTGTGAAAGAGGAAAAAGGCTAAGCGTGAATTATTTTGGTGAAACGTCGAGGATGCGCCGTTACAACATGGATCCGATGTCCTCTGAACGCTTCCGGGTCCGAAGCTCCTCCGATCACACCACAAACTGTGGAAAACATGGCACGCGAGCTGCAGGTGCTACGCCGAGCGTTAAGCGTAAGTGCAAGTTCACCAAGTTCGCGAACAAGAATGGAGACCGAAAGGAAGTCCAGCGTAAATTGGGCGCTATTCAGAGATGATCGAGTGTTGTCCGACTTTGATCCGTCGAAAGGTAACCAAACGGTAGACGATTGGTTGCGAAAAATTAATGATTGCGCGCACCTTTACAACTGGGACGATGTTACCACCGTCTATCTTGCCTTAGGAAAGCTTAAGGGTTTGGCTCGTGTTTGGTACGATAGCTTGAGTAGTAATAATTATACATGGGCGGAGTGGCAAGAGATGTTGAAGAAAACATTTCCCGTGAAGGAAAAATTTTCCGAATTGTTTTTTGACGCAGCTACTTATAAGGCCGAGTCTGGACAGGAATTAAATGAGTATTGTTTTCTTAAACTGGCCAAATTAAATAAGCTAAAACTAAACTTTTCCGATGAACAAATTGTTGACTGTTTAATTGCCGGCATTACTGATAAGCAAATTCAATTGTCATTAAAGGCGGCCAATTGTAAAACTTTTGTCGAGCTGACCCAATATGTCGCAAATTTACCGAGCCCAACGATGAGTTATGCAAGTAGTAACAAAGGTCAGCACCACAAATACGATAAACGACATGCTCCGAAAAACGAGGTGGAACCAAAGCGCTTTAAAAGCGGGTCGTCTATTAGATGTTTCACGTGTGGCGAATTGGGTCACAAACGTTCAGAATGTCCTGTTCGGCGCAAGGAAGATTTTAATAAGCGTGACATGATCTGTACATATTGTCATAAGACGGGTCATGCTGTGGATGCGTGTCGAAAAAAAGGGTAGAGGAGTTACGAATAAAACCGTGAATCTTCTCGAGGTCACTACACTGCGCACGATTTATCATAAGTCAGCGAAAATAAATAATTTTGCAGTACCATGCTTTGTCGATTTGGGGAGCGAGAGTACTTTACTTCGTCAATCTGTAGCCGACAAAATCGGGGTTAAATAGCGACCCTTAACTCATGCAGTTGAGCTCCGCGGTTTCAATGATAATCTACGCACAACCCCAAAGGCATCGATAGCGTTAGTGAGGACGTATTGGTTTATATTGTCGGTGACGCCGATATTCGATATGACTTATTAGTTGGACATAGTTTTACCGAACATCCGACGGTTTTGATTATCAAAACCCAGAAATGTCTTCAAATTACACGTTTACCAACGGAGAATGATGCACGTATTGGCAATCGGTTCCATGTTAATTGCCTTGAAGCAGACAAACGAAAAACCATCGTGGAAAACGTTCAATGTGGTGATATCACGACTGTTCAAAAAGCGAAATTGTGTAAGCTTTTAGAAGCGTATAGTGATCGATTTACTTTTAGATTAAAGGAACTGGGAAAAACCAGTACGACTTCTATGAAAATAGAGTGTTTAACTGAGAAACCTATCGTGTATGTCCCGTATCGGTTGTCGTTTGCAGAGCTGAGTGTGGTCAAAACGATGGTAAAGGAATTATTAGAGGACGAAATTATACAGGAATCGCAGTCACCCTACGCGAGCCCCATCTTACTCGTGAAAAAGAAAAACGGCACGCCAAGACTTTGCGTAGATTTCCGAGCTTTAAACCAAATAACGAAAAAGGAGAGATACCCTCTTCCCTTAATCGAGGATCATCTTGATCATTTAGGCGGATATAACTATTTCGTTACGCTAGACCTTTCGTCAGGATTTTATCAAATACCGATGCATAAAGGGTCTATCGAGAAAACGGCCTTTGTCACTCCGGACGGGCACTTCGAATTTTTGCGAATGCCTTTTGGCTTAGCGAACGCTCCCGCCGTCTTCCAGAGGTTGATGAATTCGGTACTCGGTGATCTCCGTTATGAAATCGCCCTTGTATACATCGATGACGTCATAATACCAGGTAAAACAAAACTGTAAAGGAAGGGTTGGCGAAACTCAAATTGGTCCTGGAAAAGTTCCGTGAGCACAATCTAACCTTAAAATTGTCAAAGTGTTACTTCTTTAAAACAACCATCGAATACTTGGGACGTGAAATTTCGAATCGTGGAGTACAGCCTGGTTCAAAGAAAATTATCGCTATTAATGGCATGCCGCCGCCGAGAAACGTAAAACAAGTTCGGCAATTTTTGGGATTGGCTGGGTTTTTCCGGAAATTTGTTCGAAATTTTGCAACAATAACCCAACTATGGTTGGTAAAATTTGGTATTTTTCTCATTCAAATTTTGTACAAAAGTATTATATTTACCTGAAGGTATTATACTAAAAATGGCATTCTTGGGACAGTCCGTACAATCGTGAATCATGTGATATTTAAGTTTTGCAGCATTTCCACAGAAATTACATACGAATTTGTCTCCATCAGCCTCACAAAACTCCCAAACACGGGATAAAGGTTTAGTTTTTCACTTTTGTGACATACTATATTTTTAATTATTCGATTGATAGGCGTGCTGAACAAAAGGGCAGAGTACAGCTTACAGAACAATACATTTACGTATTATACTAACTTGTCAGAAAAATGCGTCAGCGCTTTAGGCGGAGCTTGCACTGACATTGTGCGCGCATATGTATAATACTTTAGCCCGTTTAAATGCAGAGGTATAATACTAAGTATAATGCAAAGTATAAGACTTTGTATAGTACTTCTGCCAACCCTAAACCTAAACATTTACCAAGCTACTAAAAAGGGACTGTCCTTGGAGGTGGGGTGAGGAACAACAAAAGGCTGTAAAAGAGATTAAAAGAATTCTAGCGACGGAAGTTCATACGGACGCAAGTAAGGTTGGCTACTAATCCAAATTAGTAATGATCGCAAGAAACATGTCGTAGCATACTTTAGTCGTCAAACCTCGGCTGGAGAACGACTGTATCATGCGTATGAGTTGGAAACTCTTGCGGTTGTGGAATCCTTGTGTCATTTTCGGGTTTATTTAGTGGGCATCAAATTTAAGTTAATAACCGATTGTAGCGCCATCCGTAGCACTGCTGTAAAAAAGGATATTATCCTTCGTATCGGGCGTTGGTGGCTGAAGTTGCAAGATTTTGACTTTGATATCGAGTATCGCCCGGGTGCCAGAATGGCTCATGTAAATTGCTTTAGTCGCAACCCTCCGATGTCCGAGTCAGTTAGCATTAATAATCTCATTAACGTGACTGAGGCTGATTAGTTGCAAGCGGCGCAATTACAAGACGAGGATCTTGTCCGCATACGCGAAATATTAACCTCGCACGATCACAACTCAGAGCTGAAGTTGTATTACGACAACTCTGTTATAAAAGATGGCAAAGTGCATCGTCGCCTGGTGGAAAGCGATAAATGGGTTGTTCCGCGGGCGAATAGGTGGTAGATTTGTAAACTTTGCCATGACGATATTGGCCACTTCGGCTTGGAGAAAACTTTGGCGAAATTTAGAGAAAACTATTGGTTCCCCGGCATGCGCCGATTTGTAAAAAAATATGTAGCCTCGTGTCTTAATTGTTTATATTACAAGACTCCGACTGGGAGGAAACCGCGATTTTTGCATCCAATCGAAAGGGTAACAGTGCCTTTTCATACAATCCATTTGGATCACTTAGGGCCTTTCGTGAAGACGAAGAATGGGAACACCCAGTTGCTCGTGGCTGTAGATGCGTTTACAAAATTTGCCCTTATTGAGCCCGTACGAAGCACTAAAGTGAAATATGTACTTCGCGTATTGGAAAACATAGTCAATATATTCGGAGTGCCGGTGCGAGTAATTACCGATCGCGGAAGTGCATTTACTTCTCGACTTTTTCGCACATACTGTACGGAATATGGCATTAAACATGTGTTAAATGCGGTCGCGACGCCGCGAGCCAACGGCCAATGTGAACGCTTCAATCGAACCATACTGAGTGCACTGGCTGCAATGAATGGTGGTACTGAGGAGGATGAGTGGAACAAACACGTGAAAGCAATTCAAAGGGGTCTAAATGGTACCATACATAAGGTGCTAGGGACGACACCAGCAGAAGTGTTGTTTGGAAGTAAGCCGCGTAGTGTGGCTGAATCCATCCTGCTGAACGAATTGCAGGGTGAGCTCGACCGCGCCAGTCTGACAGTCGTGAGAAAGCAGGTGGAAGCCAGAATAGTCGCAGATCAAGCTGTTCAGAAAAGGCGTTTCGATGTGAATAAAGGCTAAGGAGTATCAGCCTGGGGACGTGGTAATGGTGGCGAAGACGGATTTTCCGGCCACGGGAACATGTAAGAAGCTGTTACCGAAATTTAAGGAGCCGTATCGGGTAACTGCTAAACTGCCGAATGACAGATATGTAGTATTAAAAGTATCAGACAGATACTGCAACTGCCCGACTGTTTGTGCTGTGGATAAGATCAAGCCGTGGGTAACCATGGGTGAACCGGTAAGCACTTATGCAATACATAAGAGAACTTTTTCCATTCTCTAAACACAATGGTCCCAGATCGATGCAAGATGTTCGAATCACCCAGGTGAAATAAAACATCGAGGCGTCCTTCATTATTTTTGCCTGTACGCGGCAAAGTAATCACACGAAAGATGGGTAAAAAAAAACGCTGTTAAAGTGCTCGAGACACAAGGATTTGTGTAAAGCACATGTGAGCGTTCGAATCGCGCAATTGGTGCTCGGAACCCCTGGGGTTGTATAAAGCACTCATCTTTCGTCTCAAGGTACGAAGCAATAGAGGCAGCATGGTGGTGTACTTTTGGGGTGGTAATGCATTTACCCAAGAGTGTAGGAGTCGAATACTGTCGGTCGAGTACGAGCAGTGTCCGCTAAATAGACGAGGCTCCCGAAACTGATGCTACCACTGTCGGTGCCTGATTTTAAGGTTGTGGGACTTTCTAAATTCTGTGTTAGACCTCTATTTCAGTCGGTACATTGAGTTTATCTGTTGGTAGGATGTTAACCGGACTGAGGACACTCCGGAAGACCAGGAACGCCGATTGTAAGAGGCTGCTATGCCAAGAATTCGCCGAGTGTCGGTGTACGTTCATGTGAGATACGGAAACGGACTTACATAACGGCTGAGATCATCACGGTGACTCAAGTGGCAAAAACGGGGAATAGGATGAGGTGGCATTCGGGGTCCGGCAGTCAATGGCAACAGCCACAGTTGATGTTATTAGTTATTATTATCATTATCATATTTTCAATAAAAGTGTTACCTTGCTAAAAGTGATTCAGTGAGACCCTACCTTTTATTTAGTACTTCCTATTTCAACTACGTATTATTTGTTATTAACTAATAATTAAGTTTTTGTTTCTAGTGACTCTTTCTTATTTTATTCTATTCTTTTGTTTGAAAATTTGTTTATTTTTTATTTTTTGCATTAAACAAAGCATCCCAGCGAAAACACGTACGTGTAAGAAACGTTGTAAAATAACATGTAACCAAACGTTGAATTCGTGTGGTATTGTTACGTTGAAACAACGAAAAAATGTTGCGGCAATCAATTTCTTTTAAACGTCTCTGTCCACGTGTAAGAAACGTTGTAGAATAACAATTAATCAACGTTGAATTCGTGTGTTATTAAATACGTTTTAACAACGCTCGAATCAACTTCTTTTAAACGTCTTTGTCCACGGTATTTCTACGTTAAATCCCAGTGCATACATACGTATAAAAAACGTTGTGGAATAACATGTAGCAAACATTGAATTCGTGTGTTATGGTTACGTTGAAACAAGGAAAAAATGTCGCGGCAATTCCACGTGTAACGTTGAATCAGACAATTACGACGTGTATTAAAGCTGGGTCTAAATCATTAGACTGAACAAACATACATGGCTAATGGTGGAATTCGAACCCACGCCGCCGAGTGACACGACTTTCCAAGTCGGCTAGACTAGACCGCTAAGCCATTTGGAGATCCCAGTTCCGTATCACTTCCGTGACTGATTCGTAAAGCGGAAGGAGGCAGTAGTAATAAAGCCGAACCGGGGACTTTAACTTACAATAGCTACGCGCCGCCCTCACTCGTTCAATTTCCGAACTCTTTACTACCTACAGTTTCCTTCTAACATCCATATTATCATAACATCATTAAATCAATTTTTCTAATTATTACAATCCTAAGCTTATTTTCTTTGTATATACATTTCAAAAATTCTAAATTATTTATTTATAATAAACATATAATTCTAAATCGCCTATTTCTAAAAATATTTACACTAACATAAAATATTCGACAAAACACATTTAATACAGTACTCTCAATTTACTTTATTATTTACAAAATTATTTCTTTATGAAAATTTAAAAAAAAATTACATGCTGCTCATAAACACCGCAGTGGAGTGGAAAGTTTAACTGGAATAAATTCTGTAACTTAGAAAATTGCCATTTGTAGCAAAATTCTTGGAACAGGTCAATTTTTATTTTTATGGCGCATATTATAAATGGATTTCTTTAACTTTTCAATTATTTGGAAAGATGAAACAACCCTAACAATTTTTTTTTTAATGGAAGGGTATGATGAGTAATTTTTTTCTTAAAGCTTGTTCAATTGGGAATACAGCTACGTTTTTATTTTTTAATTTTACTTAAACAGTAAAAGGCGAAAAAATAAAAAATAAATTTTTGACTAGAACGATTTTAACGCATCAGATGTTCAAAATGCTCGCCACCTCTCACTTGACAATACCCTAATCGATTATAAATTCCATCCCTAACAGTTTGTAACATTTCCGGCGTTACTCTCCTAATTTCATGCAGAATTTGAAGTTCTGAAGTTCTGCTATGTCGTTTGGTTTAGTCACATAAACTTTACTTTTTAAATGCCCCCATAAAAAAGTCTAAAGGGGTGAGATCTGGAGATCTTGTTGACCACTCAATCGGTCATCTTCTTCCTATCCACCTATTGGGAAAAACTTCAGTGAGGTAATTACGTACAATTAAAAATTTAGCGCATTGGCAGAGCCATCTATTGGCTGCGCGCAACAATACGATACCATATGGAATGCTTATTTCTTCTTATCAAATAATAAAAAATGGAGTTCCTGAATTTTTGGCATTAAAAACGGTTTTAGTAAAAAAATTCTTCTTTTTTGTTTTTTACCTTTTACTGCTAAAGAAAAATAAAACGTAACTGTATTCCCAATTTTTTCAACATATCCTTCCATTAAAAAAAAACATAGTTAGGGGTCGTTTCACCCCTCCAAATAATTGAAAAGTTAAAAAAGTCCCTTTGTAATATGCGCCATTAAAAATAAAAATTGACCTGTTCCAAGAATTTTTTTACAAATCGTAATCTTCTAAGTTACAGAATTTATTCCAGTTAAACTTTCCACTCTGTATACAGCTGTCCCCAATGAGTATTCGTGACAATATGTATGTATAATTGATTGACTATTGCGTTCTTTAGTATTTTTAATCACAGATTTTGGGCATCGAATTCAAACTAACTTAAAAAAATTTGACAGATTACGTCAACTTAAAAAGGGGTTATGGTTGACTCGTATGTCCAAATTAGCAGTACTTTTCATACCTGTTTCGTTTCATTTCAAAGCTGCCAAGCATGGAGAAGAACCTCATATTTCATAGAATTTTAGTAAAATTAGAATTCAAAGGTGTGAAACACGATAGATAATCACTGCAAAATTAAGTGTTTTCTAACGTCAACATCACGTTTTGTAAGGCATATTTATTCGGTATACGGTATAAAATAACGTTATAAAACGTGGGTTAAAAATTTAGTTGTAAATTAAGATTTACCTATCTAACGAATTAGTTTCGTTAATTTTTTTCTCATTTATTACGTAGAATAGTAGATGTTGAATTAACGTTGAAATGATGTGATAATCAACGTACGGTAGATACATCGCATTTACTCATAGTATAAATCACGTCGTAAAAAGACAAAATTGATACGTATTTATTTCACGTTATAATTACGTCCATATTAAACTGATCGTTAAAAAACACGTCATACAAACGTGATATAATTATGGTTGCTAATTCAACCAAAAAACAACGTTGCATTTTTCAACGAATAACGTTATTTCCACCATAACAACGTGAAATTAACGTTGAATAAACGTACATGTTTTCGCTGGGATACGTTTGTCGAGAAAATGTATTTTTTAAAATTTTCTTCGTTATCTGTCAAAATAAATATTGTATGTGTTATATCATTGTAAAGAGAAAAAAGAGCGCATTCAATTTCTCCAAAGCCTACTTGACGGTCCATAAGAAAAACTGAAGTTGGGGGGTGAAAACTCGAAAACGGAAAGTGAAAACAAAAATTTAAAAGCACATTTAAATTCTGCATGAAAAGGTATCTCAAGAAAGTACAAATAACAAAAACATATCGATTACAATAAAGAAGTTATTACAATAAAACGAAATTTGAAAATTTTGGTTTTTTGGCTCTAACTTCTGAACCACATGGAATTTTTAAAATTTTAAAACAGTTTATGACTACCCTAATACTTAGGAATAATTCGTCCCATTTAACCGAATTCGTATCTCTTATAATAAGCGTCGCTAAATTCCGTGGATATGGCTTAACCACAGATTCCTGGGCTCAATATGAGATGATTTAGCTCAACTTATCTATATCCAAAAGTATTTCGTTAAGTTGGTATTCTGCTTCAAAATTGTTGAAAAAAAAGTTAATTTTTCTTATAACAAAAGAACGCTTGAATTAATTTGGTTGATATTAGGTACGATGATCAATAGTAAGGTAAGTCACATTTTTAGATGTTTGATTAATTTACATTGGATCGCTAGTGTGAGAAACAGGGTTGCCATAGCACAGATATTGCATTAACTCACTTGAGGTTAGGAAGGTAACATTAATTAGTCAATTTTTAGAATGAAACATTCATTAGGAAATTTTTTTTAATCTTTGTAATTTATATAACAAAATCTTTTAAGCGGACACTAAATCGCGCACTACAACACTTTAAGTTTCACCGTCGTTCGACAGCTTCGTCAGAAGTGAAAAATATTACAAATTTCATCGGACAAGAACCAACTGTAAATTTGTAATTTATGATATTTCTTACGATTTAGTCACAAAATAGAAAAATCTAAGAGGTTGCAGCGTTTCTTATTGAAAACAGGTACACTATAATAGGCTGTATAGAAAAACAAATACCTACTACATGCAAAAAAAATTTTTCAGATAGTCATTCGTTAGTGAACTTTTTTTCATCTTTGCCACTTTTGATACGTGTTACCTATTTTGCTCACAAATTAGAAAACTCTTTCTAAAAATAAAATAGCTATTCATATAAAATGTATTTGTTCTTCGTGTATGGGCTACTTTTTTCAATAAGAGGCGCTGCAGCCACTTAGATTTTTCTATTTTGTGACTAAACCGTAAGAAGTATCAAAAATTACAAAAACACAAAAAACTTTCCTAATGAACCCTTCTTTCTAAAAACTTATTAGCTAAAATTATTTTCATAACTTCAAAAAAGTTGTTGCGAAATCTGTGTTGTGGTAACCCCGTTTTTCGCAATAGCTGTCAACTCAATTACTAAAACCATCTGAAAATGTGACTTACTTTCCCGTAGATACTCATGCCAAATATCATACAAATTAGTTCAAGCGTTCTTTTGTTATAAGAATAATTAACTTTTTTTTCAACAACTTTGAAGCAGAATACTGACTTAACGAAGCAATTTTGGATATAGATAAATTGGGTTAAATCATCTTATTTTGAGCTCAAGAGTCTGTGGTTAAGCCATGTCCACGGAATTTAGCGACACGCTGTAGGTATTCTATGAGGACATTGAGAGATCGATTCACGTTTTGCAATATTTCTACATTAATTATTTTTAATGCTAAATGAATTGTTAATATCATTATCATTCTCTACAATTGTAACTAATTTTAAGTAATGCACCTATACCATGGGTAAGTAACAGCGAAAACGAATTTTAAATATTTGCAATAATAAAAATGCTCTCTTCCGAACACATACTATTGGCTCACTCTGTATGTATAAAAATAATTTAGAAATGATAAAGTTATCATAAATGTAAAATGTATTAAAGAATAAAATATCCTGATCTATTAAAGAAATAATTGTTGCAGCTTTATTATGAACGGATATGTGTTGTGATATGTACTAAATTTAATACTGAAGCGTAATATGTAATTGGATGCAGGTACCAAACCAGAAAATTGTGGACAGAAATATTTGAGATGTAGAAAAGCTTATAGTTACAGTCTTACAAGATTAAATTAATAGCTATGCATACATCATTCGCAATGAATAAGATATTTTCGAATAAAATGGCTGTTGTAAGAAAGATTAAATTAAAAAAATATATACATCGACAAAAATATATAAACGATTCGTACATTGGTATCAAGACGAAACCGTATAATATTATTTCTATTTTTATTTAATGTCTTTCTTACACGAAGGCACGTTAAGAAACTCGTTTATCTTAGAAACTGGAATTATTTATATCCATATTTCTGATGTTATTGACTAAAAGTGCGAAATATTTAACGCTAACAATTGTTATTTTATTTTCTTTAGATGTTCTTGTCAAGAAAGCAGTACCGAAGAAATTTCTCTGACATATGGTTTTAAAAACAAAGATATTACATGATATTCAGCCCGAGTACGTATCCCGTTCAATCGCCCATAACATGTACAGAGTTATTTTGCAACGTATTATAATTTTTATCTATAACCACCACTGTAAATGACGAATTACGAACAACGCATAAATTAAGTAAGCGGGTGTTTACAAACTGCGAAGGTGGATCCCTATGCTCCGCCCCTGACCTATTACTAAGTGGTTGCTTGATTAATATCTTTGACAGTTAGTTAACTGACATTTGTAGATCATATCTACAAAATATCAACGGTGCTACAGTAGTGTGCGGTCTACCTGCATGTTTCTACTGTAGTGTGCGGTCTACCTGCATGTTTCTACTGTAGTGTGCGGTCTACCTGTATGTTTCTAATGTAGTATGCGGTCTACCTGCATGTTTCTAATACCGGGTGATTTTTTAATTCTTTTTACCAACCCTTGCTATAAAATTTAGATAACTGAAAAATAAGTCATTGCACTGTTTTAGGTTATTTTACAGTCAAACTGAGACATGTCGCCCAAATTTCATAGCTTGATAAAAAAATTAAAAAATCCGTCAACATACTATGCGGTCTATCTGCATGTTTCTAATTGTTCTTCCCGAAACTTGCAAACAAAAACAAATTAATCCTTTAATTACGCCAAGTTGTAACAATATTCCTAATCTTAATTAATATCCCTAATTTTATACCCAAACAAGTAAGTCCTTTAATTACTTCGTCACAAACAAATAGGATCAAATTAGAGATTAGCATGTTTTTCAAATATATTTTGAGAGTAGAACGCACTTTACAATAGGTAGATCTCAGATTCGCAGGTAGACGGCACACTACAGAAGCACCATATCAACTTTGTATCTCAAAGCGTTGTTGTGCTGTGGCTAATTCTTGAACTGTGTGTTGTGATTGTTCATAAAAATGGATCCTGTAGAACAAAGAGCCGTAATAAAATACCTCCAGAAAAAGGGAATGACACCAACTCAAATTCATGAAGACATTGTGATAATTATTGGGGAGTCTGCAGTTTCTTATGACATAGTCAAACGCTGGTGTCGAGATTTTAATTGCGGAAGAACATCTTGTGAAAACCAACATGCCGGTGGCCCTCCCATAACGATAACAACAGAAAAAAACATTAAAAAGGTACACGATATCGTACTGCGAGACCGACGAGTACGCATCAGGGACATTGTGGAAGATACTGGCTTATCATATCATGTGGTGCACCACATACTGACTAAAGAATTAGATATGAAAAAGATGAGTGCAAGATGGGTGCTCCGAATGTTAACCATTGATCATAAAAGAAATCGGGTGTTGACTTGTGAGTGTCTTTTGGAAAGGTACTAAGCAAACAAAGAGAACTTTCTTAGTCGGTATGTGACCATGGGCGAGTCATCGGTCCACCACTATGATCCCGAAACCAAGGTGCAAGCTGTAGAGAGGTGGTTTGCAGAGGTAGGACAAAATTTTTTCCAGGAGGCTGTTGAGATGTTGGAGCACCGATGGACCAAGTGCATTAGTGTAGAGGGAAACTATGTCGAAAAATAAAAAATATAATGCCAATGGAGTTTTACGGTAAAGGGATCAGGGGTGCAGGGGTCACCTTCGTATGTGCGTAAAGTAACAAAATCGTACAGCGAGGACATTTGCATCTAACTTTAGGTACGCTTGTAGTTAGATCTACGTAGCTGCATCATCTTAGATTGACAGTTGCAACCGTCATTGCTGATTATTTTGAACTTGAATAATAAGGTAATTTTTGTGGCCGTAGATAAAGCATAGTATAAACTCGAGCTGTAAAGCAATTACGGACTTACTTGTACTTGTACTAGTACTAGCCGCTGCGCGGCTCTTGCGCAGCTTTTCCACACGTGCGTAATATGCTATTTACAACTCGCTATGTAATATAACGCGTGATCATTATCATTTCTAATGAAGTGACCTATGGAAAGAAAATTGTAAGTCTTTGATTAATTCATATTTTCAAATGTCATTCTCATTTTAATTATTCATAACTATTTAATTCATTAACAGAAATTTTTGTTCAAAAGAGTTTAATGTAAAGCTGCGTCCAGACTTGAACAGGACGAACAGAACAAACTGAACGAACCGTACGCGAAACAGAAATAGTCTGAACAAGTGCTCGTTGCGTTCGGCGTATTTGCCAATTTTTTTCTTTTACTATTTCCGTCCTCTTTTTAATTGTTCGGCGAAAATAAATCCTTTAAACTGCGTCCAGACTTGAATAGAACGAACAGAACAAGCAGAACGCGCAGAGCAGAATTCGCCAAGTGTGGACGTGAGTGCGAACCGAAACAAACGAGCCAAATGTTTTCCGAAGCAATTCCGATTTACCGACAAGCTTCGGAAAACAATTGGCGCGTTTGATTCGGTTCGGAGACACGTCCACACTTGGCGAATTCTGCTCTGCGCGTTCTGTTTGTTACGTTCGTTCTGTCCAAGTCTGGACTCAGTTTAAAGGGTTTATTGTTCGCCGAACAATTAAGAGGAAATATGTATGTATACATTTCAATGGAATAGAAAAAGAAAGAATTTGGCGAATACGCCGAACGCAACGAGCACTTGTTCAGGCTGTTCTGCTCTGCGCGTATGGTTCGTTCAGTTTGTTCTGTTCGTCCTGTTCAAGTCTGGACGCAGCTTTACATTGCGAACAGTTAAATAATAATCCAGTAATCCTAGCGAATGTTATTAAAATTTAAAACGCAGAGTTCGCTTGTGTTTACAAGAGAACGGCGGACATTTACGCACCTTCTGTGAACCAGTTTTTCGTTGCTCCTGGCCCATGCTTTCTTTTTTTAAGTGGGAAATGTGAACTTGGAATTTGATATCTAAATTTATTTTAAAAAAACATGTAATACATAAAAACAGCAGTTAAATTTTGTATAGGAATGCAATATACATAATTCAAATGGCATTTGAAATAATGAATTAATCAAAGAGATACGATTTTATTTCCATAGGTTACTTGATTAGAAAGGATATTGATCACTCGTTACCTTTAAGTATGTATCTCATCCATAACAGTTAATATTCAACGTTTATGTTATTCTCACACATTAAAGGACTTTTTAGTTTCTACATTTACCGACATCCTTTTAGGTGCCGTTGAGAAATAACATGTGCTTTTAAAATGAATTAAAATGTGAAACATTTACAATAAGTAATACATACTAAAACAGAAGGCATATTAAATTTATTGTTATTAGAACAACTGAACAGTGTAAGGAGAGGTAATTAAGACAAGACATTTTAATCAACTAAACATTTTTAATTAAAGTAATATTCTTTATTCTAGATTTCGATCATACATGGAGATGAAAATTCTGAAATATGCTCTCCGAGTTACCTGATCAAAATTTACAAAATTATTTGCTGAAAATTATTATTTGTTAACGTACAGGTTACGGAAAAAAACGACAAAACGATATCATATCTACTACATTAAAAATTAATAAATAAAATATTGATTTCCGGAAGAACCGTTTTTCCTTGCAATATTTTTTTTATCATAACCTACACTGTGTTGGTCACAACTAAACAAACTATTTTGGCAATTAACAATTAATTGTGATTGTCGAGTCTTTCGGTTCTTACAATTACAATTAATAATCGTTAACTGTGAGCTTCTACGATTACGATTAATTTATTGTTAGTTTTCTAATTCTGAAATGTTTTATATCCCATATGTAGTGGTATTTTATCCTCATAACAGGTTAGTTGTGTTTGTTTAAAATACAACCATAACGATATTCCCCGGTTTGTATTATACAATATTGTTCCAGTTTAATTTCAAAAATTAGAAAAAACTTACATCCTTCCAGTCATTTTCATATTTTTCTATTGTCATAGTTGATGGCCCCCATTCTTTATCAATCCTTTGTTACTATCCTTGAAATGTTCTTTTTACATTGTGCAATACTTCATTCTCATTCGTCATTACTTCATTTCTGCCTTGTTAAGGTGACTTAACTTCTTTTTATATTTTTTATTTCATGATGAAAGTTTCTAATAACGTTTTCGATTCATTGCTCTAGCTCTAAAGCAAATTATTAATCTTATTTTAACCTCATATAATAATAGAAAATGGAGATACTCCGAGAATGTTCTCAAGCATTGAATCGAAGATGCTATTAGGTTTATAGTTATATGCTCTTCCATTTTCTGGTTTGCATTTCTTGTTTTTAAATTTTTTCTTCACATTTATCATTAACCTAATTTTGTTCGTTACCATTTTTCTCTCTGCCCCATTTGTCATTTCTTCCTGCAATTAATCAATATAAATAGTTAATGTATACAAAATTTCGAGTAATATTTATGATTAATTCAAAATATTTTACGTAGGAAATGAATTAAATGTACAGGGTGAATCAATTTCGATTTCTTTTATGGACATCTCTCTAGCTATAAGAGACAGAAAAAAAGCTAGTGGCCAAGTCTCGATCTTTTTTTTAGAGATAAAGTTAACAGTGTAAACAAAAATAGGCTACCTTCTTTTCTTTTCGAGTTATAAGTAAAAATTGACATTTTCGACTCTTCGTTAATCACTCATATCTCGTTTACTTTTACAGATCTTAAAAAACAGTTTTGACATTATTAGGACACTTTTTTTGAATATAGTTCAGTGTAGTTGATTTCTTGATATTTAATAAAATTTTCAAGTTATAGCATAAAGTTATATTTTTTTTAATGGAAATTATAATAGGCAATGTCATCATTAAATAGATTTTTTTCTGTTTTCAAAAATATATACTTTGTTGGGTTTATTTCTTACAAATAATAGCATAAAACGCCTTTTTTATTATTCTTGGGTGCATTCTATTCTTAGTGGGCTGGTTTCAATAAAGGCCGACATTATGCTTCTGACGAAGCTGTCGAACGACGGTGAAACGTAAAGTGTATAGTGCGCGATTTAGTGTCCGCCTAAAAGATTTTGTGATACAAATTTCATCGGACAAGAACCAACTGTAAATATTATTTTTTTGTTTTATTAAATATCAACAAAGATTTGATGAATAGGTAGATATGCACAAGGGTGAGAGGAATTGCGACGAATATAAGAGAGAGAAAGCTAGCACCGATAAAGCGTTGGGTCACAACGTGGGTTGGCTGTGTGTTCTAGGGCAGCAATGCTTAAATTGTGATTTTGTTGTGGTATTATTTTCTCGGTTTTAGGTTACTTATTGTGATTTATCAAGGGTAGTGTTTATTATCTAACATGTTATCATAAAGTCCCGTCACCCCAGTGGGCCTTGGATGTGTAAGGGCACGTCTTTTCTTAGAAAACTGAATGACGTTTATAATTTGTATGTGTCACATTAGAATTCCACAATATGAAGCGATGCGTAAATCTTTGCCGTCTGCAAAATGGGCACCATTTTCAACAACTTTTATGAATATGCTTTAACATTGGAATTTTTCGTTAATATTCACGTTTCTTTAGCCTGTAGCGTTTTGATATGTGTCGATTGATAAATAGAAATGTCATTCTGTTTAATCAACTTTAAGAAAAGACCTGCGTTCACACTTCCGAAGCCTACTGGGGTGACGGGACTTTATGACATGTTATTTACATCTTAATATTCTTTAATTTTGTAATTTTCATTTCTGTAATAAATTTCTTATTTTTAAGTTCATTATGCCTATTATGAAATGCATATTTGATCGAAAGAAATGCGTTTTAAACTTACATATTAAATGATGTTAAAGAGTTTCGAATTTGACCCAAACCATAAGGTATCAGTATTGTGTAATAATAATATAATAATAATAATAATAATAATAATAATAATAATAATAATTTATTGTAAATTTGAATTCACAAATTCAGTCAATACAGTTCTTAAATTTAACCCAGGGTTGTGTCATTTAAATATTCAGAGATGTTGTAATAAGCCTTTTCCAATAAAAAATGCTTTACATAGTTTTTAAATTTTTTAAGAGGGAGTTCCTTCACGAAAGGAGGTAATTTATTGAATAAAAACTTTGAGCTGTAGTCTGGAGATTTTTCATACTTCGAAGTACCATGCACCTCAGTCTTTAGCAGGGAACCGTGTCTCGTGTCATAGTGATGAGCAGCACCGACGGTCTTCATTTTGTGTTGTCTAGCCTTGACGTACACCAAACATTGTAGCAAATAAATGCCTGTGAAAGTTAACAACTTATGTTTTATAAAAAAAGGTTTGCATGATTTTCGACAGTCCAAGTTACATATAAGTCTAACAATACGTTTTTGACAAACAAAGACACGTTGAACACACGACGCTCTACCCCATAAAATAACATTATATTGCAAATAAGGATAAGCTAAAGCAAAGTAAATTGATATTAACAGCTCCGTACTATATATACTTTTGAGAGTTAATAGAGCATAAAAAGCACTGTTTAATTTAGAGCAAACAAAATTACAGTGTTTATCCCAGTTCAAATGCTCGTCTAAATAAATTCCTAAAAATTTGGTGTCATTTGAAAATTTTATGTCAAAATCAAGTACATCATAAACGAGATTTTTCGGCAGAGCACGCTTAGAGAAAAAATTAATTAATACAGTTTTATCAAGATTTACCATCAAGTTATTATGTGAGCACCAATCAAGAAAGTTCAAAATAACATTGTTAATTTTTTCTCTCATGTCATCAGGACTAGAGGCCGAGACCACTACAGATGTATCATCAGCGAATAAATTAAGGAAGAAATTTTCCAAGTAAACCGGCAAGTCATTTACGTAAAGAAAAAGTAGTGGTCCCAGCACCGAGCCCTGAGGAACTCCAGAACCGACTGAAAAGCAATTTGGTACATGATTTTGAACTATAACTACAAAATTTCTATTAATAATAAAAGAAATTAACCAATCTAGCAAACTTCCTCTGATTCCTACCTTTTCAAGTTTAGTTAAAAGAATTTGAGCTGTGACGGAATCAAAGGCTAGAGACAAATCGAAAAATATACCCGATACAAAGTTGTTTTTCTCAAGCTCACTATAAATAAAATTGCATACATCCGTACATGCTGTTTCGGTAGATCTATTTTTTAAGTAGGCGTGTTGGCGTTCCGATATTACATTGAATTTTGTGAAAAAATTTAACATTTTACGCTGTACAATCATTTCAAACAATTTAGAGAAAATGCTTAAAATACTAATAGGTCGATAATTTTCTACATTGCCCTTATCACCTTTTTTGTAAACTGGTACAATACAAGCACACTTTAAAATTTCCGGAAAAAAACCACTGCTCAGGGAGAGATTTAATAGAAACGTTAACACTGTCACAATAACTGGACCAACACTTTTCAGTACCTTGACTGGAACATCATCGAAACCCCTGGAGTTTTTCAATGGGATCAAATTTAGAACTTCTAAGACTTCATTTTCATCCACTGTGCCACAGTAGATGGAATTAAGCAATTGAGAGTCTCCCATTACAGGTGAGGATTTCGAAAGTTCCCGATGCTTTACTTTCAACATTTTTTTCTGCACCATTGTAGAAAAATATTCTCCAAAGACCGTTGAGACAGTAGCTCTATCGGATACTTTCTTTCCGTGAATATCTAAAGTAATAGGATTCTTATTTATCGCATTTCTACCCAAATTATAATTTACATCTCTCCAAATTTCTTTTGAATTACTACATGTACACTTCAATTTTCCATAAAGCGTATTTCTCTTGGCTTCAGATGTTTTTATCTTTAGAAAGTTTTTTTTTCTTTTCATAATCAACTTTAATTTTAGAATCATTTGTATGTTTTACTAACCAACTTTGGTCGGCAAGATCATTATATAAAGCAATTATTTCATTATTTAACCAGTTTTTAGGTTCACTTTTTCTATTAGGTTTTTTGTATACTTCCACCGGACAGCATTTATCATAATAACTTAGAAAAATTTCATAGAATAGGTTAAAAGCACAATTCGTATCATTAGTATTAAAAACTTTAACCCAATTATGCAACTCAAGAAGCTTTCCCAAGAGCTCAAGATTATATTCCGACAAACATCTTTTTTTCAGGTATTGAGTATCATCAACTTTGTTATTGTCGTTGATATTATTAAATATCAGCAGTTGAGGATAATGATCAGCTAGGTTCATCTTTAATGTGTACATCGAATAATTTTCGGTTGGTAAATTAGTTACAATGTAATGAATCGCTGAAGAGGAAGTTATTCCATGACAATTTGTGATTACTCTACTAGGTTCAATACATTTAATCTCCAATTGATATGAGTCAAATAAATCCTGTAAAAGGAGTTTGGGAAGTGAAGATTTTAGAAAATCGATATTGAAATCACCACAAAGAATTATGGAATCGCATTGGAAACAAACGTTCATTAAAGTATTATTTAGTCTTTCGAAAAATATGTCAAGGTCACTATTTGGAGATCTATAAACACACAGTATACCGATCTTCTGATCTTTGTCATTGAGAAAAATTCCACTACATTCAAAATTTAGTTCAGAACTATCTATATTATCTAATTTGGTATATTCCAAACCAGATTTGATTAAAATCATGGAACCACCATTTTTGTGTTCTTTTTGGCAAAAAGCCGCAGCTTGTATAAATCCTGGAATAGTAGCATAATCAGAGAATTCATTTGTGACCCAGTGCTCTGTTAAACAAAGCACATCGATTTTATTGAGGCGCGAAAACAGTTCAAGTTCAAATATTTTATTCTTTAGGCACTGAATATTTAAATTTGCTAATTTCGTGTAGCGTTGTCTTGGATAATGCAGGTTAGTTCGGCGAATGCTTTCTCTGTTGGTATCTCCGAAAAAATTTGAATTTTTTAACCAGAATCCCCTTTGGCCAGGTTTCAGGTTTATATAACTCATCCAGTAGATCTAAATCAGCGCCTACCTTAAAGGCAAGAGAGGTTGAATCTTGCCTCATAGGCAATGCTTTAACTATGAAATTACGGCCTGAAAATTTTCGTTGCAAGTAATTCATAATTTTGGTGTCCGTGCAAGTAGTGTTTGCTCTTCCTACGTAAATCCACGCTCGCCTTGCAACAGCACAAAAACTTGCAGAATCTTCGACATCGTTAAACTGGTCATTAACATTATTAATATCATTACAAGAAGTTCCGCTTCCATGAATAACAAAATCATCACTGTTGTGATTTTTACGTTTGGTTGTTGTGTGATGTGGGACACGATTTTTATTTTCCGTTTTTGTTCCCGCAATGATAGTAGGTACCGAATCATCACTGGAGTATGAACAGTCTACATAGTTGATTATTTGTTAAAATTGGTTTATTTAATGTTGTTTGTACGACCGTTTGGCACTTGCAGGACGATTTGAATAACAGATCAGTTTTAAGTTTGTCTATTTCTTCCTTAAGTTTAATAATTTCACTGGCTAACGTCGAAGAAGATTGATTAACGGCTGGTTTTATCATGTTTTCCAAATCAGTACGTGAAAAAGTTACCATATCGCTAGTATTACTTTTTGCTCCGCCCGTCGAGCGTGTATTTGTCATGTTAAGAATAAATATTCGTAACAGTTCACTTTAAAAGACAAAATTGAGGAGCTCACGAGATAAACGTACTGGTTCATCCGACCGCACACACGACACTTCGTTACTCTTAGAAGATGCTCGTTTTATCTTTCTCTCTTTATGCGGCTGCAATTGTCAAAATATTTGAACAAAAGTTGATATTTAATAGAAACAAACAAAAAATTGTGGGCCTTTGTTGAAACCACCCTACTAAGAATAGAATGCATCCAAGAATAATAAAAAAGGCGTTTTATTCTATTAAGTGTAAGAAATAAACCCAACAAAGTATATATGTATTTTTGAAAACAGAAAAAAAATCTCTATTTAATGAAGACATTGCCTACTATGATTTCCATTTAAAGAATATTACTTTATGTTATATCTCAAGAATTTAACTAAATGTCAAAAAACCAAGTGGCCAAGTCTCGATCTCTTTTTCAGAGATAAAGTCAATAGACTTCTTTAGTTTTCGAATTATAGGGAAAAATTGACATTATCGACTTTTCGTCAATCGCGCATATCTCGTTTAGTTTTACAGATATTAAAAAACTGCTTTGACATTATTAGGACATTTTTTGAATACAATTCAGTGGTCTAGTTCGTTTCTTGATATTTAATAAAATTTTCGAGTTATAACATAAAGTTATACTTTTTTAAATGGAAATCATAGTAGGCAATGCCGCCGTTAAATAGAGATTTTTTTTTTCAAAAATATAAACTTTGTTGGGTTTATTTGTTAATAGAATAAAACGCCTTTTTATTATTCTTGGGTGCATTCTATTTTTAGTGCGCTGGTTTCAACAAAGACCGACAATTTTTTTGATTGTTTTTATTAAATATCAACTCTTGTTCAAATATTTTGACAGTTGCAGCCGCATAAAGAGAAAGAAAGATAGAACGAGTATTCTCTAAGGGTCACAAAAATTACAAGGCTGATACCATGTGGTTTGGGTCAAATTCGAAATTATGTAACTATTTAATATTTAAGTTTAAAACGTATTTTTTTCGATCAAATATGCACTTCATGGGATAATGAACTAAATTATACAGTGAGCCTCTAAAGTATGGAATAAAATTCGTAATTTCTTTATTTTTGACTTTTCGAAAAAACGCTCGGACAGGTAAATTTTGTTTTTAAAAAGCACACATATTCAAATAAAAATCAATTTTTGATTGTCATTTGTTTTCGAGTAATGACGTCATCGACATTTTTTTTTTAAATAGCAACCCCCAATTTTTTTCTTGTTTCTGATAGCTCATTGAATTCTCTATCCAACCAAATCAAAAATTTATTATGTTTTATTTATTTATTTTGAGAAAAAAAATATTGAAAATGAAGTGAAATAATAATTTATATTTACAGTTGGTTCTTGTCCGATGAAATTTGTATCACAAAATCTTTTAATAATTTAATTTTCGGTTAAATGACGAACCATGATTACTCGACTTGAAAAGACTTTATTTAAATGACAAGAATGACAAGTTTTCTTTTATTGTAGGTATCATTTTGGTTTTGTTGAAAATGTCACGCCTACTCCATTTGTAGATAGTAGATGATTCAGTCATTTTCAATAATTTTTTTCTCAAAATATTTCTCATCATTTTCACACAAATTTTTGATGTGATTGGATAGAGAATTCAATGAGCTATCAGAATCAAGAAAAAAAATTGGGGGTTGCTATTTAAAAAATGTCGCTGACGTCATTACTCGAAAACAAATGACTGTCAAAAATTGATTTTTACTTGAAAATGTGTGCTTTTTAAAAACAAAATTTACCTGTTCGAGCGTTTTTTCGAAATGTCAAAAATAAAGAAATTATTAATTTTATTTCATACTTTAGAGGCTCACTGATATGTATAAATTAAAAACATCTTAAAAATAAGAAATTATTGCAGAAAAAGTTAAAGAATATTGAAATGTAAGTAGATAATAAACACAACTCTTGATAAATCACAATAAATAACTTAAAATCCAGAAAATAATATCAAAATAAAATCACAATTTAAACACTGCCGCACTAAAATACACAGCCAACTCATGTTTTAACCCAACCCAGCTCTATCGGCGCTAGCTTTTTATCTCTTATGTTCATCGCAATACCTCTCACTCTTGTGCTACCCAATCATCAAATCTTTGTTAATATTTAATAAAAACAAAAGAAAATTGTCGGCTTTTGTTGAAACTAGCCTACTAAGAAAAGAATGCATCAAAAATAATAAAAAAAGGCGTTTTATTCTATTAACTGTAAAAAATAAACCCAACAAGTATATATTTTTGAAAACAGAAAAAGAATCTCTATTTAATGATGACATTGCCTCCTATGATTTCCATTTAAAAAGATACAACTTTATGTTATAACTCAAAAATTTAATTAAACATCAAAAAATCAACTACGCCACTGAATTGTATTCCAAAAAGTATCCTAATAATGTTAAAACAGTTTTTTTAATATCTGCAAAAATAACGAGATATGACTGATTGACGAAAAGTCGAAAATCTCAATTTTGGCTTATAACTCGAAAACAAAAGAAGATGGCCAATTTTTGTTTACACTATTGACTTGATCTCTAAAAAAGAGATCGAAACTTGGCCACTAGTTTTTTTCTATCTCTTATAGTTACAGAGATGCCCATAAGAGACATTGAAATTGATCCACCCTGTACACCACTGAATTGTATTCGAAAAAGTGTCCCAATAATGTCAAAACAGTTTTTTAATATCTGTAAAAATAAACGAGATATGCGCGATTGACGAAAAGTCAAAAATGTCAATTTTTGCTTATAACTTGTTTACTCCATTGACTTTATCTCTAAAAAAGAGATCGAGACTTGGCCACTAGTTTTTTTTCTATCTCTTATAGTTAGAGATGCTCCTAAGAGACATCGAAATTGATCCAACCTGTACACTTGTCTTTTGAAATCTACTCCTTCGATTATTATTTATATCCTCCTAAATGTTAGGTAATATTTTTTTTCAACTACCTCGTTCGAAAGTACAATTTTATCATACACCTTCAAGGAGAGAAAGCGGTACTTTACCGTATTTTACGAAGCCTACTTCGACTTATTCTGAAATGATTAATCGGTTCTAATTAATATTATTGTTTATCTTGTAACGTAATTTTTTT
This sequence comes from Dorcus hopei, assembly GCA_033060865.1. Classification (NCBI taxonomy): domain Eukaryota; kingdom Metazoa; phylum Arthropoda; class Insecta; order Coleoptera; family Lucanidae; genus Dorcus; species Dorcus hopei. The sequence continues at coordinate 37,745,672 of CM065422.1, forward strand.
ATTTTTTATTTTAAACAACGGCAGCTCTAAAACTCGGAGGCTGAGAGTGGGAAAAATAACGATCAATAGCCAACACACATTATTTAATTGCCTAATTGCATTAAATAGCAATTTGATCAAAAACATGCACTACACTAAAAAATTAGTACACGTAAATGGAAACTACAAGAAAACGAGTTCTGCGAAACGTTTGCTTACAGAGCAAAAATGTAATAAATTTACCTAAAATTAAAAACCGTGAGTGTACACTTAGAAAAACTACAACACTAACAACTTAAAATTAACAAAACACAGCAGCAAATGCACCGGAGTAGAATGATCAAGACAAAAAACTAAAATGCAACCAGAAAATTTAAACAAACAAAGCTCTGTCAACCTCCACTCCCGTGCAGTTACTCTCCTCTCACGCATCGTTCCTCGTGTTTCAAAGAATTGTAGGAACAAAAACCAAACCGGCAAGCCGGCCGAGTAGGATAAAGATAAAATATGTTATAATCTATAAATGATGACCAATTAATTGTTTTACATTTGATTCATTTACATTTGTTCAACTGTTCAATAACTATTTCGATATACATATTTCATATTTTTTAGTTCATACATATAAAAACCATGTGTTCAGAAAAGATAAACGAGTACCTTAACGTACTGAACTTTACATTAATGACTTGAATGATTTTATTTACGAACGTTTTAATTTATATATATTTTTTTTGTTTTCCCGATCCTTCCCTTGCATGGATGTGATTTCCTCTCAACAGACGATACTCCCAAACAGAAAGGTATATATACATATTCCTCTTATTAACATATTATTAATTTTCTACTACGTGTCTGAAGTGACCGAGTGTTTCGGTGTGAATGTTCGCTACGATACCCGTCTTTGTCTGTAACATTTGTCTTGGGTTTTTATCTTCATTATATGTAGATGTCTTGAGAACTTCATCAAGGAGGTACTTGTAAGTAAGTAAATGCACTAGAAATTTATCGTAGTGACGTGTGCTGTGTTTATGTTGCTTTTTTTAGTGTAAACTGTGTTGTTATTTTTGAATATTTTGAATCAAAAATCTAAAGCTGGGTACACATTAAGCGAACGAACACGGAACGTCGAATGAACGAAGGCGAATTTAGTCAATGTATACGCCGAGACGAAGGTTGTGTTCGCTCCCTAAGTACGCCGATTTGCGCGTATACACTAAAGTAACGGACAGCAAACGTTTGCTCTTCGGCGATCGTTCGTCATTCGGTGTTCGTTCGCTTAATGTGTACCCAGCTTAACTGCGTGCACAGTGTGCGAAAAGTTATTATTAATAATAACTACTCAGCTGCTTTTAATACGTTTAAATTACTGTCTGTTTTTTAATTTGAACTAAATTTGAAAGCTTCAGTATAATATTCGAATGTTATACTTTGTTACTTTCAACTTACTATGGCACCAAAACCAAGTATAGCGGCTAAAAATACTTACTTTGTAAAAATGTATTTAATTTGGTAAATTATTAAAAAATAAGTAACGAAAAGTGAAAACTTAAGTATCAGCAAAAATTAATTAATACTAATGTAACTTACGTAAATGTAAAGTACCATTTGATATTTAAAGTAACTTATATTACTGAAAATTTTTATTATTATGGCAAAATTTAATTTAAAATTGTAACATAAATCTTCCTCAGAGTCAAAATTTGTAATGACATAAAATTTAATTATCGACTCGTGAAAACATTTTCACTCATCGATAAAGAATAATTTGCCGTCTTGTATAACAAATAACTATTTTTTTTTCAATTAGAGTTTTGGTTTCTACCCTTTTGATGCAGGTACCTATATGTGTCTAAGTTAATTTTCTCAAGTTTTCTTCACGTACTATGTTGGTCTCACTTCATGTATTATATTGTATCCCAAAGTTCAAATCAAAATGTCGCGCTAATTGTCCACCTCGCCGGTACAAGTGTTTTCTCTCAATTCTGATGTTAATCTAAGCCATCAATGTAAAATCATCACTGGTTTACTTTAGACAATTGTTTATTTTAATATGTTTTACAAAACAAGCCGTGCTATGTCCCGTTTACACCAATTTTTTAACATAGTTTGACAAATTTACTGGATTGATCTTCCGCCATTTGTTACACATGCTTTCCTACATGTAACTTCACTATTTGTAAGTAATTTTTAATTTTGTTATTCTTTCGGGTCATTTTGTAATCAATTACAGCGTCCTGATGCAGGGAATAACCATTCCCGAAAGCTCGACATAAGTTAAAGAAGTTTTATTTAACTTTTTCTGACTACCTCTCCAATAAAACCTTCATTCGTTATGATTAATGGTATTACATATCATCCGTTTACTCGGTTTCCTCGTTAGAGTAGGCCGTGTTCTCGTTTCGTAAGTTGCTGCCATGAATTTTGATAGATGCCAGAATCTGACATGAAAAATATTATGACAAATCCACGCCACTGATCTGACTTTGTTGTCAAACACGAAGGAGTCTGTTTCAATCTGTTTGTTATCCTTATCCATTACAGTCGAGTTGGCAATAATCCTTCCATCACTGTACTAAAATCATAACCATGAAGTTAAAAATAAACATAATCGTTTCATCTGACGTCTATATTTCATTGTGATACCATTAAAAATGTCACCCTAACTCGCCTATTCTGACGAGGAAATCGAGTGAACGGATAATAATAGTTGCGTTCCAAAATTATACGTCGGATGCATCTGGAGCGTATGATCTCACCTTTCTCAATCACGATTTTTAACCTATTTTGTATCTCGCTAAAAAAATCTTGTGTTTACAGTATTTCCATGACAACAGGCGATCTTTCACATCCCACATTTAAGTAGAGTGTAGCATTCTCTCCTGAGGTGTATTTAGTATTTTATTCACGACCGAGAATAGAAGAATGATAAGAATCCAAAATTTTAATATTAAAAAAAATCCCAGTGTCAATTTCACATAGTGATACTTTCAGTGTCACAATCAATTAATTTCGGAAAATTGTGGTGGCTGACATTCCTTATTCGACAACACAAACGTATACGTTTAAAACGAATTTAAGTGTATTACTTAATAGAAACATTAGTTAAAGCGCACTACCATTTAACGTTTCGCTATCGTTTGACAGCTTGTTTATATTTTTTGACTTCTGACGAAGCTGTCAAACGATAGCGAAACGTTAAGTGGTAGTCCGCATTTTCGGTGTCCGTTTAAAGAATTTGTGATATAACATTTCTCTATCACAGTTTTGGTGTCATAGAAACTGCTGTTCCGGTCGTGAACAAAATATTTAATTTACTCCCTTATCCTGTACTCATAACGACATCGTTAAATAACGAAAATTGTTAAGTAACATTATATATAGAAATGTGTTGTATCTAACAATAAGTACTGACTGGTTAAAATATTTAATTTAACGATTGCCGTTACTGTTATGAATTACGGAAAAGGGGGCTAAGTTATTCTAAAATTGTTCCTTGATGTGTCTTTCATCTCTAGAAAGTCACAAGTATTGGAGTTTCTTAAATTACTTTAGCTGTATTTATATGTATTTGTGTTTTTGCATGTGTTTTATTTGCTTGGTAGTAAAATATGTGCCACAGTTGGGAAAAATGACGTTTCCAGCGTCGTTGTTCTTACAACTGTCTGTTTTAAGTTCTAGTGAGTTCATTTTCTAATCTTAGCATTTGTTTTTTTTTTCTTTTCTATCCTTGGCCAACCACAGAGTCTGACAACACCCATCCAGGTATAGTTCTCTTACGATATATTCTGCCTTTGCTTTGCTCGCTTTCGTAAGTTACACACTTACATATATGTTTTCTTTATTTTCGATTTAACTAACAGATTTTGGTAAGTACCTACATTACACTGTTGTAAGTTAGTTTATGATTTTTGTAACAGTTTCGTAACTTGAGGTGACGGTGCAAAAGCTTCTCGGAACTCAAAGAATACAGTTTTCTAAAACGATCTTGCTGTACTGCTTTCTTATGATATACGATAAAATGAAATATTCGTCGTTGGATTTCGAACTATATTTTCACTTGAGTATAAAACGAGGCCAACACTGAAAGTTTTATTTGAACCGAACCGCGATTATAATATGTCCAAACGTTCTTTAGGAAGGAACGGTTATTTATTCGAAAGAATAAGGAAAAGTCACAAAGTTTAAGATAAACACATCTTCAGTCAAAATCTTCTTTGTTTCAATTGAGAGAACATTATTGAAAACACCAGGGCTTATTACATATGAATGCTAAGATCAGACCAAGCACTGCTTATACGGGACAATACCAGCATTGAAGGCCACTTTATATTTCGATTAAATAACTAATGGTCATTTGCACCGAGCATTTACGCACTGTCCTGCGTGAGCGATCAGTTCTGCGAACGCTATGTCCTGCGTGAGCGTCTAAAGGGCACCACAGACTTCGTTCAATTCGCGCGAATTGGACCGTGCGGACCAAATCGCGCGAAACAAGATCGTATAAAAGATCGATAAAACCGTACCGTTTTTTTCTCCACACACTAGGTGTTTAGCACGTTCGGACATGTCCGCGCGTTCCAATTCGCGCGAATTTAAACGAAGTCTGTGGAGGCCTTAATTGTGAACGACGCGAATAAATCAAGCTACATTTACATTCAATTTCGTGCCAGCATGAATTCGTAACACGAAAGTTTGACGTGTGCTTTCTTATGATATCATTTACATTAGCCAATGTAAACTTGTCGGACATGTTCAAAGGGACTTGTTGAGAAAAAATGACGGACAGTAAACGAGTGTGTGTGATTCAGTCCCTTTTTGTTTTTTTTTTTTTTTTATTAAATTGTATCAAAACCATTTTTTTTTTAGGAAAGAGTACTTCACAGAACATAACCTCAAAATATTTAACAAGTAAAATTTATTTTTACTGACTTTTGTCCGATCATTCGCTTTAGTTCAGGGTTGCACACTAAAGAAGCTAGTGTACAATTACCTGGGAACAAGAACGATAATGATAAAATATTTAAACGTAGTCTACAATTGTCTGGGAACGGGAAAGATAACGAATGTCGCGACCTAAACTCTTGATAACGGTAACTACAAAAAAGATAAAATATTTGTGTTTCAATAGACTGTCAGAATGTTCCCGTTGGGTTCTCGGTAGAGGTCCATATTTTACGTATATGTCAGTACACGTATACACGTGTTATACACGAATCATGATATCAGTACGTGTAATTTTGAATAGACGGGTAACCCGTGTATTTTAATTTCACGTACTACCTACAGAGTTATTCACGCAGCCCGTTCATTAAAAGTTTTCAAGGAAGAAGTTTAGAGTTTAGATGGACATTTGAAATTGACGGAGAAGAGATACTTCGAAATGATCTTAACAAATAAAATAAAATTAATATCCAATCACTTCCTGTTATACCGGAAGTCGCTATCAACTCGCTTATTTTAAATGAGATGCTATATTTTTGGTTACGTTTTTGGATTGTACATGTACAAATATGTAAAATTGCAATACATTTCCCCATCTCTAAATTGCATCATTTTTGAGATATTTTGAGTTTTCTTAGAAATCTGGATTCTGCAATCTGATTTTCAAAAAATCGTATCACAGCTATTATTGAAGCAATATTATTTGTAACAGCTAATATTGTAGTTGAGGTTTTAAGATTCTTAAAAATTTCATGAACATAATCTACTAAGCTACAGGGTGTCTAAAATAACCGCTCTACTAGAAGATATTCAAACACAGAAAATGGAACGAATTTAATTTTTTTTGTGTCATTAGCAATTTCTCCTAAAGCGGAAACATCTGCTTTTATTTTTGAATCAAAGATGTCCATTCCTGCCGAAATATACTCAAATGTCAGTACCTTCTATAAAAATTAAATATTCCGATGGTTAAAATATTTTTTGTCAGACATGGCAACAGCACATTACGGTTTTGACGCTATTGTAACATGTTATCATAAAGTCCCGTCACCCCAGTAGGCCTTGGATGTATAAGGGCATGTCTTTTCTTAGAAAATTGAATGACGTTTATAATTTGTATGTGTCACATTAGAATTAGAATTCGACAATATGAAGCGACGTGTAAATCTTTGCCGTCAGCAAAATGGGCACCATTTTCAACAACTTTTATGAACATTGGAATTTTTCGTTAATATACATGTTTCTTTAGCCTGTAGCGTTTTCATATGTGTCGATTGATTAAATAGAAATGTCATTTTGATTAATCAACTTTAAGAAAAGAGATGCGTTCACACTTCCGAAGCCTACTGGAGTGACTGGATTTTATGATAACATGTTACTTACGTTTTAATATTCTTTAATTTTGTAATTTTAATTTCTGCAATAAATTTTTTATTTTTAAGACGGTTTTACAGTTAAAATACTTAGCTCAGAAAATAAACTTCTACAAGAAGTTTTTAAAAGTTATTGTTCGAATAATTCTCTTTTGAGCTAATAATACGTCATTAATGCTGCTACAGTTCCCCCAACAAACAATGCCGTAACTGAGCAAAGAATGAACATGGGAGAAATAATACATTCTGAGAAGTTTCAAATCTAAGTTGATGTGCAGTTGACGAATTACAAAACAGGCAGTTGATAATTTTTTTAATAAATTTCTTATTATACCTGCATCAAAATCCCTGTTTTTAAAACTAAAAAGCGTGCGAAAAAGGGCGATTAAAGCACGTCGTGATTGATGGAAATGATAAAAACTTCCATTTTGATATTTACTGTTACTACAAATTTCGTAGTAGAGCAAAGAAAGAGTTTCGCAAATGTAAATTCAGAAATTTTAATTGTTCTTTGATCATCCTTTTTTTGAAATGCTTGTATTCTTATAAAAGGTTAAAGGATGAATTTCATTACTTTGAATTGAAGAAAATAGCCGCCAGTTTGAAACTCTGCGAGCTAGCATGAAAATGTTTTAAAACCATTGCTTGATTATCTTCGTTATTTGTTACTGCTCTTCGTTTTGTTTTGTTACATTTTATCAAGTTCCAAAAAGTTAGGTTCAAACCTTCCAAACTTTGTTTTATTTATAGGAGACAAGAGGGGATACATTTCATTGAACACAGATTCTCTTCTCTTAACAATTTTAGATCATTCTTCATGAATTAAAAATATGTATATTAAAAATATCAACGCTTGAATAATTTTGATTTTGATTCTTAACTTTTTTTGCTTTCGTTTAAAATTTACAGTAATGGGAAATGCAAAATGCAACTATTTGTTGTTTGCATGGCTATATCAACAAAATTAAAAATATTTAACGTAATAAAATTGTAATTTTTTATGAATTGAATCAAAAATGTTTTATAACTCAAAAGCTGTTAAAGTTAGGTATGGAAATGCTAATACAGTTCGACGCAACATTTAATTCTACATACGACGGTGAATTAAAATAGAGGTCGTTCCATTTGAAAAAAAGTATTTTTGTGTTTAAATATCTTCTAGTGGAGTGGTATATTTTAGACAGCTTGTAGCTTAATAGATTATGTTTATGAAATTTTTAAGAACCTTAATTAAAGCCTCAACTACAATATCAGTTGTTAGAAATAAAATTGCTTCAATAATAACTGATATAATTTTTAAAAATCATATAGCAAAATCCAAATTTTTAAGAAAATTCAAAATACACGGTGTCTGAGACCACCCGTACACCCCTTTTATTTCGGAAACAGCATTTTAAAGAAAAATGTTTCAGACAAAGGTTGTATGGTTTCGAGGGGACCATAAGATGGTACAATTGGTTTGACCTTGAATAGTTGTTGGAAGGTCATATGAAGGTAACCTTGAATTTTTTAAATTGGACACCCTACATATTTTTACATATTCTTATAGCTTACCTCGAAATCTTTCCAAAACACCATAATAAAATATTTTTTTATTAAGTATTTTTCGAGTTATAAGACTTCAAAGTTGCAGTATTTTGATAAAAATACTTACAAAATATCTCGCTGGGTCACGCTCGGTTCTTGCCTTGACTAATCGGCCTTGAATGTAAGATAAGATTATTGGAAAAAAAATCTTTTGCGAGATATTTTGTATTTTTATCAAAATACTGCAACTTTGAAGTCTTATAACTCGAAAAGTACTTAATAAAAAAATATTTTATTCTTGTGTTTTGGAAAGACCTCGACGTAAGCTATAAGAATGTGTAAAAATATGTAGGGTGTCCAATTTAAAAAATTCAAGGTTACCTTCATATGATCTTCAAACGACTATTCAAGGTCAAACAAATGGTACCATCTTAAGGCCCCCTCGAAACCATACAACTTTTGTCTGAAACATTTTTCTCTAAAATGCTCTGTTTCCGAAATAAAAGGGGTGTACGGGTGGTCTCACACACCCTGTATAATAAACAATTACGCAATTTAGAGATAGGGAAATGTATTGCAATTTTACATATTTGTAGAATCCAAAAACCAAAAACATTTAAAATAATCGAGCTGATAGCGACTTCCGGTATAACCGGAAGTGACTCGAAATCAATTTTGTTCTATTTGAAAAGTTCCTTTGAAATATGTATATCGGCTCTGTAAATTTCAAATTTTTGTCTAAACCTCTTCCTTGAAAACTTTTAATGAACGGGTTGCGTGAATAACCCTGTATACACATGTATTATCCGTTCACTCGGTTTCCTCATCAGAGCGGGCCGTGTTCTCAATTCGTTAAGTTGCTGGGATGAATTTTGATAGATGCCAGAATCTGACATGAAAAGAATTATTACAATATTCTACACCACTGATCTGACTATACACTGTGGAACAAAAGTATGGAAACCTCTAAAAAATTGTTATAACTCAGAACTTTCACACCTACTTAAAATTAACGTTTACATAATTCTTAGCAAACGCCAACTACTTTTTAAAAAAACGTGCGCATTTTAATGTTATGAACTTACAAATATTGAAATATTTCGAAAACAGTGAACATTAGGTATAGGACGTGTTATATGTTATTATGTTAATAATTATTTAAGGAACTTAAACAAATAAAAAAATACTAGGTGTCTCATTTACAATTACGAAGTTGGCAGCACTGGCAAAAAATCTTCCACCATCTTTACATCCGTGCTATCATCTAAATTATCTGTTCCAAATTTCGTTTCGATAGCCCTAACCGTTGTTAAGATATTTAGAGGTTTCCATACATACTTTTATTCCACAGTGTATTGCCAAATACAAAGGAGCTTTTTTTGATCGGTTTGTTTTACCCATATATGTCTAAAGAATACAACGCGCATTATCTACCTCTCCTATAAGTTGAACGGGTAGACAACAAAGAGAGTTAGAAAATGGTATCTCCATACTCTCTTATGTAGCATACTGAAAACTACGCTTGCGACAAAGCGTCCTCCGCTTCAGCGCATCCCAACGTTTAGTGCATGTAAGGCCCCATTTCAGTTACAGTTTAACTTTAATCTTCATTTTATTTCCATAGGAAGAATTGTTCTTATAATTGCTACTATGGGAATAAAATAAAGATTAAAGTTAAAACGTTACTGAAATACCGGGCTTCGGCCCCCAACGTTTAGTACATGTAAGGCCCTATTTCAGTTACAGTTTAACTTTAATCTTCATTTTATTTTCATAGGAAGAATTGTTCTTATAATTGTTACTATGGGAATAAACTAAAGATTAAAGTTAAACTGTTACTGAAATACCGGGCTTAGGCCCGGTCTTTTCATCTCCAATTATCTTTATCTGCTTTTGAGAGGTTTTCTGCGTGTAACATCAACCAGCTATCACGAAATCAAATAATTTTTCTCTTCTAAGGGTTTCAAACACCTTGTTTCTAGAAGTAATTTTTTCATCCAACTCGTCCTGTTTTACTTTAAAGTTTGATTCAATATTATCAAGCAACGAATGTGATGTGAGAGTTGTCAGAATCGACTGCATTTTATGCCGATCGATCGGTCGATAAGTCAAAGAACTTTTATGTAGCTATCTCCTTTTTACTTTCGTGAAACAACTGCGGCTTTTGTCAAGTCACGTCATTTCATTGTATATTTTCTTAACTCAAATTTATTATACAATCGGCATATAGTAAGAAAATGATCTGATTAGTTGGTTAAATCGAGTACTACCGCGGAAATGGCGGATACGAATGAAACACTCTGCGTATGTATATTAAATGTTTTTCTTTCATATGTCTGTCTTTATTTATCTTAACAGCTCTCTTGTTTTATTTCACGATATGCAGATTTAGAAGACAAATGATATGTAATTCTCTCTTTATCTTACTCAATAATACAAAAGAAACTTAAGAAATATTTGTCTGTTTCAATTTCTGTAACAATGACGCAGGGCTCATCTTTTAAGATTAGATTGATTAGTAAAGTCATGTCTTGGAATTGTATCAACTTTATTTCCTTGGAGAAAATAAACTCAAAGTATCCTTTCTTTTTTCCATCTTTTATGTGATTATGGTAGGCAGTTTCATAGAAATTTGGCTTCTGTCTTCACCAATATTTCCTAAAATTTGTATAGACCACAGCCTACATATTCTCTGGTCTTGAGTCATTTTTTGGAGCGTGCTAAATCTGGATCATATCATTTTGGGTATCGTTTTAAATAAGAGATTCAATAGCGTTCCGTACTCAAGAATCGAGAATCAAGTTTGAACGAAACAATTCGACGAATATTTCATCTACATTCTAAAGCAGAAAGGAAATTTGAATATAAAAAACTGTTGCAAGATCTTTGGTAAAAAAAATCTAAATAAGACGAAGAAATGCCTGTGCAAAAATGATATTCCTATATGCACAAGTTACTAACATTTTCAGTTTCTTCCTGTTTGTTATTTGTTGTTTATTGACGGATTGTGCACAGAACATAGACCTCATGGCCACGGAGAAGTTCAGGTTATTCCACGTTCCGAATCCACTTCTGAGTTCCAGCCTTTGGAGGACAATGAAGTTGAGTATTTCTTTGCCTCAGATGCATCTGCGGTGATTGAACATACGAAGAGAGTAATATATTTTGAGGTAAGATTTCTAAGATTTAAAAATTTGTTGCAAGTCGGTTTTGATTGCAATGGATTCCTCGAGCATACTCAGGACAGCTGTTTCAGCCCTTTTTGGACAGAAGAGTAGCTCGAGAACTTCACCGCATTCAAACCGAACTGTCCTAGTTATCTTGCACGCGAGCACATTAGTAATGCATAGTTTAGGTCGCGAAATGCAGCGACCGATTTTTGACCTAACATTGTGTGAGTATTGCGAAATAGCAACCAGTCTGCTACTTAATAAGTAAAGCTCGAATTTTATGCAAGATGCATATTTTTGCATATTGTATTTGTTTTTTGCATTTTTTGTATATTTGCCATGCATGATTTGCCAATTTTACAATAAATTTTGTCCGTTTCAACAAAATTCACATTTTTTCGAACAACTAGAACAAAAATTACATGTCAACAGGTAGGGACTACCACAGTACATACCAGCCCTAAATGTGCGTAGGTTTTTCCTTAGATTTATAAAATTTTTAGATGTAAAATGGATGTTATGAATCCAAGAAAGACAGACGCAAATTTTTTAAATTTGTTGTGTAAACAACAACAATTAAGTAGTAGCGAACGAAATTTACTTTTGACAATATCCAGAAAGACGACGATAAAGCAGTAGGTAGTTGATTAGATTTGTAATTAAATTATACATTTTTATTATTAAAGCAAGAAAGTATCAAATTAAATTATCTACCTATGTAGTATTCAGAAAACTCGTATGTTAAAAGTTATTACTGTTTGAGGAAACATTCTTCTTGTAGTATCATAATTTTATAAAATACACCTTATTTCTTGTAAATCTCAAATTTTATTCTAGTAACAATAACAATTCAGTAACGTCCAACGAAGTTTACTTCCAGTGGCGGGGCAAGACCTAAATTTGATGTGGGCAAGATAAATTTTGCGAGGCCCTCTTGTGACATGAGAGGACGGATTTTATTTCATGAGTTAAAGAAAGCTGCATAAACCTTCGAAGCGCGAGGCCCCTCGGACCGCGAGGCCGTAGGCGATGGCCCACGTCGCCTACGCCTTATGTCGCTTCTGCTTCCAACAATATCAGAAAGACGCCAACAACACAGAACAATGTTTAATAAATTAGATAGAATGTCCGTCAACTTTCGGAGTGGTCTGTAGTTGCTGAACGTTGCTGAAAGCTGACGTTGCTTGACGTTGGTTTGGCGGTTCGGGTTTGCTCGTCGGTGTCCAGGTCCAGAAATAAAAGCATCGATCACTTAGCAAATACAGTTTTTATTTACAAAATAGTTTATATTTACACGTATTCATAGATTGGAATGTTTTTTACTCCGGTAACAAAACTTACGAACTGGTAAACGAAATGTTAAACTTCCGGACGGTATTTTTTGGCGGCGGCAATATACGGTGTGTCTTGTGGACACTAAACAACGGTAGTATACGGTGTGTGTTAAGGACACTAATCAACGGTAAAATACGGTGTGTCTTAAGGACATTAAACGACAACTAATCACCACGCAAACTGCTCGTAAGTTCTGGTTTCCGCTCCGGGAATCGGATCAGGGTTACGGTCAAGAGTGAAACTCCCACTCCAGGATCAGGATGTGCGAAACGCCCGCACTAGGTAAGAAAGAGTGAAACTCCCACTCCAGGATCAGGATGAGCGAAACGCCCGCACTAGGTAAGAAAGAGTGAAACTCCCACTCTAGGATCAAGATGCACGAAACTCCCGTGCCGGGTATGAAAGACTGAAACTCCCACTTTAGGATCAGGATGTGCTAAACGCCCGCACTAGGTAAGAAAGAGTGAGACTCCCACTCTAGGATCAGAATGCACGAAACTCCCGTGCCGGGTATGAAAGAGTGAAACTCCCACTCTAGGATCAGGATGTGCTAAACGCCCGCACTAGGAAAGAAAAAGTGAAACTTCCACTCTAGGATCAGGATGCACGAAACTCCCGTGCTGGGTATGAAAGAGTGAAACTTCCACTCTAGGATTAGGATGCACGAAACTCCCGTGCCGGGTATAGGTCGATTCACACACATCCGTGATGTATCCGTGCCGTGACCGGTCCGTGCTTCTTCCGACACGGTTAAAAATATTCTTGTTAGAATTTGGCCGAGTGTATTCGCACTAACCCGACGGGATTACTGCCTTCATTATAACGGACTGGACACGGCATGGACACATCACGGATGTATCTGAATCGACCTTATGAAAGAGTGAAACTCCCACTCTAGGATCAGGATGCACGAAACTCCCGGGCCGGGTATGAAAGAGGTGGGATAAAAAAGGATAAGCAGTTGCAGGTAACACGAACGCAGCACAACTTGCTTAGCGCGTTAGCGATAATATCGATATATCGATAACTGAAAATGGAAATATCGTTATCCGATAATTATCGATAAATTATGTATCGATAAATTTTCGCAGCCCTAATAAGGATTATTATTTGCCGTAAAAATAAAATCATTTCCTAATATTTCAATGAAATTCATTTTCGGACAGTTTTAGTGCGAATCGGACGAATTCATTTCAATGCCAAGTATCCAATGTAAGGCATGTGTATTGATATTATTGTTATTATCGACATTATCGATAATATCGATATTACTGATATTATCGATATATCGATAATTGAAAATGGAAATATCGTTATTCGATAATTATCGATAAATTTTCGCAGCCCTAGGTATGCGGTCATAAAAAAAATGAAGTTGATGATGGTCAGAGCGAGACGAAACGTTTTAAATAATATGTACTCACACCATTGTAAAGAACTCAAAAATTGTCTGTAGAATGTATTAATTTTGTTGTGATCCCTGTAATAATTTCATAAAAAAAAACTAAAAAAGAAAATTTCGGTGTTTTGGAAATATTTCAAAATCTACAAATCGTAGAAGATTTTTCAAAACGGTTATTGTTCAGCACCAAAATATACAACTTTACCCTATGTTAACCGACTTCATATCTCTTATACTCTGTCCGGCGATAGATTGGAAAATTTCAAATATCCTAAGAGGGCGCGTTTTATTGGCACTATTCGGATTCCGGAATGATCATTCTATGCGTTTTATTGTGAAATTCTGCACCCTTCACTCCAGATTTCCACTCCTTCCCTAATGGTGGAGTGAAAAGTAAAGTCAAAAAATATTTGGTTAGGTTCAGTCATAGAAGTGACAAATACTGGTGAAATGAAAAGTGTTTCTAAATATGGATGGAAAATGGCGAAATGCAGCGACGAAATACCCGACTCAGCGGAGACGGCGTGGGAAGTAACCTTCGCACAGGTAACCACCGATCGTTGCAGTAGACAAAGGAGGAAAGGGCGCCACCTAGCGTAGGTCGCGGCACTAATGTGATAGAGGAGATCACCGCCAGGCGTGATTCTCCGGGAATACTTTCGGTCCACCCTAACTGTCCCGTTTCGTAAGCTGGTTAACAGGGATACGATCCCCCAAAGAAAAAAAAAAAAGATCGCGCCCGAACAAAAAAAAAAGATAAAGATCGGGTTCACGTATCTGGTTTTATTTAACGATAAGGTCGTTGAATTGGTGTTCGTTTTGAGACCGAAGACAGCGAACATTCGTAGAACACGCAATATGAAACACATAAAATTTCGGCCAATTTTCAAATAACACAAATTTGTACGGCCATTTCAAAATATATGTATCAATCATAAAAGACAATTTCAAGAGGAAAACACCGCTTACCGCTTACGTAGGATCCAACGCTTGCGTTCACACGAAAGATAAGTGAATAAGTTAAACAACAAAACTCGACGCATTAAATAAACTAGAAAACGGTAAATCTACTACCAGAGTATTGTTTTTGCAAAATAGATAATTAAAATTAACTGCATTAACAAAATGAACAAAGGGCTCTGACGGAATCCTTAACTAGAAGCACAAAATCTCTCGACTCTGAGGGAGTCCAAAGATCGAGATTGGTGAAGCAAAATAAGATTTTCCGCAATATACAGAACATAACAAAACTAACGGAGCGACAAAAAGTCGGGGCGCTGTACGTTGAAATAACATAAATCGGTGAATTACAACCGTTCTCAAGAATTAAACCGTCCGTAAAGTAAATAAGAAAATTAAAATAACGATACCGCGCTTTCCTCTACGTGTGCCGCGCCTCACTGCTTTCAAGGTATTAGGCGGCGAGTGGCGTCCGACTCTTCGAAGGGGGATGAGCCCTGACGTGTCGTGGACGGCGCTGATGAACGAGGCCGCAGCCAGCAGCGTCGAGAAGATCGACGGCGGTGATCCGTGATCGTACGCAAGAGAGAGAGGGACAGACCGCACACAATCAACAGTAGAAGTACGCCGGTCGGGACTTGCTTTAATTAAATACGAAATAAACAACACGAACAGAAGCACACAGAAAGACTCAAAACTTAACCCGGGCTTTTGAAATTCCGGGCCTACCGAAGATAGATTGGTTTGGGGGGGTTCAATTACGTTGCGACATAATACCAATAAAATCCGCTTAAAGCGTAAAAAAAAGAAACTCAACATCTTCTTCCCCAAAATAAGTTCGCGTGGAAACTTCTTATCCTCTTCGGGAGGGTGGAAGCACAATTATGGAAGACTCCAAAGTCCCAAAACTAAATTGCACGTTACCATGCGGGCCGACAACGCACACAATCCACCCAACTCGATGTCTCGATACGAAATGAAAATTAAGTCGAAATGGTTGCCGGAAAAGTCACGTCCGAACTCGGCGTTGCAAAATGACTAACCGAGTATCTTCGGGGAGTGTTGCCACCCTACTAACAACCGAAATATCCAAAAACCCAAGGAAGAAAATTTGAAAGTGACTCGAAACCAAAACACTCGAAGAGAAACCCGGAAAACGATAAAATCTTCCGCAACACAAAAAAAAAACATACGTGAACCGCAAATAGGCTTAACATCCAGAGCAGCCTCTTAAAGGAAGTTTCGGGAGAGAAAGAGAGAGGTGAAAACAGCACCGCCGAAAATCGGTTGGTACCGCAACTGTCAAAAACATTATCAGTAAACATCGCCATTCCTGAACGGTATGGAACGCCGATGAAACAATAACAATAAATAGAGCCACAAAGGACGTAACCGAGATTAAAAAAAAAAAAAGAATCAGTCTGAAGACATCCCCATACGTTCAGGAGTGAACACGACAAAGAAAAGTAAAAGTAAACATAATCCAAAACCAAGCGAAACACGCGCGCAACAAACGCGGCTTCCCATCGTACCTCGCCCTAGATCGAGGCGAAAATACGCGTGCCAAACATTTACGGGGAAAGTCTAATAAGAATTGGACCAAGCCATAATCGGCTTTGCTAAATGCAGGAAAAATTAAAAAAAAAAACAATTGGTACCAGTTCCTCCCCATCATCCAGGATATATCTGCTAGTACCCATCGTCAAAAGAAATTTGTTAAAGGTTGTTACGGGCAGGGGTATTTTTTTCTGTCCTTTTGCAAAATTTAAATTTCAGCGCCAACTTGTCTTGTCATATCCACTCAAAACGTTTTATTGGTTAAACGATATTACTTGTTCTAGATCGAGACATTTGCAATAAAACACACTCAATTATTAAAGTACCCTAGAATCGAGTAGCATCCAGTGAGCACATCGTGCGCTTGCGGTTGGTATAAATGCCCGCGAAGTAATATTATTGGTTAACGTTACGGCATTTGAATATGTTAGCACATTTGAAATTTTCCAATCTATCGGCGGACAGAGTATACCGCTTTCGACATCCCAAAGGTGAGCTTCGAATTTATAATAGACTGTATATTTAAATATTTGCGTATTTATTAATTAATTTTGTAATTATTCTCATGTTCAAATTACATTTTTTCAGAATTTTTTTACCTGAAAAACGTCTAAATAAAGAGTGTTTTTTTAAATCTGGCGTCGAAGTTGGCAATGAAGATTTCACTGTGAAACATCATCAAATGTCAGTTATTAATTTGACATTAAAACACTATGCCATCCCTAACCTTGCTTTCGAGTTCGAAGTTCGGCATTACAATAAAAGTAAGACAACAGAAGAATGTGATCTGTTGTAACAAAAGAAAAAAAAAACAGAATGTGTTATATAATATATAATGTGTTATATAATATATAACAAATGAAGAAAATAAAATTTATAAGAAATAATCAAAATGTTCTCCATCGATATTGAAGCATTTTTGCACTCTTCGCATAATTCGCATACTAACATTTGCTAACATTTCAGAATTATTATTAATTTCATCAATTTTTGCCACTATTCTCTCACGCAATTCGTTTAGGTTGGAGTTAGGTAGGTCGTTCTTGGAAAATGGAGTTTTTTAAATAGGTCCACAAAAAGAAATCACACAGAGTGAGATCACAGGATGTGGACGGATAAGGTATGGCTGTATTTCGGCTGATAACTCGTTCGTCAAAAAATTCTTGAACCATATTTAAAGTCTCATGTGTACCTAGTGCAGGGTTTGAAAAAATCATGATTTTTGTATAAAAATAAAAAAATTCGGATTTTTATGATATATATCATGATACGGAAAGGTTAGCGCCAGGAAAATACAATTTTCCTTGCCAGCCAAGCCGTTATTAACTCTTTTATTATATCATGATATATCAAAATATAAATCAATAATTCGATTTTTCAATTTGTAATTGTTTACAAATAAAGTTGTCCGTTCGTCTTATTACATATTTTTATCATGATAAAACAGTATCAGGCTCAAACAAAATTAATAAACAAGCGAAACTCAACTTAAATTCAGAATCATTGTTTTGGTCGTTGCCAAAATGTTTGCCATCTTCCCACATCCAGTTTAAATTTCGCTTTTTTGGAGCTTCTGAATTCATATATTTGAACATTAAAGCTAATTTTATTTTGTTTTTTTATAATATTTCATAATAGCTGTACTTGTTACTTACTCTGTCAATTTTAAAATGTGAATAATAAGTATATCAAACATAAAAATCCTGATATACAATGTGTCCCGGATTGAGTAGGCTACCATGGGTAACTTTCTTATTAGTGAAGATAGAGATTTGGTTAAATAGGCAATATTTTGCAGTTTTATGTGCTGATTGAGATTCCGTTGAGAAAATTTGAAAATTCCGAATAGTTCAGATATTATCGCAGAAAAACTGATAATCGCTATTTTCTTTAATGTCCAATTATAAAAAAATATGAAAAAATGTCTCGTACAAAAGTTACTATGTTTGATAAAATACAGCTGAAAATACAGTCAAAATAAAATTCAAGATGGCGGCTGTCAAGATATTGATAGCAACTTTCTTATTTTAAATGGACGCCATATTGGATTTTTGTACGATTAATTAGCATTTTTTTCTCGTTTCAACCGTGTATCACAACCCATATCTAAATAAAAAATTATTTAAAAAATTTAATATTTTTATTTTAAATCAAGTAAGCTACTAATAAGTAAAGGCAACCCGCTTACTTGATTAGTATTAAGTAAAGGCAACCCGCTTACTTGATTAGTATTAAGTAAAGGCAACCCGCTTACTTGATTTAAAATAAAAATTTTAAATTTTTTAAATAATTTTTTTTTAGATATGGGTTGTGATACACGGTTGAAACGAGAAAAAAAAAATGCTATTTAATCGTACAAAAATCCAATATGGCGTCCATTTAAAATAAGAAAGTTGCCATCAATATCTTGACAGCCGCCATCTTGAATTTTATTTTGACTGTATTTTATCAAACATAGTAACTTTTATACGAAACATTTTTTCATATTTTTTATAATTGCGAAGTTATTGGACATTAAAGAAAATAGCGATTTTCAGTTTTTCTGCGATAATATCTGAACTATTCGGAATTTTCAAATTTTCTCAACGGAATCTCAATCAGCACATAAAACTGCAAAATATTGCCCATTTAACCAAATCTCTACTTTCACTAATAAGAAAGTTACCCATGGTAGCCTACTCAATCTGGGACACACTGTATATCATGATATATACCCTGACCTAGTGTGTGCAGTGGCACTGTCTTGTTGAAAATATCCGTTCACAGTTTCATCATCATGAAGCTGTTCAAAAAATGGTTGTAGGATCTCCTATCAATATCTTGCTGCAGTCAAGGTTCCTAAATGAATTTTATGGTTAATTTATTTAGAAAGAAACGGTTGTACTACCCATACCATTGAAAAAAATTGGTCCAATAATCCTGCGTCTTGAAATAGCCACCCACACTCCTAACTTTAGGGGACGTAGTGGAACCTCTTCAATAAAATTAGGTTTTTCTGAACTCCATAACCGCATGTTTTGAGAATTTACGTAACCATCTAAATCTCATTCAAAGTGTTTAAAAACCAGTTACAGTATTCGACACGTACAGGATAATCAGCTTCAACGAGTTGCTGTACCGCTTGCAGCCGATAGGAATATAAGTGAATGTCCTTTTTCAATATGCTGTGGCAAGTGGTGGTTGACAGTTGAACTTGTGATAATCGACGCACAGAAATTAGTGGTGCCTCATTCATAATTTGCCTCACATTTTCAATTACCTCCTCTATCCTCTTTTTAGGACGACCACTACCTTTTTTACGATAAAGCGATCCAGTCTCATGAAAGAGTTGAATGTAGTGAGCTAAATTATGGTGAAATGTATTGTACGTGCGAGAAAACCATTTTATTCGAAAAAAAAAAAAACAATCTTAATTTCAAAATACAAAGGAATTGACAGGTAACAGATATTTATGTTCACAATAAACTTTTCACCGCCAACTTCGACGCCAAATTTAAAAAAACACTCGTTATTATTGTTAAGAAGAAACAAACCGAAATTCCGTACAAAATGTTCTGGAAGAAAACTCATCGGCAAGATAAAAGTCAACACGATAAATCGGAAAAAGGAAATGCTAAAGACAGAGATTCACAAATGAAATGTTTCAAGTGTGGAACGATTAGAAAGAAAGAAATATTTCCAATCCAAAAATCCGCAGGTCAGGACAAGTGGTGCTTAAATAGTGGATGCACGTCGTATATGTCCAAGGACATAGAATCTTCCACGAAATTCGATCGAAACAGACAGAGAAAGTTGAATCTTGCGAGTGATGCGTGTACACAGAGAAAAATTTTTCGGAGTCAAATTCATCTCCTCCATAATTTGCAATTAATATCTGTTTTTTTTTGTTAGATCTAACTAAAAATTAATGTATTTTTCACTTTTTCGGATAAACGTTTATCTTTTGGAAGTAGTTAAAATTAAGGTGGAATTATTTGACTCCGAGGAAATGAAAAATTCCACCACATTAACACCGTAAGTAGTCAAGCTTCACATACTCGATTTTTACATACATAAAGTGGAAGTACATACCGAAATTTGTTAAACACCTTTGTAGAAGTTGTTACAATTTTTCGTGATAATGTGACATCTTTCAGCAGAGAGTTAAAATAATCTTAAAATTTGTTACGTTTGAACACCTGCTTCTTAGCGCATGCGAGTTGCGTCTTTGATTATGGAACAAATACAGAATTTTCGAATTAAATATCAACACTCTAAAAAAAGAAACCTACTTTACCTCCATCTAGGAGTTAAGAAAAGTAACTACTTTAAATCTAACACCTTGCACGAATGGTCTCCAGGGAACTACCAAAAAGAGTTAAGGCTTCCCTGGAGTCGTATCTACAGTATAGTAAAATAGTGCATTCGTAGAATCCGTTTTATAGGCGTATTATTATAGTATTATTATAGTTGAAAAATGCTTTTTTTCAAAATGTAAGTAGTTTTTCTTTATTATTATTTTTGTGATAAACTAAGAATCCGTTTGTCTCGGTAACAAAACAAAATTATTCAATGAAATTTATATCAAAATGTAGGTTAGCGTAATATCTAATGCGGAGACATTTTTGTTTTAAGTAAAACTTGAACGTTTAAGTTAAATTAGCAATTAAAAGGTCCGGTAACATTTCGAAAAAACGAATGAATTAGTCAACTTTATGTACAGTGTTGGCATGATTTATAACCGTGTACCTGAACCCCAGCAGGAATCCTGTGGCCTTCTTGGAAAATTCTCTCGAAGCTATTAAATATGGAGCTTAACCAATCCCTTAATTTGTTGCAGTAGTTGCGTAAAATATGACTACGACATTCTATTTTTTCAATAAAAATGTTAGGACCGTAGGGTTTAGCATCACGAATTTTTCTATATACGCTACTGTCACCGTCTATAATTTTGCCGTATACAGGCTGCCCATATTTCGTTGGGACAACATGGGTAACTTTTTTATTCGAAGATATAGAGAGATGGTTAAATTAGTGAAAAGGTGCGGGTTCAAGAGCTTACTGAGAATACTTTTTCAAATTTTACTTGTCATGGCCAATTTGGTTAAAATAAAAAAAAAACAAAATTTCATAATTTCTTTTATTTGCCGTAACTTTTTTGTTACTTAGGATATTTAGATGCGGTTTGAAATAATTTGTATCGTAATTGAAATATTTTTATTGGCAAAACAAAACCAAACTAATTTAACCATCTCTCTATCTCTTCAAATACAAAAGTTACCCACGTTGTTACGTTACCCACCCTGTATTAAACTATGCATTGCCATTTGATGATTGAAATCCCTCTAAGACAATATGACTTTCCATATAAATTGAACTTTTGGTCCAATTTTTAAAACGCGTGTGTTGCATTTTTTTCCCTTGTCTTATTTTTTTCACAAATTGAACAAAGTTTACTCTTAACACCAATATAAAGAATTTTCTTAGATCTTGCGCCAATTATACAACCAACCCCAGATAATGCATTATAATTACTTTTATATGACCTTTTACTCCAAACTCCATCCACTACTACTGAGATTACTGGTATACCGTATATCACATCTCCCGCTTCCACAGCTAAACGATATTCTTCTTTACCTGCCCCAATCATTCCCTGCATTGCTAATTCTTTCATGTTATATATAATTTGATTTTGATTTAGCTACATAAGTTTTCTCTGGCATCGTCGGGGTATCTAAACCCGCACAAAAATCTTTTAATTCAGAGTATCCCGTTCCAGCTCCGATAACACCGCACACTGCTGCTTTATTGACTCCTAAACCATCATCGTTATCTGTATTAAAAGATCCTTCTTTTCCACACTCCCACATTTATAATAAAATCTACTTTTCAATCCAAATAGCCTTTCATTGATATTTTCCAAGTTAAAAAAAGGACATCCAAAACCTTCATGTAGAATTGATTTGAGTTAGGGGTTATTCACGCAAACCGTTCATTAAAAGTTTTCAAAAAGAAGAAGTTTAGATAGAAATTTGAAATTTACGGAGGAGAGACTTTGATACTTTCCAAATAAAATAAAATTGACTTCCAGTCACTTCCGGTTATACCGGAAATCCCTATCAACTCGCTTATTTTAAATGAGATGCTAGATTTTTTATCACGTTTTTGAATTCTACATGTAAAAATATGTAAATTTGTAATACATTTCTCTATTTCTAGATTGCATCAATTTTGAAATATTTTGAGTTTCGTTAGAATGTGGATTCTGCAATCTGATTTTCAAAAAATCATATCACAGCTATTATTGAAGCAATTTTATTTGTAACAGCTAATGTTGTAGTTGAGGCTTTAAGGTTTTTAAAAAATTCATAAACATAATCTATTAAGCTGCAGGGTGTCTAAAATATACCACTCCACTAGAAGACATTCAAACTCGGAAAAATACATCATCGTATGTAGAATTAAATGCTGCGTTGAACTGTATTAGCATTCCCTATATGGCTATACCTAACTTTAACAGTTTTTGAGTTATAAAACATTTTTGATTTAATTCATAAAAAATTACAATTTTAATAGATCAAGTATTTTTAATTTTGTTAATATAGCATGAAAATGATAACAGCTTGCATTTTACTATTTATTGTTACTACAAATTTTGTAGTAGAGCAAAGAAAATAGAGTTTCGCAAATGTAAATTCAGAAAATTTAATTGTTCTTTGATCATCCTTTTTTTGGAATGCTTGTAATCTTATAAAAGGTTAAAGAATGAATTTCATTAGTCATTACCAGGGATCTTATTTGGGGTCACTTCCTGCAGAGAAAATACGAAAACTTGCTATTCAGAGTGTACACAGGAACAATAGATCGAAGAGTGGGAGGATCGAGTCGAGTGAGCGGAGTGTTATTTTTAGCAACAGATAATTACAACAATAGTTTTTATGACTTACAAAGCTTACATAGTATTATTTAATAACTTGATTGATTTAATTTATTCATAGGCGTAGGTGTTTTCTCAAAAATTATATAAAAGATCACTGTTATGCTCGATGCTATTAATTAATTAAAATTAATTTGATGTTGCGATGGCTACTTTGATCATTTGCGCGCAATTTATAATTAAAAAAAAAACAATATATTACAGAATTGCATTATTTGCGGTAACTATAAAATGCTTTTTTCTACTTTGCGTTCACAATGAACTCATTGTGACACCAAAAACAGTTTCACAATGAAGCTCATTGTGAAACTGTTTTTGGGGAAATTTTAGTCGATTTTTAATTGAAAATATTTATTAGATTCTACAAAATAACTCATTATTTATTTGTTACTTAACAGAATACTCACAATGAAGCTGGATAAGAAAAATTAATAACTTGTTAAAGTGACTTTTGATTAAAACGAAAGGTTTTCAGTGTTGCCACGCATTACAACTAAAATTCCCCATATACCAAGGAGATCAAATTTTTGACAATATTTTTCATTTTTTTGTTCAATAAGTGACGCAAAGTAGAAAAAATACTATATTTTACACGTTTCACAAGAGGCATTGTAACACTCGTTCCGTTGGGGCACTCCGAGCTTGCTACGCTTCGCTCGTCGTACCCCAACCCCACTCGTGTTACAATAAGCCTTCTTGTGAAACTCGTAAAATAATATACTATTTTAGATTTTCAAAAATAAATCGTCTTCGATTATCTCGCAGCAAAGCCTTATATTGAGAGAAACTTCTCTCTACATCACAAGAAACTACCGGTGCAAAGCAGACTTTTCTTATTTCATCTACTATGTAATTTAAATTGTGGAAAAGGGAATTATCTCCAGTTGTAAGAAATTCAGAAAATATTTTTAATTTACCCAAATCAGGATTTATTCACCGACTGATAACAAAAAATTATTTAAATGTAGCCGTAAAATACGATCGCCGATTGCACTGCTGCCTTAGACAAGGTAGGGACGGCCGAGTACACTCAAGTTAGAAGTGCGTGGCCAGTAAGTGGTCTCAAATATGATCCTTGGTCATTATATTGAATGGAAGAAAATAGCCGTTAGTTTGCAGCTCTCCGGGTTAGCGTAAAAGTGTTTTAAAACCATTGCCTGATTATCTTCGTTATTTGTTACTGAAGTTCGTTTCGTTTTCATACATCTTTTCAAGTTTCAAAAAGTTAGGTTCATATCTTCCAAACTTTGTTTTTTTTCATATGAGACAAGAGGGAATATATTTCATTGAACACACATTCTCTTCTCTCAACAATTTTAGATCATTCTTCATGAAATTAGAATAGATTTAAAATATCAACGTTTGAATAATTTTTATTTTAATTCTCAACTTTTTTTTGCTTTCGTTTAAAATTTACAGTAACGCGAAATGTAAAATGCATTGTTGTTTTTATGGCTATATCAACAAAATTAAAAATATTTAAATTAATAAAATTGTAAATTTTTATGAATTAAATAAAAAATATCTCATAACTCAAAAACTGTTGAAGATGGATATAGGGAATGCTAACACAGATCGATGCAGCATTTAATTCCACATACCATGTTGTATTAAAATAATTAATTAATTAATTAATAATACATACTAATTTTTAATTAAGAAAGTTGATTAAAGCCCGGCAGAAAGTAAAAGTGTCATAAAAATGTATTCAATAAAGCCAAATTGTAACATTTGATTTGTTTTCTTTTTTAATTTAGACGAATCAAGCACCTATATTAGTATAATAATAAATTTGTGGGAGTAGATGTGTGCATTAGAAATATAAAATAAAAATAAAATTAGCACGACTGGCAAATCTTTTTCAGCTAAAAGATCTTGGTGACCTAAAACGTTGTTTAGGAATGAATTTCAAGAGAAATGACAAGGGAATCCTTGTCAACCAAGGATTTTATATTAAGAACATTCTTCAAAAGTTCGGCATGCTGAATTGCAACCTTGTGTCCACACCTCTTGATGTCAACACGACGCTCATCAAAGGCGACGAATGGTCAAATTGGGATGATAAGAAACCCTCTTACCGTGAATTGATCGGATGTTTGCTTTACCTTTCGATTGCAACACGCCCTGATATAGCTCATGCTGCAAGTTCGCTGAATCGATTTAACGACTACTGCAACAAGAAAGGCCAAGGCATTAACTAAACCAAAACACGAACGAAGTGTCAATCTCCTGGAATTAAGTGTGGGAGTGTTCAGAAAATACAGGACACTACGATACAAACTATGTTCATAATATACGGTCGGCTATGCTGTCATATGTATTTGTTTTAGTATCTTTTGATGCTAAATAAAATTCATCATTTCCTTGTGTGCTAATGCTTAAGATTCTATTATTACACACTGCAGGACGCTGCTTATTCATTATTAACAATTATTCCAAAATTATAAAACTTATAGCTTGTAATTAACCGCTGCAACCTATTCTCATACAATATTAGGTGAAAAATCCGTCGCAGGATGTCGCGACCTAAACTGTTCTTTTAAAAGTATAAATTAATTTCTATTACAAATACAGGGTGCTGTAAAAATGGCGAAACAACGGCATTCTACACTATTCAGGGACACCCTCTGAGCATGGGAAAAATGTTAAAAAATTCTACCTTATATGTATGTTTCTGTCAACTGATATTAAATAATACAAATTACATTCAACGTAAATTCATAGATAACTAAATGCAATTATTTAATAATTAATAGCTTGGTTGCCAGATAATTTTTGTGTAAAATATGTACTATTTATTGATTTTAAATAAAAATTATTGTTGAACATCATTTTAAATATGTCTTTCACTATAAAAATTGTCGAAATATTCAGAATTGGTAAATAATAAAAATTTCAAATTCCAATCTTATAACCTTCATATCTTTAAGGAATCACAAGATAGAATTTTTTAAACATTTTTCCCATACTTAGAGAATGTCCCTGAATATTGCAGAATGGCGTTGTTTTGCCATTTTTACAGCACCCAGTATTCTGGAGATGTGATTTGAACAATTCATCTTAGAATATTTTCAGTTTAACCGATTTTGAATCTGGTCGCACTTTATGATTGCATTCGATGAAATTGTCGATATATTGTGTCGTGTTAGTGGACAGTTACATTCAGATTGAAAGCAATGTTTTGATGGCCAGGAAATTTTTTGTTTTCCTAAATTTACTTGTATAAAATGCCTTGAAATTTTCTGATATTTTAGAAAACGATTTCTCTATCGTAATGCTTTAGTTGCCTTATATGAAGTTAATGTTAATTTTTCAATTTGTAAGTCAGTCGAGAAGTCAAAAATTTTGATCCGTCGGATGGCAACATAGTTATAATTATACTAGATCTTACAATCTTACTTTTTTTTTTTTGAAAGGATGATGATGTAGCAGCAATCAAGGAAGGAGCACTTAGCATCCATCGCCTAAGAAGATCCACAGACGATCCGCATTCTCGCGAGATAACAACTCTGAAAATGGAACTGCAAGAGATTATGAAAGGCAACTACAGTCACTTTATGCAAAAAGAAATTTTCGAACAGCCTGAGTCTGTAGTGAACACGATGCGTGGTCGTGTCAATTTCAAAAATCACGTAAGTGAATCTAATTCTCAAAAGAAATTCAAGTGTGAAGCCGCAGGGTGTAATGAAAGAACGATAAGTGCAATTTGAACCTACAACAAGTTTTAGTTTACATTATTGAATATAAAACGTGAAAATCTAGAATTAAGGAAAATGTTTGCTTTAACTAATTTGAGCTTGCTTCTGGAAAAGATGCAGAGGAAATACAAATTCATGTCATATGTAAAAGAAAGAGGTATTAGGGAATTGTTGCTCTTATTGTTTTGGTTTTAAAGACGGATGGATGATTGATAAATCCATGTCATCGAACAATTAATTGTCTTTAAATCCAGGTTCATTGACATCTTGTTCTTCCTATAACATGAGTTCTTATTTATGTATAAAATGAACTACAAGCGTACAACCTAGTGGAGGAGAAAGCGTGATAATGCTGTACGAAACTGGCTTTGTACGCAATATTCCATAAATTCCTGACGAAAGTCACTTTATAGGAATCAGGCTCTAACTAACTGATTAAACAACGTGTCTCAAAAATAAGTGCTCAGACGACAATGGCAGAAACTTAGAAAGTAGACAAGATTGCGTCGATAAAAAACTTATATTGTCAAGATCGGAACGGCTTATTGGACATTTCAACGGTAATGTCAACCTGAATGATAGTTTTTCATCTTTAGGTTTTATTGCCCAATTTTTTAAAAATGATTAGCAAAAGAATAAATTTTTATTTTCTGTATTTATTTGCCTTTAGTATTGTCAAAAAGAAAAATTATTTTCATAGTTTAAACTAAAGTAACAATGTACTCGTTGTTCAGTTAATAACCGATTCATTAGCTGTCATTTAAATTTCATTAAAAAATAAAGGCATAGCTGAAATTGTCCTCTCATTATTAAGACAAGTAATATTGTTTTTATAATAAGTATTGAAATAATAAAAATTGGTTTTGAAGTACAAGAAAAAGGATTTACAAAGTCTCCAATTTTTTACTCTCCGCCTAAGTGACAGAAACATATTTATTTGTATATCTCAATTTAGAAAACTATTCATCATTTAAAAACATACAATTTCTTTCTGCAAATATTTAGCTTTAATTTCCGTTTTAAAACATTTAGGGTGGGTTTACAGAAAGCAAATCAAATATTTAATTTTGAATTAAACTAATCACGATTAAGTTGCCATAAGAATTACATTGCGAACTGTCAAATTAACAACGTCATTAAAATTTGATTGCAATTAAATTTTCTGTAAACTGGCCCTTAGAGAGTTATATTAAGAAGTGGTTTGGAAAAAAAGTAGCACTACTTCATTGCACATAAAAAATAAAAGCGATGGAATTTTCAAACTTAATACTTTATATACGAAAGCCATAACTTATTATTCATTAAATTATAAGAAATAAATAAAATTAAATTATCCACGCCAAAAGTATCGAACCTTTGCTTTTACCCTCTTCATTAAAGTTTGAACATGATGATTACTGTATTTTTCAGCTTCCTTTCTCCACTTTTTCCGAAAATCAGTGAAGTTTGCTGCCTTAGATTTTGTTTTTTTAAGGTTTCTTTTCATGTGAGCTCAGTAACGCTCAATTGGCCGAAGTTCGGGACAATTAGGCGGGTTCGCTTCTTTTGGAACGATATTTACGTTATTGGTTGCATAAAAGTCTTTAGCTTTTTTTCCATAATGACACGTGGCCAAATCTGGCCAAAAGAAAACAGTAGTATTATGCCGTTGTATTAGTGGTAGCAGACGTTTTTCTCCGTTCATAGAGCCAGTTGTAACAAATTCCTCGCTTTTTAGGCCACATGTGCATACTACAGCTTGCCAAATCATGAATTTTTGTGGAAATTTACTTGCCATTTTATATTTATGTTTAGAAGCCACATTGTCCTTATCTGTTGCAACATAAAATTCTTATCCATGGATTTGATTAAAATCAGCAACACAATAAGTTTCATCGTCCATTATGCAACAATCAAATTTTGTGAAGAAATCCGTATACAATTTGCGAGCTCGTACTTTAGCCGTCCGTTCTTTTTCTGGAGTTCTGTCAGGCACTTTTTGAACTTTGTAAGTTTTTAACTTAGCATTTACTTTAACCCGATGGACCATAGATTTTGTGGTACCCAATTTGTCAGCCAGGGTTCGCTTAGACAGATTAGAATTGTTCCTATAGGCAGCCTTAATTCTGGTTACTAATTTTTTATCCTGAAATCCCATTTTCCTTCCAGAACCTGGTTTTCTTTCAATATTAAGTCTTTCCTTGTAACTTCGCAAAACTTTTCCAACCGTAGATCTGGGTATATTTAAAACTTTTGCCAACTTAATCTGACTCCAGAGAGGATTTTCAAGGTGGGTGTTCACAATTAGTTTACGACGAATAACTTCATTCGTTGACATGGCGCTTTTTTTATTAAATTTTATCACAAAATTTGCATTAGAAGAACAGAGATTACTAATTTGACAGGTGTCAAACAGTTACAAATTTATTTTGTCACAGCCTGCTTGGATAATAAAATTCTTTCGCTGCTACTTTTTTTCTGAACCACTTCTTACTTAGTGCTAAATTAGTGTCACTTACGCGACAAAACAAGCGGGCAAATACTTGTTTCCGTAATAGACAACGGCAAAATTGAAAGCGGTAAAAAATTTAAATTCTCGATGTCAAAATTTGTTACCTATTCCTAACATTCGTAAAATTCATTGTGTGAGATATATCAGGGAAAATGTACAGCTGAATTAAAAAAAAACGGAAAATGATTTTTTTCCAGTTGTAAATTTGGTTCCATTTGTCAGTTAATTGTCTACTTGACAATACATATCTTTAAAAAAAATTTACCTATTTACCTATGAACTGACATACCGTCAAATAATTCTAACCTATTTTTAATAAATCCATTTTCACACCATGAAAATATTGAAAAAAACGTGTCGATTTATTTTGACATTTCCCGATTTTTTTGAATTCAGCTGTAATTCACTGTACAGAATTGACAGAGCAATTCCTGGAGAATTCATGATTTTCTGAAAAAGGTTTCAGTTAAAAAGAGGATAGATTACACTATGTAACAGTAAATTTGTTTATTGGACATTTTTTTGAATAAAACAATAAAATTTGTCTTCCTGAAACGTAGTAGGTGGTTTTTATTGTTCTCATGTCGGTAAGTTAACAGATATTGCCTTTTTCCTGTTTTACGTAAGATTACGAGTTACTTTTATTCAAAAATGCCTTGCACCTATCCCCTGATCTATTCTGCTATATTTGCAGATATCAAAAAACAAAGAATTAAACAAAACAAAATTGTACGGGAACCAAGTTTTTTGAGGCCTATTTTGAATTTTCTATGGGCAACCAAGACAAACTTTGGGCCTCTCACGTGAGTTGGGGTAGTTGTCGCTCAAATTTGGAAGGGTGGATGCTAGATGACTGAAAGGTAATGTCTATTGCAATTCTTAGAATTTGAAGAGAACCTTCCAACTATTATGACAATTGCTATTTTTGTTTAATTGACAATAATTCACACTTAATCTTGAGCTTAATTTGCAATCACAACAGTTCGTTTCACAAACGCTCCAAAATTAATTTTGAAGTTACTTGTTAAATTCAGTTTACTCTTATAATCTTTGAATTAATTATTTGTTAATAGAATATTGTTTTTCTTTTGTTTATAGTTAAAATTAAATCTTTTTAACATGATACAATTTTGAAAAAAGACATTTATTTTCTCTCTTTTTGCGGGTCCTACCGAGACAATGAGGAAGTTTCTTGCATAGTCATACTTAACTTCGCCAGTTTAGTTTGGATCATTTCGAAAGATTAATGGCTAGAGTTGAAACCAAAGTAAGGACCAGTTTTATAATCAAATTTAAAGGAGACTTTAAAATAAAGTCACATTCAGATGTGTAAACATATTTGTTTTGATATCTGAAAGTGACTTTAAATTTAAAGTCTCCTTTAAATTCGATTATGAAACTGGCCCTAAGACAAGCAGCCAATTTACGTCTCGACTATGTTATTTCACATTAGATCAGGTAAGTTATTAATTGATTTTGTTTATATAACATAATATTAAGTAAATATATTTAATTAAACTTTGTGCGGATTTTTTGTTGACATACCCTTACGTGCTAATTTTAACCTTTTTCTGTGGTGTTAAAAAAACGATATGGACTAAAATGTCGACAAATGTAAATTTATGCGCTTTTCAAGAAAAACCCAGAATGTGTTGTTATGTCAATATAACATTAATGGTATTTCTCTAGAGATGGTTGATTCCGTCAGAGATCTAGGTATAATTGTTGATTCTCAATTAACTTTTAACTCTCATGTTGATTCTATTATTTCTAAAACTAATCAAATGGTAGGTTTTTTAAAAAGAGTCACATCTAATTTCACATGTCCTCAAAGTCTGCTGATTCTGCATAACTCCTTAGTTAGAAGCATATTAGATTACGGATGTATTATTTGGTCACCTTATTACCTACATTATACAGGATGTTTCAGTGAAGATGCACCAAACTCGGTATGTCGGTAGATATCGTGAAAAGAAATAAAAGTTCTCTCTAACTTTTTTTTTTAAATGAATAAGTTTTGAGAAAATCGAAGGGAAAGCAGAATCGTATATTTTTAAAACGTAAAATAGATGAAAACGGCCGGAATTCTTAACCTGCCTTAACGTTCGGTTTATTGCTTTATTACTCCATAAACTGTCGCGCCTCAGATGATATGATGAAACACATTTAGTCCGTTCTGGTTCGCGTTGTAGTGAAGAGTAGGTTATTAATCGGTGTACTTTATACTTTTCATTTTTTTAAGTTTATTAGTGTATGTTTGTGTATGTGTTGGTGCGTTTGCGATGGGCGATTTTACGCTTCAAGAGTACGCAGATGCATTTGCTATACGGGGAATGTCGGGGAAACGCGCGATTGGCATCACATCTGTACGCGGAACTGTTTCCTAATCGTGAACGACATCCGCATTATCAAATGTTTGTCAGGGTAGCTCAGCGACTACGCGACACAGGCTCTTTTTTACCTGAACAAGGAGTAAGGAACAAATTTGATGTAATTACGGTTTGCATAAATGTTAGTACGACGAAAACGCACGCTAAATGCACATTCTATCAAAGTGTTCACATTTAACACGACTTGCGGTCAAGGGCAAACTTAAAAGCCTCTCATAAATTTTTTTGTTTACGATAGATATTTATTGTCTTCTTGCAACCGCGTGCCATTCATAGAACAATTTAAATCGCTCGTCTTGTTTCACGGCGGCAGAAATTTAAATCGCTACGGTATTTATTAAAACATCGGCTCCAAATTATGCAAATTTCAAGTTGCTCCGATAAAAAAAATTTATTAAGATATTTTGTTTGAAATAATATCAGAAACGTGTCCCTCAAGTTTGGTGAATCTTCAGCGAAAGTTTGTTAAATACCTTTGCTTTAAATCAAATATTAATTTTACTAACCAGTATTATAATTATTACATTGAATTCTTTAATTTAAAATCTTTAGTTAGTAGAAGAACTTATTTCGAAATATGTTTCACACAGAAAGTTATTGGTGGTTTCTCCAACTGTATTGAATTATCTGGTCTATTTCACTTTCATGTTGTTCAATGTTTTGTGCGTAATCCACCACTACTTACTATGTCTCATCACAGAACTTTATATGGTAAGAACTGCCCTAAGGATAGATGTTGCGTTTCCTTTAATATTAATGTTTTCATAAATCCTGTGAAATTTAAACATTTATTGAAATGTATTTTATCATGATTTAGTTTTAATTGTCAGTGTAATTTGTCATTGTAATTTAAAAATGCCAGGAGCGTAATAAATCAAATCAAATCAATTTTGAATGAACATTTTCTTTGGGAATGAAATTCAAAGGCCCACCAAAAATAAATTAGCAGTTCCGACCCTGACAATATAGGCTTTTTATCGATGAAATCTCGACTACTTTCTATCATTCTCATCTGAGCACTTATTTTTGGGACATGTTATATAACAATATGCACAATATAATAATAAATAATCAGTATATTGTTATTATTAATGTTTTTTTTTTGGTATACGACGTCATTATCCCAATTTCGTTAAAATTTGTTAATGGTTAATTTTAGACTGTCACACTTGGTGGAATAAAAGATTACGTCCAAGAAATTAAGAGATGCCGTCGCCTTATGCTCATTGGATGCGGTACGAGCTATCACAGTGCGATTGCTACGAGACAATTACTGGAAGAGTTAACCGAATTGCCTGTAATGGTAGAACTCGCCAGCGACTTTCTGGATCGTACTACTCCCGTTTTCAGAGACGATGTTTGTTTCTTCATTTCACAATCTGGTGAGTTAATAAATTATTTTCCTACACTGTGCAGCAAGTATTCACAAAGTTAGCTTTTCTGCACTCCGATCATGTTACATTATTTTAATTTGGACCAATATTTACAGTATTCTTAATCGTCATATTATTGTCCTGTGTCGCAGGAACAAGTGCTATAATATAAGGCTTGTTGACCAAAAATAAAATGAGAATTTTGATAGTCGAGATTGAGCACCCAGAGAGCGACTAATATTCCTACAAAGCTTACACGCACACGAAAGGTCCACTTTCGCAGTTCTTCACTTTTTTATAAACACCAGGACTAGTCCCAAGCTCAAAGGCTTGTCGGAAAGGCGTATTTGGCTTAAAGCAAATAATAAGATACCATTTGATATACGACAGTATCGGGAAATAATTCTCTCGCACGACTCTAGGGGATGACACTAAATCCATGGTACCAAGGTAGAGTTTTGACTTTTTGTTCACTTACCAAAGCCATGTTCGCTTACCACAAGCACTTTGGACTTATATTAAAGCTAGAGATGCAGCGGAAAGTGGTTTGACCAAATACCGGATATCCGGCATACATCCAGGCCGGATATCTGGCCAAATTTATTCAGCTTATACAAAAAGAACAAATTAGAATCTGTAATGTAAAAACACATCTGTGAAATGCGATGTACAGTTGTGTTCAAAAAGGTGTTGTACAGCTACGTTTTAAATATCTTTGCTTTTGAGCGGTAGTTAGTTTTTCTATTTTTGTCTTCAATGTTATTATTATTGCCAGAAACCGTATATGTAACAAAACAACTTGTACAACTGTTTTTTGACTTCATGAATGCACATACAAGCTTACACAGTACAAATTCTGTACAACACTTTTTTGAACACGACTGTACAATGAAAAACCTACGAACCTTTTGAAGGTTTATTTCAAGAATTATTAGTAATGTTAATAAATTTCAATCTAGTTAAATTTCTTTGTTCTTTTGGAAATGCATCGACAGGATTTTCTAAATCATCCAATAATTTTGGTATATTAATGTAATTGATGAAGTTATCCATGCTGTCTGTAGTCATAATGTAATTTTTGTAAATTGGCACAAGATTTTTTTATTTTTGAACGACCGGTTTCACCTTTATATTAAAAAAGGCATTTGCAGGTTCTATAATATTATACCTAAAAATAAATAATTAATAATAATTATCTTAAATATATATAGCTTGGAATTACTTACTTAAAAATTATATAATAATTTATAATATTAGATAATGTATAGGGACCATGCACATGCGAAGCCAGCGCCACCAATGACCATATTCTGCATTAGTGGTATGAAAATACGAGTTGTTTCAAATTATTAGTGTACATTTGAACTTAAATATTGTAATGTATTTCAATACCAGGAAGCTCAAGTATTATGTACTACAATCGTAAATTGTCATACGAGTGATATTATTCCCATGCAGGGAGTCTCAAAAAATATTTTCATATCACTAATTCACAAATCACCACGCCAGGCGGCGCTGAACGCAGAGATGTGCATGGCGCCTATACAGGCTGTTACAAATTCGAGGCTCACCACTGGGATCTCGGAAACGGTAAGAGATACGAAATCGGTTAAATTGGGGCAAAGTTGTGTATTTTGGTGCTGAATAAGAATCCGTTGGGAAAAATCTTCTACGATTTATAGTTTTTGAAATATTTCCAAAAAACCGAAAAACGAAATTTTCTTTTTTATTTTTTTCTGAAGTTATTATTGCAGGGATCATAACAAAATTAATACATTCTACAGGCACTTTTTTAAGCTCTTTACGATTAGATTTCGTTCGTCTCGTTCTGACCATCATCAACTTCATTTTTTCTTATGGGCGCTACAATAGGTTTTAACACCATTAAATAGATCTATTTTTTTTATGCTTTTCCATATATCACACATCCCTTTTAATAATTTGAAACAGCTGGAAATGCAAGAAATTGTTGAAAATAACACTGCAAAGAAAAATATGGTATGCAGTGAAAACAAAAACCAAAGAAATTTGATATACCTTCGGTGTTTTAATTCGTTTATCACAAAAGTTGATTTTAGTAAAATTTTTATATCTAAAAATGAATATCACAAACTCTTTTAAACGGACACTAAATGGCGCACAAACACTTAACGTTTCGCAGTCGTTCGACAACATGTTTATATTTTTCACTTCTGACGAAGCTATCGAACGACTGCGAACAACATGTTTATATTTTTCACTTCTGACGAAGCTGTCGAACGACTGCGAAACATTAAATGTTTGTGCGCCATTTAGTGTCCGTTTAAAAGCGTTTGTGATACAATTTTCATCGGACAAGAACCAGCTTTAACTAAAAATGAATGTTATGGATCTAAGAATGACGTATATTTAAAAATTTATTATGGTCTTAACAACAATTCAGTAATAACGAACAAAATTTCTTTCCAACGATATCCAGAAAGACAACTACAAAACAATGGTTGATTAGATTTGTAATTAAATTATACATTATTATTATTAAACCAAGAAAATATCAAACTAAATTATATATGTCTTTAGAAAACTCGTATCTTAAGAGATATTACTGCTGGACGAAACATTCTTTCTTGTAGTCTCATAATTTTATACATTTTATAAATAACTATTAATTACCTCTTCTAATAATTCTTCATTCTCATCATCATTAGGGCGATCTCAAAACGTCCTTCGAGTTTTATGAAAATATCAATAAAGTGCAATGTTTCTATCTAACTTAATAACATTGTTCTGTGTGGATAGCATCTTTCGGGGTATTTTTGGAAGTAAATTTCCCTTGCTATTACTAAATTGTTGTTAGCACAATACATTTTCAAATTTACAAGAATGAGAGATTTTTAAAGACATGATTTCTTGTGATACTTTCATGCTTTAATCATAAAAATGTATAATTTAATTACGAAACTAATTAAATACTGCGTCATCGTCATTGTTGGAAGCAAATTTCTCTTGCTATTACTAAATTGTTGTTGTTAGCACAATACGTTTTAAAAATTTACGTCTTTCTTGGATTCACATCATTCATTTTTATATCTAAAAATTTTTCAAAAATCTGCTTTTGTGATAAACGAATTAAAACTCCGAAAGTATATCAAACTTTTTTGGTTTTTGTTTTCACTGCATACCATGTTTTTGTTTGCAGTGTTATTTTCAACAATTTCTTGCATTTCCAGCGGTTTCAAATTATTAAATAGGGATGTGTGATATATGGAAAAGCATCAGAAAAAATAGATCTATTCAATGGTGTTAAAACCCAATGTAACGCCCATAAGAAAAAATGAAGTTGATGATGGTCAGAACGATACGAAACGTTTTAAGTAAAATCTAATGGTATCCTCGTAAAGAGCTTGAAAAAGTGCCTGTAGAATGTATTAGTTTTGTTATGATCGCTGCAGTAATAACTTCAGAAAAAAATAAAAAATAAAATGTCGTTTTTCGGTTTTTTGGAAATATTTCAAAAACTACAAATCGTAGAAGATTTTTCAGAACGGATTATTATTCAGCACCAAAATACGCAACTTTGCCCCAATTTAACCGACTTCGTATCTCTTACCGTTTCCGAGATCCCAATGGTGAGCCTCGAATTTGTAACAGCCTGTATAATATAATTATAATTTTATAAAAATAATTTGATGTAAACTTTTTGTGTATAAAGGGTTGTTAATAAACAACAATTTTTATTTTTATTATATCATAGACGTAATGATCAGTCAGACAAATTCCACTGAATTGATTTGAAAAAATGATCTGTGTTAGATATTGTTTGTTCATTAATAGTATTAATAGAAAAAATATTTTTATATAAAAAAATTTCTAGATTCTCAGCTATGTTTAATTATTTCCTTTAGGTAAGTTATGTAACAATTTCACATTATTAAAACGATCAAAAGCGTGATCTGTTTCTGCCAAATGTTTTTTATCTATTCTTAAAATCTTTAGAGGTTCAATGTTTTTTATTCTACAATGTTAACGTTCAAAAATTTATATTCAAACAACAAAGATCATTTAGATAATTTTTCTAAAAACGGTGTTTATTCTTTAAAATGTAATTCATGTGATGCTACATATTGTTGTGTTATTTTAGTTTTGAGATTTAAAAATTGTAGTAACAATATTTTTGTATTTATTATTATGATGTATTAATTGTAATTTAGTTCGTGATTCATCATATCAAGAGAATTTATGATCCCAAGGTATTTCGACTCAAATGTTGCTAACACTGAAACACAAATTTTTGTTAAGAAAAACAAACTGAGGGCAACAATCGTCATCATTAGACTGACACACATACACCAGTCTTAAAGCAGTTCGGATGTTATAACATCGTGGAGGATTTGCAGTTCTTTGAAGGCATCTCCTAAGCCGGACTTCTCAGACCAGGAGCAAGTCCAATATAGCCGATTTTATAACGGTTTTATGTACGGTTACATTTGTTTCATAACGGCAATCAGAATTACATGGGGATTCATTTGAAATTAAGTACAAATGCGAGAGTTGAATAATAAGGAACTTATTTTTTATACAGAAAAATTACTTCGCATTCTCACAAAAAGTTGTTGTTTTCATTTCACCACCGGTGTGACGTATATGAGAGTTTTTTTATAAGTAGGACTGAGTTTAAATTTGGGGACAGTAACTCGAGATACCCGGTTTTGAATGTACAAGGCGATACGAAATGTTATGTGAAGCCTTCGCGAATCATTTTAATAATGTAAAGTAAAAGTGTAAATAAACAGTAGTTGATGAATATATAAAACCGTAAGATTAAATAGATTATTAATCAAATCGTTTATAAATTTTTAAATTTGCTTTTAATAATATCAATCATTTTGAACTGATTTCGAAAAGGGTTTACCAATACGGGTTATAGACAATTTTATTGGAATAAAACTCTAAATATTCAAGAAAATTCGAAAATGTTTATTAAATATGAAAATATGAAACATCTCAATTATGTATGAAACACAATGTCGGCCAAATGACCACCGCGGCTCCTTTGGCAGGCCACAATCCGCTTGATGAAATCTCCCGCATGACATTTTCGCACGTCTCTCGGATGTGCACTGGCCATCGCTTTCATGTGATTTGATGCCACTCGATTTTTTTTGTAGGGATATGTGAAGGTAAAGGTTTACACTACCCATCCACAGAATATTCAATAACTCAAACTCGAAATCCAACTTGTCATCGGCGAAATTCCGAGAGACATGTGCGGAGAGACATCAAGCGGATTGTGGCCTGCCAAAGGAGCCGCGGTGGTCATTTGGCCGACATTGTGTTTCACACAAAATTAAGATGTTTCATATTTTCATATTTAATAAACATTTCCGAATTTCTTTGAATATTTAGAGTTTTATTCCAATAAAATTGTCTATAACCCGTATTGGTAAACCCTATATTTAAACATGTTGACACCAAACCATCAGGAACCACAATGTTGCGGTTCTTGATGCTTTTTCATCATTTCATACACGTGCGACAAACAGCATGGAGGTCTTTAACAATTACACCTTCTCTTTCTTTTTCTCCTCCTAACAACCACCGCTGCAATTAACGCCATAGCTTCATCTTCGGATGACACCTTGATTATAATAACTCACAAGACACTGCCAATTCGCGAATCGCATAGTTTGCTGTGCTACCTTGATATGAACGCAAAATTCTAAGATGCGCTGCGCGGCACGCTACTTCTCAAAAGATGCAAGAAGCATGCAGCTTGCTACTTTGGTGTGAAAGCCGACTAATATGTAGCTATGCGTTATGCATTAGCTAAGACTATTTTTAGTGTGTTTTTCGAATAAATAGGTTTTCGAAATTAAAAAAGAAAAGTATTTAATAAAGCAGATATTTTTGTATTCCACAGTTCTGATCAAGCAGACAAACTTCTAATTGACAAACTTTATTGATTTTTAAAATTTTGTAATGAAAAATAGACTTCAAATATAACTCGTATTGAAAAATAGTTGTTTATAAATTAATAGGTACTCCACCAAATGTTCAAATAATTCGCCGTTAGCGGCCAACCTGCCCTAGGAACTTAACATTCTAGAAGTAATAGTTGTCCATTCTTCCACGATTATACCTCTCAAGTCATTCAAATCGCAGAAAGGAGTCGGATAAAATTTTGATTTTAAATAAGGCCACAAGAAGAAATCGTTTGGTATTAAATCCGGTAAACATGCGGACCATCGTAGATCAACAAACCTGCATTCACTATGGTGTTTTTTTTTAACAATAACTTCAAAAGGGAAGCAGGAATTTACAATTATAAAAAAAATGCATTGAAATTTCTATGGTGCTTAATCAAAGTGGACACTCGGTATAAGGTTATTCTAAAGTAAGTTCCTAGTTGAAAATGGCTGTATCTTCTGCATGTATACAGGGTGCTTAAACCATGGCGAAACAGCGCCATTCTGTACTATTCAGGGACACCCTCTGAGCATGGGAAAAATGTTAAAAAAATTCTACCTTATATATATGTTTCTGTCAACTGATATTAAATAATACAAATTCAGTCAACGTAAATTCATAGATAACTAAATGCAAATAATTAATAGCTTGGTTGCCAAACTTTTCTTTGGCCGCATGTAGACACCATTTTGCTTTAGAGGGATTGGTTTTTTTTTTTATATTAATTCTTTTGTCATTTATGTCACCAGACATAAATCCGGCTGGTTATGAGGTTACGTCAAAGAAAGAGCATCTGTTAGTACACCTACTACTTGTGAAGAAAAGGGACAATCGATATCAGATGTCATTGAAAATATTGCTTGGAATGCACTTATATTAATGCCATACCGTTTACAACAAAGACGAACGTAGTTCTTTTTGAACAACACGGTGGTGATGATATTTAACTTTTTCTCATTTCTTCTTGTTATGATAAAATTTCACTTCTTTATGACCATTCCAGAAATTAGTTTATATTAAATTCAGCTAAAACAAACGAACAGTCACTATTGTTGCATAAAAAGAAATTGTTAATAAAGAATTTTAAGTTGACACGAGTTATTTTAATTCATTAATCAGCATAAGAAAAATCTACGAGCGTACAAAGAACCCCAAAGCGTTTATAGATTTTAACACAAAGAAAAAGGTTTACGCCCTGAACCTTAAGAATTTCATGATTACAAACAAATATATACGTTATGAAATAAAAACAAAATTGAATTTAACAACAACCAATAACGTAACAATATGTAGGACAAACTGGAAGAAGTTTGCATATTCGAGTTAATGAACATTTAAGATCGTTACGTTTAAACAAACTAGATTCCAAGTTTACTAAACCTTTGGCAGAAACAGATCACGCTTTTGATCGTTCTAATAATGTTAAATTGTTACATAACTTACCTAAAGGAAATAAATTAAACATACCTGAGAATCTAGAAATCTTTGTATATAAAAATATTTTTTCTATTAATATTATTAATGAACAAACAATATCTAACACAGATAATTTTTTCAGATTAATTCAGTAGAATTTGTGTGATAATTATATTATATATTTAAAGTTGGTTCTTGTTCGATGAAATTTGTATCACAAAATCTTTTAACCGGACACTAAATCGCGCACTGTACACTTAACGTTTCGCAGTCGTCAGAAGTGAAAAATATTTTTCACTTCTGACGAAGCTGTCGAACGACTGCGAAACGTTAAGTGTATAGTGCGCGATTTAGTGTCCGGTTAAAAATTTTTGTGATATATTATATATGTTACGGACAAAGTCAATAATTCGGTCAATGACGTTATTGGCCGGTCAATAACGATAATGTCCAGTCAAGTTGGACATTGTTCATAATGACCGGCAAATAACGTTAATGTCCGTGTCTTTGGGGAAATGTTGGTAAAGCATAATACAAGCGCGCTGTTAACATCGTTGTCCGAACGATATCGTCATTGCCCGTTAAATAGTGGTCAATGATGATAAAATAGAAAGACTAGCCTAAGCTGGCATTCCGTACGATGAAATAAACCATTTGGCCACTGAGAAGATGTTGAAAATTTGCTAAAAGAAATGGAAGGAGAGTCTACTGACCTTGAGGATCCTAATTCGCATTAAGAAAGAGAAGATAAAGAAAATACAGTTCCAGAAACAGTAGATGCTGAAAGCTTGACTGAAAACATTAAGCTCATTTCGTATTTTTTATTAATTCAATGGAAAATATACGAAT
The DNA here is from genome assembly GCA_033060865.1 of Dorcus hopei. Taxonomy (NCBI): domain Eukaryota; kingdom Metazoa; phylum Arthropoda; class Insecta; order Coleoptera; family Lucanidae; genus Dorcus; species Dorcus hopei. The sequence goes on from CM065422.1 coordinate 37,787,001, forward strand.
ATCCCTGGCCCACCAAATACATAACATTCTATTGAATTTTTGTCGTAGACGAAAGCCAAATACTTTGCGGCCAGTGCTTTACAATATTACTACTTGGCGAAGAAGTTAATGATGAAAAATATCTTAATTGCGAACATCAGGAAGCGTAAAAGATCCAGAGAATCTTTAGAAAAACAAGCCATCAAAATGTAGAAGCTATCTAATAAAAAATTCTCCGAGGTTGAAGTTGGAACTACGGTTCGTGTACCCATACCGGACGTAGACAGAGTTCGTGGTTCTCCCTGTAATGTACTGCCTGTTGTCAGTAGTGTAGAAGGTGGTATTTATAAGCTTTGTGAGTTTAAGTGCTGTTGAAAACACAACTCACAGAATAATGTTGAGATTTTAGGTACAACCCATGGCGTTTTAAAGCATAAGTTCATCAGATCTGAATTTAATCCCTGCATTATTTTACAGGAGAACCTCAGCGATTCCGCAAAAAAATAAAGAAATTTCCCTTAGAAAAGTTGCAGCTGAATATAGTATTTTAGGGGGACAGGGTTACAAGAGTTGTCACTGCAATGGCGGATGTAAAAACAATAAGTGTGCATGTCGCGCAAAGCAAAAGATTTGCAATTCCAAGCCCATGGATCACTCTCATGCCACAACATTATTTGAAAAATTAATATTGTTCACTGTTTTTTTTTTTTTTTTTAGTTTTTTACTTACATTACCAAGTAAGATTTAATAACTGTGAATTAAATTATATTTTTTCACATAGTATCTGCTTCAACGGTGCACATTTGATAAAGAAAAATAATAAAAGAAAACATATCGTGGAGTTTCAATAATAATCATGATACCTAATATCAATATTCTCCAACAGTTTTTGGCTATTATCGTTAATGACCGGGCAACATTAAAATAAAATGACAATTTTTAACAACATTGCCCGGCCGCAACGGACCTTAACGTTAATGTCTGCTTATTAGCGATATTGGCCAGGAAAAATGGACATTCACGTTATTGTCCGGCCATTATCGTCAATGTCCAATTATCGTCTTTATCCGTAACATATACATTACCTAATATTATAAATTATTCTATAATTTTTAAGTAAGTAATATTATTGTACGTTTCCATTATACTGTTTGTAGGTTGGTTATAGAAGAAGATTTAAAGGCAGGTCTTCCTACAATTTTTTTATTTATACATATATTATGTATCCACAACCGGTTTCGTCCAAAATTGGACTTTTTCAAGTGGTTAATTTAAATATTGTAAATATCGTAATTATTGTAAATTATCATATAAAATATTATTATTGCCTAACTAGATGTAAGAATTTATGTAGAACCTTAATATAAACTGTTTTGTATAATGACAATTTTATAATGAAAAAGATAATAATCTTTTTCTTATTATTTTTTTTATATTAAGGTTCTACATAAATTCTTACATCTAGTTAGAAAATAATAATATTTTCTACGATAATTTACAATAATTACGATATTTACAATATTTAAATTAACCACTTGAAAAAGTCCAATTTTGGACGGAACCGGTTGTTGATACATATAAATAAAAAATTTTTAGGAAGACTCTGCCTTTAAATCTTCTTCTTTTAAGTAAGTAATTTTAAGCTATACAGATTTAAGATAATTATTATTAATTATTTATTTTTAGGTATAATATTATAGAACTTGAAAATCCCTTTTTTAATATAAAGGCGAAACCGGTCGTTCAAAAATAAAAAACCCTTGTGCCAAAGACAGCATATGATTTACAAAAATATTTGGTATATTAATTTCGTTAAAAATTTTGATAGTAAACTAAATTTTGAACCTAAAGTTAATAAATTTTTAATTAGTAATACGTTAGTTAAATTTACAAAATATTTTTCATTATTCTTAAAAAACTTTATTTTATTTTGTATTTTCAAATTGTTAAGCTTCTTAATGTTGCTAAATTTGATATGATTAAAGAATTTTTTTAAAAGAATTTGAAATGTTGAAAATTCATTCATAATATACTGTGGTATTAAATTTGAAAGTTTTTTTGAAATATTTTTTTTCTAAAATGTCAATTACGTAGTTTGTGATTTTAATTTCAAATCTAAGTGTTCTATTTCCCAACCTTTTGCTAAAATTTTAGATTTTGTTCCTGATTTTTTTATGATCAGTAACCAAAAACGTATCCAAATGTTTTGTTTTGAATGAAATGTGATTGGGACTTTGTCCAAATTTTCAACAATTGAGGAGAAAAATCTTTTGGTTTAATTTATGTGATAATTTGTTTTTAGTACTTTACCAATTCTTCAATAGTAGCCAGGCATTGTAACCATATTATGATTTTAAGTATACAAAAATTTTAGATAAAGAGATTGTTTAATAATTGAATAATAAATAAATAAAATAAGTTCATATTGTTGAGTTGCTCCATTTGACAGTAGTGACAAGAAATAGATAAAGAAAATTTTTAAAGATATATCAAGGTGACTAAAGAATTCTTTAGTGACCTTGACATATCTTTGAAATTTTTCAATTAATTATAAGAACAGATTATTTTTAAGTTTTCACATTAAAAAGAAAACAATAGTTCTATGAATTTTCGATCTGCTATTCAAAATTTAAATTTAGCATATGAATATTTAATTAAATTTTATTTCTCAAAACATTCAGAAGATTTAAATAATTTTCATAATTTCACAAACAATTATCTGTCACAATAAATTTGTATTAATTTAGCAAACCTGGAAATTATAAAAAAATCGTTAATGTAACATATAGCAAAAAATTTTCTTCGAAACGAGACAGATAAAAGGATTAGTTTAAGTTATTTAAAATCATTTTGCATACTACGAGTATTATGCTTTGGCCACATCTGCAATAATGTCTACCGGACAAAAACGCGCGAATTAATGCGCTAAGTTTTTCATTGGTAGTTAACGTCCCGCATTTCGTTCCGAAGCGGCTGCAGCAGTGGTATACGAGAGGAGGAGCTAGCGGCAGCGCAAATCCACCAGAAGTTAAAGCGGGAAATTCAAACTGCAAAAATTTCAAATATGTACAACTTATAAGTTTTAAGTAACTTAAACATTTTTACTGATTAGTATAATTAGGTAAATTAAGAGCATCACAACTAAATGCTTATTAAAAAAAATCTTTTATTGTTTTGTTAAAAATTTACACAAATTGGACATTTCTTCTAATCCTGATTAGTGATAACATTAAGTTTCTTTTTCTTTGGATAATAACTTCGTTTTTCAATTTTCTTATTACCGGGTTCATTTGTCGTATCGTTTTTAGGTTCATACTTTCATTCAAACGAATTTGAGCAGTAGAAACAAATGTTCAAAAATGTAAATGTAAATGTTCAAAACAATTTATATTGTTAACATAATGTAACATAAGTTCTATATCCTTTTTTATTTCTACCTTAAGTCGTTTATGTTATTTCTTTTTCTTTTTAAACATTTCGTATGAATTATTATTAATATTTTCTTTTTCGCCATTAGTTTTGGAGATAATGCAATTATTTTCCTTTTTCAAGGATCGACATAAATAATGGACGTGTTTACATACAGGCTGAGTCCAAAAAAACGCCTACGCGAATAGCGTTGGTGTTTATTATCGTATTTGAGCACTCAGGAAGTAAAATGAAATGGCAGAAAAAACTCTACAATATACCATATCTTTGGTCTTTAATACATTTAAGACAACTGCATGACAGCTGTCAACTTTTGTTTCTTAAATGCAATGATATAATTACTGTAATAAATTTCGAAAGAACTTTTTTTTCTGCGTTCAATGATGTGCCGCAATAAACACTTATTTTTCAAAACAATAGAAAAAAATAAAAAGAAATAAATTAATTATTAAAATGAAATGACGTAATAAACAGTTGCTGAATAATAAATGATACCTGTTTTACGGTAAATAGTGTAGTGTCTATAAGCACTTCCTCATAGACAAACAAATGACGATAACTGTCAACATTTTTTTTATTGTCAGAAAAAACAAAAAGAAAATGTTGACAGTTATCGTCATTTGTTTGCCTATAAGGAAGTACTTGTAGAAACTACACTATTTACTGTAAAACTGATACTATTTATTGTTCAGCAACTGTTTATTACGTCATTTCATTTTAATAATTAATTTATTTCTTTTTATTTTTTTCTATTGTTTTGAAAAATAAGTGTTTATTGCGGCACATCATTGAACGCAGAAAAAAAAGTTCTCTCGAAATTTATTACAGTAATGATACCATTGCGTTTAAAAAACAAAAGTTGACAGCTGCCATTCAGTTGTCTTAAATGTATTAAAGACGCAAGATATAGTATATTATAGAGTTTTTTCTGTCATTTCATTTGATTTTTTGACCACTCAAATCCGAGAATAAACACCGACGCTATTCGCGTAGGCGTTTTTTTGGACTCAGCCTGTATATTCCATCGTATACAATTATCTATGCAAGAACACTGAAAGTTATGAATACAAATCTTGCACCTCAGTAAACACTTACAGCTTTTCATTTCTTCTATTAGTGTAAGAATCGCTAACTGCTGATTCTAAAGCAATTATCCACGTTGTCTCGTTTATTTTAGTAATTTTTAAGTTCTTCATATCTTCTGCAATTTTGTGTCGCTTACGTAAATCAATTAGGTTCTTGTTAACTTTACCTTTACAAGTAGTTATAATTCTATCAAACACTTTATCCCGAAGAAATCTCATTAAGGCCTTTATTGTTTTATCTAATCTTCGAGCAGTCCTTCCTTGTAAATATATACCGTGACTTTTTTTTGTCTCTGAACATACATAAATCTTCCTATGTTCAGTTTCAAAATAGTATATTATTATACAAGTTTCACAAGAAGGCTTATTGTAACACGAGTGGGGTTGGGGTACGACTAGCGAAGCGTAGCGAGCTAGGAGTGCCCCAACGGAACGAGTGTTACAATGCCTCTTGTGAAACGTGTATAATATACTATTTTTTCTACTTTGCGTCACTTATTGAACAAAAAAATGAAAAATACTGTCAAAAATTTGATCTCCTTAGTTTATGGGGAATTTTAGTTGATTACAAGTAAAATGCGTGGCAACACTGAAAACCTTTTGTTTTAATCAAAAGTCACATTAACCAGTTATTAATTTGTCTTATCCAGCTTCGTTGTGAGTATTCTATTAAGTAACAAATAAATAATGAGTTATTTTGTAAAATCTATTAAATATTTTCAATTAAAAATTGACTAATGCCCGGTTGCACCAATTTTTTAAGCAGAACTTAAATTTAAGTGGTGTTTAGACTATGACATTATTTATAGATTTAACAAAATGTTAGTCACATTCTAATTGATACATAAGTTGAAGTTTAAATGTCAATCAGAATGTATTTGACAATTTACTGATCATACGTAAATGTCACATTCTAAACATAACTTAAATTTAAGGTCTGCTTAAAAAGTTGGTGCAACCGGGCATGAAATTTCCCCAAAAACAGTTTCACAATGAGCTTCATTGTGAAACTGTTTTTGGTGTCACAATGAGTTCATTGTGAACGCAAAGTAGAAAAAAAAACATGTCAATGCATTGCAGGATATGTAAGCAATCCCCTAGCCGTCACCTAGCAATTTTCAACAAAATAAATGTACTGTCAGTGTCAATTATGAAATGTCATGATTTAAATTCCGAAATCTTAAGAAAATCTTTGTAAGTATAAGATAATTGCTTAGTACGTTGTTTAAAACGTGAAGGAGAACATTTCGAACATTTATTATGGTGTTTTTGTTAACAAAATAAATTTTAAAATTACTTTACAGAAACTCGTTTTGTTTCATCATAGGTAGCTGAATGTATTGACTCGGTTTTTCTAAAACTGAACATAGGAATATTTACATTGTATGTTCAGAGTTAAAAAAAACTTACGGTATGTACATTTTTATACACAGTTGGTCTGACTAAGACTAGGTATACGGTTAATTGTGAGTAAATGAAGGAGAGGCTCATTGAAACTTGTGTGGAAATGAAATAGAGATATTACAATGTTGCGTGCGAAGGTAGGCATGCTGCGGCCGGAGCGTGGCCCGCGTTATCAATCGGCAACGTCGATTGATGTAGCTATTTCGTTTACTCATGCGCTTTCTACTATTCTATCCTTCATTTACTCATGATAAACATACAGGCTGTTACAAATTCGAGGCTCACCATTGAGATCTCGGAAACGGTAAGAGATACGAAGTCGGTTAAATTGGGGCAAAGTTGCGTATTTTGATGCTGAATAATAATCCGTTCTGAAAAATCTTCTACGTTTTGTAGTTTTTGAAATATTTCAAAAAAATCAGAAAACGTAATTTTCTTTTTTATTTTTTCATGAAGTTATTACTGCAGGGATCATAACAAAATTAATACATTCTTCAGGCACTTTTTTAAGCTCTTTATGATGATATCATTAGATTTTACTTAAAACGTTTCGTCTCGTTCTGACCATCATCAACTTCATTTCTTCTTATGGGCGCTACATTGGATTTTAATACCATTGAAAAGATCTATTTTTTCTGATGCTTTTCCTTGTATCACACATCCCTATTTAATAATCTGAAACAGCTGGAAATGCAAGAAATTGTTGTAAATAACACTGCAAAGAAAAACATGGTATGCAGGGAAAACAAAAACCAAAAAAGTTTGATATACCTTCGGAGTTTTATTTCGTGCATCACAAGAGCTGATTTTAGTAAAATTTTTAGATCTAAAAATGAATGTTTCTGAATCCAAGAATGACGTACATTTAAAAATTTATTGTGGTCTTAACAACAACAATTCAGTAACAACGAGCGAAATTTCCTTCCAACAATATCCAGAAAGACAACTACAAAACAATAGTTGATTAGATTTGTAATTAAATTATACATTATTATTATTAAAGCAAGAAAATATCAAATTAAATTATGTATGTCTTTAGAAAACTCGTATCTTAAAAGATATTACTGCTCGAGGAAACATACTTTCTTGTAGTCTCATAATTTTATACATTTTATAAGTAACTATTTTTATGTAATCTACCTGGCCATGAAAACAATGACAAATGACAACGATTTTGAAACGTCAAGTACAAACTACCTCTACTAATAATTCTTCGTTCTCATCATCATTAAGGCGATCTCGATACGTCCTTCGAGCTTTACGAAAATATCCATAAAGTACAATGTTTCTATCTAACTTAATAACATTGTTCTGTGTGGATGGCATCTTTCTGGGTATTATTAATTAAATTTCTCTTGCTATTACTAAATTGTTGTTAGCAAAATACATTTTTAAATTTATAAGAATGAGAGATTTTTAAAGATATAATTTCTTGTGATACTTTCTTGCTTTAATCATAAAAATGTATAATTTAATTACGAAACTAATTAAATACTGCGTCATCGTCATTGTTGGAAGTAAATTTCTCTTGCTATTACTAAATTGTTGTTGTTAGCACAATACGTTTTAAAAATGTACGTCTTTCTTGGATTCACATCATTCATTTTTGTGTCTAAAAATTTTTCAAAAATCTACTTTTGTGATAGACGAAATAAAACTCCGAAAGTATATCAAACATTTTTGGTTTTTGTTTTCACTGCATACCATGTTTTTCTTTGCAGTGTTATTTTTCAACAATTTCTTGCATTTCCAACTGTTTCAAATTATTAAATAGGGATGTGCGATACATGGAAAAGCATCAGAAAAAATAGATCTATTCAATGGTATTAAAACCCAATGTAGCGCCCATAAGAAAAAATGAAGTTGATGATGGTCAGAACGAGACGAAACGTTTTAAGTAAAATCTAATGGTATCATCATAAATAGCTTAAAAAAGTGCCTGTAGAATGTATTAATTTTGTTATGATCCCTGCAGTAATAACTTCAGGAAAAAATAAAAAAGAAAATTACGTTTTCTTGTTTTTTTGAAATATTTCAAAAACTACAAAACGTAGAAGATTTTTCAGAACGGATTATTGTTCAGCACCAAAATACGCAACTTTGCCCCAATTTAACCGACTTCGCATCTCTTACCGTTTCCGAGATCCCAATGGTGAGCCTCGAATTTGTAACAGCCTGTATAGCCAGTGGTGGTCAGGCCAACCCAGTATAGAGTGCGGATAAAGTCCCGCAACAAGCTCATAATTTGTTTATTTAATGTTTTTTCGCAAAATCCTGAAACAGGTAAATTTTTAATTTTAAAAAGACACCTTTTAGTGTAAAAATCTTTTCTCGATCGACATTTGTTTCTCCGCTGTGACGTCATCGTTAATTTTTTTAAATGACAACCCTAACTTTTTATGCAGATTTTGATAGTCCTTCTTGTCAGCAAAATGGTGATATAAAAATAGTACCTTACGCAACAATTTTTTCGAAAAAAAAATAAACATAGTCCAGACCATCGTCTGGAATTTTTTTGAAAAATTTATGTTTTGCTGCAATGAAAATCTCAACAATGTGTTGCTGGAGAACAGCTTCAATATTTTCGTTAATTTTTACTTGTTTTTGTTTTCAATTTCAAGATAATCATTAAAATAAAATAAAATATAGTATTTTTGAATTGTAATGTCTATTTTTTTCGAAAAATTTGTTGTGGAAAGTACTAACTTTTTTACATTACTGTTTTGCTGACAAGAAGGTCTATCAAAATCTGCATAAAAACATTAGGGTTGCCATTTAAAAAAATTAATGATGACGTCACAGCAGAAAAACAAATGCCGATAGAGAAGATTTTTGCACTAAAAGGTGTCTTGTTAAAAGTAAAAATTTACGTGTTTCAGGATTTTGCGAAAAAACATTAAATAAACGAATTATGAGCTTGTTGCGAGACTTTATCACCACTCTGTATTTCAATGTTTTATGCATACTCTCAATATGTATATTGGTATTTACTACTGTATCAATCCTGTAACAAAATGCTAATAATTTCGGACGACGTACATAGTGTTTGACAAAATAGTCTACATATTTTTTGTATCAGTCTCACTTGAAAGTTGAATTATAAAATTTTCCAACATTTTTAAAAATTTTGTTTCATCAAGTTCATTCAAAGTTACAAAGCATTTTGTAAACTATAATGCGATTCTCATTTTCTTTTATTTTAATTAGATTCTTCTACCAAGATCTATCAACATGCCATAATCATAATAATTGACGTTCTGTATCACCCATAATTTTCTTCCACGCATTATAATAAGCAGGAGCATCATCTGACATAAAAATCTTTGTGTATAGCTCTTATTTTTTCTTTAATTAATGAATAAAAAATACTCATTATGCATTCATCAGTTCATGAAGAAAATAAAAAAGAAACGGGAAATCCTGAATTTAAATCGTCTATAATAAGAATGGTCGTCAAATCATAACCATAAGAATTCATTCCATGCGTTGTATCAGTAGTTATACAATTGTTTCCACAGTTCTTCAACATTTCTAATTGACTGAAATTCATTATAGAAAGAAAGAAGTCATCTATCAATAAGTTAGGAAATTCTGTCAGTAATAATCTTTGTGGTTTATATAACATCACTGCATTTTCTGAACTAGCACTACATTCTTTTAACTGTGGCTTTTATGCGACTTGGACAATTTGAATTAATTTTGCAAGATCCTTGAGTTTTGATATGTCGAACATTATTACCTTTATTTTGTAATATCCACTTCTATGACAATAATAGTAAGTCACTTTACCTAATTTAGAGTGATTACTTGCTTCATGTTGTGAATATCTGCAATTAGTGTCTTGTTCGATAGAAAGCTTCCAGTAAATGAATTCTAATAAAAAATATTATTAAAGAAAATAACCAAAAATTATTATACACAATAAATTATATACCTTTCTCCGAACGAAATTTATAGTTTTCTTTTTTTATTTTCATCTTATATTCATTTTTAAAATGTTGATCCAAGAGATTATAATTTTCAAAATTGCTTTCTCGTTCTACACAAATTGGGCAAGATATCATTCGTCGGTTAAGATATAAAATATCGATCGTCCCTTTATGAACATAATAATAATAATAATAATAATTGACTTTATTTGTCCCCACCAGTACATTAGAAAAAAAAATAACAAAATAACGATACATTGTACCACAAAATCTTCTAAGCGGACACTAAATCGCGCAAATATACACTTTACGTTTCGCAGTCGTTCGACTGCTTCGTCAGAAGTGAAAATTATGTTGTCAAAATAAACAAGGTTGTCAACGGAAACTGAAAAAGTAACTTGATTTTTTTTTTATGTATATTATATTTATTTTTAATCTAAAAATAATTTGAACATTACAAATGTTAAAAAATTGACAGATCTATGTTCTATTTAAGGAATCGAGAAAACTACAAAATGTATCATTTAAATTTGCAAAATCAGTACGTTTATTAATAGAATTCGACGACATTTTTATTTTACACATTTCAATAAAACGTCTTTTGAAAATATTAGACTCGTAATATAAAATGTTAGTATTTTCAAAATCAAAATTATGGTCATTTTCTAATGAATGTTTTGAAAATACTAACATTTTATATTACGAGTCTAATATTTTCAAAAGACGTTTTATTGAAATGTGTAAAATAAAAATGTCGTCGAATTCTATTAATAAACGTACTGATTTTGCAAATTTAAATGATACATTTTGTAGTTTTCTCGATTCCTTAAATAGAACATAGATCTGTCAATTTTTAACATTGTAATGTTCAAATTATTTTAGATTAAAAATAAATATAATATAAAAAAAAATCGTTACTCAGTTTCCGTTGACAACCTTGTTTATTTTGACAACATAATTTTCACTTCTGACGAAGCAGTCGAACGACTGCGAAACGTAAAGTGTATATTTGCGCGATTTAGTGTCCGCTTAGAAGATTTTGTGATACAAATTTCATCGGACAAGAACCAACTGTAAAGATACATTGTACGGTAATATAAATATAAAGTTAGGGAGTTTGAGGCGAAGTTCAATGATTTCAATAAAAACATTGCTCTGCCACTTAACCTCTAAAACATATTGGAAAAATAACGAGAAAGTTTTTTTGAGATTAGAAAAAATTCAACCTACAATATCAAATGAAACTAATATTAAAGAATTAGTAATATTCATAATAATAAATAATAATTATAGTAATGACAATAATATATGTAAATAATATATGAAATGATGAAGTTTATGTTTTTATTCTTTTTCAATGAGTAACGACTGAAAATTAGTTATTTAGTATGTTATTTGACTATTGAACAAAATACGTTTATACTCTTTTTTGAAGCGAGGTTTATCCAAACATTTCAACTCTTCAGGCAGCGTGTTAAATATTTTTGCAACATTATAACAAAAAGATCAAATAGGGCTGATTTGTGAGAAGGTGGAGTGATGATATTTTTGAAGCGAATATTTATATTATGTATGTCAGTCCTGAAATGAATTTTGTTGTATAAGTAAGGGGGTGATTTTTCTAGTATAAGATTATGACATAGAGTTGCGAAGTGGAATTTACGTCGATTTATCATATTCAGCCAACCTTATTCACTGAGTTTGCGAGAGGTACGCTCTCTCCTCCTTAAACCACATACAAAACGAATACATGAGTTTTGTACCCGCTGTACTCGTTTGCTTGTTACAGCGTCTAAACATGGTCCAAACACAGAGTCGGCAAAAGTGAAATGTGAGAGCACCAGAGAATCACATAAAGTAGTTCTCGTTGTTTTATTTAGAACAGATCTGTTTGCGTAGATTAATTTCAAATTAGAGAAGGCCTTTTTGACGCAACTATTAATGTGTTGAACGAAACGTAAATCAGTATCCATTATTAGTCCTAAATTACGAGCAAACTTTGAACATGGCACTAGTTCATTGTTCACTTTAATATTAAAAGAATCAGTTAATGGCTTTCGTTGCAGTGGTTTTCCAAATAACAAAACTACCGACTTCTGATGATTTAAAAGCAAGCAGTGATCGGCAGAGACTCTCGAAAGGTTTTCAATATCGGAATTAATAAAGTGCATTGCTTCCTCCGTTGCAGTGTGCTTAAATGAATAATACAATTGGGTGTCATCGGCATAGAAGTGACTAGTGCAAAAGCTTAAGCAATTTTTAAGATTACTGGTGTAAATCATAAATAATAAGGGACCTAATATAGAACCTTGAGGGACTCCGACCGATATCATACGTGGTGCAGAAACACTATTATTGAGCGAAACTGTCTGAACCCTATTGCTCAAGTAAGCAGATATCAATAGCTCTGCTGAATTATCAAATCCAAGATAATGTAACACGGACAGTAATAGTGTGTGATTTATCGTGTCGAATGCTCTAGAATAATCAAGAAGAATTAATGCTGTAAGTTCATCTTGATCCGCTGCAGCAAGTATATCATCGGTTATATGTAATAAAGCAGTTGCACAGCTGTAGTTTTTGCGAAATCCTGATTGATGAACAGGTACTAAATTGTAGTTATTAAGATAATTCAAAATCTGTTTGCTCATAACTTTTTCTAATAACTTCGACAATGCAGGTAAGATACTGATTGGCCGTAAATCTTTAAATTCATTTGGTTGCGATACTTTAGGCACAGGAATGACAAGTGCTGCTTTCCATGCAGAAGGATACACATTATTCAAAATACAGTAATTGATAATATATGTGATATGAGGCAAAATACAAGGACAACAATAGTGTATCATTTTAATATTAATACCATCAATCCCTGTTGCGTTAGAATTTATAGACTGTAAACACTTATTTACATCAAATTCACTAACAGTAACGAAATTAAACTTCTCTCGCACCACTGAATGTGTATTATTTTTATAAAAATTTAAGGTATCATTGTTAGGTCTACTGTTCTCCGGAATTGAGTTTGAAAAATAATTATTTATTTCCTCTACATCCGATAAATGCGGAGGTATATTGTTGTTTTTCTGTTTTGCGCAGATGTTTAAAAGTTTCAAATCATTCCATATTTTATTTTTATTACCGATTTGAAGTTGATAGTTTAAATATGCTCTCTTTTCGCTTCTAATAGCGGAATTTGTTAGATTCCTGAGTGTTTTGTAATACTGAAAATGTTGAGCATTCCTAGTGGCTTTGTAACGCTTTTGAGCTTCATCACGAAGATTCATCATAAGTCTAACGTTATCCGTTAACCAAGGAGCTTTAGGCCTCGTAATGCGACACGATTTGAGAGAAGCATGAATGGCAAACAAATTAGTTATTAAACAACTGATAAGGTTAATCATATCATTTACAGAATCCATGGCATAAATGTCATCGAAACAAGCAGATTCAAGATCCGATTTAAAGACACTATAATTAAAATGTATAAGTTTTGTAAATCTATAAGTTTTGTAAAAAGGCACTTGAGATTTAATATTCTCCGTGAGTTGACAAGAAACTAACTCATGATCAGAAATGTTAGATGCATTTGAGATGCCTACATTAGACACCTGTTCAAGATTAGAACAAATCATAACATCGAGTAGACTTTCTGAGGTCGGAGTTATTCGAGTTGGTTCAGTAATTAGCTGTGTAAGACCACAAGCATCTAACATTTCATTAAATCTAGTTGTTGATAGATACGAAAAATTTAACAAACTGATGTTAAAATCACCCGCACAAAATATGTTATCACATACCGGTATCAAGGAAGAAAGAGTATCCTCTACAAACTCCAAAAATGTATTAAAATCTGTATTGGGCGACCTGTATAAAACACCAATACAATATTTTTTCTTATTGACATTAGTGCATATCCACAGCTGTTCAATATTCTCACCTTGAACAACATTCATAACAGAACATCTCATACATATTTTTATATAGATTCCTACTCCACCACCTCTACCTTGTCTGTCATATCTTAAGAGTTGGTAACCATTTATTATTAATTTATTAGTTAAAATATTCGCATTTAACCAAGTTTCTGTTAGCAAGAATATGTCATAGTCATTGGTGAGAATGAGAACTTTTATTTCTAAAAAGCTAGCTGTTAAAGATCGTACATTTAAATGAGCAATTTTCAGTCGCCTCATATTGTAAAGAAATATTCATTATTATAAACATTGTAACAAAGTATAATATGAATCAAATATTTTGAAAAGAATTTGTTAAACATTACACAAACTAGAAAAATAAAAATCTATATAAGCACAACATATGAAAGAAAACGTTATTCTAAAAATGTGTAGCAGAAAACGTATAGCTATAAATTTAAATTAATTCAGAATCTGAATTAGTGAACAAGAACTCGTAATCTTATTAATAACAACTAAATTAAATCGTGTATTCGTAATATCACACTATAATAAAATTAATACCAAACGATGGAAATTCTTTCAATAATAGAAATTCTTTCAGTAATTTACTATTATCAATTTTTTTTTTTAATTTCCTCTTGTCCTTATTTTTTACAAATGAAAAATAATTCTGATACGGAACGCGAACTCTAACATTAATAGATTTTAAATTAAAATATAATTTTACGGCATAACAAACTACCCGTGCAAGTCGCTTACATTACGTATGATTCTTTTTATACCCTTATCGTTTACATAGATCACGCCATCACGAGACCAAGCATTTTTATAACCAAATTTTGTTATGGCAGAATTTAAAATATCCGCACGCACTTTGGTCAAATCTTCTTTAATAGTTATTTTAGTGCCTTTCAACAACTTTTTGTTATTAAAAATAATATTACGATAGGCATAACTAACAAACTTAACAATAATTGGTCTGCTTTTTTTACTTGGTTTACCTACGCGATGACACCTATCAGTCTGATCAGTAGACATGTCAACATTAAGTTTATCTTTGCATAGATGAATTAATTTGTCCGTACAATTTTCTTCTGGTTCCTCGGGCACACCAAAGATTCGTAAACAATTCCGGCGCGAGTACTGCTCATTTCTTACATGTTTCAATAAATTACTTGTTGAATATAATTTGTTACATGTCCAACAAGTCAAATTTTCGTTATTAGCCGTAAGTATCAACGGCTTGGACGTACCTAACTAAAAATATAAATTAAATATGTATATTAAAGGCCAGTTTAATTCCAATAGAAACAATTGTCTTCATAATTGCTGCTACGGGAATAAAACAAAGCTTAAAGTTAAACCACGACTGGAAAACTGAGCTTAAACGTATGTACATACCTAAACATTTTTTGTATTAATGACGAGAAGCACAGAAACAAACGTTAAAAATGAAAATATTTAAAACTCGCTGTTCTATAAAATTTACATTTCGGTAATGTTCGTGTAAATTCGAGCCCTAACAACTAAATATTCGGAGGAGAACTGATTTTATAAAAATTGTCCTCTAACTCATAAGAAAATGTTTATAATTTTTAATATAAAAAAGATAAACAAAGAGATTGATTAATAATAATTTTTTCAAAACAAGTTTTATTCCAATAATAAAAATAGAAATTTTTTTTTGTGCAAATCGGTCTTGATTGCAGCGGATTCCTCGAGCAGGCTCTGTACAGCTGTTTCAGGCCTAGTTGGGTCTTCGTCAGCAGAACCGTAGCTCGAGAACTCCACTGCAAACCAAACCAATCTGTCCAGGTTATTCGCCAATGCGATGTGAAAGTAATGAACATTTTAAATAGCGACATCTTTCGATCGCTTTTTGACCTGACATTGCAGTAGGATTGACAATTGAAGCCATGCTTGCTGTCAAAGCATATGAGAATTTTTAAAAAATTTGTGCATTACTTTCACATCGCATTGGCGAATAACCTGGACAGATCGGTTTGGTTTGCAGTGGAGTTCTCGAGCTACGGTTCTGCTGAGGAAGGCCCAACTAGGCCTGAAACAGCTGTACAGAGCCTGCTTGAGGAATCCGCTACAATCAAGATCGATTTGCACAAAATTTTTTAAAATTCTCATATGCTTTGACAGCAAGCATGGCCGCCTTGCATGGGATGACTTATTATGTGGCGAACTGGCTTCAATTTGTCAATGCTACTGCAATGTCAGGTCAAAAAGCGATCAAAAGATGTCGCTATTTAAAATGTTCAATAAAAATAGAAATCAAATTTTTATATATATATATATAAAAAAAAAACTATAAATTGTGCCGACAATTTAATATTATCCGGTTTTCCACTAAACGGACAAAAAAAAACACAACAGAAACTCGTGTCGAAAAAAACAAAACTGCAACTTTTTACCAACTTTTTGAAGACTGGAGTTTTTAGCGACAGTTGCTGTTGTGTTTTGCGAGTCCCGATCGAAAGCGGTAAGATCAAAGAGTTTCGGCGTGTTTACCATCTGCCACTGTCTGGTGGAAATAGCGAATTGCAGCTTCTTTCAGTTTTCTGGTTTGTTTGTGCAATAAATAGGAGTAAATAAATAATACCTACTCGTAGGAAAGTAAATATGATGAGACAGTTTTTATGCTTTTTATACATACTACCGTGCCTTTTCTCAATTCATTTTTTTTTAAGTTTTCATAATAATGTTCAAAATAAATCGATTTTACATATAGATCTTTCCAGAAAATAGTTATTTGTATACCAAGGATTAAATCCAAGCTACACCCCTTTGGGGTATCGAAATAGTTGCAGTTCCACGCTATAAGGGGAAGGGTGTACTCGAAATGAAACACCGAGACGACGATAAAAGGGTTGAAAGTCGTATATTGCACACCCGAAAATATTTAAATCAATGTCGCAACTTGAAGCAAAACATTTTCAAAAATATAAAATTACAAACCGAAATTTTCCATTCGCGATTAGCGCTTTTCGCTAGCGTTTACAGATAAAATCCGTGAATATTGATTCATTGACAATAACACTATTATCCATTCACTCTTTTTCCTCGTCCCAGTAGGCGGGTTAGGGTGACATTTTTGTTGGTATCATAATGAAACATAGACGTCAGAACGGTTATGTTTATTTTTAATTTCATGGTTATAATTTGAGTCCACTGACGGAGACATTGTTGCCAGCTCGACTGTAGTGCATATTTCACGGTGCCATAGTCGGTGCTCCTTCGTATAATATTTGGCAACATAGTCAGATTAGTGGTGTGGAATTGTCATTAATATTTTTAATGTCAGATTCTGGCATCTATCAAAATTCAGGCTAGCAACTTAACGAAACGAGAACAAGGTCTACTGAGACGAGGAAAAAGAGTGAATGGATATTAAATACGTGAATCTTAATTCAGTGACAAATTCAGCAAATACGTGACTATTAATTCATTAAAAGTAACAGTAAATACGTGAACCTTAATTCAACGAAAGTGACAGTAAATATGTGAACATTACAGCATTCAAAACAAAGAAAATGTGTCCTTGATAAAACAAAATAAAGAAATAATTTGGTTTGTTCCGATCTTTAAAAAAATCGTGAATGGATATTATACATGTTACATTATACATTGAAGAAAATTATATAATTGTATACTTACAGTTATGACAATATTAAGTCCTTGTTTTAAGTAACAAATCAGTTTTTAAAGAATTCTGAGTAATTTTTTTTAAATAAAATATTAATTGTTGCATTGCATTGCTTATCACGCACACATGCATAAAGTATTTTCCTTTCCTTTACTTTGTCAAAAGAATCATGCTGGCATTTATAAACTTTACTATATTCATGTCTCTTTGCCGAAGGTTATGTATATCGCATTATCCAAATAGAATTAGTGGCATTACTACATTTTTCAATCCATTCTTTACACCATCTGTTATTTTCAATTGAATCATAATTTCTTCCTCTTAAAACGGCCGTAAAATTATTTTCAGTATTAAAATTGTAGTTACTGAAAATGTCTTCTTGAACACATACACTTTTCAATAACATTAAAATTTCGTCAGCCATGACAAAATTTTAACAGACGCACATGCATAAAATAAATTAGGTTAAGGAGGAATACCTCAATACTAAACTATACCGAGTAAATAATGTCAGTAACTAAATGAAATTGAAATACCTATTACAATATTTACTACGTTAGAGTTGTTGTACGGCAATATGATTTGGCAGTTCTATAGAAAACATTTCTAAGTCATTCCTTACTGCAATACAGCGGAATCTAATTCTGTACCGTAGTAAACAATGTCTTTACGCTATCTGTAGCATCCATACAGTTTGCTGTTTTTTCTAAGCATATTCCAAGTGTCCAACTCCGCCCGTTACATAAGTATATTGCTTTATTTTCTAATATTTTTGTTTTAAGTTAGATGGTATAAATCAATTTGAGTTACTTTTTTTTAATCCTTATGGATTTAGGAAGTTTTAGCATTTTATTTGGGAAAAGCGGTAAAATCCTGAATCGGTCTGTTTGTAATACATAGTATATTACATAACAAGAGTTGTAAATAGCATATTACGCACGCTGGAAAAGTTGCGCATGAGCCGCGCAGCGGCGAATGCAAGTAGTTCCACAAGTGCATAATTGCTTTACAACTCGAGTTTTGTACTATACTTTATCTACGACAACAAAAATTACCTTATTATTCAAGTTCAAAATGACACTTGCAATTTCGACGACTGTCAGTCTAATGTGATGCGCCTACGTAGATCTAACTACAAGCGTGCAGAAAGTAGGTGCAAATGCCCTCGCTGTGCGTTTTTCTTACGTTACGCACGACGCGACGCGACGTTTGTAAATACCCGCTTACTTAATTTATGTGTTGTACGTAATTCGTCATTTACAGTAGTGGTCGTAGATGAAATCAATTTAAAAGTCGACGTTTCGTTGTATATTACAGCTTCTTCAGAATAAATAATAAAATCAATTTATTATTTATCCTGAAGAAATTAATCATGATCATAATCCCCAAACCCTCATAACTTGCTTTTCATGTAAGCCACTTTTTGTTTTTGTAGGTGAAACAGCCGATACTTTGATGGCATTGCGTTATTGTAAACAGAGAGGAGCTCTCATCGTTGGTATAACTAACACGGTCGGTAGTTCAATCTGTCGTGAATCACATTGCGGCGTACACATTAATGCAGGACCCGAAATTGGTGTTGCATCTACTAAAGCATACACCAGCCAGTTCATCTCTCTCGTTATGTTCGCTCTTGTGATGAGTGAAGACAGACTATCTCTGGCTAATAGAAGAAGAGAGGTCAGATTCAAACTAGACACTTAATTAATTGAGTGATATGAAATAATATGTAATATTCCAGATCATCGAAGGACTAAAGAAGATCGACGAGCAAATCCGCAATGTGCTTCAATTAGACTCGAAAGTATTGGAACTAGCCAAAGATCTTTACCAGCAAAAGTCTTTGCTTATTATGGGACGCGGATTCAATTTCGCCACCTGTTTAGAAGGTGCTCTGGTATGTTTTTTTTTTCTCAAGAGAAAGATAGCGTCTTTCATTATATACGTACACATCCTTTGCAGAAAGTCAAGGAGTTAACTTACATGCATAGCGAAGGCATAATGGCAGGCGAATTAAAGCACGGACCACTGGCACTCATTGACGGCAAGATGCCTATCCTAATGATCATCATGAGAGATCCGGTTTACACCAAATGCATGAACGCCCTGCAACAGGTAAATTAAAAAAATTAATTATTATTAATAACTACAGGATAGAAAAAGTAGTTTCGCGACGCAGGCGAAGGACTGACCCAGTTGACCATGTTCAATTATACGAGTTAATGTGTAAACGGTTCGGTATGCTTAACCAATCCAATATTTTTTTGATAAGGGAAGGCTATGAGAAATGAAATCTGAGTCCAGAGACATTTTCATTGGCGAGCGGTTACTTACGGTTATGAGCGGTAACTGGACCACTCATTTTCGACTCACAACTAATGACGTCATATAATAACACGGTCATTGTGTGTTATAACCGGCGTACAAAAATGGTTATTGAAGCGGTACGTATATCTATCTTCGTTTAGAATTGTCAAAAAATGCGAAATGTTAAATTTGTCAAGTATATTTTAGGACCTTCCATTAATTAAATAAAAAGTGAGCAAATAAAAATCAGATTAGAGTAGGCGGTACAATGTCTGTGCCTAACTGAATTAATTAATGTAATACATTCATGAACTGTCAAATTTATTGACTTTTTATTTACCCCTTTATTTTGTAACTCATAACATCATTACATAACGATAATTGTTGGGGCTCCGAAAAGTGGACTGTATTTTTCTTTACGTTATTAGAAGTTAGAAGAGCACTCCAATAGGCATAATTCGTTTATTAACAGAAATTACAATCAAGGTTACATCAGTTACGTGTTTACTATTTAGCTGCTACTTGTGGAATAATGTTAACGAATAATATTTTCACCACCGGAAATGCGCACCCTTCCCCACATTATCATTTACACGTCAGTGTTGCCAATCCTTACACAAAACTCACCAATAATCGTTAAGTGACATATTTTTGACTAATCAATACATAAAAATGCGTTGTGTCTAAGTACTGATTGGTAAAAATATGTGACTTAACGATTGTCGTTATGTAACGATGTCGTAATGAGCTACAAAATAAAGGAGTTAATCACAGACATACATTTTCTTTGCACTGCCTAGTGTAATCTGATTACAAACCGAGATAATTGCAGTAAAAATGTCAGATGAACCCACATAGGTCTTATTTTCTTATGTTCAAGTTTTCTTAAAGCTGCTTTTAACATCTTACTAACTGGTGACATTTTGCACAAATTATCTTTCGTATGTAAGTACCAACCAACTATACCTTTTCAACTTCAATTTCTGAAAAAGTAACATTAATTTCAGAAAATATGATTTTAATATCAGAAAAAGTAAATTTAATTTCGGAAATAGTAAGTTGAATTTCGGGAAAAGGTAATTTCAATTTCGGAAAAAGTAAATTTAATTTCGGAAAAAGTAAATTCAATTTCGGACATAACAGATTCTTCATTTTATGGGATTCTATATAGGTATTTCCATCCTAGTGTTCATGTTTGAATGTTATTTAAACACAAAATGGCTCACCGAATATTTCCAAGGCCTTTAGCCTTTTTCACTTATCTAACAATCCTTGAACAGGTCAATTTTGGATTTCAAGGTGATATCTTCATTAATTTCAAAAAAAAATATATACAACATATCCCGAAAAAGAGTGCTCAAACGAAAATGGTAGAAAGTAGACGAGATTTTACTGATAAGAAACCTATATTGTCAGGGTCAGAAAGGCTTAGCTTTTTACGGGCGTTTGAATTTTATTCCTACAGAAAAAGTTGCTCATTCTAAATTGGCACATAATTCATAAACTATTCGATCAATTTAAATTAACAAAACAGTTTTGGAAAGCTAAAACCCTTAAAGGTACCACTTTTTTAGTTTTACTGTAAAAGTACATCGAAACCCCATCGAATAAAAAATATCAATGTTCTATCCCTGTTACTTTATGAGCATTGGCGGCTTGAAAAGTACACTGCGCAATATTTTGAACACTTAATAATTAAAAAGAAAAATTAAATAAAATCTTAGTCATTTCGTTGCATTTTCTTTAATTACTAAAAAGGTTAAAGGGCTAAAAAGAAAGAAGGGCTAGAAATTTTCGGTGGGTCATTCTGTGTTTAAATAACATTCAAACACGAACACTTAGGATGGAGAATCTGTTGTTTCCAAAATTGAATTTACTTTTTCCGAAATTAAATTTACTTTTTCCGAAATTGAAATTACCTTTTCCGAAATTCAACTTACTATTTCCGAAATTAAATTTACTTTTTCTGAAATTAAAATTATATTTTCTGAAATTAATGTTACTTTTTCCGAAATTGAAGTTGAAAAGGTATAGAATAACCGTTCAATTTCAATTCGTTAGGATATGACGTCATCGTTTAGATAGCTGTTCTGATGTTCTGATACCGCAAGTAACACGGTTATTGTTACCGTTCGCCAATAAAAAATGCCTTAAGACTTTGATTTTATTTTTCAAAGTCTCCCTTTATCTAAAAAATATTGGATCTCACAGTATAAATAACATGTGTCCAACAATTTATTTTAGTTCTGGGTGGCTGTGGAATCAAACATAAACGTCGATTCTTACTTCGCATCGCTGAATAGACATCTCAAATATTACTGTTAAAGAACATATTGCTACGTTATTCGTTATTGAGAAATTAATTTGTATAATTTAATTATACAATTATACCGGGTGTTTCGTAATTGCACGGCACTGGTTTAGGAATGTCATGTATAGCCCGAAATAAACAAGAAAGTTCATATAAACATTTGTCTCAAACTAATTTATTATCGAGATATTGAAGGTTAAAGATAAATAGGGTGACTGTCTAGGTAATGGATGGTGCCTTAAGTCACTATGGTACCACAGTGAATTAAGGCTGAATGCTGCATTCAACAAAACGGACGCCACTTTGAACAGTTACTCTGAATGTTTTATTGTTAAGTCTACCATATTTATACCTCAGTATCTGAGTAATAAATTAGTTTGAGGCAAATGTTTATATGAACTTTTTTGTTTGTTTCGGGCTACAGATGACATCCCTAAACTAGTGCCGTGCAATTACGAAACACCCTGTATATTAGTAATATTGACTGTTAAAGAACATATTGCTACGTTATTCGTTATTGAGAAATTAATTTGTATATTTTTCAATAACGTATAGGGTGACTACGCGAGAATTCCTACCCCCCCCTTTAAGTCTTTTATTTTTGATTTTAGGAAAAAATGTTTAATACAAAACTTATAGGGACTAATTCAAAGTTTCTCTGTGTGCTCACAGAAAAACAATTGATGATCGGATAAACGAGATATAAACTAAACTTAGGCTTTTTTAAATGGAACACCCTGCATATTATTACGTTTTTCGATTCTAAATTAAATTCTAATGGGACTACATATATAGTAAAATTAATAATATAGAAGTATTAATAATAATTAATAATAATTCCTATTTAATTTTTTTATTTGTGAATTTAGAAAGAAAAAAGATAAAAGAAGTTGTAGAATTTGTTACAGATATTCACAAAAAACAATTGAGCGACGGATACCCAAAAAATAAACGAAAGTTTTGGTTTTAAATAAACTTTAAAATAAAATTTTGTTTATTTTTTGGGTATCCGTCGCTCAGTTGTTTTTTGTGAATATCTGTAGCAAATTCTACAACTTCTTTTATCATTTTTTCTTTCTAAATTCACAAATAAAAAAATTAAATAGGAATTATTTTATTAACACCTTCTACATGATTAGTTTTATAATATATGTAATCTCATTAGAATTTAATTTAGAATCGAAAAACTTAATAATATACAGAATTTAATTTAGAATCGAAAAACGTAATAATATACAGGGTGTTCCATTTAAAAAACCTAAGTTTAGTTTATATCTCGTTTACCCGACCATCAATTGTTTTTCTGTGAGCACACAGAGAAACTTCGAATTAGTCCCTATAAGTTTTGTATTAAACATTTTTTCCTAAAATCAAAAATAAAAGAGTTAAAGGGGGTAGGAATTCTCGCGTAGTCACCCTGTACATATTCGTCTATAACATGAAATTCTTTCGAGGCGTAGTCTTTTCTTGTTTTAATTTAATAAAATCTATGAACGCTTTTGGGTCCTTTAATTGCTCATAGATAATTTTCTATACTCATAAATAAATTAAAAATAATTCTAAAATTGAAGGACCCCTAGGGATAAATAATTCTAAAATTGAAGGACCCCTAGGGATAACTCATAATTAAGTCTTGAATGTAAAAGAATTTAATCAAAAGTCACAAATCTTCTTCATAAAATATTTTAAAAATAATTCTGCTCAAATTAAAATTCTTTATTAACAATATCTTTAAATGCAATAAAAGATGAATTTAATATAAACTAAGTTCCTGTAATGCCCATTGTTTAAATACGTATATCACAAAAGAGTTGAAAACAATTGAAGGCGTAATTGTTGTTTTTAAAATCAAGTTAAAAAAATGTTTATTTAGAACAATTAAATAATTAATCTGTTCAGTATCTTACGGTTGTCTACATCAACTAATATTTATTGTCACTTCACCCTGCGTAATTTAATTGATTAAATTATAGTGTTAATAGATACGTTCAAACCCGTGTATTTTGATTGACTCCCCCCAATTGAACGCCGGTAATATGTATCACCTACATTAAAAATATGTCCAAATAAATTTTTGATAAAGGTAGGTCATGGAAGTGTAAATGTATGTCTAATCTACAACACCCAAAGACGTTTAACATTATTTGTAAACCGATGGCTCGATCCCTATGCTGCAATGTGGGACCAGTCTCCCCCACTCTGTGACGTCATCTACGGACCTCGATGCGAATATTCATATGAATTACATGTTAAATACATGAAAAATATTTAATTTTAATATCAGAATTGTGAATTTTATGAGCAATCTAATGTATTATAATACTTATGACGTTAAATAGTGTAAATATCAAGTCAAAGGTGTGCATTTCTTTAATAAAATTTCAACAAAGGCAAAAGGAGAAAACATTATACATTACTACGAAAATAGTTTCAAAATACATGTGTTAAACTTACCTGGAAATTTTTAGATGTTATTTCGCACATATTTAAAACAATATGTATGTCAATTATATTATAAAAAGTGAGCAAATAAAAATCAGATTAGAGTAGGCGGTGCAAAGAAAATGTATGTCTGTGATTAACTGAATTAATTAACCTAATACATTCATGAACTGTCAGATCAGCCTAACCCGCGTTTGTAACAGACAGACTTTTTCTTTGCACTGCCGACTCTAATCTGATTTTTAGTTGCTCACAGGTTATTAACTGGCAAAAATTACTATTATGCGAACTCGTACTTAAAAAATTTAAATTCGATATCAAATGCATAGTATGTATTAAATAAATGCGATTTCAAAAGTCATAATCAAACGCAAAAAATCTTTTGAAATACTTAATTACTTAATTAACAGTGACCGCCAAAAAGTCGACATCAAACGGAAAAAAAAATTTATTTTTGATTTTTCAAAAAAACTTTTTATGGCAATTTATGCTTGTCTGAAAACCTGTTTAGCCCCTGTCCGAGTGATTTTTATCTGTTTAGAAAATAGCGTTTTTCGAAATAGTCAAAATACTAAAATTGCTAGTTTTCGGAAATTAATCAAGATTTCAACGAGATTTTTTTTATCCTATGTTAGTTTCATTTTACCGAACAATCTTTGGGTGAAAACTTTAAAGATTTATAATTGAAAAAGGTAATAGAAAAGATTAATTATTTCTTCAGAAATTTCATTATTTACCAAAAAGTAATATTTTTGCATAATTTTTTACGTCTTTGATGCAAGGTGCGTTTCAGGAAGGAAATGCTTAATCTAGGGGATTACAATTACAAAACTAAATGTGACCAGTTATCATCTTCCATCCTGGGTTCAGCAGTTATCGTAGGGTGGGCTTATAAAGCCAACAAATTTTTGGCTTTGCAAAATTAAAGAGTGGAACAGATATTTTGAAAATTTTCATGGCAATTACTTCCGCAACGGTCCCAATATAGTCAGTCAGCAAGAGTGCATTAGGGGTGCAATAAGGTGCACCAAAAAAACTTTGAAAATGTTCACTGGGAGGGGCTATGGTATGCTAACTTGATGAATTTTTCGTTTTTCAACTGTACCGCGAAAATGGCAAGGAACAGCAAATTTTTAATTTGGCCATTCAAATTAGCATAAAAAGTTGACCCAATATTGCGTGCTCGGTTTTTTTCTGTTTCCATTATTAACGAAGATACCATCGAAAATGGGACAGCCTGTACAACACCAAGCAATTTTTGAAGTTAGTGACACATCAAGCTGTAAAATGTGGCAAATTAAACTTCAATTTTACTTAACTACTCAAGAACTAGACAACATTTTAATGTAGATAATGTAATAATTTATCTTCCATGGCCTACGTTTATCAAAAATTTACGGTACTACATACAGTATGTCCCCAGATTGAGTTTACAATACGTATAATGGGCCAAAAATTTTTGGATTAAGATTTCATGTTCTGCAGTTCAGGTCTGCTTGGCGTAAAATGAATTTGTGTTAAATTTGACGCCGAAAGTCTTCAAGGTGGCGGAATTAACACAAGAAGAGATAAAATCTGTGTAGGTAAAGTGGTCTTCCTTTTGAATTTAGGAGAAAAATTCAGTAAGATAAAATGAGTCTCATTTCAAATTAGGGAGATATACCAAATTCCAACATCCTAGAAAAAGAAATTGAATTACGGAATATTAGGATTTCAATACAATTATAAGACATTAACACTGTCAGGTGCTAATATGGACGGAGTGTTATTTGAATAATCATATTTTATTTGTTTTTAGTCAATAAATATGTAGATGGCGTTAACATTTTACAACTTTACTGAAATATTTATAATTTAATTAGTAATTTTCCGTAATTTAATTATTTTTCTAGGATGTTGAAATTTGGTATATCTCCCTAATTTGAAATGGTAATCATTTTATCTTACTAAATTTCTCTCCTAAATTCAAAAGGAAGACCACTTTACCTACACAGATTTTACTTCTTCTTGTGTTAATTCCGCCACCTTGAAGACTTTCGGCGTCAAATTTGGCACAAATTCATTTCACGCCAAGCAGGCCTGAACTGCAAAACATGAAATCTTAATTCAAAAATTTTTGGTCCATTATACTTATTGTAAACTCAATCCGGGGACATACTGTATAGTACAATGATGAACAAGTTTTTGTAACAGGACAAGTGATAGAACAAGTTTTTGTGACAACGCGAATTAAATTTTGATATAAAAAATAACTTTGTAATCCCTCATCTCACACATTTGGGCTTCATTTTAAATGAATCGCCATGTAATTCTGATTTTAGTTGTCAAAAAAATGAAACCGTACATGTTATTAAATTGGCTAAACTAGACTTGCTCCTGGTTTGGAAGTTTGGCTTGGGAGGTGCCTCCAAGAACTGCATATCTTTCACGACGGTGTACATCCATCGGAGCTGCTTTCAGACTGATGTGTGTGTCGGTCTGGTGATGACGATTGCATCTTTTAATTGTTCCTGTCGTGTTTGTTTTTCTTAACAAAAATTTGTATTTCAGTAATAGCAACAAATTACAATTAATCAAAATCATAAATTATATTGTTACAACAATTTTCAAATTTCAAAACCAAAATATCATAGCAATACGTACAAATTGTTGTTTACGTATTTAATGTTTTATTGCAACTTGAAACAATAATTAGTTAAAAATGTTTGACTCCGCTGCCACCCAGGAATACAATAATTGTTAGACACATGTTTACATTGGACCGCTTATTTAATGTTATCTGTGTACTCAAGTGCAATTATTTCAGTTGGTTGACTCTTCATCTAATCTACGCAACTAAATTCTCGGCTCTTTGGTAAAACATAAACAGTTATGTATTACTAATGTTATCAAAAGTTTTCAAAGTTTACAATCCGTCTGGGTTCATTCGATACTCTCTTTTTCCTCTTCCCCCCCCTCCTCCTCCTTCAACAGCACTTCACTTTAAATTGGTCCTTCTTTGCTTTTCTTTTCTTTTGAAATAAATTGAAAGTTCCACCATTTTTGGGAAAAAGGAAATAATTGTATTTGTTCTTTTTTCAAAATTATTTTACAAATTTACTATAAATCGACATTCAAAAGCAAAACAGTAAATATATACCACTTGCTCTTTCATGGGTATATTTTCTATCTTCATTTGCATCATCGGTTTATTAAACAATAAAAAACTTATTAATCAAATTAATTACGAGTATTGCTAGGGATGGGAATTTTAGGTAAATACCTATTTAAGCATATGATTTTGCCTAAAATGAATAAATGAGAGGAAAAACGTTTCTCACAAGAGCAGCTGCGCATTAAATGAGACCACAGACGTGGCGATATTTGGACTATTCGATCGACAGCAATCATATCGGGCGACCAGATTGCTTCAATATCGTCCGATTACAAGCGATATTTTGATCGCCCGGCTATTTTTTTCGTAAACGCTTGATGCGTTAGTTTAGGGTCCGTTTATTCTTGCGATTTTCGTGCAATTTTCGGGCGATCAGATTGCAGCAACCAGATAGCATGAATATAGCCACGCCTGCGGTCTCCTTATAATGGCAGCAAACGCGTAAGCGAAACTTGGTGTGTTTGATCCGTGTGTAAAATGTGATTTTTATGCCCTAAAATGTAATTTTTTTTTTGCCTTTTTACGTACCTATTTTCAATAATTTTAATACCTAAAATTCCCATCCCTACGTATACAGTTTACAAAAATACCTCTTCCTTTGTCTTTCGCTTTGCGCAGCAATCACCATTTCAGACAATGTTCTATGTTTGGGTCTAGTACTTAGACAGCACAAACATCCATGTCTCTGGTAGGATTCGAACCTACACCGCCGAGCAACACGACTTCCAAAGTCGGCTAGGCCAACCGCTGAGCCACTCGGCGACCCATAAAAATACCTCATTTCTATCTGTTTAATTTATACTTTCTGAACCTAGATTGGCAGCACTTTTTGATCAACGGGAACTTATCTCCGGCTTTCTTTCTTTCTATCCGTCGCTTCGTAAACATTCACAAGCGTCTAAAACAAGCGCTGGTATATACAGCTGAAATAAAAAAAAAGGGAAATGAAATTTTTCCAATTGTAGACTTGGTTGAATTTGTCAGTTAATTGTCTACTTGACAATACATACTTTTCAGAAAAATGTAACCTATTTATTTATAAACTGACATAGCGTCAAATAATTCTGACCTGTTTCTAATAAAGTCGTTTCACACTATGAAGATATTGAAAAAAGTGCCAATTTTTTTGACATTTCCCGTTTTTATTGATTTCAGGAGTATCTTATTATATCGGGTCTTCAGCAAAAAAAGTATCTCAAGTTAGCCTTGGAAAAACTCGCATTCAATTTCTTATATGTCAAAAAAAGGTTAAACATTCGATTAACCTCAAAACGTTCGTACGTGGACAAGACCTAGCTTATAATCGTTAATTTCAGTTGTTGGACGACACATATTCGTGGTGGAAGTGACTAGCGCAAAAAGATATTTTGAAAGTAATATCTTCGTTCTTTTGGTTAGTTGCACCAAACACTTAAGCTGAGCTTAAATTTAAGCGGTGTTTATAATGTGACATTTGAGTTTACACAACATTGTGCAAGTCATATTCTAACAGTCGTTTGCACCGCATTCTTTAAGAATTACTTTAACCAAACTTATTACTAAGCAATGCTTAATACGAAAATTTAGTTTGCACCGTACATAAAGTCGGCTTGAAATCAACGCTTTATAAAGTCTCCAAAATCGGAGACTAAACAGAGACTTAATGCTATGAAGTATGTCAAAATTATTATCATCAAACCTTATTCCGAAAAACTGTAAATTTTATAATACGGACTGTGCTGATTTTTGAAGATAAAAATTGGACAAGATGAAACCCGGAAGATTACAATATTTTTTAAGATGATTTAGGAATTTTAGAATTAATTGATTTTGGGTTTCCTCGTTGTGCATATGAAGGAAGAAATTATTTCGGCGAACTAGAGGCTCTAGGATTTTTTCGGAGATTTCGTTTACAAAAAGAATGTGTTCCATATGTATTGCAAAAATTAGAAGTAGAACTGGAATTTGATAATGATCTGTAAGTTGTTTCACAGTAAATAATAATAATAAATCAGCCCCCCTGATTTCATCACATACTTTCTTTCTTCAGCAGCATCCTTTCTCAATTATTTTTTACTGTTATTGAAATGTTTTTTTTTTTTAAGATTTCTTATCCCTAAGGTGTATCCAAGTGCAGTTAAGGTAACTGTTAAATGCTATCTTAGCACTCATGATACATCATAGGCCTGAATGTCAGTGCCTATCAATGCTCAAAATTTAACATGTCAAAAAATTCAGAAAAAAAAACTGTATTTTTCGTGTAGCTGACAGAAAAGTGACATAATGTTTAATTAAAAATCGTGAAGAAAAGTGAGACTTGTCTCGTTAGCAACACTTTTCTTCACGATTTCAGTTAGCAACACTTTTTTCATTCATTTTATTTATTATGGTGACATTTCATAGGTCGAAGATTGATTGATTGATGTTTTGTTATTATGTCAACAAATGCTTGACATACCTTGATATATTATTATTCTTCGACACTCTCATAATGTTAGCATTATTTTCGTCAATTACCCGAAAAAAATAGCATCATCTACACGTTAGAAAAGTGAATTTCCATGTTCGTGTAAATTTGATCCACTTGTGAGCTACGCTCACTCGTGAATTCAAACATTTACACTCACTGGAAAACTATCACTTTTCTAAACTTATATATCAATATACCGTATGATTTTTAAAATTTTAGATAAAAGGAGGCCGTGAAGAGGAAAACATACAGCATAAATTAACTCATACGTACGTTTTGGTTAACATCACTGCGAAAATATGGTTCAATGATGAATGCTGAAAGTTTTGTAAATATTATTTCGAATAACTTGTTGTATTTGCTAATTTTGCTTTCACGGCCTCCCTTTATCTGAAATTTTAAAAATTATACGGTACTATTTCGCTGTTGACACATTTATCTTAGCTTGAGTCTGACTTTATTAAGAACATCAAAAGCGAGCGGCAGTGCAGAGCGATTTCTTTTAAGTCGAACTTAAAGATAAAGTGTAACTTAATAAAGGAAAGCTTTTTGGTTGTACGCTGCAAACGGCTGTAAGTGATGCTTAAAATTAAGCAGAGCTTAAGTGTTTGATGCAAATGGCGCTTAAACGAATATATCAGGCATTTACCCTTAAGACATTGTGGTGGGGAAGCGACCAATGTGATACATCGAACTGGTCCACTATGCACGAACGATATCGTTCGTAATATTTTACGACGCCAATAAATAATAAGATGATGTAAATACCTTCCTAATTTCTTAACGTAACGCTTCAATACCTGCTGCCGATTTTTAAATAATATAATAGTAAATGTGAAAGAAATGTGTTTAATGTGAGAGGAAAAACGTCTACCACATTAAAATCGTGAAATAATATTTCAAATAATTAACACGTTCCGCCGTTACTTTGTGATATTCCATTATAATAAAAACAAAACACAGATAATTACTTTGTTAATATCACATTTATTTGTCACACAGTGACTGCAGTTTCAACATTAAACGACAATGACATTGTAATGTTGAAACTGCAGTCACTGTGTGACAAATAAATGTGATATTAACAAAGTAATTATCTGTGTTTTGTTTTTGAAATAATATTTCTATTTAAAATTTTTCTGCGAAGCAAATAAAACAAATACAATTTCTATTGCTATTTTATTAAAAAACTTAAAGGAAGAAACTTGGTAACGGCTTATTTCACTTTTAATGCTAAATGTATAGGTGATGTGTGATAAGAAGTAATACACGGTGGTGATAAAGTTCCGAAACAAGCTCATAATTTGTTTACTTCATGTTTTTTGCAAAATCCTGAAACAAGTAAATTTTTAATTTTAAAAAGACACCTTTTAGTGCAAAAATTTTTTCTTCATCGTCATTTGTTTTTCCGCTGTGACGTCATCATTAATTTTTTTTAATGGCAACCCTAACTTTTTTATGCAGATTTTGATAGTCCTTCTTGTCAGCAAAATGGTGATGTAAAGTTGTTCTCCAGGAACTAATTATTGAGATTTTCATTGTAGCATAACATAATTTTTTCAAAAAAAATTCCAAACCACGGTCTGTATCATGTCTATTTTTTTTTCGACAAAGTTGTTGCGTAAATTAATAATGACGTCACAGCGGAAAAACAAATGTCGATCGAAAAAAGATTTTTGCACTAAAAGTTGTCTTTTTAAAATTAAAAATTTACCTGTTTCAGGATTTTGCGAAAAAACATTAAATAAACAAATTATGAGCTTGTTGCGGGACTTTATCACCACGGTGTATAATCTATTCACTCTTTATCCTCATCTCAGTGGACCGTGTTCTCGTTTCGTCAAGTTGCTGGCCTGAATTTTGATAGATGCCAGAATCTGACATGAGAATTTCTAATTTATATTGTAGGTTTCGGAATGGACAATTCGGCAAATTGGGGGACATACTGTATGTATTCTTAAATGGGACGTTGTTCTCTATAGAATGAAGTATAACAATATTTTTTTGTCTACACTGTATTCGAGTGATGACGTCATCTACAATTTTTTTAAATGGCAAGATATTTTTTTTGCGAAATATGATAGAAAATTATTTTCTCTTTTCTATCGTTACATAAGAAAATAAAGAAAAAACATAACTTCCTTTGCTTAACTTTTAAAGCATGTTAATATTTAAAGCAGGCCATGAATAGAACAGAACATCAAAATAATTTTACTGAAATCTGTCATATTTTATTTAGTTTGTAAAAAATTGTATTTAAAATACCGGTAATGTCAATCTGTCCTCGTAAGAAATGAATAAATTTATTGAAGGTTTACTACAATTGTAGAAAAAGTAGTGCAGTAACTTTACGGTTATTTGTTATTAACGTATTCATAAAAAAATGTATAAATCGCTTGATTTATTATTTATTACATTTATACGAAAGACTATTGTAACAATTGCAGAAAATTATGAATTAATAACAAACAACCATAAAACTGCTGCACTATTTTTTCTACATTCGTAGTAAACCTCTATCATATCGGCTTCTTCATTAATTTTATTCATTTCTTACGAGGACAGATTGACATTGCCGGTATTTTAGATACAATTTTTTACAAACTAAGTAAAATATGACAAATTTCAGTAAAATTATTTTGATGCTCTGTTCTATTCATGGCCTGCTTTAAATATTAACATGCTTTATAAGTAAAGCCAAGGAAGTTATGTTTTTATTACTTTTCTCGAAAATTTTCTTATGTTAGGATACAAAAGTTTGATATGGTTGAAAAGAGAAAAGAATTTCCTATTATTCTTTACAACATTGTTTAGAAACGTATCGAAAAATGCATACTGCAGGATCGGGGCCTGGTAAAATATTAGATTAAGCTGTTTTTTTCATTCTGTGTGTTTTAGTCGGTTAGTTTTAGCGTTTTGTAAAACTAGATTAAATTGAAATTCTATTTTTTTAATAATTAAAAATTAAAATTTTTCAACCAAATTTGGTAATTGGGGTTATTTCGTAATTGTAAACAACTTTTTCTAATAACTTTTTTTGATCAAATGAGGCCTACTATGTTTTCTTAATTTTTTCGACTTTCTATTAAATCGCAGTAGGTCATGGCTTGCAATACAAAAGGTTTCAAATTTGAAAAATGTGTGTTTTAAGAGGATGTTCATCTGGCGAAAATTTAAAATCGATCCGTCAATAAATATAAAAACTACAGGGGTGTGTAGATGAGAAATGAAACACATTGTATATTTAATAAAGTAAATACTCGTGCATTTTAATTTCAGTATTGTTTAAAGATTTTAAGAGGATTCTTAAAAAAGAGAAAAAATGAATATGTAGAACGAAATTTAAAAATAAAAAAACAAATGAATAAACTGTAGAAGATATACCCGCATTAAAAAAAATACAAATGAATTCAATGAACAATTAAATTAGAATTCTTAAATAAATAATGTACATTTGTGTAGCTCTCCGTGAACTAACATATTTATTTAAAGTAATCTATTTACATTAAAATGAAAAAAAAGATTAAAAAGCTATTTAAATAATGAAAAAGTAAATATAAAATTGTAAGCATTGAATATATGAACAATGTAAAAAGTGAGCAAATAAAAATCAGATTAGAGTAGGCGGTGCAAAAAAAATGTATGTCTGTGATTAACTGAATTAATTAATGTAATACATTCATGGACTGTCAAATTTATTAACTTTTTATTTAATCACAGACATACATTTTCTTTGCACCGCCTGCTCTAATCTGATTTTTATTTGCTCACAGGTTATATGCTGCTTAAATCAGATATAAAATATGCGATTTCCTGCCTAATTGAGCATTTGATTAAGGTAAGAAATCGCGTGTTAAATAAATGCTCAAACGGCTGTTCGAGTAATTTTAAAACATGGCCAATAATCCTCATTACCCGAATATTTTGTGCCCGAGGTAGGTATAAGCCAAGGTTACTAAAGAGACAGGTTGCCTGGTAACTTTCAACGTCATTGCAACGTTACTCAGTAGGCCCATTTAATGCATATACACAAAAAGATGGCCTACTAGATGACGTGTCACTCCACGACTTATCAGGCAACCTTCTGTCTTTAGTAACCTTGGGTATAAGCGACGTCCGTAGTTGTCCAGTTGTATGGTTTATAAAAATAAATAGCAGCGTTCCCCTCCTTGTGTTGCCACAAGGTTTACAGAATTCTCGAGATGTAGCATTTAAGGTGAGCGGGACTGTACCCGTTGAATCATTTGTATACCGAGGAAAATTTAAATGCACGTGGTTGGTACAAAAAACATTGTTAGCTTTCGACAGCGTTCTGTAATAGTGTATTACATAACGAGAGTTGTAAATAGCATGTTACGCACGGTGGAAAAGTTGCGCATGAGCCGCGCAGCGGCGAATGCAAGTAATTCCGCAAGTGCGTAATTGCTTTACAACTCGAGTTTTGTACTATACTTTATCTACGACCACAAAAATTACCTTATTATTCAAGTTCAAAATAATCAGCAATGACACTTGCAATTTCGACGACTGTCAATCTAATGTGATGCGGCTACGTAAATCTAACTACAAACGTGCGTAAAGTAGGTGCGTTGTGCGTTTTTCTTACTTTACGCTCGACGTTTGTAAACACCCGCTTACTTAATTTATGTGTTGTACGTAATTTGTCATTTACAGTAGCGGTCGTAGATAAAATTAAAATAATTACTTGTTGCAACGGATATGCAGTTAGGAAAATGTTCAGAAATAAAACATTGGCTTCAGATATGGAAAATATCATTAAATATACTCGCTTTCAAATGTTATTATAGGTTAAATTTCGTTAGTTCAACCCAAGTTTATTTACCGAATTGTTTTTAAATTCAGTCAACCGATCTCTGCACCGGTATCATCAAGTTGTCAATTTATAAATTGTCAAGTAAATTACTCTAGTAATCCGAGGCAAACGTTTTGTCTTCCATGGCCTACTCTTATCAAAAATTTATTTGGACATATGGTATCGGGCTTTCAAATAAAAAAACTTCTCAGGCAGGCTACGACTTTCTTTTACTCCATTAAAATTACATTGCATCATATGTTTTCATGGCCTACCTGAGAAGTTTTTTATTTGAAAACTCTATAATGTTCTGTGCGAAAAAATTCTCACTGTATAAAGTTGGAAGATTAGTAATTATTCATTCAATTAATTTAGGTAACAGCACGTGACGGTAAACCTATAATTATCTGTGAAGAAGGAGATGATGAAACTGTCAAGTTAGCCTATAAGTCGTTGCTGATACCTCGTACTGTTGACTGCCTTCAAGGTATCTTGAGCGTGATTCCCATGCAGTTGCTCAGTTTCCATATTGCCATACTGAAGAAATGTAACGTCGATTGTCCAAGAAATTTAGCAAAAAGCGTCACTGTTGAATAGGCACACAATAATTTTTTCAATGTTCCATGTGATAGAGATTATTTTTTAAAAAATGTTACTTTTATACATTAATACATATGCTTGATAAAAGGCAATGTCACTGTTCGTATATATAGAACGGTGAATGTCATTTGCACGCAGTTTTATTAGATCCTAAAGTACGTTTTGTTTTTGAGATTAAATATGGATTTGCTTTTCTGAAAGAAACATGTATTATTTATGTTTTGGTGCTGAAAAGTAAGGATAAATTATTTATTGGTTATCAGTAGCAATTATGCAGGGTATTTCGATATACGTGCATACGGAAAGTAGGATGATTAATACAATAGAAACTGAACAAAAAGTTTCTGTATGACTTTTTGATTAAATCAATAATTTATAGGCCTAGTGCCATTAGTATATCCTAATATTCTCTATTATAATAATTCGGTAATTATGCTTTTAAAATATATAAAAAGAGTCACTTTTGACAAAAACTTTTTTGTTTTTAAATACACTATAAACCATTATAACTAGAAAAGTATTGGTCTGATCGAAAAATCGTAAAGGAACTTCTTATTCAGTTTTATTGTATAATATTTTCCTACGTTTCATATGCGCGTATATCGCAACACCCAGTATTACAAACAAATAAAATGTGCTGTTTACATAAGTAAGTTAAAATAATTATATTTTTTCTTATTTTCTGTTAAAATTGATTTTTAATTTTTCTGTTGCAAATTGTTTACAGTATTTTTATAACTTTAAGGTTGAATTGCACCAACGTCGTTGTTAACTATCCTAGATTAAACATAGGACTTCATTCACTTTAATTTGAAATTAACTTTAATCGATGTCGGTGCAACTTAGCCTAAGCTACATAAAATATATAAGATGGTTGGTTGTTTTGGGAAAATTGTGTATAATTGGGTTCATATATTTTTATATTATAGGGTTTATGTAATGTTTTATATTTTTATTCGAAGTATGTATTGTATGTTTTAAAATAATGTAATATTTTATGGAAGAATATACGACCTATGTAACTGGGGGGTTTGAATGTGTTAAACAACGGAAATTTTCCTTATTTTTTATTTTATAAATCTCAGGAGACCGCTTTTTATTGACAAACATATCAATAATTTGTCAATAATTTTTTTAACAAAATGTCCTGCCGCGCATCTGCGATATTTCCTTATTTCTGTACACAAAGAATGTACACTGGACGTGATCAGGACCGTAATTTTATTGGGTGTTACATCCTTCCCCTAGAATTCGAGGTCCTTGGCCGACGATTCTGCGCTTATGGAATAATTGTATGTCATTCTCGCCAGAGAATTTCTTAGACTGAAGATCACCTTGGCTCGGCTGCTGTGGGCTTGTTCAAGGCAGCTGATGGAATGAACTGGCATTTTCCCTGGGCTGGGATAACCTCGTTTACGAATTGGCCGAATTGGAGCGGTTTCAGGTTTATTAGTAACAGCATGAAACGGACAATAATAGAAACATGATAAACATTGGGCCTGATGAATAAAAACTAAGCAATTGCTTTAAGCATTGACTGATTAGCAAAAGCAAAAGCTGTAAAAGCAAATGCTTTAAGGAAAAGCAATTGCTGAATTATTATATGAATAAAAATCCTAAGCATTTGCTAGCTTTCCGGATTCATTGAAGCAATTGCTAGTAGAATACGACTTGTGCAGATTTGCATATTTACATAGCTAAAGTAGGTACGTTAGATTCGTTATCGAAGAGGTGCTCATTTTTAATAGTGAGACCGTTAGACAAAAAATTTATTTTTGTTAGAAAAATTATTTTTGTTAAAAAAATTGAAAGAAAATAAAATTATTTTTAATAAATTGGATTTAAATTTTACATTTGTCTAAGTTTGTAATCTTTACACTGAGAAAAATAGTACCAAAGAGTACGTTTATATTAACAAGAATTCCGAACATTTTATTCGGATTCGCGTTAAAAACCGACTCAGCGTACTACTGCAAAATTAACACTATGTGGTTTGTTGTTTAGAGTATCATTTCCTGTCATGATAAAATTACCGGAGTAATTAACAAAAAGTTAGACATGACATTTTATTACTAAATTTATTCAGCATAATATTTCATTATGTTTTATTATTTTAACAATACGTATTATGTAGAATGATAATTTTACATTCTTAAACTTAAATAATTTCATTGTGCTAAGAATCATGATTAATTTAGAGTAAGATGGATCTTATAACATGCCAGCACTATACTTTTACATTATACTTTTATTTTATCGATGTGGAGTGATGTTTTATCAAAATCGCAAAATTCCATTTTTCTCAGTGTAGTAATTGACTAGAGTGTTGTATGTACGTAATCAGTTTTAAAATTGTCTTAATCAATTTATACTTTACTTATTATAGTTTACTCATTCTTAATATATTTATTTATATAAATTTTCTCTGTATTTTCAAGTCAATGTCATTCTTAAAAGAAAGAACGTAATTTTTCGTCAATCCAGAAAATTTTATGTTTGTTCATAACAAACGTATAGGTTTTAGAAACAGTTATAGGTTTCGAAACAGTTGCTTGGGTCAGATACGACACAAAGAAATATTTTCATTTTTTCTATAATTGACAATACACCACCATGTTTCTCGCCACTATCTTCTAAAAAATAGTTTGCAAGTCACCAAAGGTTTTCGCTGTTAAACCGATGCAATTTTCTATAATCTTCTAGGGATTCGTTACGTATTTTATAGTTTTTCTGCTTACAAATATAAAGAACTGCGCGATTATTATCGTACGAATGCGATGAGTACGAAATTATAACTGATTTAAGCAAATGCAAGGATGGGGCAGAGGAACCTTAATAATTTTTAAGCAAATGCTTAAATAGAAAAAGCAATCGCTACCTTTATTCATACAACATGAAGCAAATACTAGAAATTTTTAAGGAGAACCTTTTGCTATAAGCTTTTCCTTAGAGTCGTAGCAATTGCTACAAGGTCAAGCAATTGCTAAAGATTTTATTCATTGGATATTAAGCATTTACTAGTAAATTTCAAGAAAAAGCAATTGCTTAAACTTTATTCATAACGCCCATTAACCCGGAGGAACTGGGCTCAGGTATCACATACCTATAAGAATTTTAAGTAGGCAAATTTAAATTTTTTCGTGCTCATATCGCCTTACGCCTCTCAGTAGCTGTTTCGAAAAGTTTAAAATGTATGATACTCAACTTTTAGCACGATGCAATGTGACGATAGCATAATTCATTTCCGAATCAGGAACCATCAACTCACCATCGGGTATGACATACCCACTACAATAGCTGCATTCGTTTTGCTATAAATCTCAGATATGTTCATCTCAGATCACATAAATATGTCGTTCCTTTTAGCACGAACAAATGAGTTTGAACTGCAATTTCGACCTCCCCCCTTGCCGCTCGAGCACCACGTTTGAAGTCAATTCAGTATGGAAATTTGGCACTCACTTAGGAAGGTTTAATTTTGATACATGCGGTTGCCTAAAAATTAGCAAACCTGTATTTAACTGAAAATTTTGAAAATTATTTACACATATAATTTTGAAAATGTTATTTATACCTACACAACTATACGAAATGCAGTGATTATACATAACGAACTTTTTTAGGGCGTTCAACTGTGACACTGAGTTTGTCTGCGCACTTCAGTTTCGTTCTTAATTGTGTATGTTTTTACTCCGTGTATATCAATCGCTCAACGGTAATTTGGTAATATGCAGTCGCAAAACTATTTTATGCAAGACTCAGAAATTTCCTTGCAGAGAAGTGTGGCGTCAGATATGTATGCACTGATTTGCTTTGCCCACCACTTATCACCTGCGCAGACTAGAAAAGTCTACTAGTTATTTTTTAACGTGCTTAAACATTTTTAAGTTTAGAATTGTACAGTCGTGTTCAAAAAAGTGTTGTACAGAATTTGCACTGTGTAAACTATTATGTGCATTCATGAAGTTCCAAAAATTGCTGTACAAGTTTTCTTACATACACGGTTTCTGGCAATAATAATATTATTGAACACAAAAATAGAAAAACCAATTGCCGCTCAAACGCAAAGATATTTAAAACGTAGCTGTACAACACCTTTTTGAACACATCTGTACGGCAACAACTTTTTTGTATCTCAATTACGACTTTTTATACATTATACAGGATGTCAAATAAGTGCGCCGCAGCACAACTATTTGCCGGCCGTTGTGCTGCGGCGCACTTATTTGACATATTTGCTTTTACGCGCTAACTCTGCGTATATCTTGTTGGTCGCCGGGGTTGCAGTGGAGTTCTCGAGCTACTGTTCTGCTGATGAGGCCCCAAGTAGGGCCGAAATAGCTATACAGAATATGCTCGGGGGCCCCGTTGCGATCCTGCCGACTTGCAACCAACAATTTTGCATTATACAGGATGTCCCAATAGTGTGTTCTTGGGCAATATCTCGATAACTATTGAAGATACAAAAAAAATTTCAACACAATTTCGTTTTTAATTTTAGAGGTCTACAATATGCAGAGTGAATCAAAACAGTGGTGACGGACACAACTTTTTTATTTCGAGTGGCATACCATATACAGCGTGTCCACCGAGTGCCGCGGTCTTCTCTACCGTCTATAGTATATAAGATAGAAAAAAATTCAAACGAGCTAAGATGTAACTCAGTCAGCTCTACTTCATAAAATTATTTTTGGCTATACAGAATGTTCAGTAACTGAGAGCCATACCAAAGTTATATTTTTTTAAATGGAACACTCAGTATATTTTTACATATTTCGAAAGTACGCATAACGAATAGGTAATAACCCAAAATTTAGGAAGTTTTACTTAAGAGTTTGTAAGATATTGCTGTTTAAGTGTAAAAAATTGTCACAATATGAGTGCTTATAACATGTGTTTTTTTAAAAATGCCATAAGGGGTGGCTGTGGAAAAGAAAATTCATGTCTTAGCTCCATTCATTTACTCTAAATTTTCAGGTTTGGCATGTGTTAGATGCCAAGCTACGACATGAGTTTTAATTTTCCATGCCCAACCTTTATGGCATTTTTAAAAAAACACATGTTATCTTTGTTATTTATTTACATTTCGCCTTGAATTTTTGTAGGTACTCAAGACAATATCTTTGCTACAGAAATTTCAAAACAGCTTCGGTCTATCAGTTATTATGGGTACAGGGTGTTGAGTTTTGCGAAAGGTAATTTTTCTCAAAATTTTCAAATGGAACACCCAGTATATCTAGACTCTCATGAAACACTGCTTTAATAAGCTTTCATAAAACGCCAAATGTATTTGCCTAAACTGAAGAAGTCGCTTGACGTTATTTAGCCTTTCTCTTCGGTTCTTCTGTTTTGATTTGCAGATAAATCAATGAATATGTTTTATTTTTTGTTCGAAGTAAGTTTCTGTTAAAATAATTCCTATTTTTCTTTACTTTGAAAATATCTAAATAACGTTATAATAATAATAATTATAAAAAATAAAATTTAGAATCACGTTGCCGTTTGCTAGAAAATAGGAAAACAGTTGCTATACAATTTAATTGACAGAACAATTATTCATTTAGTAGATAACACTACTTTCACAGTTTTGTATTATTTTATGATAACAAAATGCATTTTAATAACGCAGAGTTACGTGACATGACATAGGGAAAGGCACCAAAACTGTCTTTTGGCATCAAGATTATATTCGCAGCATTATCCTATGAGAAGACACCTGGATTGTAGAGTTTTTCAAAGATTGAAAGAAAGATTCGCCAGGAAACATTAAATACAGTAAAAATGTTATTAAAATAGCGTTATGTAAATATTTTCAAAATAAAGAAAAATAGGAATTAGTTTAACAGGAACATATTCAATTATGTACTTTGAACAAAAAATAAAACATATTCATTGATTTATCAGCAAATCAAAACAGAAGAACCGGTCGGAAAGACTAAATAACGTCAATATTGAAAGAAAGAAAAATTATTAATTTTTGTCTCACGACTTCTTCAGTTTAGGCAAATACATTTGGCGTTTTATGAAAGCTTATTAAAACAGTGTTTCATGAGAGTCTAGATATACTGGGTGTCCCATTTGAAAATTTTGAGAAAAATTATCTTTCGCAAAACTCAACACCCTGTACACATAATAACTGATAGACCGAAGCAGTTTTGAAATTTGTGTAGAAAAGATATTTTATTGAGTACCTACAAAAGTTCAAGACGAAATGTAAATAAATAACAAAGATATAAGCACTCATATTATGGCAATTTTTTACACTTAAACATCAATATCTTACAAACTGTTAAGTAAAACTTCCTATATTTGTGGTTATTACCTATTCGTTATGCGTACTTTCGAAATATATAAAAATATACTGGGTGTTCCATTTAAAAAAATATAACTTTGGTATGGCTCTCAGTTACTCTGTATAGCCAAAAATAATTTTATGAAATACAGCTGAGTTACATCTTAGCTCGTTTGAATTTTTATATATATACTATAGAGGGTAGAGAGGACCGCGGCACTCGGTGGAGCCTGTATATGAAACCAAATTTGGATTTCCCATAAAATTCTACACATTTTCTATATACTGGGTGCATTCGGCATAGCGCTCGGAGTACAAAAAGCGTGCGCGATTTACTCTTTTCTGTTTCTTTATTCGTTCGGCGCACACTCGATTATGTTTCAAATTTATTCAGAGCACTACACGGAGCGTACTTTATGTGCTCCTACTTCAATGTGCGAGCAGAGAGAGTAAGGCGGTAAAATAAATCTTTTGATTTAAATAAAGCAAAAAATGTCGAAGATAGTATAATATTTTATTATGTAATATGTGATTTCATAAGTGAAAATGCTTTAAATTTTTTTGCGTCGTGTCAGGTAAATTGTGATACCTTTGTAAGCAATATTTTTAATTTCTTTTTTCCACCTTCATCGTTACTATCTAACATATGCCATATTTCTAGCGCAATAAATCCAGCAACAACTTTTGCGCTCATTTCATCGTACGTTTGCAATATTAAAAAATAGAAAAACCGTTAAAACTAGACAAATGCTCCACTTGTGCTCCAATTCATTCCAATAACCCTAACCGCTCTCATTGATTTGTCACATGACTAGAGTTACTCTGCTCCAATCTGAGATTCTTATGCCGAATACACCCACTATTGCCTATACTTAAACCTAACCGTTCTTGAGATATTTAACATTTTGTCTAAAAACTGCCATTTGCAGCCACTACTTTATTTATTCATATTTAGCTTATTTTTAACCCTAAGAAAAAGATTTTTGGTACAGATGTAGTTGATACATAAACTTAAGATGAGCCATTATTAAATGTACTGTTATCATTACATGGTAAACAAAATATCAGAAATTTCAAAATGACAGAACTCAATTTTCTTAAATAGCATGCCCTATATTTTTCTATCCTAAATTCTTCGTTAAATAAAATACTTTCATTTTTGTTAGATATGTCTTATACCTATCTGAGATATTTTCTGAGATTTTTAGATTTATTTGAATTATTTCTTTTAAAACGAGTTATTGTCTAAGGTGGCCGGGAAAACGCGCAAACAAATGAAGCTGTTAACTTTAATAATTAATTTTTAAGTGACAATAATGTACAATTATTAGTTAGTTCAAGTACGTGACTCCTTTAAACAGTTATACATTTTTTTTTATTTACAACATACATGCCTCAAGTTCTCTATGAGCTTGTTAGGAATGCGTTATTCTAATATTGCCCTCTGCGGCTGAGACCGACCAATTAGGTGTTTTCCATCGGCATTCCTCTTATAAACTGGGAAAACGCAGAGAACCTAGTTCGAAGGGGTCTATCTCTCACATAGCATTCATATGTACCAGGAGGGGATTCGAACACACACCTATAGTTGTCCGACCAAGCGTCAAGCCCGATACCAGCGGATCCAACCAACTTTAGATATGCAATCATTCAATAAAGAAATAATTCAATAAATCTAAAAATTCATGTCTTAACAAGTTCACAATTAGAAGTTCCCAAAAGTCTAACTCTTTGAAAAGTAATTATTAATGTCAACCGGTTCATTGTTTGCCGGTTTTCCACAGCCACCTTAGACAAGTGTTCGTTTTAGAGGGAATAATCCAAATAGTTCTGAAAATCTCAAGAAATATCGCAGATAGGGTAAGACATCAATTTTAATCCAAAGCACCTGCAATTTTTTTTTTTTTGATTTGGCCTGTTTTGGAATAAACTTTGGATTAGACCGGTTTTGGAACCAACTGGAACGGAGATGGACGGTTATGGAGCAAAATATCGTTTAGAATTCATTTGTTTTGACTGCCTATCAATAGTGAAAAGAAGTAAATAAGTGCAAGATATAGATTTTTGGCTAAATATGCATTAAACAAAACATACTAAAAAACAAAAATAGAGAAACCTACTTAATTTTACAGTCCATTTTTACTAACCGACAGATT
Organism: Dorcus hopei; assembly: GCA_033060865.1. NCBI lineage: Eukaryota > Metazoa > Arthropoda > Insecta > Coleoptera > Lucanidae > Dorcus > Dorcus hopei. The sequence goes on from CM065422.1 coordinate 37,830,926, forward strand.
ACCAGCTTACAAACTCATAACATCTAAAAGCGTGGATCAGACTTACTGCAGCACCACCTTCACCATCAACGGGCATTTCTGGAACGAACACCTGCGAAGATAGCCGCTTTTGGAACGAACATCTGTAGAGATAGCCGCTTTTGGAACGAATCGACGTTTCTGATGCTTAAATAACATGTGTTATAACCGGTTTAGGTTAAAACCTTTCGAATGCAAAGTGTAAAAGTGTCGGAAGAATATTTTTTTCACCTAAAAGCAATTTCTTGAAATTGTGGAGATGGCCGATTTGGAACTACACGATTCACCTAATAGTGCATTCGACTGAGCCGCCCGTGCTCGATGTTTGTGTGCACTGGTTTTGCTCTGACAAGGAAAAACTCGCACAGTTTCGTACATTTCAGATACTTGCACGCAAAGAGTGCGTATCCTTTCGGGTTGCATGCTGGTTTTGTTCGGTTGGCACGCGCTACAGTTGCGGACAGAAAATTTCGGATGTCACTGTCATCCGTCTGACGTACCTATGCATATAGGAATGTTTTAACTTTTACGGCCTTTCCCGAATATTTCACGTGTACCGAGGTTATAAATACGAATTCGGACAATTTTTGGGTCATTACTGTCGGCGAAATACCAGTAACATCCGAAATTTTCTGTCCGCAATTTACAAACGTGGAAATTACATAAGTAATTACCAAATACCGACACTTAAATAACACTGCAAAAAAGACGCCTTTACTGTTTGATACGTATACGTAAATGTAATGTAATTTGCAAATGAGTAGGTATCAATTTCTCTTGAACCAATAACAGAATTCAAACATATTATTAATAAGAAAATATATTACTATGTGACGGCAGAAAATTACTTCTTTTTGAGAATATCTTGTAACCTCAACATATCCGCGAATTTTAGGTTTTTCAGTTTTTTCCTCCAATAATCTATTGCTACGTTCATTTCACAACGCGATAACCTCAAAGTTACCGTCTGACAGTTGCACTGTGAAAAAGTACAGTTCTAAAAATTGCGAATTTCGAGCAAGCACACTCGCCAGTCGAATGCAAATCTTACATTATATTCGCGTCATACAAGCCAGCCGAATGCAGGTTTGAGGATGCACTCCACTAGAGCGACCCAGTCGAATGTGAAATTCGTTGCAAGCTCGACCTAAATGCGCAATAGTGCTGCCAGTCGAATGCACTATAAGGCCCGGTTTTTTCATCTCTGAGTAAGTGCCAAGTTACTACTTGACGATTAGCGCAATGCGTTTCCCTATCTTTAACCATCAAGTATTTTACTGGCCACTTACTCAGAGATGAAAAAACCGGGCCTAAGTGTGACGTATATTGTGATAATGTATCTTTTAATGTTTTACTTGTAATTCCTACATATCATTATATTATTGGAATAAAGGCTACTCTACTCTCTACTCTATGGAGTGGGGAACTTTTCCAAACAAGCAAAAACACGTGGATTTGACATTTTGTTTTCATTCCCACGTAACAATAAGATAAAGCAGAAATGGATTGATTTGATCATGTTAAGACTCTAATTGAAACATTAATCTACTAAAAATGAATTGAGTATGATTTTTAACTTATTTTAGACGTACTACACCACCATGTTCACACAAACCTAACCTCAAATTTCATAATGCTCGTTGTCATAATGCTTGGAAGTTTACTGTTTACCCTAGCAACCGTTGCTATTTGGAAAACTTTTGACGTCAGCACTTATGGTGTCTATTTGCCCGCATATTGCAAGTTCACCTCATTTTGCCGCCTCTGAAAATTTGCCGCCTGAATCGGTTGATTCACCGATTCATGCCTAGCGCCGGGCCTGCATTAACAATTTTAAAACAAAAAATATTTTTCTACAGAGCTTCATTTTTTTGTTTTATTGTATTAAATGTTCAAAATGTGCTCCATTGACTTCTTGGCAAGAAATTACGACGCGACTTTATCACTCACTCTTTTTGCACTGAAGCAAAAACATCCTAGGTAACTAAAACAATAAAGAGACGGCAGTAAATAAGTGTATTGAATGTTGATAATATAAATTGTCTACCTATCACAAGGAACTGTTTCTAAAATTCATGCATAATTCAGAGAACTTGGAATGTTAAACCACTAACAAGAAAGTCTCAATTCGTAGGTGATGATGTGAAGATAAAAATTCTACTTACATGGTCATTTATTAAGAAATCGGAGGAAGGTTCTTAGGGGTTTATGTATGTACAAGTGAATCAAACACATAATTCGCCGTAAGGTATGTATTGAAAAAACATGCTTTAAATAGGGGCCATAAATCGGCGTTTATGTCAAAAAATCGAGACAGTACCTAAGATGGTTTCGTTGCTGCTAGAATAGTTTGAGGACTCGGTAACAGAGGGCCTCTTTACAGCTCTCCCTTTTAGAGCTTTTTTATTTTTCTATGGGGCTCTAGGCGAAGGGTCTTCTTTTCGTACACCATCAAATTACTCACACCAGGAATATTTAAATTGGAATACCCACTCGCAAAAAGAGATCGATGATAAAGTTAAAGAATGAGAATTTTTAAATTTGAACAAAGATATAAAAATAAAATAATAAAGGGGGACACTTCTGTTCATAAAAAGGATTCAGTGACTATTTTATAAAATTACATTAATGTTAATGTGAAAACTGAATCTTCTCTTCCTGCGAAACCGTATTGTTTACATTTTCAAAGCCTCGGCCTTTTTTGTAATATGCGGCTGCGGGATGACGACTCTGTGTGAGTCTCCCTTTTGGTCCCACTCATTTAAGTCAGTAGAGTAACTTAAGAGCCGGAACTCCGTCAGCCAGGGAAACGATTTCACCCCCACTTCCCCCGGCAGCAATACACTTGGCGCTACTATCGCGTACTTATATTTTATTTATCGAAATTGCATCCTGGACAACAACCACTCGCAGCGTAAGGTTTGCGTGGTATAATCTGTAGATGGCTTTAAATGCAGCACACTTTTTTATCGTCAGAAATTGAAATCAAATTTAGACATTTCTCTTAAAAAATATTTAAAGCAATTCAGTTGCATTTTCGTCAAATTAGGAGTAAGAAATATTTTTCTTCTGTACAAGCTCTTATGAATTCTAAAAAAATATATATTGCTGAAAAGAAAATATATTAGGTGAAAACAAGATTAATCTAATTTAATAGGTTAATGCATCTTTGACATTCAACAGAGAAGGTATTTTCGTTACTTCAGTTTATTTATAAAGGTAATATGGGGAACACGGAGAATAAAAAAATTAAAAGTCGAAAAAGTTCGTTATTTCGGGAGAAAGCCCATCATCTCAACAAAGTGCTCAGGTATGTAACGCTTTTATGTGTTATGATTATTTACCTTAGATACTTCTCGAATTTCCTTGTGCAAATGTTCTTTTGTGAATTTATAATACTTTTTTGCCTATTACTTTTCACTCAAAGTACCTAACTTCATAAATGTGGATAGTTTTGGTGCAATTTCAAATTAGAATTCCAGAATTAGCTAAAAAATTTAATGCACACGCTATAACGCTTTATTAATAATCCGCTCTCAGTAATTCAAAAATCACATAAGACTTATTTATAAATATTACAAAAGAATATCATTTTTTATTTTTTTAATATATTTTTGTCAAACAATAGACATTTTTTTTAAATAGCAGCACATATTTCTTTTCATTCAGTTTGATAGTGATTTTTTTTCTAAATTCAACGGTATATTTCAACTAGATTTTTTAGAATGCTACAAGAAAATAATTTCGCTTTTTAATTAAAAATAAAGTGAAACACAAAGCAATAGAAGATTTTATTACATACTAAAATAAAATAAACAAATTAAGTAGCGACATCTTGCAATCGCTTTTTGACCTAAGTTCACAATTTTTCTAAAATAAAATACTATAAAAAAACAAAAAATATACTTATTTACTGTGATGTATTGTTTAAAATTTTACGCGGTTATTTGAGGACCTTGCGGTACTAGTTTTTGTTATTAAGATAAGCATTCATTCTGTGCGTACGACAGTATGTTTTGAGGTGATGGCTAATGTACATATACGTGTAAATAAATTAGGTAAAACTAAATGAGTATTAATTCATTCTGAACCAGTGCCCAAAGTTACAGTGGCGACGAGGATAGTGCGACTTAAAATTAAATTAAAAACTACCGTAAAATGGCGGACCCTACAGTAGCGAGAAATGAAGTAATCGGACACTTAAGGGAATTTAATTTAAATAGTGACTGGACAATTTTGAAGCCACGCTTGGAAAATTATTTTGAAGCTAATAATATTGCAACAATGGAACGTAAACGAGCAATTTTGCTTAATTCATTAAGTGAGGAAGCATACAAATTGGTTTTTAATTTGGCTTTACCAATGGTTCCAGAAGAGTTAAGTTACAGTGACTTAATAAAACTCTTAAATTCACATTTTAAACCCGTTGTGTCAGTATTTTCGGCAAGATTCAAATTTTATAACGCTCAAAAAGTGTCTAGTGAAAGTGCGAAAGAATGGGCGGCAAGGGTGCGTAATTTAACTGTTCATTGTGAATTTTCGGCAAATGAAATTGAAAGGGCACTCCGTGATCGCTACATTATTGGGTTTAATCCTGGTCCTGTACAAGATCGTATGTTTGAGGAAAAATTAGATGTCAGTTTTGCACGTGTGGTGGAAATTGCAAGCGACAAGATGGCGGCTCAGCAGCATGCGGTCCCGAAAATTAAGGTGGAACCGGAACTGCATCAGTTGTCTTCAACGCGCAAGAGTTCAGCTGGGGCAGCGCAAGGGATCCACGCAGGTCGAAAAGCATCCAAGACGGGAACGAGGTGTGCGGTTTGCGGTAGGTCCAACCACATGAATGATGCGTGTTTCTATCGTGAATTCATTTGTAAAATTTGTAACAAAAAAGGTCATTTAGCTTCCGTGTGCAGATTGAAAACACAAAAGAATAAAAGGTCGGTTAATATGACTGCAAATAATAAAAATAAACAAAATTTCTTGGAAAGTGGAGAGGATTCTTTGTTTATTATTAAGTCAAATAATGTAAATAAGCCGTTTATGGTTGAATTGTCGTTGGAAAATGTACCCGTTGTAGGTCAAATTGACACGGGAGCCAGCATATCAGCTATATCTTATGAATTGTGGAAAAATAAGTTTAATATATTCCACTTGTCACCCGCAAATAAAATTTTATTTTTTTACAATGGCGATAAACTGGCGCCCGTAGGTAAATGTACCCTTAATGTTACATATCAAAACAAAAGCAATTCGTTGGTGTTTTACGTTATTAAAAATGGAGGTCAGCCTATATTGGGTCGAGATTTTTTTAGTTTATATAACTTAGGTATAACTGAAGTAAATAATATAAATTTGCCATCCGACATCGAATTATTGGTTCAGAAATATGATAAATTGTTTTCACCTGGTTTAGGAACTTTTAATAAATGTACCGTGACCTTAAATTTAAAAGACGAATCGGTAACACCAAAGTTTATTCGTAGTCGCCCATTACCCTTTGCGATGAGAGATAAAGTCGAAAAAGAACTTCAAAGATTATTAGACTTAGACGCTATTGTTCCAGTAGATTTCAGTGCTTGGGCTACACCTATTGTACCTGTATTAAAGAAAGATGGCTGTGTACGAATATGTGGGGATTTTAAAGTCACGGTAAATCCTGTACTTGAAATTGACCAATATCCCATACCACGAATCGAAGAGCTATTTTTAAAAATGCAAGGGTGTGAATTTTTTTCAAAGTTGGATCTCTCACAGGCTTACCAGCAGATTTGCCTAGACGAAAAATCACAACATTTAGTTACAATTTCTACCCACAAAGGATTGTTCAAATATAAAAGATTACCTTTTGGAATCGCGAGTGCTCCGGCGAAATTTCAGAAAATCATGGAATCGTTGTTGCACAAATTCGATGGTGTAGTCTGCTTTCTTGATGATATTTTAGTTGGTGGTAGAAATTTAGAAGAGCATTCAAAACGCTTAAATAACGTGTTACAATGTCTTCAAAATTCGGGATTCAAGGTAGCTCTTGAGAAATGTAAATTTTTACAGTCCGAAATTTCATATTTAGGTTATATAATCGATAAAAAAGGTTTACGTACATCCGAAGATAAAATAGTAGCTATAAAAAATGCTCCAATTCCACAAACAGTGACTCAATTAAAATCTTTCCTAGGTCTAATTAACTATTACGGTAAATTTATACCAAAAATGTCTACTATGTTACATCCGTTATATAATTTATTGAAAGATAACGTAAAATGGAACTGGTCAAGAGATTGTCAGACAGCTTTTGAAAACGTTAAAAATATTTTGATGTCTGCGGAAATTTTAGTTCATTATAATCCGGAGTTGAAAATAAAATTAATTACCGACGCGAGTGCGTACGGTTTAGGAGCAGTACTAACGCACGTATTTCCTAATGGGGAAGAAAAACCGATAGCGTATACGTCGCGAACGTTGTCAGCAGCGGAGAAAAATTATTCGCAAATCGAAAAAGAGGGATTAGCTATAATTTTTGGTCTTTGTAAATTTCATCAGTACCTTTACGGTGTTGAATTTACTTTGGTTACTGACCATAGGCCTTTACTAGCAATTTTCAGTCCCAGTAAAAGTATTCCTCAATTCTCTGCAAATCGGTTGAGGAGATGGGCGGTAATTCTGTCAAATTATAAGTACAATATTCAGTACGTAAAATCAGACTGCAATATGGCCGATTGTTTATCACGACTTCCAGTTAATAATAATGGTACGGAACATTGGAAAGATGTTGACGTCAGTTATATTAATTATTTCGAGAATTATTCAGACATTCCTATAGATTTTAAACAGATAAAACAACATACGATGAACGATACTGTGCTTAAGCAGGTTATTAAATTTGTCAAAGAAAAATGGCCAAATAAAAATCAGTTGACTGAAGACGTTAAACAATTCTATAATTATAGAAACGAATTTTCTATTGAACAAGACTGCTTGCTTTGGAATAACAGAATGGTAGTTCCAAGCTCACTTAGATCCAGTATATTAAAACAATTACATAAGTCACATCAAGGTACAGTAAAAATGAAAAGTTTAGCGAGGTCTTATTTTTGGTGGCCCGGTTTAGGTAAGGAAATTGAGAACGTGTCCAAGGGTTGTGAATATTGCGCAGTAAATCGGACGAATCCACCTAAAGTAAATTTAAATACGTGGAAATGGCCAGAGCAACCTTGGTCTAGGTTACATATTGACTTTATGGGACCATTTTTAAATAAATACTTTTTGATTATTGTGGACGCACATTCTAAATGGATTGAAGTGTTTCCTATGACAAACATTACAACTAGGGCAACAATCTCAGCGATGCGTAGTACGTTTGCACGATTTGGTTTACCAAATTTGATTGTGAGCGATAACGGAACGCAATTTTGCTCAGCAGAATTTAAAAATTTCTTAAATTTAAATGGTATTAAACACATTACCACCGCACCATTTGTGCCCATGTCAAATGGTGCTGCTGAAAATTCTGTTAAGTGCATTAAAAATGCTCTTAAGAATGCTATTGGCAAATCTAAATCTATCGATTTAAATTTGGTACTCAATAATTTTTTGTTTGATTATCGTAATACGGCTCACAGCACTACAGGTGCTACTCCAGCATTTTTGATGTTTAACAAAAATTTGAGAACTAGATTTGATTTGCTTAAGCCAGATGTAGAAATAAAGCAACGAGTTGAAGGTAAGCAAAGTAAACAAAGGTATTATTTTCGCGGTTGTAGAAAAATTCAATTTGATGTCGGTGAGCAAGTTTTAGTTAAAGATTGTCGAAATCCGAATAAGCATACGTGGATCAAAGGTATTGTTGAATCAAAAATTGGAAAATGTATTTGTATTGTACAAATTCCAGAATTGGACAAAAAATGGAAACGACATCATAATCAAATGTTAAAGTTTTCTGCAAAAATAAATATAAAAAATGATAATGATCGTTTACCTTGTTTGTCCAACTCTGACATTGAAGATGATAAAACTGAAACGGACAATGCCGAAGTAAATAATGACAATCACCTTTCTAATAGACCTAAAAGAATAATTAGGCCCCCGAATAGGTTAACATATGATTACTTTAAGAAATAATCATTGTTTTTCACATGTTCAAGTAGAATAAACACTTTGTTATTAGTTGTTAATTAATTCTTGAATTGTTAATTTTGATTTTTTGGGTTGACATTGTAAATAAAATTATATGTTTTAAATTTTGGCGGGAGGAAATGTGATGTATTGTTTAAAATTTTACGCTGTTATTTGCGAACCTTGCGGTACTAGTTTTTGTTATTAAGATAAGCATTCATTCTGTGCGTACGACAGTATGTTTTGAGGTGATGGCTAATGTACATATACGTGTAAATAAATTAGGTAAAACTAAATGAGTATTAATTCATTCTGAACCAGTGCCCAAAGTTACATTTACTATAAATATTTATAAAAATTTTCCGCCTTGCTGAATACATAGATGACACCTATGGATGACACCTGTTAGTTACCTCATACGTGTATTAAACCGCCCACTTGATTTTTATTTAAAACGTGAAATTACTCCCCTATAGCAATTTAAAAAGTCAAAATGAAGAAACAAACCGTTCAATTCAGAAAAAAATCTCTATCACACTAAATGAAAAAAAATATATGTGGTGCTATTTGAAAAAAAAGTTGACTATCGCTTGGCAAAAATGTCATACAAAAAAATTCTTTTGTAGTATTTATAAACCAGTCTTATATGATTTTTGAACTACTGAAATCGGAATATTAATAACAGTTACAGCATAGTGCGTTTTTCATAAGACAGACTGTATACAAAAAGGTAGGTAGAATTAATAAAACAAGTTACTAACAGCAGCGTGAAGCTACATTTATATTCAATTTCATACCAGCACGAATTCGTACCACGAAAGTTTAACTTATGCTTTCTTATGATATCATTTACATTGGCCAATGTAAATGATATCATAAGGAAGCACACGTCAAACTTTCGTGTAACGAATTCATGCAGTAAATGTAGCTTTACCAGAACTTTCACTTACTGTTTTTTGTAATTGATATCATAAGGAAGCACACGTCAAACTTTCGTGTAACGAATTCATGCAGTAAATGTAGCTTTACCAGAACTTTCACTTACTGTTTTTTGTAATTGAATAAAATTATTTTCATTGCAGGGAAAGACATATACCTAGTGTTTCAAGGCCATCGCAAACTCCAACAGAAGCCAACAATCTAAGGTTAGCAGTACTTATGAACAACATACAGATTTTTGGTCCTGTCAATGGTTAACATAACCAAGGACAAAGACCCGGTATACAGCAACACATCTATATGTACTGATTTTTCAATAGTTAAATCGTTATGTTTTAAATGTGAATTTCGTAAAGTAACTATTTATTTTCATTTAGTTTCAGTGATTCTGAACCCCGTATTTACTGCAATCCAAGCAAAGGTATGGATCAGAATAAAACAGAACAAATCGAACATTCAGTGGAAGATGAAGGAGCAGATGAAAGGCGTATTGTGGATATCAAGTACTTTTTCGAAAATTTGAAAAAGCTCTCAAATTATTGTCTAGCATTTGGTTGTACATTAGCAAATTTGAGCATTTGTTTTGAGAAAAAAGTTGGCCTGATGTCCACCTTAAAACTAAATTGTAATATGTGCAAGGAATATTTCTATTTAAGAACTTGTAATCCTGAAGTAAAGGAAAACTTGGACATAAATACATCTGCGGTGTGCGGTATAACAACAGCGGGTATAGGATTTGCACAATTTCAGGAATTATTTGCTGCAATGAATATTCCAACAATGACTCAAAAACTTTTCAGCAAAATCAATACCACAGTATGTGAAGCATGGAACAAAGCTGCAACTTGCACAATGGAAGCTGCAGCTGAACGAGAACGACTAGCTGCAATAGACGAGGTCAGAGTCAAAGATGGCATAGTTGTCATTGATGTTATAGCAGATGGTTGTTGGTCCAAACGATCCTACAAAAGTAACTACTCTGCACTTTCTGGAGCAGCAGCAATCATTGGGCGAAAATTTGGGGAGGTACTATATATTGGAATTAAAAATAAATATTGTTGCATTTGTGCACGAGCAAGAAATAAAGGTGTTTCGCCTAAAGGTCATAAATGTTATAAAAATTATTCAGGCCCTTCAACTAATATGGAGGCAGAAATATTGATGAACGGTTTCAAAAATTCTGTAGACATGTATAATATAATTTACGGTAGGCTTATAGCAAATGGTGATTCAAGCACCAATTCTAAAATTTTAGAGTCTAGACCGTATACCAATAGTACGGTAGAAAAGATTGAGTGTCGAAACCACCTACTTCGTAACATGTGCAGTAAATTGTATGCTATGACAAAAGAAGTTAAAGTTAAATATCAAATGACAAAAGAAGTTAAATATCCGTTAAATACATAAAGAATACTAGCAATCAGGAAGGCCATTTGTTTAGCCATAAAGGAACAAACAATTAGAAACGAGGACCCGCAAACTAAAATTAATGACTTACATACAGACATTTCAAACACTTACAATCATGCGTTTGGAAACCATAAGAAATTTAAAAAATATTATTGCCAAAGCCAAGAAAATAGCGAAAATCTTGTGCAAAAACTCAAAACTTCAACTTTTTGGACTAGGATTCAGTTTATTGTTGGTATTGTTGCATCAAATGCTCGTAGCTTAATAAACAACGTAGACAGTAACAGGGTAGAACAATTTAATGCAATAGTTGCAAAATTCCTAGGTGGAAAAAGGATAAACTTTAGTCAACGTCAAATGTATCAATCACGATGCTCAGCAGCCGTAGTATCTTATAATACAAAAAGGCCACTGTATACATTACAAAAGTCACTTTTGTGTTTGAGCCCTAAATCGAAATCTAAAATATTGGAAGAAAAACGAATTAGAAAAAGTATCCTTAACAAAAAATATTTACGTATCAGGAAGAACTTTAATACAAAAACAAAGTCCTGTAAAGATGAACATTATGGCGATAATTGTCGAAGACCGGATTTACCACTAAATGATTTAGAAAATGTGAAAAAGACTTTTTTACAAAATTTAGAGAAAACTGATGAAGAAAGATATCGTATACAAAAAGCAACAATTTTGCAAAGAGATTGTAGTGAATGGCTTGAGCTAAGAAGACAATTGATAACAGCCTCGAATTTTGGAAGAATTATTAACAAGCGGACTACTACTAGCGCCCCTATTGTAAAATCGTTGTTATATAAAACGAACATTTCACATGTCGCATCTATAAAACATGGGGTAGATAATGAAAAAATTGCTCTCAATCAGCTATCGCTAGAGGAAGGTGTGACAATTGACCTTTGTGGATTATTCATTGATGGTGAAATCCCGTATTTAGGTGCTACACCGGATGGGTTAATAGGAGAAGATACAATAGTGGAGGTAAAATGCCCAATATCAGCATACAAAACCTCGTTAGAAGAAGCCATTCGAAATAAAAAAATAAGATTTTGGGACATGAAGGATGGAGAAATGACAGTTAATAAAAGACATCCTTGGTATTTCCAAATTCAAGGGCAGCTACATATTACCAAAAGGAAAATGTGTCTTTTTGCAATATGGTCAGGAGAAAATAAAAAAATGAATGTGGAATTCATTCATCGCGATGATGTATTTTGGAATAATCATATGGTGGAAAAATTGAAAGTTTTTTACATTGACCACATTTTGCCAGAATTGGTTGATCCCCGACATACAAGAAATATGCCAATTAGACACCTCATGTAAAATGAAATAAAAAAGCGAAAACCAATTGAATATCATGACTCGAGGCTCTCTAAAGTTCCGAAATGACCAATTTTAGCACGCAGTAATGTACGGTAACACTGACTTACCTGAACCGCCACAATTTACTTAAAAAAAAACAAATGACAATCGGAAACCTAACAAATGAGTATCAACTTTGTTATTTTAAATGGAACACTCAGTATATTTTCTAGAATTAAGAAAGGTATTTTTCTCCTAATTCCAAAAATATGTAGTTCGTCTATATTTGGTTTCATATTTTTTACAATATTTAAGTTTGAAATTATTATTGTTTTGGTATATTTTTATTAATTTATATGTTAATATAAAATATAAATATATAAATATGTTAATTTCTCTTAGATGTTAGCGTTTTGACTTATAAATTGACTTTTAATTAGTTTAACACTTGTCACACATAAGAAACTCCTTATTAATCCAAATAAATGCATTTTTTTTTAATTTTAAATTAATATCGTATGAAACCAAATATAGACAAACTACATATTTTTGGAATTAGGAAATAAATGTCTTTCTTAATTCGAGAAAATATATACCGGCTGTTTCAAATTGAGTGTGCACTGAAGGGATCTTCTAAACCGTAAGAGATACAAATTTGGTTAAATGGAAGAAAAGTTGCCTAATTCGTATTCATTCACAGAATGAATTTTTTCTTATTTCTTCTTGAGATATTGATCAAAATGTAAAAATGTCGATTTTCTTTTTTCCTCTGTATCTCTCGTATTATAAATAATTTTGAAATTCTGATTCTGAACCTGTCGCGTGGCCTCTAAGATCACCAAATCTTAGCCCTTTGATTTTTGATTGATTGATTGATTGATTTATTTTATTGATTTTTCCTCCTCCTACATTTGAATGTTAGTTATTAATATTTAGTTAAAAAAAGTGCTAAGGAATAAATTTAATTATTAAATAAATCATGACGAAACTGTAACAAGTTTTTTTATCATATTTCAACTTTAGTTGAAAAAAGTATTAATTGTTATACATCGCTGCAATCAGCAGAAAAAATGCTATCGAATAGAATAATTAAAAGGTATACGTTGTACTTAAAAAATCGAAATTGATGATGGTCGTGGAGAGACGAAACGTTTGACTTCAATTCTGCCACCTCTATTCGAAGCAGAATAAAAAAGTGCCTGTAGAAAGTTAAGACAGAATTTCTAAATTATTTTTGATAATGAAGTTACAAAGGAAAAAAGAAAATCTATATTTTTACATTTTCACCAATACCTCAAGAACAATTAAGAGAAAATTGATTCTCTTAATGAATATGAATTAAGCAATGACTGGTGCAACTTTTCTTCCATTTAACAGAATCTGTAACTCTCACGGTTTAGGAGATCCCTTCAGTGCACACTCAATTTGAAACAGCCGGTATAGCGTTGTATTTAAAATAACAAAGTTGATACTCATTTGTTAAGTGTCCAATCCTCATTTGTTTCGTTTTTTAATAAATTCTGGCGGTTCAGGTAAATCCCTAAAACTTTTGTATTTAACATTTTTTTGTATGTCTATAATAAAATGTGTAGGTACCGTTCTAAATATAAACAAAATCCCTGTACAGTACAGTGTTTCGTAAGTTACAATTATTACCATCTAAAACTTCGCTTTCTTATGAGACAAAATTATATTAAATAAATTGATACAATCAAATTTTCAGTATTTCATATTGATACCTATTTATTTGCAAGAGCACGCTGTATATGAATTAGAAATGATTCAAAATGTTCGTAGACAACATTTTCAAAACATCGGTAATATTCGATTACTCTCGGCTCGAAGTCATGCTATTTTTAACTGCAACATCTTATCCTAGTTACAAACCAGTGATACAGCGATATGTAAGTAGTGGCGGAGAGATGAGACGCATGCTTCTCCCCCGACTGTCCGTGAAAAACTGGTGAACGGGTTGCGGGCAGGGTTGCCACTTTAATTATCACAAAAGAGCTGTTAACAAAATTGTATACATATATGTACTATCGCTGACACTATAAACAGAACGATTGAAAATTTGCTTGGCACTAATGCCTCTTACGACCTAGCGAAATTGAGCCTTATAGCACATTTTATTGCATTACCTGCCGGTGCAGGGGTAAACATCTGGAGTATTCTCTTCTGGTTTGCTCATTTGAAATTAAAATAAGCAAATCAGTTGTTTTCCTATATTAGAATCCTGTTAGAATTAATTTTCTGATGTTAATATTATAATTATTCGTTTTAAATAATAAAGTCATTTTCAATTAATTTATTAATATTTCATAAATATATAAGAATTCGTTTATATTCAGTCAGTAATGAAATGGACAAATTATGTTAGCCAGCATAATACTATAAGCTTAAACATTTCGGAGCTAATTTTAAGAATTTAAATAATTAAAACCAATGTTATAATGATTAGTAAGCCAGTGACTATACTATTTTCCAGTTAAATATATATACTTAGAAATAATATTTATAGTTAGTTTCTGAAACGGCACTCCATTTTGATTTATTTAATCATATTAAGCATTTTGCAAAAATTAGGATAGCCTGTAAGTATTATGTGGAGAAGAAAACAAATTTTTATCCAGTAAAACTATATTTGTTTAAAGAATTTACAGACGTTTTGTCAAAATGAATAAAGCTAAATTAAAATATTAAGCTACTAAATTTTGAAAGTCTGCGAAGATACTGTAGGTAATATTAATTAATCTCAGTTATACAAATATTTAAAAAACAGCAACAATCAGAACAGACAAAAAAACTAGTAAACAATTGTTAAATACAAATGATTATTATTGTAAAATTTATTAAACATCAATAACAATAATCAGTAAAACATGGAAAAGAAATAACTATCCACTTGTCCAACATTTAGTTGAGATTTTGAAATTTCGTTCATACTGACAAATTTTTTACTCCATTAAAAATGGAGTTGCTGGTTCTTGGCGACGCACTTCCAATGGAAAATAAAACTTCTTATCGTTATAATAATAATAATAATGTTTATTTGATCTGCTGAATAAAAACAAGTAATTCCAGAGACATGTTCAGTAGTTTCATACGTTAAGCTGTGGAATATAATTTTTAATTTCTAATTTCAATATTGTTTAGAAAGAAAAACATTTCAAAATAACTTTCTTTATATAACATATAATACAATTCGTTTTTACATAAATACTTGAAAATATTAATATTTAGTATAGCATCCTCCATTTGTAATGACTTCCTCTAATCGCCTCGACATAGAACCGACTAAATGTAGGCATAAATTTCCTAACCCCAATTGATTCCAAATGCCATTTATATGTTCTTGTAAAAATTCCCTATTCCTTAAATTTGCATTTCCGTCATCCCATTGTCGAATAACATTTGCCCACAAATTTTCAATGGGGTTTAAATCCGGAGATTTAGCAGGCCAGGGAATCACATCAATTTCTGGATGTTCTTCAAACCATTCTTGAACAACTCTGCCAGTATGAATGGCCGAATTATCCTGGACAAATGCAATACCTCTATCATTAGCATACGCCAAAGGTAATAAATGCTGTTCAAGAATGTTTGTATATTGCCGGGATGTTAATCTTCCATTAATTGGGACCAATTCGCCAGGACCATGCGTTGACATCCAGCCCCAATAAGCGACTGACACTCTACCACTTCTCTTTGTCTTATTGACATATGGTGTAGCATATCGTGTATTTACTGGACGATAAACTAGTTTTTGAATATTTTCATCCGACCTAAACACTTTCTCGTCAGAAAACACTACATTTTCCCAGTTTCTGTACAGATTTTGAATTGCAAAATTGACTCTTTCTTCGGCATGGCGCGGTGTGAAATCTATAACTTTAGCTGATTTGCGGTTTCGTAACCCTCCATTGGCAAGTCTTCTTATAACGGTCCTCGTCGAACAAGCAATTCCCGTTGTGTCTAGAACTTGCCGACTGGAAAGAAAAGGACTATTTCTTATTGTATTTAAGATTTGTTCATCCTCATTGGCTGTAGTTTTCTTATTTAGACCAAGTGGTCTTCGTTTCCTCTCTACGAGACCTTCGTTTCTGTAACGTAGTATCCATCGGTGAATGGTAGATTCCTGAAATAATTAATTACAATATTTGAAATATATGAATAAATAATGAAACTCTATTGTGTAAATTATGATTTCCTTACACTTGAAAAAAAAAAGAATTATTAAAGAATTAGAGCCAGTTTTATAATCGAATTTAAAGGAGACTTTAAATTTAAAATCTCTTTCAAGAGTAAAAACAGCTGCAAAAATTCATTTGTTCACACATCTGAATGTGACTTTCATTTTAAAATTCTCGTTTAAATTCCATTATAAAACTGGCCCTTAGAAAGTGTTTCTAAATTTCCAAAAGCTAATAATTTTGAAAATTCAAAGTTTCTTTTCAATTTCTGCATTTTTCCAGTAGTAAAAAATAGCAAGTAGTAAAATTCATATATTTATTAACAGAATTCAGTGACATCTTAATTTTGCACACAACATAAAATATTAGTATTTTATTTGAGAATTCTTAAAAACTAAATCACCGAAATTAAAGCAACCTAACGTGGTTTATGAAATCAAATGTTTAAATTTTAATACAGGTCACATAGAAAAAATTTAAACCAATATAAATATTGTGTTCAAAAAAGTAATGAAAATCATTAACATTCGTTAGAAAATAATTATAATTTTAATTTTGAAAATACATACTAATCATATTATACAGGCTGTCTTACGAAAAACGCCCCAAGCCGTAACTCCGTTATTTATAGATTAATTTTAACAAACAAAAGGGCAAATAAAATGAGACTAAAAGTACTATAAGGTGAGTCCAGTTTCAATTTTTTTTAAAATTACTTTCAAGGTCAAATGACTGTCAACTTTTATTTTTCAAATGGCTCTGTATATTTTTTATTATTATATCTGGTAGAGATTTTTTTTCTAAATCCAATGATGCGCAACACTTTGAAATTTAAAAAATATTTTTCGTAAAAGAAAAATGAACTAGTCTATTACGCAAAACGTGCTTTTCATAAAAATGTTAAAGTTTGTCGTGAAAACAATGTCACTGAGCGTTATTTTTCACAGTTGTTTCAAGTTGTCAAGTTATTCTCTTTGTATGATTCATTGTTTCCTAAAAAAAGCCGATTATGGATAATACTCCGTTGATTGACTTACTCCAAGCATATTTTGAATGCAATAAAAACACAAGCAGTGCGTCTCTATAGACAGGGATTTTTTCCCAAAGCAACTTACACAGTTGTAGACTTAATTTCAATTATTTCATTAATGTTTTCTGTAATGCTTGATAGCTGTTTTTATTGCATTCAAAATGTACTTGCAATAAATCAGTCAGGTGATTGTTATCCATAATCGGCTTTTTTTTAAGAAACAATAAGTCGTACAAGTAGAAGAACTTGATAGTTTAAAACATCTGTGAAAAATAACCTCAGTGACATTGTTTTCACGACAAACTTTAACATTTTTATGAAAAGCACGTTTTGCGTAATAGACTAGTTCATTTCTTTTTTTTACGAAAAATGTTTTCTAAATATCAAAGTGTTGCACACTATTGGACTTAGAAAAAAAATCTCTACCAGATATAATAATAAAAAATATACAGAGCCATTTGAAAAATAAAAGTTGACACTCGTTTGACCTTGAAGGTAATTTTAAAAAAATTGAAACTGGATTCACTTTATAGTACTTTTAGTCTCATTTTATTTGCCTTTTTGTTTGTTAAGATAAGTCCATAAATAACGGAGTTATGGCTTGGGGCGTTTTTCGTAAGACAGCCTGTATATGTATACAGGGTGCAGCACCCGGTATATATATATTATATTGTGAATAATATTTTCAAAAGACGTTTTATAGAAATGCGCAAAATTCAGATATGACTGAATTTTGTTAATAAATATACTGATTTTGCTAATCAATATTTAATAAAACTTATTTAAAAAAGTATTAAAATAAATTAATTATTTAACATAATTTTTAGATATAAAGAGTTCATTTTACCTTTTTAGGTTCCCTTGATAACTTTATTTCTTTATTTTGACTCCCGACGAAGCTATCAACTGATAGTGAATTTTAAGTGTCCGTTAAAAGAATTTATTACACAATAATGATAATAATAATAGAATACGTTGAAATAAATAAATTGACTTACCGATTTATGAATCAACTCGTTTATTTCACTATACGATTTGCCACTTTGCCACATTCCTATAATTTTTCCTTTTTCCTTTTTCTGTGATGGTGCACTGTGGACCTAACTGATGCCGCTCCATTTTCAAAACACAATCGAACGCAATTAGTATAGAAATGAAGAAACAAAAAATTCTTCTACCAATTTTTATTGTTTCATTTAAAAGTAGGGATAAATCCTACTCACTTACCCTCATAATTCATTATAGTGGCAAAACCCAGAACATAATTTCTGGGAATATTTTTAATTCGGTTTCACTTATTTCTTTAAACGATTTCCAAAAATATAAACAGATTTAGTATTATTTACAGTATAAGCAGACCCAATCTTTCTCAGAAAAAAAATAAAGTAAGCACTATATAAGGAATTCTCACATATATGTATGCTAATTTTAGTGTAACAAAAGAATTTGATCGTAGTTTACTTATCCGAGAAAAAATAATAGTACAAAGTAATGACATCAAATTTATTATAAAAAATAAATCCTAGAAATATTTATTTACAAAAAAGGAATTGTTGAAACCGAAATTATTTGTGTTTGACTGAATATGCAGAAATAAAAGATACGAACATGAGACCCCAAATTTATATTTGCTAATTCAATATTCAATTTTAATACCCGTTTCCTAAAGCGTATTTTTCCTGTCCAAGATTTATACCTGGCATCCTAGATTAACACATTTTATGACCTGAGCGTAAGGCTCACATCATGCCGGTGCAATAAGGTCGAGTTTCGCACAGTTTTATTGCTTCTCGTTCTGTTTATAGTGTCAGCGATAGTACTAGGCAGTACGAAATAGTACTAGATTTATTTTAAGATGGGAATATGATAAAAATCTGATAAAAATAGAACTTATTTTCTCATCGCTTCAGCTTCTTGGCTTCGTCGTGTAGCAAAAGAACACGAAATTAACTGGTAGCGTTCTGTTGAAAAAATGTTTTTCTTTTGTATTCGGAACGTTATTGGTTCTTGATATCGTTAGCAACACAACGAAACCACCGAACAACTAACACGAAACTAAGAAAGTAAAAACTCAGCTCTGTGAACTTGGCACTGTGATTTTATAGCGCGAGTTCAGTCTATCCTAAACACAGTCCATTAACTACATACTGCCCATTTTTTTCGCTCTTTATTTATTTGTTACTGTGGATTTGACACATGCAATGAAATAATTTTGAAATTATTTTACTTTTCGTACTAGAACTGGTCTAAAATGTACTAGCGTATTTTTTGTCTCCAAATGTACTGGAAAAATACAATTGTACTAGAAATGGCAACCCTGGTTGCGGGGTACAGAATACTACGTTTATTTGTGTATATGAAACTCTATTTCAATAAATGCTTGTTTATTTATAAAAAAAATTAAAAATTTTAAAAAAAGGAAACAACAGTCGTTTAGGTAATTATGAAATGATTATTCTAGTATTTTTTCAATTTAAAGTAATGCACATTTTCCGAGCAAAAGGTATTTTTAAAAAAATTCAGTGCTCCTTTCGATATTTTTTTTTCACTAAGAAAAATTAAACTAATCGCCTTTCTAAAACAACAGTCGTTTAATATAACTTCTTTTCTACAACATACAGACTGGCCCAACGAAAACAGTCAGACTGAATATCTTCCAAGAAAATTTTTGTTTGAAAAAACGCAAAAACAGGTCGATTTATAATACAAGGCGGACACTTTTCTATCCTATACCCAACTGTCATGCGTCATCCCCCTCCCTTCTAGCTCTCTAACCAATAGAATTTAAATAGGGAATGTACCATGAGTGGCATATCATTGAGAAGGTAATTTTATAGAGAATTCAGTAATGTGAATATGAATACCTGAGAATTTGATTTTAGCACCCTCTTTCGGAGAAAAAATTGCTACATAATCCAAAGTGTGACAACTCATATGAAAGCTACTTTTAATAGTAACTCAATGCGTGAATTGAAATTACGTAAAGATATTGAAAACTGATTAAAATAACTAAAAATAGGGTTCGTAACAGATTTGGTATCCTTGTTTTCAGTTATTTTAGTTAGTTTTCAATATCTTTACATAATTTCAATTCGCGCATTGAGTTACTATTAAAATTAGCTTTCATATGAGTTGTCACACTTTGGATTATGTAACAATTTTTTCCCCGAAAGAGGGCGCTAAAATCAAATTCTCGGATATTAATTTCACATTACTGAATTCTCTATAAAATTACCTTTTCGATCATATGCCACACATGGTACATTTCCTATTTAAATTCTATTGGCTAGAGACCTGGAAGGGAGAGGGATGATGTATGACACTTGTGTATAGGATAGAAAAGTGTCCCCCTTGGATTAAAAATCGACCTGTTTTTGCGTTTTTTCAAACAAAAATTTTCTTGGAAGATATTCAGTCTGACTGTTTTCGTTGGGCCACTCTGTATATTTTTTTTGACAATTTATAACAACTGGCAAAGCAGTAAAGTTACTTCAAAAAATCGTATTTCAGGAAGTTCCGGCTCTTAAGTTGCCTATCCTCAAGGGATCGCGAGATGTTTTTGGTTTGGCTCCGCTACCTTGCATGGGTGAGGTTCTCATTCGCTCACTTGCGTAGCATATTTATTTTAACGTATTGTAATGGCCACTTATTGTAAGAAAAGTTAGTATTATAGCTAAAGTTTGTCGTTTGGGTCCATTATCGCCTAAGGTAGTTTAGATTAACAATTAAAGCGCGAAATTCTTTTGTGAATAATACTGAAGCAATTTTATTTAAATTTAAAAATGTTGAATTTCAATTTTCGGCTGTTTACAAAAACGTTGCAGCGTTGAGTTTAGCTGAACACGTACAGTGTCTTTAAAATGTTTTGGCAAGCAAAAACATATTTCCATAAACAGAGAAAACAATTCATATCATTATAATTATAATTATACAATAATTATAATTATACAATAATTTTCCATTTTAGGCATAAAATAGGCAACAAAAAATTTTGTAGGCGCTTAAGCTATAAAACTAGGCACATACTTAAAATAGTGTGAAAATAGGCAAAATATTATTGGATTATCCATGAGATTTGTGACTGTTAAAAAATGGATGACATGTTTCGGTTAAAACTTAACCATTCTCAAATCTAGAATATAAGAATTTACGCTTAACTAAGAGAAAACATTAAATAAATTACAACAAACCTTTAAGCAAAGAAGTTACTTAGCACATGGCCATTTTAAAATGAAATGACAGTCGAACACTGCAAGAACTTACCTACGGCGAACAAAAATTCCTAACTAATACCAACTTAAAGGTAACAATTATAAAAGCTGATGGCGCCTAAATTTGAAACCAACTTATGGGTAACAACGAATAGAATAGAAATAGAAATAAAAATAGGCACTTAGGCACGAAAAAATATACATCTCATTCTAATTAAAATTGTAATCTAAATGTTTAAAACTTAATTGCCTATGTTTTTTGTTAAATAAAATTTTAGACAATTGCCTAAAAATTTGGGCTTTAATCATGACAGTTCCTTCTCTCTTCTTCTACGAAACTATATTATACGCACGATCAATTGAATATAAAGCGGACCGAAACATATACAGTAGACCTCGGTTATAGCGAACCTCAAGGGACCATCAAAATCGGTTCGTTATATCCGAAGTTCGTAATAAGCGATAATACCACAAATATAGAGAAAAATGACGGTACTTGAAATGTAGTTCGTTATAAGCGGTGGATCGCTATAACTGAGGCCGTTATAGCCGAGGTCTACTTATCGTAATTATGCAACTAGAAATTGTGACAGTATACGTTTGCCATATAATCGGTTGGCTGTTGCGCAAGACGGTCCTGTTTATACCGGCTTTTTACTTTTAAATAAGATTCAAAGTTTATGGAGTAACTGTTTACCGGAATCTGTAAATTCAAACGTAAATTAAAACTATTTACAGTTGGTTCTTGTCCGATGAAATTTGTATCACAAAATCTTCTAAGCGGACACTAAATCGCGCAAATATACACTTTACGTTTCGCAGTCGTTCGACTGCTTCGTCAGAAGTGAAAATTATGTTGTCAAAATAAACAAGGTTGTCAACGGAAACTGAAAAAGTAACTTGATTTTTTTTTTTTATGTATATTATATTTACTTTTAATCTAAAAATAATTTGAACATTACAAATGTTAAAAAATTGACAGATCTATGTTCTATTTAAGGAATCGAGAAAACTACAAAATGTATCATTTAAATTTGCAAAATCAGTACGTTTATTAATAGAATTCGACGACATTTTTATTTTACACATTTCAATAAAACGTCTTTTGAAAATATTAGACTCGTAATATAAAATGTTAGTATTTTCAAAATCAAAATTATGGTCATTTTCTAATGAATGTTCTACAAGCATTGAATGATTTTGATTATTTTTTTGGATATGATATTTATGTTGGTCTAGACGTTTTTTTAAATTTTGGCTTGTTTCTCCAATATAACATGAATTACAATTGGAACATTTAATTTCATAAACTACGTTTGGCTGTTTTAATTTTGGTGTTTTGGTTTTTAAATTTGAGAAAATACTATTTAAATTATTTACAGATTTGCTAGCTAAAATTAAATTGTGTTTTTTGAATATGTGTTTAAATGTGTCATATAGTGGTTCAATGTAGGGTAATGATATGTATTTTTTGTTTGAAGTTTGTTTATTGTTATTGTGGATTTTTGAATTTTGTAAATATTTAACACGATTTTTTATTACTGATTCTATAAGATTTATTGGATAAGAATTTTGAAGAAGAGTCTTTTTTATTAAATTTAAATTATCATAAATGAAAAGTTTATCTGAAAGTAAAACAGCTCGATCTGTTAAAGAAATAATTGTTGCAATTTTATAGTATACTTCTAAAAACTATAAAATTGCAACAATTATTTCTTTAACAGATCGAGCTGTTTTACTTTCAGATAAACTTTTCATTTATGATAATTTAAATTTAATAAAAAGACTCTTCTTCAAAATTCTTATCCAATAAATCTTATAGAATCAGTAATAAAAATCGTGTTAAATATTTACAAAATTCAAAATCCACAATAACAATAAACAAACTTCAAACAAAAATACATATCATTACCCTACATTGAACCACTATATGACACATTTAAACACATATTCAAAAACACAATTTAATTTTAGCTAGCAAATCTGTAAATAATTTAAATAGTATTTTCTCAAATTTAAAACCAAAACACCAAAATTAAAACAGCCAAACGTAGTTTATGAAATTAAATGTTTCAATTGTAATTCATGTTATATTGGAGAAACAAGCCAAAATTTAAAAACGTCTAGACCAACATAAATATCATATCCAAAAATAATCAAAATCAATCAATGCTTGTAGAACATTCATTAGAAAATGACCATAATTTTGATTTTGAAAATACTAACATTTTATATTACGAGTCTAATATTTTCAAAAGACGTATTATTGAAATGTGTAAAATAAAAATGTCGTCGAATTCTATTAATAAACGTACTGATTTTGCAAATTTAAATGATACATTTTGTAGTTTTCTCGATTCCTTAAATAGAACATAGATCTGTCAATTTTTTAACATTTGTAATGTTCAAATTATTTTTAGATTAAAAGTAAATATAATATACATAAAAAAAAAAAATCAAGTTACTTTTTCAGTTTCCGTTGACAACCTTGTTTATTTTGACAACATAATTTTCACTTCTGACGAAGCAGTCGAACGACTGCGAAACGTAAAGTGTATATTTGCGCGATTTAGTGTCCGCTTAGAAGATTTTGTGATGTAAATTAAAACAATTGTTAATATCCACAGCCTGTTATTCTGTCGATGAATTTTTGAATTTATAAAAATTGTTGGATAACGAATCATGTTACTGTTATTTAGGTTTTGTTGCGTTTAGGTTCAAGATTATGTTAATATTCATTCTCAGGACAAACAAAACCTCCTGTATCAGTTCCAATTCAGTTCCACTCTATAAGTAATTGTAATTTGAAATGTAATTTGAAATTTGTATTAATTAATTAATTATTTTCTCTTTGACTTGTCTCATGTCATGTTTCTTTTTATATGATTTTTTAGAGACCAATGAATCTTATCTTATCTTATTGGTGCAGTCATAGTAATCGCATTTGTTATAAACCATTTTACATTTAACAAAATAATAAATGTATATAACTAGTTTATTGTCGGGTCGTTTATAAAATAAAGAACCAACTTTAAATAAAATAAAGACGTTAAGTGACAGTTTGGAAGATTAATGGTGGAATATACAAATTAATTTTGTAACACGGTATAGTCAGCTAATTCGAAAATCACTTATCCTGTGGTAACAAGGAAGGACGTTAGAAATATTTAAGGGAAGAATAACTGTAACGGGTAGGGATGTGGAAATTTCAAAAAAAATATTTTTTTTGAAAGAAACGTGGAAATTTCATTATTTTTAATATGAAACGTTTCAACGGTAAATGCATTGAAATTTCACAATAAAAGAAAAGATTGAAATTTCTTTAAAATTTCAATGAAATTTCCAAAAAAAATTCAGAATCTCAAGTCAGTTTTATTTAGAAATTTTTTTAACACAAGTATAGGGGAAAGCCGGGCAAAGTGAATACCCTGGGCAAAGCGAATATTTTCTGCCATTTGTAAAATATTTGCTTGACATCAACTATATACGACCCGGAACGTTCGTCCATCATTGCTCAGTCAACAAAGAATACAGTGGGGTCGCGCTGCATGCTATAACGGGCAGTAGCAAATTAATTTTCACCCAAAAAAGATTAATTTTTCAAAACAATTGTTTTGTCAATTATTCTTACATAAGATATACAGGGTGATTCTTAATATGTGCGAAAAGCTTTAAGGGCTTATTCTCCTAGTCATTTGCGTCAAAAAAGTTCATATGAACATATGTACAGGGTGTAATATTTAACCGGGTCTATTTAATAACGCTGTTCCTATTGAATATATGGAAAAATGTTTTATACAAAACTATCATCTTTTCAAGGTTCCCATAATTTAAAAGTATACAGCGTGTCTCAATTTGTATGTACGATATGTAACTTCGTTATTTTAAAGGGAACACCCTATATTTTATAACGAATTTGAGTTTATCAGCTTATTTTAAGGTAAGTTTAATCAGGGTTCCCTACACCTAAGTCCTAGGATTTTAAGATATTAGACTTTATTTATGGTTTTCGGAAAATTAAAATGTAATTTTTATAGAAAATTTTGTGCAAATCGGTTTTGATTACAGCAGATCCCTCGAACATGCTCTGTACAGCTGTTTCAGGCCTAGTTGGGCCTTCATCAGCAAAGCCGTAGCTCGAGAAATCCACTGCAAACCAAACCGATCTGTCCAGGTTATTCGCCCTTGCGATGTGAAAGTAAGAAACAACTTAAGTAGCGACATCTTGCAATCGCTTTTTGACCTAACATCGCAGTAGGATTGACAAATTGAAGCTAGTTCGCCACATAATAAGTCATCCCATGCGAGGCGGCCATGCTTGCTGCCAAAGCATATGAGAATTTTAGAAAAATTTTGTGCAAATCGGTTTTGTTAGGTTAAAAAGCGATTGCAAGATCTCGCTACTTAAGTTGTAATTTTTATAATTAATATTCCATTAACGAAGAAAATTAGAAAGCAGATATTGTGGTACTGCTACAAGCTAAGTTGAAGGTATGTACAGCAGTTACAAAACTTACTTTTCATTAAACAGGGATCCAGTAAAACTACTTCCATTTTGACAGCAATTGAAGAGCAACAACTTTTGTTTCTTAAATGGAACGGTATTATTTTTATGCCTCATAAAGTTTCAATCTTTCAATTAGCTATACACTTCCCTATACTAATTATTGACGGTTGAGCAGATATTTAATATTATTTCATAATTCCTGCATTTTAACGTGTCAATTAAAATTACAAGACATCTTAAAATTATTGTGTTTTTCCTTCAGTTTTCAAAGGTTTTGTAATATTCAAATTTGATTAACAAATACTTCGTCGTAATGTGTAGAGTGCACTTTCTTATTTGACATAAAACAAAAGTTAAACTTTAGTACAAGAAGTCTTAGGGCCAATTGTATGAAACGTAGTTAACCACACGATCAAGTTAATCGTGTTATTAAGCAATATCACTTGAGAAAACTTAACAATTAGTAAAAATATCAATCAAAATTATTTTCCTCGTTAAGGTTTAACCTACCACAAGCGTTAACAATGGAATTAGATAATATTGTATTTAACAATACAACAACAACCCGGACTTAAAAACTTAGTAAATTGACATTTTACTCAAAACAAGTACATGTTTGAGTAAATACTCACTCCTGATTTTAATTGCATAATATGTTAAAATGCAGAAATTATGAAATAATATTAAACATCTCCTCAACCGTCAGTAATTGGTATAGGGAAGTGTATAGCTAATTGAAAGATAATTTTATGGAGTATCTAACGACGATATAAAAATGACACCGTTCCATTAAAAAACAAATGTTATATTGCCCTTCATTTGTTGTCGAAATGGAATAGTTTTACTGAATCCCTGTTTAAAGAAAAGTAAATTTTGTTACTGCGGTAGATACCTTCCACTTAGCTTGTAACAGTACCACAATATCTGCTTTCTAACTTTCTTCGTTAATGAGATATTAATTATAAAAGTTAGTTAAAGCTGGTTCTTGTCCGATGAACACAACTCTTTTAAACGGACACTAAATGGCGCACAAACACTTTACGTTTCGCTATCGTTTGACAGCTTCTTCGGAAGTGAAAAAATATAAACTAGGTTGTCAAAATAAACAAGGTTGTCAATAGAAACAAGGTTGTTCATAGGAACTGAAAAAGTAAATGATTTTTTTTTCTAGTTTTTATAAAATCTAAAAATTAATTTTAAACTTAATAAAATATTTTATTTTACTAAATGTTAACAAATTGATAGATCTATATCCTATCTAGATTCTTTAAATAGGATATAGATCTTGTCAATCTGCTAATACGTTCATGATAAGGTTACTGTTTTAAGAAGGTACCGCCATTCATTTCCGCGGCTTTCATCCCCCAAATTAAAAAGGACGCGATGAAACGCTAAGAAGAAAAAGGATAGATACATAACAAGTTACTGTTCCTAGGGAGTTTATGAATGAATTTGATTAACCCCAAATTAAAAGAGATAGAAAGTTGGCGCTACCTTTTCAATGCAGTTAGAGTTCCTGTATAATGTTTAGCTAAGAGTTGAGCCATGTGGATCCAATATTAAAAACCACTTGATTTTTTAAATAATTTTCTCCTGTAATTCTTTATTTATTAATGACAAAAAAGATTGATCGTATTATTTAAGAAAGTATATTTGTAGTTTATAATGAAGAAGAATACGTAAGAAACATATAATATTATAATTTAATAAGGCAATTCAAACAATTTTTATGTCAAATTTCACATTGCAATGCTTTTACCACTGCATGTTTTACTGAATCCTTTCCACTGATTTCTTTCCAAAGATTGCGTGTAATATGTATACTGTAAAATCTTATTCTGAAAAGTGCATGTAAAATACCTAGCTATTTATTAACTTTTCTTAATCTTGTGATAATTTGGATTATTTGATGAAATTTGTCAGCTTTAAATGAAAAATTTTCAGAAACTAGTCTTTAAGGAGATTAGTTTCGGTATCACTGCAAATAGTGTTGGAATGGATATACCCCGTTTGAGCCATGGCAACCCGTGGCACCTTCATTCGATGTACCGTTTGAGCCACGACCATCAAAACAAAATAACCCGTTTGCGCCATATGAAGGGATTAAGGTTTCTTGTAAATAAATTATTATAAATTCTGGGAATGTTCTGGATTATGTAGGTACAAAATACACATCCTTTTAAATTTTAACCAATAATATAACATTTGTTCTCCCGTTATTCAAAAATAATTAGTATTTAAAGTGTATCTCTATAACAGAAGTACTATTTTTGAATTCTTACAGTTACTATGTGTTAGTAGATGTAAATTATGACTGTCAACATTTTAAGTGTTAGAGGATCAGATATGTTGCTTTTTGAAAGTTATAAATATCGTAAAGTGCATAGGTATGTCAAAAGATGATATTGTTCGTTGGCGGTGTAGTGTGTCTTCCTGTCAAGCTAAATTGTATACATGTGGAAATTCCACAGATATTAAAAAAAAACTGGTGATCACAATCATGAGAAACCGAAAAATGTTAATCGTCACATTGTAGCTAGCAAATGCAAAAGAAAAGCGGTGGATGAGTTAGGTGAAAAGCCTGGAAAATAATCAGAAAAGCTATCGGAAAAACCCCCGATAATAGGGTAATTTCGGGGGAGATGGCTATACTGGAGAGATGGCCAGCGAAATTTTTTTGTTACCTTAATATGATAAGTGGCGCACTTTTTAATTTTATTTCTTCGAAATTTTAAACGCCCACCTATTCCTTCTCTTGGTGCGAAAGGAATTATTTAAGTCCATAGGCTGCGCCACCTATTAAATTTAAGTAAAAAAAAATCGCTGGCCATCGCTCCCGTATGGCCATCTCCCCCGGAATTACCCTAATATTACAGTGATTGATGTCTCCTGCATACGGAAAGCCCTTTATAGGTCCAGAAGAGCTCACCATCCTGCTCTCCCAAAAAGTATAGGCGAAGTGCATGCTACACTTGAAAAAATGACACTTGTATCTTCAGAAAATGAAAATTTTTTGCTGATAAATGACAATGTAAACAATTTAATTGTGGTTACTTGTAGTGTTGTAACATATCTAGTTACAAGTATTTAGATACAGTATCTAGATAGTTTTAGTGTATCTGTAACTAGTTACATTGTAGTACATGGTATCTATAACTGTATTTAGTTACATTTACGTATGTATCTGAGTATTTAGATACACAGATACATTTTTTCAATAAAAATAAAAATATTTATTTTGTAATATCTCACCCTATGTTACAAGAAATTAAAAGTACAGTTTCCAATAAACAGGTTAAACGGTAATGGAAAGATCTCCTTTATATTGTGCAATGCCTTTTTATAATAAACTTCCAAACGGATAAATCAGTAAAACTACCCACTCAGTTAAGCGTATAGCGACCACAGCGCCACCTGCGGCACATCTCTACACCATTGCCACGCACCAAGCTCTAACACCCTTCCACATCACACTCAGCCCCTCTACAAGATGGATGCCGGGGCTATATAAACGCGTGCAGAGCAGCTCGAAGATCATCCTTCCCTAGACAGCTGCAAAGTAGGAACCTCCTAACCAAACCCAGCTGCAAAGTTGGACCTCCTCTCCAAAAGCCAGCCGCGAGGTTGGACTCCTAACCAAAGCCAGCCGAAAGGTCGGGATATCCTGGTTTCCACGTCCGTCAAACACCTACGACCACCCAGCTTCGTCGGGCACTGAAACGCATCAGCAGAATACGCCGCGCTCATATTCGGAATTATGGTAGTCTTTTGCTTTCAAGCTGATAAAGGTGTACACGTGCCACATA
This sequence comes from Dorcus hopei, assembly GCA_033060865.1. Classification (NCBI taxonomy): domain Eukaryota; kingdom Metazoa; phylum Arthropoda; class Insecta; order Coleoptera; family Lucanidae; genus Dorcus; species Dorcus hopei. The sequence continues at coordinate 37,860,472 of CM065422.1, forward strand.
AGGAAAAGAGCAATCAGAAGGGCTGTGTCAACAGCGACGGTTTAGTAGGCTTCATCTCCAAAAGTTTAGTGACTTGTTAGTTTTAGTGAGGTGCGAATTGCGCAAAGGTGCCAAGTATCGCGGAAGTGACCCGAAAGTGGAGCAACATCGCCTAGTGCTAATGTGCAGTTTTGGACAGCTAGTGTCGAAAAACCAACTCAGCAATTTCCTAATCGAGTGCGGTTACGAAAATCGCAAGGGACGATGACCACCAGAGAAAAGGGAACATCATCCGGAGCACTGCGAAGTCAGCGGTATTGTTGCGAAAATTAGTTCTATCGTTGAAATTATTATTTTTTAAATAGATCCTTTATTTGTAATATTTGTGTACATTTTGCAAATTCATGTCGGTTATATGGGACGAAATTCAAAAATTATTTTTGCAAATCAAAGCGGATCATAGTAGTCAAGCGAAGAGAGCTATTAAAGCGCAACCGCCCAAACAAGCGAATGTTAGTAGTTATCTATAGCAGTAAACGCCCAATTTTTCCCGTGTATTTCTTATGGACTTCCGTTTGAGATAACAGTAGTATTCCTACGCGTAGTTTAGCATTGCAGGAGTGTATGATGCGATCGCGTGTACGTGTAACGTCCTCCGCGTAGTTTAGCATTGCAGGAGTGTATGATGCGATCGCGTGTATGTGTAACGTCCTCCGCGTCGTAAAGTAACGCCCAGTGATTCCCGTGTATTTGTTGTAGGGGTAGTCCGGGGGCGCGCGCGATGTAGGTCGGGGGGATGTAGGTCGGGGGATGTAGGTCGGGGGGGTGTAGGTCGGGGGATGTAGGTCGGGGGATGTAGGTCGGGGGGTGTAGGTCGGGGGATGTAGGTCGGGGGGTTGTAGGATGGTGGGTTCTGGGGTGAATAAAAAACACAGAATGCGTATATGTTTTTATTTTGAATCATTGGAATTGATTTAATAGCATGAGAGTTAGTTTATTAATTTGTAATGTCCCCAAGGGAGCGAGTCTATGTCATTTGCATAAGTGTAATGTCTTTTGTCATCATGAACGTCTAGTGCCATTTTGTTTACGGTCATCGAATAAAGTTGATGATTAACTGATCGTATTGTGTTGAATTGTGACATTAGGGTTGTACTATGAAATAGACAGTTATAATAATCTTGAAATGTAATTTGCTTTATTCCCGAGCGTCCTATACCTTTTAGTTTTTTAAATTTTTCTTTTTCACCCAATCTAATCGCGTAAATTTTGGCTCTAATACCTATAAATTCAGTTATTATTTGTCCGGATAGTTCATCTTTAAATTTTCCGATAATTTTCTTATTTACACGTGGTATGTCGAAGGGATTATCATCGGGATAATCTGATGTATCGAACATGTAATTGGCATCACGTTTTATTATTTCATAAATACTGGAAACATGTTCAGGAAATTTCGGCGCGAATTTTAAAATGAAACTGTCTGTGTCTGTGTAACATACGGTAACGTTAAAAAGAGGTTCTACATTGTTACGAATGTAGTCATAAAGGAAACTGTACATTACAGTCTTGGAAATATCAAGAACTGCCATGCCAATATAAATAGGTTTATCAAATTTTACGGATAATTTTGACATTTCAATAGCAACTAAGTTTTCATTAAAAATTGTCACTCTCTTGAAATTAGGCCTACTAATGTATTTTTGTGCGATTTTCCATTTATTTGCTAAAATAATTTTCCTGTACTTACGCACGGATTCCATTAATTTACCGAAAACCATATTGGACATACCTTTGTAGAAGTCTTTGTCGAAATCGTTTACAGATTTTGCCCTCAACTTACTATTTAAATTAATATATTTTTCTAACCAATTGCTTTCATCGAATTCTATTCCACGATGAATTGTTTTTAATATTAATCCATGATGTAGACACTGTTGTAAATTTCTTAAGTGTAAAACGTATTTTTCTTTATCGTATAAAGTTAGTAGTAATTTTTATCTGCATTTTTTCCTGTGCTGGATTTGTGTTCGGGACAAAACGGAAAGTAAACGTGTGAGTCATGTAAACGTTTGGGATATTCTAAATCAACTTCTAGAATGCAAGATTTTCCTGTTTCATCACCGTACAGTGTTGAGCAGTTGTTACTGGTGGAAAGCATTTGAAAAATGGATTTTAATTTTTCCTCTGGAATCCATTTAAAATTATCACACGGTAATTTTGATGTCATTGCATATGAATATAGGCCATTTGCATCTAAGTAAATAATTTCAGTGATTTCTTTACTAGGATCGAACTTGGGTGAATGTATAGAGTTTGAAATCGCATAGCGAGAACTAACTTGTGTTATGCCGCCTCGTAACCCCTTTTCTATGAACAGAATCATATCAACATCTTGCAGAAGTGGCAATTTAATTTTTGTTATTTTTAGAGCTGCGGAAAATGATAAACCCGGAGCTGTATAAAATCCGCAAGCATCTAGACCATAGGTTTTTAGTGTTAATTTTCTAAAGTTTTCAAAAATATCTGCAAGTAAAAACACATCTATTTTTAAATATAAGTCCGCGTATTCTCCAAGAGTTTTACAATTAAAATGTTGCCAAACGTTTTGAGCATGTTGGTAATCCTGTTCGGAAATATTAGTTTCATATAATTTACTATAAAATTGTGATTTGGTTGGAAGATTGGTTTCTTTTAGTTTCTCGAAACAGTTGACATAATCATAGGAAAACATCCCTTACGAGTTGCTAAATTAAATGATTGTAGGTCGGGGAATGCTTTTCGTAGCATAGACATTTGTTCCGGTTTTAAATTTTGCGCTAATTTTTCAATGGACGAAGGTATGAAACGATAAGAATCTAAGAAACGTAATTGTAAGTGACCGACCTTTTTCGAAAATGAAATGTAAGTTTCGCTAGTGTTTGCTAAAATTTCAACAGGTTCTGAATTTACGTTTGCTAAAGCTTCTATTATGAAATGACTGTCATAATGAGATAAGTTATGCAAAATTACCGGAATAAAATATTTAGAGCGACAATGTAAATTACAATTGTTACATAATGCTGCAATATATTCACCGGAGAAGAGATTGTGATAATGTATTTTTATATTGTCTAGTGTAAAATTACAATCGCAAATTTCACATTTTTCGCTGTCTGATGGGCATTTAGTTGTTCACATGTTAAATCTTTCATTGGAACTATTTGATGATTTTTTAAGATTGTTTCTATCCTGTTAGATTCTTCAACTAGTTTATTGATGAACCAAGTTGCAGCGTTTTCACCGCGATAAAGTTCAAAACGATTAAATTGATCATTGTAAGAGGAAGTGGTTAGATAAGCAACACTAAACGCCTCATGTCTCTGATAATTGCTCGTAAATGCTTTTTGCAAAGTATCATTGCAAGATTGAATGGGTTTCGTTAACGCCTCAAAATCCGAATAGATTACGAAAGGTAGTTTCATAGTGGCGGCAAATTGTTTAAATTGAAGAATATTATTTTCATCTTTGGGTAATTCAATTTTAATAGCTTCATGCCTGGAACAGTCTAAAATATGCGAATCTAATTTATCTTTGGAAGCGAAATAACATAAGCATCTATCGCAAATAAATTTAATGCGTTCGTTTCTTGAAATTTGATAACGACATAATTTGGATAAATCTTTAATAAGACAAAAATGTCCGACATGTAAATTTTTCTTTAAATATAGTAAATTTACATGACAATCCTTGACAGTTTTAGTATGATAAAGAGGTCCTACGATCGAATTATTTTCATAACCGTAAACGTTAATGGAAATAAATTGATTATTATTTTCAAACTTTTGCAAATGACATAACTTTACAGGAAAATCGATACCTTTAAAATTAAAAATTCGATGAAGAATATTTTGTGGGTAAGAGTCGGGATCGGTTGCATCTTTACAATCTTCTGCTGGATATAAATGTGCCAAAAGACAATAAGAGAAACAGCGACGATCTTGATTCCTGATGTTTAGCACGTATTTCTTGCATTGTAGTTCTTTAGGTAACTCTGTGTATGTGCCTCGATTAACAGCACCACCACCACCACCTCCTCTTAAGGGTGAATATTTGCAAAAAGCTACAACAAGATTGACAACTGCTAATAGCCCCCATCCACTGTTGCGTTCTTGAAATTTTTCTAACTAAAAGAAAACATAGAATTAATATCTTATTAGTATAGATAATAGTTTAACATACCTTGGTCATTATTTCTCCAAATAATGTATGTAAAACTTCATTGATATCACTTCAAAGTTGATTACATGATTTTGGTGTTGAAAAATTTGAATTCTGTGACATCATCACCCTCCGATTTTTTTATAAACTGACCACAAAAAACTAAGTTCATTTTCATGGCTGGTGTTTTACTCAAAAGATTTCGAATACGTTTCGTTATGAGAGAAGCAGTATCATCTAGAAAATTTCGCGGTAGTATGTGCGCTTTATTAATGATTACTCCAGTTTGAATACGTGTCTTAAATGCTGTCTGCAGCTGAAATTAAAAAATAAAAACTAGAAGTTATTTAATAATCATTCATAATTTTTTTACTTACAGCATTCCACTGAATTCGATTATTTTTAACCTCTGAATGATTTTCCTGATCCATTATTAATATTATTCTTAATATTATTAATTAATTAATGATAATAATCTTAATAACTAATATAGTAATTTTAAAGCGAAGAAGAAGAATTTAATAACTAATATAGTAATTTTAAAGCGAAGAAGAAGATAAAATAATTAGAATCTGAAAATAATTAGTTTTAGATTAAAAAAAAATAAAAAATTTAACATTTTGTATTTAACTTACATTTTTACACGTTTATTCCATTGATACAAATTCTACAATGAAGGCTCTGCTAGGTTTTCCTGGTATTATTTTTTCACCTTTATAGATAATTCCTCTGCCATCTTCTAATATTTTTACTAGGTCCTCCTCTTTTAATATCTGAGCGAAGCGTTTTGGTAAAAACACCGAAAATTCGTTTCGAATTTCCGCCAATAGCGTTTTTCCGTACTTACTGTCAACAAATTTCAAATTTGTTATTTTGTACTTTTTGAACGGTATTAGATCATTCACTTTCTTCAGAGGTAATGTTTCTAGCGAAAGTTTGGAGTTTAAATTTTTTAAATCAATTACGACAGTCACCACCGCACACAACACTTCATAAAAATACTATATGCATCATTCGCTTCTTCTTGACTTTATATAATAATTGATAACACAAACCGGAATTCGCACAGAGACACAAATGTGTAATATGTATAAGTGACGTTTTGGGAACAATGTATATGTATTATAAACAAAACGGAAAATGTTTTACCACAAATGACTAGTTCTTATTCACGTATTCAATGCATGAGTACCGTACTAAATGTATTGTTAAATCTGCACATCTCGCACAACGTTGTAATATATATTTCCTTTTCTTTAACCAACGATGGTTCAAAATTTTCTTAAGTGTAAAATTGCATTTTGTACATGTTTTCGTTTCCGTTGTAGGTGGAATTAATGATTCCAAGTATTCTAACGAATGCATGTTGTTCCACAAAAGAATATCACAATACGCGCAACACTTAATAAAAATAATTTTTCTCATACGCTTCTTACATTTATATAATAATTGATAACACAAACCGGAATTCGCATAGAGACACAAATCTATGTATATATAACTGTCGGAAAAATGAAAATGGTTTAATATGTATAACTGACGTTTTGGGAAAAATGCAAAAAAGATAAAAAAAATTTAGATTATAGTAATTGTATACAAAACAGGAAATGTTTAACCACAAATGATTACGTTTTCTTATTGACAATCGAATGTTTCTGTCATAATTACCACAATACCACAGTGGAAAATGTGAATTATAATTAATTATGTAATTAATTAAATAATGGTTTTTTTAGATAAGAAGTTTCTTACCGCAAATACCGCTTTATTTTGAGCGGCAAAATTGGTGCAATTTCATTAGTTTCTTTTAAGCGGTAAAATTAATGCAATTTTCATTGGCTCAAAATTATCTTTGAGTTTAAAAAAAGCTTTTCATTTATTGGACAAGAAAAATTTTGTATAACACATATATAACTTTTCCCCTATTTTCTCACTCATTCCACGTTTAGAGTTTTTTTAACGCTTCTGCAATTAGTAGTGCACACAATACCTGTGACAATGGCTTCTGCTTCTACATCATTTGAAGAATTTCTCGACAATCTTATGCATGGAATTGATGGAAGTGTTTCATTAATAAATGAAGTTCGCTATAGTGTCAACAAATCAGTGAAAATTTCAAACGGTTTGGACGTAGACAACAATTTCCAACCCAAGGTGAGATTAATTCAAGGAGCAAGACGGTCCAAAGAAATATCATTTTCGAAGAATGAATGGGGCGAATTCTTATTGTGTTTTCCGCTCATTGAAAAGAATTTGAATGTGAAAAGTTCACGATGTATTCACTGCATCGTACCAGAAGCAAATGAGCGTAAGTGTTCCGAATATAAAATCAGCAACAGTGAAATAAATTTAATATTTGTCGAAACGAGAGGCGGTAAAATGAAAATGTATATTGCTAGAAATGAGAATGTACTAATACAAATGGATAAAACTTTATTTGACAAATTGCGGAAAATAACTAACCTTGTCGATTACCGCATGAAAAGAATTGAAAAAATTGAATTTCTTAAATATTACAATGACATAATCCAAATAATCGCCGTTCATAAGCCGGATGATGAAAGTATTGCTTCATTTACAATGGATATTGCAATGGGGAGCTCGAGAAATCAGGACGGTTCATTTCAATGGTTATCCGAGTATATTGATTGCATGTTAGAAGTTTTGACGTTCCGAGAGGACAAAATAAAAGCAGATGTGGGTTTAATAAAATCTCAGTTGTAATTTTCAATGGATGTGATTCAAGACACACTTTTCAAAGTCAACCTCATACTAGAATACAACGAGCGAAATTTTGGACTCAGAAACATTAGCAGCGATTTAATTTCATATATTCCAAGGCACACGTTATTGCAACAATCACCGTCGAATTTAAATCACGTCTGGAGGAAATTACCTTTGCATTTTCAACAGGACAAGGAGCTACAATCAAGATTGCCGTGCTACAAGCATTATAACATTGGAAGAAACCAGTTTGACGGTCCTCCGAGCCCAATTTATTTGTGTTGTGAGTGTTTAAATAAAAACTGTATCGAACAAAAATTTTGAAAAATGAATGTATCAGTAAATTTTGCTGTAATTGTAAACACAACTTTTTATATATATATTGATTATGATAATGTAAGAAATCTTGATTATTGTCATGTATGTATAGACTATGAAAATAACGGATACGATGTTTGGCCTGATAATTACACGAAACTCAATAATGTATCGCCTTCTCTTTCTAACATGTTATTATTAAAGACAACCTTGGAAAGCCGGAACGAAGCAGCATTGATATATAAAATCCGGTGTGTATATCAAGCCAGTCGTAAAGTTAAAGATATCAATTGGCAATTTGCGACAAATATTTCTCTTGTACAAAATTTTTTTGATAATAATTATATTAATGTAAGCGATCCAATCGATGGTTTTAAAAACGTTGAAATTAATTACCCTATGTTTACTTTTTATACAACATGTATCATACTATTCTGTAATTTAATATTATTAATAATTTACTCGTGTCCTCGAAAACATTTCTGTAATATATTTGGGCACAACTAATTGTTGAAATGTAAAAAAAAAAAAAACTCTAAACGTGGAATCAATAAATAATAGGGAAAATAGTTGTACCTATGTGTATGTAAAATAAACCATTATTTTTAATAAGTGTATTTATTTGTTTAAAATTAAAAAATTACAATAACATATACATATAATATATATATTACATAAATTCAAACAACATCAGATAATTTTATCCAAGATTTTTCGGGTAAACCAAGCCATTTTACATAGGCCTTCCCCCCTTTCGTTTTTATAGTCTTTTCAATCAAATAAACATCATCATGTTTGACTCGTTGAAGTTCTTCATTGTAGAAGCCTCCGGAAATTGGTTGTTTTTTCATATCTTCAAGCAGGTAGGTAACCGGATTAGTAACTTGAATTTTAACAATTTTAAACAGTTCTGTGGACCATGAGGGAATATATCCTTTTGCAAATATTCCCTTATATTTGCTAATACGAACAACGTCTCCGACGCGAAATTTTGATTTACCACGAATTTTTATTTTATTGTAAACAGTTTCCAAAAGCATTTGTTCGTTTTCTTTGCTTACATCTGCAGGAGCCATCCTAATAGTTCTATGTTTAGTTGTATTATATTTGCTAACGATCTCTTGCAGTATGTCGATCCATTTATATTTACCACGCATGCTAAATTCTCTGTACAATTTATCCTTCAATGTGCGAATAGATCGTTCCACAATGGCTGCTTTAATAGGTGAAAACGTCGAATAATGATTTATTCCATATTCATTCATTAAATTCTTAAAATCCTTATTGTAGAATTCTTTTCCTTCGTCGGTGTGTAGATTTACAGGTTTTCTGTTAGAATCTTGAATCACCTTACGCATAGCTTTTGTAACAAATTCAGAAGTTTTCTTCTTTACAGGTTGCGTCCACATATACTTTGAGAAGCAGTCTATAACAACCAAGATGTAATTATGACCTTTATTTTCACGCGCGTAAGGAATAAATTCGCATAAATCAGCTTGCCACAGATCATCTATAAACTTTACGATTATAGATCTCCTAGGGAATTTTTTTCTTACACTTTTATGTAATTCATTCACAACATCACGCTTAATTTGACTCATTTGTACTTGTAGTAGCGTTCACCTTACTAAATAAATTACTAACCGACTCTTCTATTTGTTTTAAGCTTATATTAACCTGTTTGATTCGATCGTCCACATAGTTTTTTAATTTGTCATTTTCTTTAGAGTAATAATTATAGGTGAATCCAATTGATGCATTTAAATCAACAATATTACTAGTTGTATTCTTTGCAAATGATTGTAATTCAGAATTGAATTTGTCCAGTTTAGCTTGTTGCTCGCTCTTAATTTCATTATCGAAGTTGCTTAGTTTATTTTTCAGATCACTCTTAAATTCGTCGAAGTTGGATGTCAATTGTTGAATTGCTACGTTCACATCTCCATGGATTTGTTTAAATTGATGTTTTATATTTTGCATGATATTAAGCTCACTATTAATTTTTTGCATAATCTTGTCAACGTAAATTTTATTCACACAATCCGAAGATTGCACTGCAGATCCCACATTACAAAGTCTTTTATTTTGAATGTCATAATCGTTGGTTGAGGTGAGAGAGAAACCAATTCCAGGAGGACCTCTTGTAGTCTTCGTTTTATTTAAATATCTGCCAAACTTGTCGGTGCTCATTATATAACACCTGCTTCTTTTAATTCTTCAATGATTGCAACGATTTCGTTGTTATGACTTGTGTTTCCAGCCTGTTGAGAAGCCTTCAACAATTTCAGACGATCCACCAGCTCGTTGATGTTATCCCAGTATATATATTGAAACGGTTTATTTTCAACTTCTAATCCTTTACCGCTCCAAGTTTTAGAGCGAGATCTTCTTTCGAACAACGGTTGAATTATATTTTTGTATTTTTCACTTCGACTTCCCTTTATTTGCCCTGTCGGATCATTGCCTCTTCTGTGAGCGTGCGTGCGATCTAGTATATGATGATAGTTCTCGAGATCTTCGTTCTTATGACCGATCGGTTGCTTTTTAAAGAGTAATTCATAAAGCCCCGGTGTGCCAATATATGTAACACCTTTAATTATCAAATCTTTTTTTAATTGCACGTCGCTATCGCCGATTCGCCAAGCGTCCGTAACAGGATTATAGCGAATGCCGTACACATTGTCGTATTCATTATTGGCGTCTTGTAATAAACCATCAATGTATCCTCTGGGAAGTGGATCGTACATCTTAAGGTATTCGTCTCTAGGAGTGGGAGACATTGTTTGATATAAATTTTGGAAATCGGAAAGTCTTCTCTCTTCATCGATTTCTTCTTCCTCCTCGGACGAAAACGGATCATATCCGGCAACATCTTCCGATTGAACAAAACTGGGTTGTGGAAGACTGAATCGTCGTTGTTGTTGTTGTTGTTGTTGTTGTTGTTGTTGTTGTCCGGCAACAAAACTGGGTCGTTCTTGGACGTCCGAAGAAAGCGGAACAACATCCGAAAGCGGACTATATCCGGCAGCAGCTTCCGATTCAACAAAACTGGATTGTGGAAGAACGACTTGCTGTTGCAGTTTTCTTTCTGGTTCCGCCATGCTATCGTCGGCAGATTTCTTTACAGGTAAGTAATTAGCGGAATCTTTTTCAGTTTTTACCGTTCGCTCAAGCTCTTTGAGAGACTTGGTGATCGGTTTATACTTTTCCGACAGCTCATAGTCTCGTTCCAATTTACCTCTTTTCAAAGCCAGATACTTGTTTCTTATTGCTTTACTTGCTTTGATAATTTCTAATTTCATTTTCTTCTTTTTGTCCATTCTTAAACCAATTGCCCAGTTTCCGAGCAGTTAAAATCAGTTGTAAAGCTGTTTTATTTGTCTGGTCCAGTTCTTCCTGTTTGAGATCTGTTTGGAGATGTTTCAGAGTTGTTTAAAACTGTTTCAAAACTGTTTCAAACCTGTTTGAGATCTGTTTGGAGATGTTTCAAACTTGTTTTAGACCTGTTTCAAACCTGTTTGAGGTCTGTTTGGAGATGTTTCAAACTTGTTTCAGAGCTGTTTCAAACCTGTTTGAGGTCTGTTTGGAGATGTTTCAGACTTGTTTCAGAGCTGTTTCAAAACTGTTTCAAAACTGTTTTGAGAGTGGTTTATAACTGTATATAATTGTCAAAACCTTTTCGATATCTACCTTTGTCTATATCATAATCTTTTGCAATGCATAGAAAACTGTAATTATCTTTCCAACACTCTGCACACATTGATTTGAACTGTTCAATTGACATATCACTGCCAATGTGATCTGCATATACGTGTTTCAAATTGGTTTCATCTTGTTTGAATAAAATTAGAAAGTTTGCATTGTCACGAATCAAATGCTTCGGGATTCGGGTGTAAGTCTGACAAAGATAGAAACAGTCAATACTTTTATGACGGCCCATGCTAAAATAAGTTCTTATCTTGTCCTGCTTATCACAAGACACATCGTCGAAAATAAATATTGAATTCTCTTTTGAATCCTCCGGATTGATTATTTCTTCATTCTCCTTAAAAGAGTAATAATTTACACCTTTTACATCGTTTAGAATCTTCTCGAGTGCTTGGTATTTCGGTTGATACAGAGACTTTGAGTAAACGTAAACGTTCTCAAAGAACAATCCATTCGGGTGAATGATTAAAGACAGCACTGTGTTGGTTTTACCGCAGTTTGAAGCACCCGCAATAATACACCTTAACGTCGATGGTAATAGAGGATGATTTTTATTTTGAGTTTTTTCACACAAACAATTCATATCGACAACTGGTAGGGAATGTGCTTGCTTCACAATTCTTATCTTCTTCTTCTTATTATTCATTCCTACTACTACTACCACTACCACTACTGCTACTACTACTGCTACATATATGCGGTTTTTTCTGTTTTGTTCTCCCAGAGCAAATGATTATGTCCATCGGTGCGGGTGTCTTAAATTCACTTATAAACAAATTACCAATAGAATTACACATCCCTGGTGGTTATCAGTACTGTGGACCCGGTACAAAGTTAAATAAGCGTTTACGAAGAGGTGATTCGGGCATTAACGAACTTGATCGTGCATGTAAACAACACGACATTGCATATTCAAAGTTCAAAGATTTAGAAAACAGACATTTAGCGGATAAGGTGTTAGAAGAACGAGCTTGGAGTCGTGTGAAAGCGAAAGACGCTTCTTTAGGTGAAAGGGCGGCGAGTTGGTTTGTCACCACTGCGATGAAAGCTAAACGCAAGTCGGGGATGGGACATCGTAATCGTCGTCGCCATAGTCTAAATCATGCCAAAAGTAAAGTTGGTTTGGGAGCAATTGTTAAAAAAATACGTCAGAAAGTCAAAAATTTCAAAAATTTAAATGATCCAAAGGAAGCGATAAAGATAGCGAGAGTATCGGCAAAAACTCTGTTGAAAGAGGTTGGTGGTAGGAGAAACATTCGAAAACCTCGTGTAATTCCAGTTCCAAAAGTTGGAGGTATCATCCCGTTCCTCATACCGCTGTTTGCAGGTCTTGGAGCTGCAGGATCACTTGCCGGAGGAGCTGCATCTATTGCAAGCGCTGTAAATAAAGCTAAAGAGGCGAGAAAAAAATTTGAAGAATCAAAACGACACAATGAAACGATGGAGGCGATCGCCTTGGGAAAAAAGGTAGCGGTCTCTATCTGAAACCGTATCGTAAAGGTTTGGGACTGTATTTACGTCAGAAAAAAAACTAATCAATAGACTGCCTCGAAGAGCGTTGACAGATTCTGAACTGATGAAATTTGCCAAAAAAAATATAAGCTATTTCAGAGGTGTTTTTATGCGAGATGCATTGCCCAGAAAACCTCCACATCGTTTCGAAAGCGGTATAGTAAATTTGGATTCTAATGACGGACCCGGCTCGCACTGGGTTGCCTACGTTAAGAGAAATGATACAGTTTTGTACTTCGATAGTTTTGGAAATCTTCAACCGCCCTTGGAATTAATTCGTTACTTTGAAGGCAGTCGCATAATATATAATCACGATAGATTTCAAAAATTCAATGCTGTAAATTGTGGACATTTATGTCTAGAATTTTTGTATAAAGAATGTAGACTTGTAGGGAAATAAAACAGTCGCTATTTGAGTTTGATATTATTTACTTTCATTTATGAGTGCTCCTCTCTCCCCACTAAATGTCAAGAACGTTCACATTAGTGAGCAATAGTAGCATACTTTCTGCAAATTACTATCCACCAATCGAATTAGATCCTAATCATGAGTATCAGATCGGTCTGCTCAGTCTTTTTACCTACAACACTATACCAAATGTTGAAGAGGGAAAAAATAATAAATTCTACTATGGAGGTGATAAAGTTATAAACATCCCTTCCGGGTCGTACGAGATTGCAGATCTGGAACAATTTCTACAAAAAGCAATTTCTTCCGAGGATTCGTTCACAACTGTGACAGTGAAAACGGATGATGAAAAAACGTCAAATGATAAATTGTTGTCTCTACAACCAAACAATAATACATTGAAATGTGAAATAAAATGCGCGTTTGAAATTGATTTTGAAAAATCCGATTCCATCGGTCATATGTTGGGATTTTCACCGCAAGTGCTGGAAGCTAATAAAATGTATCAATCGGATATGCCTGTGGAAATTATTAAAGTCACGACAATCCGAGTTGAATGCAACATTGCAACGAATTCATTTTACGATGACAAGTTGTCACATACGATTTTCGAGTTTTCACCAGCTGTTGATCCCGGTTATAGCATCAATATTACACCTAATAATATCATATATTTACCGGTGGTCGTGAGTAAAATTGACAATATTACTCTAACACTGTTAGACCAGAACGGATCTCTGATAAATTTCAGAGGTGAACAAATTCGCATCAGTCTGGAATTAAGAAGGCAAGAAGCAAAGTAATGGGTTTGTGTTTCCATAACAACAATAACAACAACAACAACAGCAATAACAACGGAAATAATACACTCATCAACCGTACTGGAGTCATTCAACAATCGTCTCTTCAGAGATTAACATCGGACAACGTAAAGTTTTTACAAAGTTTGGGATTCAAAGTAAAGAGAAACAACTATGTTGCAAATCCTCGACGGTCTCACGTTTGACGAATCAATAACCAAGAAAGAATTCCACTGGTATTCATCAACATATAAAAATTTCAATAACAACGATGAAGTGAGAATCCTAATAAATCATCAAGACATCTATACATATCCGCACGAAAGTTATCTCTACATAGAGGGCACGTTTCGAGAGAATGCCAATGGCACAGGTTCTTGCAAATTAACAAATAACGCGTACGCATTTCTGTTTGAGGAATTACGTTACGAAATAGATGGGAAGGAAATCGATAAAGTTCGAAATGTTGGAATGACTAGTACGATGAAAGCGTACCTGTCCTACAGCGAAGCAGAGAGCAAAGCTTTACAAGTGGCCGGTTGGATACCCATGCAAGATGAACAACCGACTTTAGCGAACAACACATTTACAACGTGCATACCGCTTAAATTTTTGCTGGGTTTTGCCGAAGACTATCGGAGAATTATCATAAACGCCAAGCAGGAAATAATATTGCTTCGTTCTAGGACTGATAATAACTGTTACATAAGTACAGGTACGAAAACTGCCACTATAAACATAACAAAAATCGAATGGCACATCCTCACATTACTCTCAATGACGAAATGAAATTGAAAATGTTAAAAGTTTTACATAAATCACAACCAATTTACATCCCCTTCAGACAATGGGAAATGCATGAGTTACCAAGTATGCGTCCTACAAAAAACGATGTGTGGCCGATAAGAACGTCAACAAACTTGGAGAAACCGAGATACGTCATCGTAGCTTTTCAGGATGGTAAAAAAGATAAGACCGATAAGGATGGTGCAGATTTCGATCACGCTCACATTAGGAATATAAAATTGTATTTGAATGCTGAAAGTTATCCATATAAAAATTTAAATCTCTCAATGACTGGAAATAAATTCGAAATTGCATACATGATGTACACAGATTTTCAGAAAAGCTATTACGGACGTCACAACAGTGAGCCTATTTTAAATCCAACACAATTTCGAACTAAAGCGTTGTACGTCATAGATTGCTCGAAACAAAACGAATCGGTGAAGTCTTCAGCAGTCGACATACGACTCGAACTGGAAAGCGACAATGATTTCAAAATAGAAATGACCTCTTACTGTCTAATCATTCACGATAAAATTGTAGAATATAATCCTGCAACGAATATCGTTAGAGAAATTATGTGAGTTGCATATTATTATGAATAATATGTGATAGAGAGAACTAGAATAAAATTTTATTTTTTAAATAATTCCGTTTTTCTTTCTAATTTTTTTCCCCTCCCTCTCACATGCACACACACACACACACACACACACACACACACACACACACACACGCACTCACACACATACACATACACGCAATACATACATATGTATGGAGATTTCTTTCTCAGTTATTACAAGAAACAAGACGAGTATAATGCTATATTAAAACGCACCAACACTCACAAAAATACGTAATAATCTCAAAAACAAATCAACAACAACAACAAGTTTAAAACACTAATTCAATAAAAAGTGTCATAAGTATGAAGGAGTTCATTATCATCGACATCCAAGGTTTTAAAGTGGAAGACAATCAGTTTATACCGAAAGAGTTGGCTTCTTACGATAGTGAAAACAGATTAAGTCATTTTATATTTCAACCGCACACCAGTTTATCATTAATGCCCAAGAAATATCAGAACTTTGCAAACTGGTTAATGAGCAATCACCATTGCATTAATTGGAATGTCGGATTCGTTCCTTATCACAATTCGACGCAATCATCGATTCTTTGTGTTTTACAGCCAAAGTTGTTTACGTAAAAGGAATGGAAAAGACACTGTTTCTACGTGGAATTCTCAAGCGAAGTAAATATGTGATACCAGTAATGAACTTAAACGAAATTTACGGCAACATACAAAAATTACAAAAATCGGAACCGAGGTGTCCATTTCATTCACAAAGAAATTGCATCTGTGCCCTAACCAACGTGTACGATTTAAATAGATTTATTCAAACAAAGTTACAAGAACGACGTTTTTCGAGAAGCATTTGTGATTTATTATGAGTAAGTAAGGGAACTTCGGTTCCGGAAATCCAAACTATTGAAACTTAACATTCATAGTTAGATTGTGTATTCGTAAACATGTCACACTCGAGATTATTACACTCGTTGTTGAACGAGATTGAGAGAATTAAACACGAGAATGGAAATCACATTACGATAGAAACGTCTGAAAACGCAAAATACATTTTAATTATAACTGCCACATGTGGTTATGGTGGACTGGCAAGATTAGGTGTTAGAAGCGATAATTACAATGTTGAATGCTATTGTGACAATTTGGACGAAGTCGACGATTTAGAAGCTAAGATGGAATTTGGCAATTATTATTGTAAAGAACTACGTCATAAATTTAATAACGTCAACACATATCTTAATTAATAAAAATAACAAGCATGAGTCCTACATGATCTCTCACAGTCTCAATCTTCAATCGACACTGCTCTAAAATACATGTGTGTGTGTGTGTGTGTGTGTGTGTTTGAAACAAATCATTTTGCCGTTCTCCAAGTTAATCGACACGTAAATAAATAAAATGATTAAAAAAAGTGTAACATTTGCCGACGCACTAAGACAAAGCAATCAAAATTGTTACGATAATAATTACATCGATGATGAAAACAACAGTGAAAATTTGTCGGAGAAAGAAAAAGGAAGAGTAGAAATAGAAGATACAAAATGGACATATACACAGTTTCAAAAACAAATCGCAAAATTATCAAAAATTTTAGGTCCTATTCTCTGCAAAAACATGAATTATACAAAAAGAAACAGGAATAAAATCATTGATTATCGACATGGAAGGCTTCTTCTTTGAAAAATTCATTGTAAAAGAATTAGCAATTAGCAATGGTCATTCTTCGCCTGCACATTTCATATTTAAACCACCGCTCTCCTTCAATCAACTGCCGTCTAAACACAAGAAACAAGTTTTTGGTTAGAAAGAAATCACCATTGTTTACGTTACACACTTGGATATACAGATTACAAGGATGTTCAAGGAATTCTACTTCGATTCACCAAAGGATACCAAAGAATCTTCGTAAAAGGACATCAGAAAGCGAATTTCCTCAGAAATCATCTATACAACAACAATGTAGAAATTATAAATCTAGAATCCGTTCCAAATGCTCCTAATCTAAAACCTTCACACAATTCCTGTCTACATCACAACCATACTTACTGCATTTGCTCCTTAAATAACATTTATACTATCAATACTTTTCTCTCTACTATCAAGGAATATTACTTCTTTTCTAACAAATCAAAATAAAAACATATACGCATTCTGTGTTTTTTATTCACCCCAGAACCCACCATCCTACAACCCCCCGACCTACATCCCCCGACCTACACCCCCGCGACCTACATCCCCCCACCTACATCCCCCGACCTACATCCCCCCGACCTACATCCCCCGACCTACATCCCCCCACCCCCGACCTACATCGCGCGCGCCCCCGGACTACCCCTACAACAAATACACGGGAATCACTGGGCGTTACTTTACGACGCGGAGGACGTTACACATACACGCGATCGCATCATACACTCCTGCAATGCTAAACTACGCGGAGGACGTTACACGTACACGCGATCGCATCATACACTCCTGCAATGCTAAACTACGCGTAGGAATACTACTGTTATCTCAAACGGAAGTCCATAAGAAATACACGGGAAAAATTGGGCGTTTACTGCTATAGTTAACTACTAATGTTAGAATAGAAATCGCTGACAATTTAATTAAAACGTTTAACGATTTTGTAAACGTTTCAAATACTTATTGGCAAAGGCTTACTCCCGAGCATAAAGAGTGGGTTTGCACGTTGTTTGACAAATTAAGGTATAAGACCGTTAGGGCATTTGCCATTTTGGAAATCAAGTGTGCGGTACCTTGTACTCCAATTGAACCGATAAACTTAACTCAAAATTTAACTGTAACACAGACACAGATTAACGACTCAGACTCTGATACTGACGAACGAGAGCAAAACTCCGAAAAAATGGTTTTGACGGCAATTGAATTTTTCAATCTTGCGGATAAGTTGTTACCCAAGTCATTTAACGGTGAAGCGTCGGCTCTTGCCTCTTTCATCGATGCGTTAACGCTTATGAAATCGAATTGCGAGGGTCATGACGAAAACGCATTAAATTTTGTCAAAACAAGACTGACCGGTAAGGCTCGATGGACAGTAACAGATGACGTTAGAGATTTAAATGGTGTCATTAGAGTTCTCCAAGATAAGTGTAAAGGGGAAAAATCACATGTAATAGAAGCAAAACTTTTAAATTTGAAACAAAACGGGAAAGATGCGGTGTCATTCACAAATCAAGTAAATGAACTCGCGGCCAGTTTATTGACGGCGTACATATCGGAAGGTGTACGAGCTCATGCGGCTGAAACTTTTGTTAAAAACCGAGCAGTTCGGACTATGGCCACATATGCTACATCTGAAAAAACACGCTTGGTAATAGAGGCTGGAACATTTGAGAATTTACAAGATGCCAATTCAAAATTCATGACGGTAGATTCTGAAGCAAATTCATCTTCAAATGTATTTTATGCAAATTCTTGGCGTAAAAACTCATTTACTAATAGACGCGGAAATTTCTCGAACAGTAACAATTACGGCAACCAAAGATACGGAAACCGGAATAATCAAAACAACACAAATCAAGGCAATTATAGGCCAAATAATCACAACAATTATAGGCCAAATAATGGCAACAATTATAGGCCAAATAATGGCAACAATTATAATAGGAATCGGCGTAATTATGAAAATCGCAATAACTCAGGAAATAACCAAAATTACAGGAATTCTTCAGCTAACGTTAGGGCGTATCTGACGGAAAACTCAGATCGCCCCCACCCTACATGGATGGGGGACAGAAACGATCACAATCATCAAAATTAGTAAATTATGTTAGTAAATTTAAATTATCATATTCAAATTTTGTCTTTCTAAGTACTGAAGCGACAGCAGGTACTTGTAGTTTCTTAGTAGACAGTGGAGCTGATATTTCGCTCATTAAACGAAGCAAAATTAGACCAAATTTTCCAATATATTCAAAAAAGTGTATCATTCATGGTGTTACGACCCTAGCTGTAGAATCCACTTTAGCTACTACAACAAATATTTTCTTAAATCTCGATGATGATCAAATAGAACAGCAGTTTCAAATAGTTAATGACGATTTTCCCATACCAACAGATGCCATTCTAGGCAGGGACTTTCTCACACAGTATAAATGCACAATCAGCTATGATGATTGGACGTTAGCAATAAAATCGGGACGGAAAAGAGAAGCAATTCATATGCAAGGTGGTCCTGAACCAAATTCTTTTGTATTCCCAGCTTGGTCTGAAGTTACCCGCGAAATTAATTTAAAATGTGCTTATGGGAGTTCACTAATTCCAAATCAGCAGATTGCAGAAGGCGCAACGAACAATAGCTTCGGGATCCCGAGTGTTAGTCACATTTATTAATACAAATTTAAGGAACGTAGTAGTACAAAATTTGAAACTAAAAACCGAAAATTTGGATAATTATCACGTCTATTCAGTGGAAAACGAAATTAAAAACAGAGAGAGTGAACTTTCGAAACAACTTAATTCTAATTTTCCTCCTTTTGTGTCGAAAGAACTGATTAGTTTATGCCATGAATTTTCAGATATATTTGCCATCAATGCAGACAAACTGACTCACAACAATTTTTATCAACAAACACTAAGAACAACAGATAACAACCCAGTCTACGTAAAAAACTATAGAATTCCTCAAAGCCAAAAAGCGGAAATTAACAAACAAATAGCAAAAATGTTAGACAGTGATATAACTGAACCTTCAGTTAGTGATTACAACTCTCCAGTCCTACTTGTCCCCAAAAAATCGCTCAACGGTGAGAAGAAATGGCGATTAGTTGTTGATTTTAGGCAAGTCAATAAAAAACTTATTGCAGATCGTTTCCCACTACCTAGAATCGAAGATATTCTCGATCAGTTAGGTAGAGCTAAATGGTTTTCAGTGTTAGATTAATGTCGGGATTTCATCAAATTCCGTTAGAAGAAAATTCCCAAAATATTACAAGTTTTACCGTCGATTCAGGAATATTTCGTTTCAAAAGATTACCATTTGGTCTTTCAGTCAGTCCCAATAGTTTTCAAAGGATGATGAACATCGTTTTTGCAGCATTATCTCCAGAAAAAGCATTAATGTACTATTGCTATCCTAAAAAACTAGGACAAGACTTTTTAAGCTGTGTAAAACTGCTACCGAGCATAAATTTAAAATTATTTGAAATGGTCACTCATTGTCAATCATACCTACAGTAAATATTGTTTTAAAAGCTAGGATAGATACTTGCATAGAAAAGGGTGTCACAGTTGACAAACTGCTCAGAATTTCAGCGTTAACAAAAATACAGTTTCTGACATGACAGCAAAGTAAGATTCAATGTAATAAAATAATGGAAACGCATGGCTACTGGATTTAAAAGTTGTCCTAATTTTTTATGATATCGATAGTACATGGACGATTTGATCGTTACAGGATGCTCCGAAAAACATCACTTGAAAAACTTAAGATCAATTTTCGAAATTTGTAGGAAATATTATTTAAAACTAAATCCAGAAAAATGTTTCAGACACGAAGTAACTTATTTAGGTCATCTTAAAACAGATAAAGGAATTTTACCGGACGAATCAAAATTCGATACAATCAAAAATTACCCCAAACCAAATAATGCAGACGCAGTTAAAAGATTTGTCGCGATTTGTAACTACTATCGGAGATTTATTCCAAATTTCGCTTCATTTTCGTTTTGTTTAAACAAGTTGACACGCAAAAATGCACAATTTATTTAGACTGATGAATGCGAAAATTCATTTCAAACTTTAAAAAATGCATTAATCTCCCCACCTATTTTACAATACCCTCAGTTTGATCAAACTATCATTATAACCACGGATGCATCAAAATATGCATGCGGCGCGATTTTGAATCAAGTTCAAGGCGATAAGGAATTACCAATCGCGTATGCATCACGTACTTTCACAAAAGGTGAACTCAATAAATCAACGATTGAGAAAGAATTAGCGGCAATACATTGGGCAATTTTGCATTTTCGACCTTACGTCTACGGGCGGAAATTTATTGTAAAATCCGATCATCGACTTTTAGTTTATCTTTTCTCTATGAAAAACCCTAGTTCTACGCATGAGATTAGATTTGGAAGAGTTCGATTTTCACATTGAGTATATTACAGGTAAACAAAAAGTCGGGGCAGACGCTCTGTCGCGACTTGACATTGAACGATTAAAAGAATTGTAAGCTTGTCAAACTCAGGTTATGGTTGTGCAAACAAGGACAATGACGAAGACGATTAATGCTGAGAATGCGGCATTAAAATCAAAACAAATAGTGCCGCATGATCCTCCAAATGTTTACCAAGTAATTGAAAAATTTGAAGCCTTTCATTTGCCAAAACTGATTTTTAACATGGATATATATATATATATATATATAGTCCATATCCCAATTACCTTTCGGTGTAGGGTTTGTTTATACATTCATGTATCACCTCGCACGAATTTTGCCCATCCTTTTCGTTCTTCTGCTAATGTTCTTGCTTCTTTAATTGTGCTCCCTTTCTCTTTCAGTATTTTTCCTATTATGTCGTTCCAGTTTGCTTTAGGTCGCCCTCTACTTCTTTTATTTTGATTTCTTGCTTCCCAAACTCTTTTGACATTTCTATTTCCATCCATTCTTATCAGATGTCCCCACCAGCTAAGTTGCTTCATTTCGATGTATTTTAGAATCGGTTCAACCCCTAGTTCTTTCCTTATATTTTCATTTCGTATTCGGTCTCTCATGGAAATCCCTGCAGTTTTGCGAAGATATTTCATCTCTAGTGCTTGGACTTTACTTTTAGTCTTCCTCGTTAGGGTCCATGTTTCGCATCCGAATGTGAGAATTGGCCTGAATATGGTTTTAAACACAGTTATTTTTGTTTTTCTTGATACTTCTTTCTTGTTTATAAAGTTATTTTTCATTGCATGGTAAACTTTTAATGTCTTTTCTAATCTCTCGTCCGTATCCTTGTCTTGTGCACCATTTTCTTCTATTGTCACTCCCAGATATTGAAATTGTTTGACTTGTTCGATTTCCTGCCCTCCTAAATGTATTTTGGCTGGTTGATGCTGCCTTGATATTACCATGATTTTCGTCTTTTTCACATTAATTTTCATACCATATTTTTCCAACGTTTCGTTCCATATGTTCAGGTTATTTTGTATTGCTGCTTCGCTTCCTGCCATTAGGACTACGCCGTCTGCGAATGCACATTCTGATACCTCTACGGGTTGCAGATTTCTATAACCCACGTGCAATTTTTTTACCTTATATCCGCATTCCTTTATTACGTCATCCATAAGTATGGTAAATAATATTGGGCTCATCACTCCGCCTTGTCTGAGGCCTTCCTTTGTTTCAAATACTTCTGATTTCCTATTTCTACTAATTACGTAGTTCGCATTTCTGCTGTATAGACTTTTAATTGCTTTGACAAGGCTACGATCCACTTTCCTATTATTTAAACTTTCCCAGACAATCTCTCTTCTCACTCTGTCAAACGCTTTTTCCAAATCGATAAATGCGAAATATGTTTTAGTATTGCGTTGTAGTGTTTTTTGCACTATTTGCTTTAAAGTGAAGATATGGTCTTGTATGCTTCTGTTTTTCCTAAAGGCACTCTGCGCTTCTGACAATGTCGGTTCGATGATGCTTCTTAGTCTGTTTTCCAATATTCTTTCATATACCTTGAGGGCGGTACACAGTAGAGTGATGCCTCGGTAGTTGTTACATTCGCGTCTATCTCCTGTTTTGTGTATAGGCACAATTACTCCTGTTTCCCAATCTTCTGGAATCTTACCTTCGCTCCACGCCTTTCTGTAGACTTCTAGTAGTAAATATTCCCCTTTTTCTCCCATGTATTTCAACATTTCTCCTGTTATTTTATCATGTCCCGGAGTTTTACCGTTCTTTACTGCTTTCAGTGCAACTTTTAATTCTTCTTTTGTAATTTGTCCGGCAGTTTCCACTTTTTCTAATATTTGTCCTTCGTCAACATCTGTTTTTTCCTCTTCTTCGTTTGCTCTTAGTAATTCCTGGAAATGTTCCTTCCATCTTTCCATTACCTCACGATCTTCTGTTATGATCTCACCTCTTTTATCTTTAATTGTTGTTCCTTGTTTATTTTTGCCTTTCCTCATTGTTTTCAGCACTTTATAGAACAATTTTTGATTATCTTTGCTATTTTCTTCCATTTGTGTTCCAAATCTTTCCCAACTCTTCTGTTTAGCATCTCGCACCATATCTCGCACTATCTTCCTCTGTTCTTTATATTTCTTGTACTTGTCTTCTGTCCTATTATTTAAATATTCTAACCATATTTTTTTTTTTATTCTGTATCTCACATTTGATGTCTTGGCTCCACCACTCTGTTTGTTTTTTCTTATTGTTTTTCCTGCTCTCCCCACATGTTTCTTTCGCTGCATTTAGGATTGTCTCCTTAAAAGTTTTCCATACTTGCTCTATGTTTTTCTCCCGCAGGTTATGTGTTTCTGTATTATTTATATGTTTAATTACTGCTTCTTTGTAGTTTATTCTTGTGCTTACTTCTTTTAGCTTGTACGCTTTTATGTTAATATGGTTTTCCGTTTTTGTGTTTTCTTTGGGGTTTTGTATGCCTGTGTTATTTTCCACAAATATTTTTGCTACAACTATATGATGATCACTATAAATTTCTGGCTGTCTGTATACTCTGACATCTCTTATTAATTTTCTGTTATTTTTTTCTGTCAATATATAATCAATTATAGATTTTTCTTTACCATTATGGTTATATCTCGTGTATTTATGTATGTCTTTATGTTTGTAGAAAGTATTCATTATCATGAAGTTGTTTAGTGTACAGTAATCCATTATTCTAATTCCGTTGTTGTTGATTGTATCTTCGCCATAATTTCCTATGACTTTTCTATTGTTATCTTTTGTGTTTCTCTTTCCAACTCTTGCATTAAAATCGCCTGCTACATACACTATTCCTTTGCTGTTTTCCGTTGCTACGTTCAAATCTTCCCAAAATTTCTCTTTGTTTTCTGTTGTATCGTTTTCACTGGGTCCATATGCTGAGATTACTGTTACTAAACCTCCTGTTTTATTTTTGATTTCCACTGTTAAAATTCTTTCTGACCATCCTTTCCACTTTTGAACGTTATGTACCCATTTCTTGTTTATTATAAAAGCCACTCCTGCCATTGCTCTTTCATTTTGAGGAACTCCACTATGTATTATTAAGTGCCCATCTTTTAACATTTCTCCTTGTCCTTTCTTCTTTGTCTCAGTAACAGATAGTATATCTATATTTGCTTTTTCAAATTCTTGGATTAGTTCCCATTCCTTCCCGTTTATACTTCTTATATTCCAGGTTGCTAGTTTCCATATTTGTCTTTTTCCTTTTCCTTGTTCGTTAAAAGTGTTTTTCCTGTTAGTTTCTATTGTACATTGTGTTTTCGTTTTATTCTTTATTATTGGTAACGTTTTTCTCCGCATTTTGGTGGAGTTAGAGTCTTTCCTTTTCTTTGCCAGGTCTGTTTCCATTTCCGTTCGTGTTGAGTCGTAGGCTAGTTTTTTTGCTTAAGAGATTTTTGTTGTCCGTCCCAAATCCATTCCACTTCTTCTATGTACATCTTCTTGTATCCTGTCTGTACTTTCTTTCCTTTACTTCTTTCTTCTTTGGCCCTTTTTCTTATCATCTTCTCAATTTCTCGTTCATTTCTAGTGTTATCATTATTGATGTATACCTTCATGTCTTTGATATTTCCTAATTTGCTTTTATTTTTCATGATCGCTACTTTATTTTCAAAATTTTCAATCTCTACTAAACATCTTTTTTCTCCTATTTTATCTATACTCTTTATCTTTGCCTCGACGTCTAAGTGTTTCTCTAAGAAATTAGCCATAGTCATTTTCAGTGTTTCTCCAACATTGGTACCAATGGATAACCCGGTTACAATAATTTTATTTTTGCGTTGTTTCTTATCCACCTCCTCTATTCTCTCTTCTATTTCTTTTAATTCTCTTTTCATCACAGCGTTTTCTTCCTTCAGTTTATTATTTTCTTTTTTGACTTCTTCCATCTCCGCTCTGTTCTGTTTCTGTTCCTTTCTCATTTCTTTCACCTCAGTTATCAAACTTTCCATCAGATTCATGTTTTGTTTATACATATTCATTAGTTTATCCAACTTCTCATCCGTAGTTTCTTTTTCCCCCTTTGTCGGCGTTCTTGGGGTTCTTTTACTTTTCCTGAATAATTCATCGGTTTCTCTTCCTCTTTTTTTTGTGCTGTCGTCAGTCGAGTAGTCATCCGCCTCCATTCTAATTTTGCTTTTGATTTTGGCCTTCCAAAATAAATTTGCGTTTGCGTTTTTCCGACCCGCGTAAACAGCGCAATCCGAATCGACTTCTCGGAGATTGCACTGTTATCAGCCCAGAAGAAGTGAAAACCTGTCCTGCTCTTTACTGATATCGCTCGCTTCGCTGGTTACTTGAACTTTGTACTTGCTTTGTATATCGTCGGCCAATGACCATAATATGCACAATCGTTTATTAAGATAAATTCACTGAATTTTTCTTATATATATTGCTTACCTAGGTAGTTTTACTGTTGATATATTCACCCAACTCTTATGCAAATAATATCACCAACACTTTGTAAAATATAAGCTCGGTATGATCTGTTTTTAGATTTAATTACCGGAGCTCTTCAACACATGTCCGTGCTTGCCGGACACTTGCCGGACACGGATATACAGTATCCTAAAATTCAAATTAAAATGAATGGTGAAAAACGCGCACGTGTGAATATAGAATTGGACAGTTGTATCGCTACGGAAAAACTAGCTCTAGCGCAAGCTATTTCCAGGCTTGAAAAAGCAGCCGGCGATCAAGGGATAAATAAAGTACAGCTCGAACTCAATAGTAAAATATTTAATTATATTCCCCTGTCAGAATTTAAAGCAGTTGCAAATGACACGCTCCAAACCTTTTGCTTACTACATCAATTCGAAAAATCGTTGACTTAAATGAGAAAGAATCTCTAATCACAAGATTTCATAAAGATCCAATATTAGGAGGACATTGCGGACAAAAGAGATTATTAGCCACATTACGTTCCTACTATTACTGGAAGGGTATGCAAAAAGACATCAGTAAATTTTTAAAATTGTGTCATGAGTGTCACATCAACAAAGCCAAGGCAAAAAACTTGGAACCATTATACCGGCTGTTTCAAATTGGGTGTGCACTGAAGGGATCTCCTAAACCATGAGAGTTACAGATTCGGTTAAATGGAAAAAAAGTTGCACCAGTCATTACTTAATTCGTATCCATTAACAGAATCAATTTTCTCTTAATTGTTCTTGAAGTATTGGTGAAAATGTAAAAATATCGATTTTCTTTTTTCCTCTGTAACTCCCTTATTAAAAATAATTTAGAAATTCTGTCTTAACTTTCTATAGGTACTTTTGGATTCTACTTTAAATAGGGGCAGTAGAATTGTGGTCACACGTTTCGTCTCTCCGCGACCATCCTCAGTTTACATTTTTTAAATATAACGTATACCTTTTTATTATCGTATTTGTTGCCATTTTTTCTCCTGATTGTAATGGTATATCACACTTAATTGTTGATATTAATTTGAAGCTTAAATAATACAGATTTTTATATGAAAATTTTATTTAATACATAATTTCAAAATATTTAGTTAATTTTCTTAGGTATAGTGTAAATTTCAATGAATTATTTAATATCTGTCTCTTTAGTTATTGTATAATAAATTCTTTTAACGGACACTGATAGTGCACATTTGTAGTATCCGTTAAAAGAATTTGTTATACGAGATAGTTGTTGACGAGGCTAATTTTACAAACAAGGGAATATTTAATAGAAATGTACATAGATATTGGTCCAGGGAGAATCAAAAAAGATTTCAACAAGTGTGACCACAGATACAATTCAGCTTAAATGTTTGGTGTGGTATTTGGCATAATAGAATTAATGGTCCGATCATTTACGAAAATTATGTAACAGCTGAACGTTACATCGATTTTCTAAGGACAGCATTGGAAAACATTTTAGATTACATTCCTCTAAATCATATTATGGAATTGTAATTTCAAAATGATGGAGCACCAGCACATAATGCTGAAATAACAACAAATTATTTGAATCAAACTTTTCCTGATAGGTACAAATGTACCTGTCGCGTGGCCTCTAAGATCACCAAATATTAGCCCTTTGATTTCTTGTTGAGTGATTGATTGATTTTATTGATTTTTCCTCTTCCGACATTTGAATGTTAGTTATTAATATTTAGTAAGTAAAAAAAGTACTAAGGAATAAATTTACTTATTGAATAAATCATGACGAAACTGTATCAAGCTTTTTTATCATATTTTAACTTTACTTGAAAAAAGTATTAATTGTTATACATCACTGCAATCAGCAGAAAAAATGCTATCGAATAGAATAATTAAAAGATATACGTTGTATTTAAAAAATCGAAACTGAAGATGGTCGTGGAGAGACGAAACGTTTGACTTCAATTCTGTTTTACGTATTGTTTCAACACGACACCATCAACATATTGCCCTTTCGAATTAGTCTTTGCTAAAAAACCCACATTACCAAATGACTTTTTGAGTGCACACATAGAACCACTCTATAATATTGATTCTTATGCGAAGGAAGTTAAATACCGGTTACAAACGGCCCTCGCCAGAGCCAATCAGTATTTGCAAAGAGTTAAATGCAACAGGAAAAATAATTATGATGTAAAATCAAAAAGTATAAATGTAAATCCGAATGACTTAGTTTTAGTGAAAGATGAAACGCGAAGCAAGTTTGATCCAGTTTACAAGGGACCTTTTACAGTAAAGTTAACAAGTGATTCAAATTGCACGCTAATAGACAATTTTGGGAAGAATTTCATAGTTCATAAGGATAGGTTAATTAAATATTTCAGTTGAATAGTTTTAATAAGATCATGTCACTACCCTGGCCAGGATGACAATTAAATTAGATTAGGTTAGATGAAAAGTAAATTAATAAGGCAGGATGACAATTAAATTAGATTAGGTTAGATGAAAAGTAAATTAATAAGGCAGAATGACAATTGAATTAATTAGGTTAGATTAAAATGAAATTAGATTAGGTTAGATGAAAAGTAAATTAATAAGGCAGGATGACAATTGAATTAATTGGGTTAGATTAAAATTAAATTAGATTAGGTTAGATGTCAAATTATAATTGGTTAGGCTAGCATGGTAACAATAATGATAGCTTAGCAGAATTACAATAATAATAATAATGATAATTATTTATCATTACTACTAGTATAGCGGAATTAACATTTTTTTTTGGGTATTGTTACAAGCTAAGTTGAAGGTATCTACAGCAGTTACAAAATTTACTTTTCATTAAACAGGGATCCAGTAAAGCTATTTCCATTTTGACAGCAATTGAAGAGCAACAACTTTTGTTTTTTAAATGGAGCGGTAATATTTTTATGTCGTCGTTAGATGCCTCATAAAGTTATCTTTTAATTACACTTCCCTATACCAATTGCTGACGGTTGAGCAGATATTTAATGTTATTTCATAATTCCTGCATTTTAACGTGTCAATTAAAATTACAAGACATCTTAAAATTATTTTGTTGTTCCTTCAGTTTTCAAAGGTTTTGTAATATTCAAATTTGATTAACAAATACTTTGTCGTAATGTGTAGAGCGTACTTTCTTATTTGACATAAAACAAAAGTTAAACTTTAGTACAAGAAGTCTTAGGGTCAATTGAATGAAACGTAGTTAACCACACGATCAAGTTAATCGTGTGATTAAGCAATATCACTTCAGAAAACTTAACAATCAGTAAAAATTCCAATCAAAATTATTTCTCTCGTTACCGTTTAACCTACCACAAGCCTTAACAATGGAATTAAATAATCATGTATTAACAATACAACAACAACCAGGACTTAAAAACTTAGTAAATTGACATTTTACTCAAAACAAGTACATGTTTGAGTAAATACTCACTCCTGATTTTAATTAATATGTTAAAGCGCAGAAATTATGAAATAATATTAAATGTCTCCTCAACCGTCAGTAATTGGTATAGAAAGCGTATAACTAATTGAAAGATAATTTTATGGAGTATCTAACGACGATATAAAAATAACACCGTTCCATTTAAGAAACAAAAATTATTGCCCTTCATCTGTTGTCGAAATGGAATTTTTTTTTTTCCTACACTAGTAGAAAATTCAATTTTACCGGCTCATCAGAGAGGAGAAAGCGAACGTTTCCACGGCTAGCCCGGCAAAATGAACATAAATGCCTAGCCGAGAAAATAATTTACGAGGCTTTACCACTAGGTGGCGCGACAATAATTTCAGGAATGCGCTCTCATCGACATCAAAAAATTAACAAACTAAGTTTTTTTTATTTAATTCCACCGGTAGTTGGTTTTAAAAAGGATTAAAATTATCAAGAAGAAAAAACTCGGCAGCGGTGGGATTCGAACCCATGCCTCCGAAGAGACTGGTGTACTAAACCACCGTCTTGACCGCTCGGCCATGCTAGTACTCGTAACACTGTGTTTTAAAACATCTATAATAATTTTAATAGTAACTCAATTTTAATATTTTTACTTCGAGAAAAAGAACGTTTGTGTGATATTAACAAAATTAATTATAATGTTGTGTAGGAAAAAAAATAATATGTAAACCATGGCGGTAAAGCAATTTTCGAGGTCTCGAGAAGTGTGGCCAGGCTCGGCTTCTCGCCTCGCCTGTCCATATCTTCTCTCGACCTGGAAAACAAGCACTTTACCGCCTCGGTCTACAATATACTATTACTGGATCCCTGTTTAAAGAAAAGAAAATTTTGTTACTGTAGTAGATACCTTCCACATAGCTTGTAACAATACCACGATATTTGCATTCTAACATTCTTCGTTAATGAGATATTAATTATAAAAGTTACATCTGTCTTTTCGGAAAACCATAAACAAAGCCTAATATCTTAAAAACCATAGGACTTAGGTGCAGGGAACCTTTATCAACCTTACCCTAAAATAACCAAACAAGCTCAAATTCGTTATAAAACATAGGGTGTTCCATTTAAAATAACGAAGTTACACATCGTACAGCCAAATTGAGACATCCTGTATATTTCAAAATGATTTTAAATTATGCGAACCTTGAAAAGATGATAGTTTTGTATAAAACATTTTTCTATACACTGCGTTCGTAAAGTATGGAATAAATTCATTTTCTAGGATATAAAAGATTTTTATGTAAAATCCTGAAACAGGTCGATTTTTAATTGAAGAATGACACTATTTTAGTAGAATTTTGTATCTCCCCTTCCAACTTCCTCCGAGTGACAGTTGCCCCTCTAAAATTTTTAAATGGAATGATGGTCATGTGATACCTCATTTGAAAGGGCTTTTCATTCTCTATTCAGTAGTATAAGAATTTTTTTAAATTCTTATTTTTTTCTAAAAAGAATAATACATTTTAAAATCAACACACAAAATTTTAAAATGAAATAATTTAAATAAAATGTTCGAACTGGGAACCGTTTGATTCATGACAATAGTACAAACGTTGCTGACGTTCATCTAAAACATTTCATTTCCAGGGTAATTTGATTAATTCCAAATTTTTTTAATTTTTTTAAAATTCTTTATGAAAACTAGGGATGCACCGATATGGGTCTGGCCGATATATCGGTAAATCATGGCCGATAATACCGGCCGATATTAAAAATTATAACACAAGACTGAATGGTTTATCGTATTCCATGATAAATCCACATATGATCCGTTCAATGCCCACCATGATTCTGAAATTTAATTACAACACAATAATGACGGAGAGATCTAGCAAAATGTTTAAAGACATCCCTTAGGGCCGGTACTTTAATACTTTTTTAAACGAACAGTTAGTTAACCATATTGTTTAATTAATCGCGACTACTAAACAGTGATTAAACTGCAATGGGTACTTTATCGTTATTTCTATCGTCCGATTAGTTAATCAAAGATTTTTTATTTTGGCATTACTTATTATTTAACTTCACGTAGTAATTCAATGCGAAGCCAGTGTTACAAAAGAGTATATTAATACAAAAGTTGTATTAAAACCGAATGGATTGAATCTTTTTGCGCAGAATTTTATTCTTGTATGATCGCAATTTCAATAGAATGTGTCACATAGTATTTTTTATACTTATTTTACAATTATTTATATCATTTTCTTAGTCCAAGAATGTTATAGCGTAATTTGTGCTTAATAATAAACAAACATTGACACGTGCGTAATTAGGGGAACGGCGGGAAGTATGGGCCGATGGGAAGTACGGGCCAGTTGGTCTTTCAACGAATTGCCGGTAGGTAGCAAGCACCGTTCATGGTCTAGCCTTTGCCGCAAGCATCATTCTGTGATGCCCAGAGAGATTATTTACTTCAGTGTGTTGTGTTCAGTGTGAGTGATTATTCTTGGTTTGTGCGTCTACAAGTCGTTGCCTCGAATACTTTTTACCATCACCCTGAATCATTACAGGTAAGAATATACTTATGAAACTAGGACTATAATTTAGTTTACTCTATTAATATAAGATACTGATAGTTTCATTTCGTTTGCTCTAACCTGTTTCGCTTGCCGCCACGTTTTCATATCCATGTGGATCGGGTAATATGGGCCATGCCACATTCGGGTAGTATAGGCCACGTAACTAATTTGTCTTTTTTTATATTTTTAGGATACTATGCCAAAATTTAAGAAGAAACCGGAAGGTGAGGGTCGGGGAGAGTGGTCAGAGGATGATATGAAAAATGCCGCAGCAAGTGTTCTGGAAAATAAACTTTCTGAAAGGGCTGCGTCCGACCGCTATCATGTACCTAGAAGCACTTTGCAAAGAAAGTTAAAAGCTATTTTAAATAATGAGCCGACTGAAATGAAACCACAGATGGGGTTTTTTAAGACAACCTTTGAAGAAAGATATGAAACTCAGTTAGTAGCTCATATGATGGATTTAGATTCGAGGCTAATGCCTCTGTCCAAAACAGAGTTTTTGAAGCTTGCCTACGACCTGGCAGAAAAATTAAATTTGAAACACAGATTCAACAAAGAGAAAAAAATGGCTGGGAAAGATTTTTACGTCAGTTTTATGAAGAAGCACCCAGAACTAAGCTACAGAAAACCACAATCAACTAGTCTGATGCGGTGTGTAGGGTTTAATAAGCCACAGGTCGAAAGGTTCTTCTCTTAGAAAAATATTCCTTTCGACCATCCAGAATTTTTAACGCAGACGAGACGGGCGTATCTTGTGTGCATGAATATGATAAGGTCATTACAGTGAAAGGAAAACGTCAAGTTGGGAAAATGACTTCTGGAGAGAGGGGGTGCAATATTACACTTCTGTTCTGCATGAGTGCAACCGGGCAATTTATTCCACCACTTTTTATTTTTCCGAGGAAACGAATGAATGACCGCCTCATGATTGGTGCTCCAACTGAAAGCATCAGTTTTCCAACTTCTAGTGGTTGGATGACGGCTGAGGCTTTCCTCAAGTGGCTTCAGCACTTTGTTTCCTTCACAAAGCCCTCAGTAGAAGATCCTGTCTTGCTGATTGTAGATGGACATGGCAGCCACAAGGATGTAGGTGTCATCACGTTTGCTCGTGAAAATCATGTCCATATGTTAAGTTTTCCACCACACACTACTCATAAACTGCAGCCTCTGGATAGATCGTTTATGAAACCCTTCAAAAACTGCTACAACACTGCTTGCAGTTTATGGATGAGGGCTAATCCAGGGTCAAGAATTAATGACTATGATGTTGCAAAATTGGTAGGTGATGCCTACAAGCAGGTGTGTCGACTAGATATTGCCGAAAGTGGATTTAGATGCACTGGCATTTACCCAACAAACCCAGACATATTCACTGATTTGGACTTTATGGGCAGTGACATTACCAACATTGCACAGGCACCGCTCCCTGAGACGACTTCTGAAGGAGCTGTTGTTGCTACATCTAAAAGCTCTTTGAGCTCACCAGCAACCCTACCAACCCCTCCTCAGCTTGCTTCCAAGGCAGATTCTAGAAGCACATCTGAAGAGAACATTATTTCCTCTAACGCTGCACCCTCACCACAACTTTCTGATTTTGCAAGTGTTTTAAAAGAGGTGTTACCTCTGCCCTCCTGCAGTGAAAAGAGATTGACGAGTCGGAAAAGAAAGGCAGAGAGAAGTGAAATCTTGACATCGACTCCAATAAAAAATATGTTGCTTGAAAAGAAAGATTCAGAAGAGAAAAAAGAAAAAGCAAAACAGATAAAGAAACAAATAAAATTTTCAAAACAAAAACAAAAGGTGACCAACAAGAAGAAAAAAAATGAACAAAGCAAAATGTTTGATTATGACAATCCTACACCAAGCACTTCTCAGGATAACGTAGATGTGGAATGCATTATATGTGGAGAAAATTATGAAGAAAATTGGATCCAGTGTAACAACTGTGAAGGCTGGGCACATGAGCTCTGTGCGGACATTGACGACTTACTTTTTTACTTTTGTGATCTCTGTAAGCTAAACAAATAATAGGGTAAATGAGCTGTAATAAATTATATAATTATACTAGTATTAAATAATAAAAAAAGTTTCTTTTTTTTCAACTTAAAAACCTAATCATTTTGGTGGCTCATACTACCATACAACTTTTAAAATGTTCAAAATGTAAAGTTAATATTTATTGCATTTTATATTATTTTCGCTTCATTAATTGCTAATATATTTTTTGTACTTAAACAAATGTAGTTGAAAAGAAGATCTTTATCGCTCATAACCGATTTTAACCGCATCTATTTTTTTTATTTACATTTTTCCTTAAGTGGCCCATACTATCCGCTGTTCCCCTACTGTCTTCTTGTCAACTGTTGACGTGTTGACACCAACACGATGTCTGAAAAGAGAAAACGCAGTACAAATTTTTCGAATACTGAAATATCGAAATTAATGCAGTATATAATACCTGAATTAAAAATTATTGAAAACAAACAAACTGATGGGACAACGTTAAAAGATAAACAAAGAGCATGGGAAATGTAAACGATAACGTTTCTCTTTTATTGTATAGTATTTTTGTTAGTGATATACATATACATACCAGCCATTATTTTGTTATTTTCAAATATAAAAAAATATTTATATTTCAAAACGTCACACGGTACTTTTTCTTCACGCTATATGGTGGTTAAAAATCAAAGTAGAAACCTGTAATACTGCGAAAATTAATTTACTCATCGACAGATGGCACCATTACGAAACACAATATATGTTGGTTACATTGTTGAACCATTCGGACTTTAAAGCAGAAAAATTAGAAGAAGTGGTTTCATAATGTAACCGCTAGGGCTGAAAGGGTTAAGTGTTTGTGCGCTATTTAGTGTCCGGTTAAAAGATTTTGTGAAACATCTTTTCCTACTGATAATTTTTTCAAATCTATTAATTGGAATTGTATCTGATTCTTCAACATGTTAGGCATTAATTCCTAATTATTCGGATCCGAAAATAATATAAAGTTAAATAAACTAACAAGAAAATTGAAATTGGCTTATTCTAACGCCGAAGAACTCGTTTGATGGATTACATCTTATATGCGTCTCGCAAGATAACAAGTGGATTTCCCCGCAATAGAATTTATTTCGCACGGATATGCAAACTTAAGTGCACAAACGCGACAGCATCAAAAATATAACCACCGAAATAATAATAAAATGTATAAATCCGACCTGATTACGAGGGCGACACTGAAAATTTTTAGAAAATCAAACAAGGATTAGTTTTAAAAAATAAAAATTGTTTTATAATTTTTCAAAATATTCCCCTTTAACATCAATACATTTTTGCATTTCATGAAACCAATCCTTGAAGCAATTGTGCCACTCTTCCTGAGACACTTCAGAAACCAGGTTTTTATAATATTCCACTGCTTTATCTGATGACGAAAAAGTGATTCCACGCATTTTATCTTTAATTTTTGGAAACAAAAAGAAATAACAAGGTGCTAGGTCAGGGCTATATGGTGGAGGTTTCATGGTGCTGACTTTTAGGGCATCCAGATACTCAGTTGTTACCTTTGCTGTATGGGACGATGCGTTGTCATGATGCAAAATTATTTTTCCTTTTGGCCGTTTTTCACAAACTTTTTCAAAAATTTGCGGTAAACATACATTTGTGTACCAATCAGCAGTAACGGTATGTCTATCTTCTAATGCTATAGTAGCAATATGACCCGTTTTAGAAAAAAAACTAGCAATCATTTTTTTACCAGCGCTGCGAATTCGTCGGACTTTTGTAGGCCTAGGTTCTGTTCGAAAGACCCATTCAGCCGATTGACTTTTCTTTTCAGGATCATAACAATATATCCAAGATTCATCACCTGTGACGATATTCCAAACCAAATTTGAAGTGCCGCCTTTGAATTTTTCCACAATATATCCAAGATTCATCACCTGTGACGATATTCCAAACCAAATTTGAAGTGCCGCCTTTGAATTTTTCCAGAGTTTCTCTGCACCATTCGATGCGTTGGTCTTTTTGATCGGAAATCAGTTTATGTGGAATCCATCGACAACAAAGTCTCACGTCTAACTGTTGATGTAAAATGTTTTGAATTTGAGTCATACCAATACCCAACGTCGCCCGAATAAATTCATAAGATGTCCGTCGATCTTTCTCAAGCATTGCTCGAACAGCAGCAATATTTTCATCAGTAACAGCAGTTCTTGGGCGTCCTTCACGAAGTTCATCACTAAGAAAAAACCGATCTCTTTTGAATTCGTTGAACCAATTATAAATTGTTGCCTTAGATGGGGCTTCTTCGACAAATGCATTTCTAAGCCGATCTTCACATTGTTTAGGCGTTAATGACGATTTAAAATCGTAAAAAATCATAGCCCGGAAATGTTCTCTAGTTAAATTCATTTTTGGGTGAACACAAGATTTTTAAATTATGATAATTAAAAAACTATTAGAGCAAATCGACCAAACTAAACGACAATCAACTCCCAAAACATTAAAAAGTGGCTGTCAAATAAAAATTAATTTCATTTGTTTTTAGAAACATGGCATTCTAGATATTTTCAGTGCTGCCCTCGTATGTGGCGTAAACGTCCGTCACGTCTAGGGGGCTCCACGGCGATCGGGTTCTTCAAGGGGGAATTTACTGGCACGTGCACTGGCGCCGGTATTTCCTTACAGGTGTTATAAGTCGAACGGCAGGTGAACTCGTGATGGACCAAAAGGTAGAACCAGAAGGTACAATCCAAAATAACCAAAAGGTGAAACCAAAACGTAAAAGCAAAATTTACAGTTGGTTCTTGTCCGATGAAATTTGTATCACAAAATCTTTTAAGCGGACACTAAATCGCGCACTGTTCACTTAACGTTTCGCAGTCGTTCGACAGCTTCGTCAGAAGTTAAAAATATAAACATGTTGTGTCAAAATAAACAAGGTTGTCAACGGAAACTGAAAAAGTAACTTGATTTTTTTTTTATTTTTATTTTTCAATCTAAAAATAATTTGAACATTATAAATGTTAAAAAATTGACAGATCTATATTCTATTTAAGGAATCGAGAAAACTACAAAATGTATCGTTTAAATTTGCAAAATCAGTACGTTTATTAATAGAATTCGACGACATTTTTATTTTACACATTTCAATAAAACGTCTTTTGAAAATATTAGACTCGTAATATAAAATATTAGTATTTTCAAAATCAAAATTATGGTCATTTTCTAATGAATGTTCTACAAGCATTGAATGATTTTTATTATTTTTTTGTTTCTCCAATATAACATGAATTACAATTTAAACATTTAATTTCATAAACTACGTTAGGTTGTTTTAGTTTTGGTGTTTTGGTTTTTAAATTTGAGAAAGTACTATTTAAATTATTTACAGATTTGCTAGCTAAAATTAAATTGTGTTTTTTGAATATGTGTTTAAATGTGTCATATAGTGGTTCATTGTAAGATAATGATATGTATTTTTTGTTTGAAGTTTGTTTATTGTTTATTGTTATTGTGGATTTTTGAATTTTGTAAATATTTAACACGATTTTTTATTACTGATTCTATAAGATTTATTGGATAAGAATTTTGAACAAGAGTCTTTTTTATTAAATTTAAATTATCATAAATGAAAAGTTTATCTGAAAGTAAAACAGCTCGATCTGTTAAAGAAATAATTGTTGCAATTTTATAGTTTTTAGAAGTATACGAATGAAAATTAATATATCTACCTGACCACGTAGGTTTATGAAACCAATTTGTTATTAATTTGTTATTACGTCTGATGATATTTACATCTAGAAAACTTAGTGAATTGTTAATTTCTTTTTCTACTGTAAATTGTAATCTATTATGAAAAGAGTTAAATCTACTTAAAACAAAGTCTACTTTATCTGAAGGCAAAATCAATAAAATATCATCGACGTAACGAAAATATAAAGGGATTTGTGTGGCATTTTCCCGTCTAACGGTTCAAGGAGGACTTGGCATGATCCAGAAGGTCTGCTCCTTGATGATGCCGGTGATCGCTGTTTGTTCTTCGTTTCACAAGAGAATTTGAACCTATCTCCTCGTGTTTTTTCTCCTATTTTCCTATCTAATAACATTTTTATCATAAAAATAATAATTAATGCAATCATACCGATGTCCTGCTTCTTGCAATTAGTTTTTCTTTTAGATCACCTTTGTCTTAGTTGCTTCTTGTACTTCGCGTAGGCACATTTTCTTCTATAACTTCATACACTAAATCTTCGTTTTTTCGAACGTATTTTTCCAACTTGACTGGCTCAAGGATGACATGGCACGATCCAGAGGGTCTTTTCCTTGGCGAAGCAATTGGTTGGATCTTGTTTGCTTCTCTTCATGCGGACCCTTCTCACTTGGTGTCTCAAAGAGGACATGGCATAATCCAGAGGGTCTTTTCTCTTTGTGAGACAGATGGTTGGGGGTTCATCCGTTTTTTCCGCTGATGAGAATTTGTTGCAACTTCTTTTCTTCTTATTCTCTTTATCTCTTGGGAGTCACATTCCTTAGTGACTGGAATACTGGTTTCATCCATGATTTTTCCTTCATACCCAAAGATTTCGGTGTTCAGTGAATGTTAATGTAGCTGGCCATGAATGGAACAGACCATACGTTTTGATGTTTACGAGTTAATTTCAAATTTTTGTTTACTATTGCATTGTCGATACAGAGGATGTCTGTAAATTAAAGTTCCTAGATGGATAAAGTACTGCAATTAAAGGCCATTTTGAGTCAAAATAATAATAAATGTCCTTATTATCCACAACATAAGCAACTTTATAAGAATATAAAGGTACGTCATTTTTCCGGTCGTCTGGTGTTGCTGCCGATCGTTGCTCTGCTTGACGTCGGGTCGGCGGTTCGGGTGTGCTCGTCGGTGTCCGGGTTCAGTGGAAATAAAAGCGTCGATCAACTAGCAACAACTTTATTTACAAACTTTGTCTATATTTACAGGTCTTTACAAATTGTGTCTTACGGGCACTAATCGCAGGACGGTAGTTTCGGAAACGATGTGTCTTGCGGACACTAATCGCAGGACGATAACGCGCTGTGCATACGTTCCAGTACAAGCTCCAGGGATCGGATCAGTGGTATGGTTGTGAGTGAAACTCCTAGGTAGTTTCGGAAACGGTGTATCTTACGGACACTAATCGCAGGACGATAGTTTCGGAAACGGTTTGTCTTACGGATACTAATCGCAGGACGGTAGTTTTCGGAAACGGTGTGTCTTACGGACACTAATCGCATGACGGTAGATTCGGAAACGGTGTGTCTTACGGACACTAATCGCAGGACGGTAGTTCCGGAAACAGTGTGTCTTACGGACACTAATCGCAGGACGATAACGCGCTGTGCATACGTTCCAGTACAAGCTCCAGCGATCGGATCAGTGGTATGGTTGTGAGTGAAACTCCTACTCAGGTTCGGGATGTGCGAGACACCCGCACCGGGTAAGAAAGAGTGAGACACCCACTCTAGGATGTGCGAGATACCCGCACCGGGGAAGAGAGAGAGTGAGACACCAACTCTAGGATATGCGAGACACCCGTACCGGATAAGAGAGAGTGAGACACCCACTTTAGGATATGCGAGACATCCGCATCGGATAAGAGAGAGTGAGACACCCACTCTAGGATATGCGAGACACCTGCACCGGATAAGAGAGAGTGAGACACTCACTCTAGGATATGCGAGACACCCGCATCGGATAAGAGAGAGTGAGACACCCATTCTAGGATCAGGATAAGAACAGGAGAAGCAGGTAACGCGAACGTAGCACAGGTTGTTAAACGCGTTTGAGTCAAAACACCGACGGATGAATGACTCCGCGGATAACTGCATGCGAGCCACGACCGGCGGCTCGGAATGCTCGGCGAGTCACTATCTTCAAGCCTCGTCCGGTGGCTTGATACCGCGGCGGAGCCACGACCGTCGCGTCGGCTCAATGAGCCGGCGGATGACTGATTAAAGCGTGCACCGAGCGCGCTTATAAAGACTTGCGCGTGGTGGCGCCCCACTCTCCTGGAGTTAAATATGTATAAAAATAGTAACGGAGGGGTCACTTCGTTACAAGAACAATTTATTCAAAGAATATTCAAAGAATATTCAAAGATATGCTTTAATCACAGTATAAAGAATACAGTAGCGCAACTCGCTTGTCGGCACTTTGATCTCTTTACTGGATTTTCATTGACCTCGAGTAGATTAAAGGGGTGTGTCGAACTGTTTGTTCTGTTTTACGTGTGAGCGATTTTGTTGTAAATTGTAAATTCACACGTGCTCACAAACTAGGGCCGGATTGTAGTGTTTAGTGGACGTGGTAAAAAAAAACAAAGCATAAATAATGAGTATTAACATAATTATAAAGATCCATTCGTCACCAGAGCCGTGAATGAATGAGCTCTGCATCCCGAGATTGTGACTCAGACCTTGCGCGGGATGTTATGCGCGAACTGAATATTTTCATGAGAGTCGCGCTACTGTGTAATCTTTATACTGTGCTTTAATTGCTATAGGAAATCACAAGGCGTAAATAAAACCAGCAGCTTTTACATGCTGCCCTTGCTCTTCCTTTAAACCTTGAACAAGAGGAACTTTTATAAATAAGTAAATTCAGATGCCTAAAACTACCAATTAAGTTACATAATTCTAAACTATATCTAAGTCTGTGATGATTTCTATATCTTAATAGATAAAGTATTCAGAACGGAAAAATTAAATCAATATAATTACATTACCGTAAGGCATATAGTAAATGGCACACGCGAACTTTGTGAAAAATTTAATAATTGAACAAAATTCCTTTATTCTTGTGATTTAAAACAACCAACAGAGAGCTTTTTAAAATCCAAAGGGAGACTATTGAGAATTTTCGCAATTTGAAAGGAGTAAGATCTTTGGTATCAAGCTGTTCGATGAATCGGAAGTGTGAGCGTACCTTTATATCTTAGATTAAGTGTATGCACATCTGTTCTAAATGGGATTTTGTTATATAAATATGCAGGTTGCTTATAAGTAAGTATTTTATAAAACAAGCAGGTTTTTCATACTGCTTCAACATGGCGAGTGTGAGTAGCGGTGCGGCCAGTCCACTCACGTGTAAACGGTGTAATAAGCGAACAGTAAATAGTGTGTTAAATGTAAATTATGTGGTAGTTACTTCCACGTAAATTGTGCTAAATTAATTAGCGAAATAAATTTTATCGACGACAACACAATAATTTGCTGTGCGGTTAAGACGAACCAGGAAATTGACGAATCGTTCTTCGACGCGATCGGTGAGGGGACGGACCATGATAAGAAACTCGATTGTCGTATGCTGACCTATATTATTAAGCAAAAAGATCTGATGATTAATGACCTCCGAACTCAAATCAAAACTTTAAACGATTATATAAATATACTGACCACAGTCTCACACGAAAAAATTAAAAACGCTGATAATAGTAGCAAGAACCCAGTGGTAACACAAGATGAGCTATCCAAATGTTTTGTTAATCGCGGCGATAATTTTGAAAAGGCTGCAGTGTGCAAACCTGATGGGAAAAATATAAACCCACAAAAAATAAGTACAAATGATGATAAAAATAATGAAACCGTCAGTAACCAAATCAATAAAAAAACAGTGTCAGGAGCCCTTATGGAAGCTAAAACCAAACTACTATGTGATAATGGTAAAAACCTAGGAGACTCTAGCAAGAAAATTGGAGAACCTGTGAAGGAAGCCTGGTCGACTGTGACCAAGAAAAAGAAGAAAAAGGAAATTCTCCTTGGCAAAAAAATTGATAATAAATGTAATATAAAAACGGTTCCAAGGAAAGTACACCTGTTCATTTCAAGGTTGGATCCTGGAACAGAAGCAACTACAATCGAAAATTATTTAAAGTCCACCTGTCCAGAGGTAACCTGCGAAACCCTAATGTAAAAGCATCCAGAATCTTACGCTTCCTTTAAAGTAACTGTTGATAGGAACAACCTAGAAAAAATTATGAACGAAGAGGAGTGGCCCCAAGGCGTCCTAATCTCCCAGTTTTTTCAGAAGAGACCAAAACCTCCACCTGTGCGGTAACTAATATTTTTCATATCAATATTCAATCGTTGAATTCAAAGGTAAACGAACTTGAATCATTTTTTCTTGCTTCCGGTTTAAATGTTGATATTTTGTGTATAAATGAACATTGGATGGAGGAGGAGGCATTGCAGTGTCTAAAAATTCTTAATTTACACATTGCCTCATCATTTTCTAGGAAACAATTTAAACATGGCGGTGTCGCAATTTTTGTAAATAGCAATATTCACTACAATGTTTTGACAAAGGTGAACAATTTATCAACTGAATTACATTGCGAAGTTTGTGCAGTAGAAATACCTCATCTAAATCTAGTCATTGTATCCTTGTATAGATCACCTTCCAACGGTGATATTAATATTTTTTGTAATGTCATTGCTTCCGTTATGTTAAACATTAGCTCTCATAAAAGAATTATTGTATGTGGTGATTTTAATGTTCATTTTAATACGCTACACAGACATACAAGTGCTATACTGGACCTTTTTTGCGGCTATGGTCTTAAGCCCATTTTTAATTGTGCCACTAGGGCAAATAATTGTTTAGACAACTTTTTTACAAATTGTCAGAATCTGATAGCAAATAAGGGGGTGGTTGATACTTGTATGTCTGACCATCAGGGACTTTTTGTGAATTGTAATTTTACTACTAATTATCTTGATGCTGGAACGTTCAAAAAAATTCGGCCCTTTACCCAAGTGGGAAAGATGGTATTTTTTAATTATATTAGCAGTGTTGATTGGTTGTTCCTTGATGATATGAACTTAAGTACTAATGATAAATTCGGGAAAATCATAAGTTTATTTCAGGAGGCTGTGGAGTTATCTTTTCCGGAACACCTAATAAAAACTAGCAACGTGAAGCATGTTGATATTAGATGGTTTGATGAGGAGTTACGTCAAATGCGTGAAACTTTGATTTTCTTAAAGAATGCTTATTATCAGAATCCCACGACAGATCAAATGAATATGTTAAATTCTTTCAGAAATAAGTATAAAACTACACTTAAACAAAAAAAGGTTATGGCACATGAAAATTATATTCGAAACAACAGCCCACAGTCTATGTGGAAGATTATCAAATCAAATAGAAACGCGTCACTAAATAAACCTATTGAAGACGATACTTTACAAGCGGATGAGTTTAATGAATTTTTTATAAATGATGTGCAAAACATATTGGATGGCTTAAAAAATAACTTAAAAAAAGGCGCTTCTTCTAGCTCGGGCTCTTGCAATGTCTCCTTAGTATCTCCTTGCGATAATTTTCAATTTAAAGCAATTTCTGTCGTGCAAATGAGGGACGCAATAAGAGCGCTCAAGAGCAGTAAGTGTAGGGATGCGTATGGTCTAACTTCTGAATTACTGAAGTGTGTTATTGATATTATCGTCTCACCACTTACAAAATTGGTAAATGAATGTTTCAAAAATAGTATATTTCCTGATTCTCTAAAAATTGCAAAGGTAATTCCAGTTTTTAAAAAAGGTAATTTATCTCTCATGGAAAATTATAGACCTATATCTATATTACCAATATTCTCAAAAATATTAGAAGCAATTATGAAAAAGCAGCTCTCAGAATTTATTGAGGCTCGGGGGGCATTTAATCCTAAACAGTACGGCTTCCGTGAAAATCTATCTACTAAAGATGCTCTATGCGATCTTGTTTTTTCTATCTTAGATGCTTTTGAAAATAGAGAATACTTCCTTTCAATATTTTGTGATCTGCGGAAAGCTTTCGATTGCGTCGAACATAATTTAATTCTTAAGAAACTTGAATTATTTCACATTGACAGTAAAGCTATTGAATTAGTTAGTTCTTACCTACACAACAGAGTCCAGTTTGTATGTTACAACAATAACTTGTCAGATAAACTTCAGGTTTTACATGGAGTACCGCAGGGGTCTATTCTGGGGCCCCTGCTTTTCTTAATATATATTAACGATCTTCAGCCTATGTTAAATGGTTCTCATATCATACAATATGCCGATGATACCACAGTTTCCCACACAAGTAAAAATCTACCGGATGTTCTAGAACTTTCAAATGATGCCTTTTTAAATCTCAAAAACTGGTTTGTTGAAAATAAGTTAAGCCTAAATGAAGCAAAAACCTCGAAAGTTATTTTTAGTATAAAAAAGACAACTGATGGTGACAAAGTTAACCCCGCAAAATTTCTAGGTATTACCTTAGAGCCCTCACTGAACTGGGAACTACATATCGACTCTATCTCGAAGAAAATTTGCAGTGGCATATTCTTAATTTCTTCTTTAAAACATTCCGTATCTTCTCAAGTTTTAAAAACAGCCTATTTTTCCTTTTGTCATTCTCATATTAGCTATTGTATTCTGGTGTGGGGTCACTCTGCGGCAGCACAGAGAATATTTGGACTGCAAAGAAGAGCTATTAGATTAGTGGGGAATTTAAACTATAGAGATGATTGCCGTTTCCTATTCGTCAAATTTAAAATTTTAACCTTACCGTGTATCTTCATTCTCGAATGTGTAATTTATATTAAAAAGCATCTCAGTGAATTATCGGCACAAGGAGAAATCCATCATTATCAAACCCGAAATACTAATGACATTAGGTCGCGTTTTTTAAGACTAAGTAAAAGTCAAAATGGGCCAAATTTTATTGCCGTCAAATTATTTAACCATATGCCTACAGCTGTAAGGAATTTATCTCTGTCTGACTTTAAAGTGACTGTAAAAAACTTTTTAATAAATAAAGCATTCTATTCTTGGAATGAATTTTTGAACGTTCCTTTTTCGACGCTGTAACTTCACTGTTTAGTGTATAATATAATTTGTCTTTTTTAATGTGTTTTATATGGATACATGTTTAAGGTCTATTTGTACCTGGACGACTGTAACTCTTGCACTGAGTCTTGACTTCTAATTTTACAATGTATTTAATTGTTTTGTGTATGTGTATTTAGGCTAGTTAATGACATTTGTGACGACTGTAAACACCCTGTGATACTTAACGGAATAAATTTATTATTATTATTATTATTATTATTAACGACCTGTAGTCTCTCATGTTTAAGGTTCGGATTTTATGTAAGAAGCATCTTTTTTATTATTAGGAATATCAACGTAAAATTTAGGATATATCCAAACTTCACTAAAATAATTAGAATGGCGGTATAAAAAAATTACATATTTTGCATAAACTGATGGTTTAGTACATATTTACGGTTCTCGTGCCTAAAATGCATATTTCCTACATTTCGAACATAAAATCGACATATTTTAAAAAAATCAATAATTAATTTTTATCACAAAATTAGGTAAGCAAGAAT
Source organism: Dorcus hopei (assembly GCA_033060865.1). NCBI lineage: Eukaryota > Metazoa > Arthropoda > Insecta > Coleoptera > Lucanidae > Dorcus > Dorcus hopei. The sequence goes on from CM065422.1 coordinate 37,905,469, forward strand.
AAAAAAAATTGCCGCTCCTATTTTTGCAGTTCACTGAAATGTTTACTGTCGTACTCGCCGGGCGGCCGTTACTATATTACTTTATTAGTTTATTACGGTCTCCTCTGGTAATTTCCCATTCTTAAGAATGGGGCCTGCAGATGTGTCGGATTATCTGAAATCGTGTGCAAGTGTATAAAGAAAAATTACCGAACGTTCCTTTACCTCCCGAACCCGTTGTTACCCGATGGGGAACGTGGTTAGACGCAGGCATATTCCACGCGAATAACTTTTCTAGTATAAAAACATTGTGTTAGGTTTCATTGATTCAGTTGAATCAATTGCAAAATGTAAAAATCTGTACGAAAAACGTGATCAGTTAATCTATACGAGCCCAGAATCATATCATTTTGGCCATTTTACATTTTACAGATAACATTTTAAATCATTTAATACGTTCACTATCCAGTGATCTATATGTGGTTCATGCTGCTCTTGAACCACAAGTCCGTGACTCATATGTGGGTCAGAATCATGGTTCTCATTTCTAAAAATATATTACTTGGACGTGAAAATAATAACCATCTGATTTTCAAGGGACTCAAGAAGACCATTTGAAAAAAAATTATTGAGATATCTGATACCGTTCTGTTTCAAATAATTTTAAAAGAGTCGCGTGACCCATATATGGGGCTGGAAAATCTTTATGGCAGACATATAACGATCTAAATGGACATTGTAAGTGTTAATTTAATTTATAGACATTTATTATTGCTAAAACTGTTTGAAATGTTGTTGAAAACCTTGAAAATTATAATTAAGAGACATTAATCTGAAATACTTCTTTAGGTTTGTAAAACAAAATTATTTAAAACGTGACTTGTAAAATCCTAACTTGGGCCAAATGATATGATTCTGGGCTCGTATTAAAGCTTATTATAATAACTTAAGTAGCTTTATTAAAAAATTAGAGACGAGCAAGTGAGTTTAATAAAGTCAATTGCAATTGTATCAGATTTCGAAAATTTGTTAAAAATGGCCCCAGGCAAAATTGGAAAAACAATACTTACGAAATTTAATAGCGTATCAAATATTTTATCATTAGAATCTACTGAAGATAATGATTTAGATTTGGATTTAGATCCTCACCATGTTGTAGCATTTAAGTATGCACCCATCACGTCGGTGGATGTCGAAAGAATATTTTCAACATATAAAAATATATTGTCAGATAGACGGCAAAAATTCAACATGGAAAACTTAGAAAAACATTTGATTGTCAACTGGCATAATAAGAATAGCATACATTAATTTGAAAGCTGAATATTTTTAAGCGTTATGTTGCTTAGATCATATTTAATAAATAGAATTATTATTATTTTTATTTAATGTAGTTATCATAGATAATGAAATATGTTCTCTAAAATTATTATTGTTTTTGTGCTTAAATGAAGACATGTTTTGATTACTTGTTTTATTTCATCAGAAACAACATGCATAAAAGGGCATAAATTTATTGACGAGAGCATATTTTTGACATATTTTTTGGAAAAACGTGACATATTTATGCGCATATTTTTAATATTTCTTGTGCATAAAAATCCGAACTTTACTCATGTTTAACCAACCAATATGATTTAGTTTATGCGAGATATGATCGTATTTCCTTATTCCAAATATTAACCGTAAACAGAAATTTTGCACTCTTTGTATACGAGCGCTGGTATTCACAGTTAAGCAAGTATCATAAACTCATCATAAATCTCATGATCAGCAAATGCATCCCCCCCAACACCCGATTCTACAACAAAATCAGCATCGGACATCATAATTAAATCTAAGAGAGATTCACTGTTTTCTGTTTTCCTGGTTGGGTCCAGTAATTATTTGAGCTATATTGAGTGATTGAATCATATTGTGACGATTCCGGCGCTAGCCCGTCTCATGCGTCAGCGCCGACGCGCCTTAGGCTGCTTTCAGACTAGCCGTCAAAACGCACGTGCGAAAAGACGGACGTGCGAACAGACGGACGTACGAAAAGACGACCGTCAAAAACTGAGTCGGGTGCATGGTTGTTGTCTTTAACACGAGCATTCGAATTTCATCCGGGGTTCGACCATATTCCGCATACGATTGAGATGGAAAATACACGCAAAAAAATTATTGCATTTGCAATAATACGCCATCGTAAAAAAACAAAACAACACAGATGTATATGGGTTCACCCTTTACTGGAAAATCGTTTTCAGTTAGGGGCCTTTAATGTGCTTTTTGGAAAGTTAAGAGAAGACGAGAATAAATTAAAGTTCTAAAATCTATTTACTTACAAATTTCAGTGAACAAGAGTTGACTCTACTTGTTAGTTTAATTATTTAAAAAATAGCTGCAATCACTTATTTTCAATTTAAATAATATTCCCGAAAATTTATTTTTGACATATTCATAGTTTTGAGGCAGTTATTCATTTTATTTAAATTTTTAAAACAGCGTTATTGTTATTATTATTACCTACTTCCGAGCGTGTTTTATTGCGACAAAGAAGAATCACCTAGTATACTGATGAAAAACAAAAAACAAGTCCACTGTAGTTTGCCGACGCGACGGGAAGCATCGCAAAAAAAATTATTGCGATTGCGTTATAAAGAAATTTATTTTATGCTATTGAGAAGATAGTATAGATAGATAATTGTTATTAAAATAGTTGTAATACTATTCACCATTATGTATTTACCTTTGTTTTTCTTGGTAAATTAATATTTTTGGTAACACTCAGCACGTAAATATATCTGTGCACTTGTAATATTATGTAACTGATTATTGAAATCTGAAACTTGCCTAAAATTTTTAGCATAACATAAGTTAACATGTGACACAATTATTCCCATGTAAATCTCAATGATCACAGTTAAAAAATAGCCCTGTATATTCAACGCACGGCCGTACCCGTCCAAATTGTAGCAGGAACACCCGGGCTCCTGCTACGACTCGTCCGTGCGTCTTCACTGTCTGAAGAGGCACATACCTTCCAATGTCCTGCTAGAATCCTCCGTGTAAACGCACGGCCGTCGAAAAAGACGGACGTACGAGGCACGGCTCAATGTGAAGAGTTACGTGCTAAATCCGGAGAGAGTCTTCAGGAATTCGAGGCTGATGTAGCACGCCTAGTCCGGTTGGCATATCCTGCAGCTCCTGACGAATTCCTGCAATGTTTGACGGTGCAGACCTTCGTGGATGGAATGCGTGACCCGGACAACCAGCAGGCTTTGAGAATGGCCCACCCTAAGACATCCAAGAATGTATTGGCCTACGCCTTGGAATACGAGGCGGCGAAGCGAATGTCAAGAGGACACATGTCCTCTTGGCTATGATGTCCTTGACATCAAGGTACGAGCTGCCATGGACTCCCAAGAGGAGGAACCCGCCAGCGTCAAGGTGCGATCTGCTGCAGAAGAACAGCACAAGGAGTGTGCCACCGCGGAGGATGTTCGCCGCATTGTGGAACAACTCATGAAGCAGAAGAATCCGCTGGTGTGTTGGAATTGCCAGGAAGAGGGACATGTTCGCAGGCGGTGTCCCAAGGCCAGGCAGGAACCTCCACGAAGGAAGCCACAGGGAAACTAAGCCGGGTCGGTGCAGAGGGGCAAACGTCGACCCGTATTCAAAGGCCCCCAAAGACAAGAGCCACGAAAGTAATAGCCCTGCGGCGATTAACCAGCAGTGTCTTCGTGGATGCCACCATTGATGACATCCTTCACACCATGTTATTGGATACGGGTGCGACGAAGACTATCTTGAGGCCCGACGTTATCAAGTCATCAAGATGCACCGAGCCGACTAAATGGAGACTGAGGACAGCAACCGGAACATCAGCCACTGTCCATGGTGAAGTAGAGGTGACCATTACCATTGGTTCGACTCCCATTAAACACTGTGCGCTGGTAGCAGAAATAGAGGATGAGGCAATTCTGGGCATGGACATCATGTGTGCCCATGGGTTCCAATTGGATCTGAAGCGTGGCGTGATGGCGGTTAACAACGAGGAGTTGGTTCTACATCAACGAGAAGACGTGGCCGCTCGAGTTGTTCTCGCAGAAGATGTTGTATTGTCCAGCAGAACCGAGGTTATAGTCGATGCAAACCTGAACGGCGCTTTCCAAGATGGGCAAGTCATTATGGTCGAACCTAATACCGACGATCAGAAGATTGGAAAAGGAGTTCTCGTTGGAAAAATGTTGTTGACAGTAAGGAAGGAGATACCAGTCCGCCTAATGAATGTGAACTGTTTCCCCGTCAACATCAGGAAAGGTACCATTTTGGGCAGCTGTGCCATGGTGTCCTCCATTTCACGCCAACTAGAAGTAAACATGCAAGAGACGAAGGCCCCTAAGAAGTTGTTGAAAACAGTCATGTCGACGGCCCAGAAATTGTCTCCAGAGCAAAAGATAAAAGCGAAGAACCTGATCTGTCGCTATCAAGACGTGTTTGAGGTAGAAAATGGACCTAAGGGAAGAACCGACACCGTCAAACACAAAACAGAGACCGGAGAAGAAAGACCCATCCGTCAAGCTCTAAGGAGGTTACCGTTGGCGAAGCGTGAAGAAGCAGAACGCATTATTCGCGTAATGGAAAAAGACAATGTCATTGAGCCATCGAGCAGCCCATGGGCGTCACCGGTAGTGCTTGTGAAGAAGAAGGATGGATCCACACAGTTCTGCGTAGACAATAGATTCCTCAACAATGTCCGCAAAAAGGACAGCTATCCTCTGCCATGGATTGATGACACCCTGGACACCCTGGCCTGTTCAAAGATCTTCTCAACCTTGAATTTAAAGAGCGGTTATTGGCAAGTGGAACTAGCGCCCGAAGATCGAGAAAAGACGGCGTTTTTCCTTGGTCTGGGTCTATGGCAAATCACGGTGATGTCATTTGGGTTAAGTAATGCCCCAGCGACATTCGAGAGGCTAATGGAGACGGTTCTGAAGGGTCTGTCCTGGACAACGTGCATGGTATACCTGGACGACATAATTGTGTTGGGAAAAACGTTCGACGACCACCTGAAGAACCTGGAAGGAGAGTTCCGGAGCTGGACTAAAGCTTCGCGGAGCTGGACTAAAGCTTAGTCTCAAGAAGTGCCACTTGTTCCAAGTTAATTGTTAGTTAAGTTAATTATCTAGGCAATATTGTCAATGGGAATGGAATCGCCGTGGACCCAGTGAAGATTCAGGTGGTGAAAGACTGGCCAACTCCCAAAAATAAACATCAGATAAGAAGTTTCCTTGGCCTGTGCACTTACTATCGACACTATTGTTCCCGGATTTGCAGACATCGCTAAGCCGTTGATGAAACTCACCGAAGAAGGTCCTTTCAGAGTGATGAAACGGATCAACGATGTCATCTACCGCATCAAGAAGATTTCGCATGGCAAGCCCAAAGTGATCCACTTCAACTGGATGGCTCCTTACAACGGAGAAGAAAATGAATGGACAGTACAAAGGACGCAAGCTTCCGAAGTAAACTTTGAAACCTTTATGTCTCATCACGCCACTGGGAGTAAGATAGGATTTGGAGTGACCACAGAGAGGCAGCAAGACCTTTTTCAAATACCACCGGAGTACAGTCTAGCCGACTGTGTGGCAGAAGACCTAAGAATGTCCAAAGGGATAGCCCAGATCTTCCGGAAGAAATTTGGTCAGGTCGAGAAACTCCGAAGACAGCACCCCATGATGGGCAAGAGCCTGCAGATCATCGACACGGAAGCGGATCAAACACGATACGTATACTACTTAGTCACCAAGAGGACATCAAGCGGTAAGCCTGACTATCGCAATAGTTGGAGAGCTTTATGGAGCCTGAAGAGGCAGCTGGTAGAAGGCAAGCAGACGAAATTAGCCATTCCCAAGTTGGGCCGCAGACTACACCTTTTCCAGTTGTAATTAAGAAGTCGTCAATTGTAATTCAGAATTGTTAATTTAATTTCAGAATATATCGTTTGTAATTCAGATTTATCAATTTAATTTCAGAATATATCATTTGTAATTCAGATTTATCAATTTAGTTTCAGAATTTGTCAAATGTTATTCAGATTAGTCAGTTTAATTTCAGAAAGCATTAAATGAATTTAAGATTACATCAAATGTAATTAAGAAATCGTCACTTTTAATTGAGATATAAATTATGTACTTCAAAATTCGTCAAATAATTTAGATTTTTAGATTGTGCTATTCCAGAAAACATCAAATACTCCTATCATTTATATTTGAAAAAAGGCCAACATTATTAACAACAGCTAAGTACATATCGTCGGCTTGGTATTACAAGGTTGCATGTTACATTTTATGATTTAAGTTTGCACAATAACAAAGTTGCTTGTAATCGGAGGTTTCTTCAGCTAGTTTCCGACACATGATAACTTGTTTCTAATCGGAACTGAGTTACTAATGATTTAGTTTCCGCAACCATCGTAAGTTAATTGCGTTTTCTCAAAATGACAAACCGCACATGGAACTTGTAATACCAAGCCGACGATATATGTAAATCAGATAATATTACTTCTGCAAACATAATTCAGGTATAACACATTTTTAAATAATAAATAAAATTTTGTAGAACTGCTGTGGTAGAAACTAGTGATGTCAAATACAGATACTTTTGAGTATTTAGGGTTCCCGGTACTTTTGAAATAAATAGTTACTTTGTACCCGGTACAAAGTACCGATCCGGTAATAACCAATACATCTACCTAGTACCTACTACTACCCATCTACCGAAGTTCAGATACATATAGAAGCGAGTCATGCTTCACGGATATGGACAAATACACTAATTATCATTTATTCATTATTATATTCTGTCTTATTAATTTATAACATAAAAATCTATTCAAACTCATAACGACAAAACGTGTAGGTACATGTAGGTATGTATTTCATACATTACACATAATGCAGTCACGACGTATAAATATTGCTGTTCCCTACTAGCCGCCGCTATTAAAAAATCTAACATCTATAAATAAACACGCACATTGTTCCTTCTAGCCATTAAGGACCGTTCGACTGATTTACAACACACATTTTCTGTGCTAGGTATGCGCGGCGCCGAATTTACGCCCGATATTCATATACCGAGTACCGAGACGTTCTATACACGACAGTAGTTACCAAATACCTGTAACGGCTGTAACGCGATACCAAATCTCATCGCAGAACCGCCGCTCCATCTCAGTACCGGGTACATTTTGTATCGACTACCCGTTACTTCGGATCTCGCCGAGTAACGAGTACTTTTTACCCGGTAGTTACAATATTGACATCACTAGTAGAAGCGGAGTTGGTCGAGAGAAGGACCTACGAAGACAAGGAAATCAAGATCATGAAAGAATTGTAGCATTTGCAGGTGCAGTCCAATTCTCTCCTTGATTTGCAAATGCTACAATTCTTTCATGATCTTGATTTCCTTGCCTTTCGTAGGCCCTTCTCTCGACCAATTCTGCTTCTATCAAAGCAGTTCTACAAATGGGGCAAAATAACATAATGTGCATCAATTTCTTCTATTGCCTTGATGCACTTCATATGATTACATGGTAAAAAGCCGCTTCACAGCAGTTCTTGCCATGGATATTCGGCAAACAGCGCAATTATCTTTTAATTCCATAATACTGAATAAACTTGTTTATTTTTGGCAGACATTGAAGCATCTTAAACAAATGCGATTTTAAAGTTTACCGAGTTTCAATTACAATTAACATAGTCTGAAATTCATTTTATGCTTTCTGAATTACAATTGATGTTTTCTGAAATTAAACTGATTAATCTGAATTACAAATAACGAATTCTGAAATTAAATTGATAAATCTGATTTACAAGTGATACGATCTGAAATTGATTTGATAAATCTGAATTTCAAGTAACATATTCTGAAATTAAATTAACAATTCTGAATTACATTTGAAAATTTCTGAAATAAAGTTGATCTTTTCTGAATTACAGTTGGAAATGGTGTAGACGGCCTTGACTGGAGGGTAATTCGAAGCATGATAGAAGTCATCTTCAACAGAACGGGAATTGAAGTCCTGGTCTGCAGTCACCTCCCATGGGCAGCTGTCGGCAGTAAGAAGACCATGGACTGCTATTTCTTCCAGACCGGATGTTGTAAAAAGGGGTCAGCATGCCGATTTCGACATCCTCCTTCCTGGCTATCACGAGGAACGTTCCGAGACGAAACGTTTCTAAGAAGGGGGCAGTGTGACGATTCTGGCTCCAGCCCGTCTCATGCGTCATCGCCGACGCGCCTTAGACCAGAAACTTCGGGCACTTCGAGATCACGCCAGCGTTGGAATCAACCCTAGACTCTCCGTCGCCTTCCAGGCGCTTCTCGAAAAAAGAGCCCGGTTATAAGGAAGCAAGTCGACTGGGAATGGACAATTCAGCATTGGACAGTTTCGCATCAAAGTTCGCGTTAGACTTTCGCTCGGCCGTTAAAATAAATTAGATGGGTCACCCACAGCAATCACAATCATATGCAGCATGTAATTCAGTATAACATTTTTCAAATTCATCACAGAAAAATTTGTAGTTCACAGTTAGCGATTTCTAAACCGCCCCAACTGCAATTGATATTTGCCGCATTTTTACATTAATTCAGATTTGTTCAGTAACTGTAGGTAGTTTTTATTTCTGGCAATTAAATGAATTACGTATGTGTACACACACTCCTCCTCCAAAAGTGTCCCGATCTATACGAAATATGGTATAATTATTAATTCGAATTGCATAATCAGGTATATTAGGATTCAGCCAAGTCTCACTAATTGCAAAAATATCACAATCGTGTTTTTGAATATATTCTCTTACCAAAGATATTTTACCCATTAAAGAACGAATATTCACGTGTGCCATTTTTAAATTACCAAACTTAATAATATTATAAATTTATTAACAATAAAATGTTTCAATAAAATAACATATTTCTGAAGCAAAACAATTGTTCTCGATATATGTTAAGAAATCGCCGAAGAGAAAAGATATGTGCCGACGTGTCACCTTGTTTGTTGACTTTTACGGACAACTAAATAACCAATAAAACTGTCCAAACAAAACAAATTAAACTTATTGCCAAATTAAATAACTGGACCGAAACTGAACCGTAAGTCTACCTGCTAAGAGTTCCCAAGGATCACCCAAAGTTTTATTACTTCAATTAGGCATGCACTGTCCTATCCTCTAGACGGTCGACTACCTGCAACCTAGAATCTACCGCCGCCGGCGCTAAGGAACCGTAAACAAATAAATAGGTCATTAGATGCATTAGACCAGTGACTCAAATTGGCGACTTCCCTGTACAAAACGAAATACCGTCGTTAGCGTGTTTCCAACTTGACAGAGAATATCTCCAAAGGTAGAACTATTTTCCAAGAGTACACTGTATTTGAATTTCCAAATAGATTTGAGGGAACAGTTAATTGTCTCTGGTTGAATAAATCACAGAACTGGCCTAATAATTTATGCAACAAATGACAACAAATTTTATTAAGGTGAATGTAATGTAAATAAAATATTTGACTACAATTTATCCAAATGCAATAAGAATACTGAGCTTTACAGATTCTTTAGCCACTGATTAATGCAAATTAAAATAATTCTTAACCAATTTATACCACCAAGTATGTGACGAAGAATACAAATAAATGCAAATTACCTAACCGCGTATCCGCGACGAAAACTAGACCCGCAAACATACACACTTGTTTAGATACACTCGCGGCGCGACTCCAAACGTATTCGTGGTTTTGTTTGTTTAATTGCCCTTTCTCTTAACACACTGTATTTTACCCGTACCGAAATAAATGATTTAGCTTGTGTTTTGTCAATAAAATGGGTGACCCGATCTTAAACTCGAAATTATACCATATGTCCAAATAAATTTTTGATAAAGGTAGGTCGTGGAATGTAAAAATCTACAACACCAAGCAGTTTTTGAAGTTGGTGACATATCAAGCTGTAAGATCTGGACAATTAAACTTCAATTTTACTTAACTACTCAAGAACTGGACAATATTTTGATGTAAATAATGTAATAATTTATCTTCCATGGCCTACCTTATTACTATTCATAGCGAAGGTTCGTACACGAATGCGTGATGATGGGGTTGTATTCATGTTCCGTACTTCTAAGAAGGGCTCGTCAACCTAAATTCTGCTATTTTAAAGTAGAAAGTTCGAGAATATTAATCACCGTTGGATGACAAGTTTTTTCGTAGAAGTACGATTCGAAAAATATCTAAAATCGGTTATGAAGCCCGCACAGCTAGAAAATGAAATTATGACTGCAAGCACTAAAAGGAAACTCGCGAAGTCAAAATTAAAAAAGGAATTCAACCGTTCGCTAGAGATATCGAATTCTGTCTGCCTGTTTTCGTAGCTCCTGTCTTTCCAAGTAAAAATTAACCACCTCCCTCGGACTTCGCAAGATAAATTTTGAAACAACCTCGACCAACGATAATCGCTGCTCTAGTCCCAAAATCACGCCTATTCCAGATTTTCTGCACGCATTAAGAAACCCCCATTAGCTTGTCAGATACAACTCGCGGGTGGTCTGTCGCAATTAGAAACCTTCATAATTTTAACTTTACAGGTGTCCAGGCTGACATTTTTAAATCATCCGGCTTGTCTGAAAACAAAGCAGACCAAAGCGAGCTACTTCAACTTGCAACGTAATTTGATCTCTTTTCTATAACTGACGTGTTCCAAAAAATTTAGTGTGACTAATTCGTACAAAATCTGAACTATCACAAAGCTAAAAGGTTACGATGACTTGTTTATGATGTCCAGGAAACCGGAATGTTATTTGCGTAGGGCTAACGTTACAAATGTTTCTGCCTCACGCTGGGTGTTCCATTCTCTGAAAAGGGACAGCGCGGCGCCCTGGAGAGAATCGTATACGGCGGCAATCTTACTGCGTAAAGTCCGAGGTGTCTGAATACGTGTTTGTTATTTACAATTAAACAGCAATAACCGATTCTGTTTGGAAAACAAATCCACGACCGTAACCCCGCAGTGACAAATTTAATTTACCCAGATTTTACGTCAAATTAAATCACACATATTTTTTATTTGTTTAATATTACCTCCCACTCTAACGTACACTTTGCCATCACTAGACCAAACCGATTTACCTTCATACTTTTTGGCGACCTCCTTCAACAATTGACGTCTGATTTTTGTTAGGTCTTCCTTCATAACGATTTTCGAACCTTTTAGATGATTCTTCTTATTCAAATTAACTTTCTTACGTTACGACTTATGAATTTAATTATGATGGGTCGACACTGTCCTTCTTTACAAGGTAATCTATGACTACATTCAATTAATTCAGGCTTAAAATCAATTCCCAATTTATCTTTAAATAACTTCTTTACAACAATATCTGTGTTTTTATTTTTTTTTCCTCTGAGACACCAAATATACGAAGATTATTTCTACGTGAATATTGCGTCCAAGGAATGACCAGTCTGTCTCCTAACATCGGCGAGTTCGTTCTCAAGTTGCCTCACCTTCTCAGAGTACGCTTTAATTTCTTCTTTCAGAGGGTTGACTATCTCCGTACGAATAATTTTATTAATAAAATCGTTTTTTAATGCATCTGAGTTAAAGACATTTTCAACTATTTTTCGTATGATGGCATCTTCCTCCGTAGAAGAAGGTGTTGTGCGCGTATCCAATGGCATTTTATTAAAATTATTTGATGTTCACAAATTTAATTCACTGCTATGTTAATCACGTCTATTCTGGACGGTATCTCATCACAGATATGTGACGAAACCTTGGAAACGCAATTGTAAACGTCCTCACAGCTTCTGTCTTACTGCCATGACGCGACGGATTAAAAAATAGTTTATGTATCAAGTACGCAAAATAAGGTTTTAGGGGACGAATCGTAATTAAGGACGAGGCGACGAAGGAGCCGAGTCCCTAATGAGACGAGTCCCCTAAAACCATTTTGCGTACGTGGTACATACAATATTTTTTTGTACACGCTCGCCAAATCACCAATATTAATGTTAAATTGCTCCAATTTTGAATTAGTAAGTCTTAATAATTGTCCCTCTCATCAGATGTGACAATGATCGGTAATCATAGCAACGAGTTGAATTGAACTGAAACTTGCTCAAAAAAAGTCCGCTAAAGTGTTGCCATGGCAGCTTTAAGTACTAGGTCGCTAAAATTTTTCAGCGGACTCTAAGTGTTGCTATGACGATTGAGGTTGCTAAAGATACTTTTTCGTTCTGAAAATAGTTCCCTAAGCGACCATTTTGCGGAGTATCAAAAATTATCTTATAGTAATAAATTAAAAATGCCGACCTGCAGCATTAAAAATTATAAAAATCGATCGGAAAAGGGAATTCGATTATTTAGAATCCCTCAAGGTGTAAGAAACGAGGCACGGCGTCTAACTTTGGCGCATTTATTCGTCATGTTACGGCTGAAAAATTCATTTAAGTTATTCAAAATATTTTTCCGAGCACCCTGTATTAACGTGGGAATCTAACGGCCTACGTGCCGATCGTCGCATTTCACCATATTGTGCCATATTGCGTTAGTTAAATTATACGTTGTTATTTAAACCTATTGTATAGCTCCATTTCACTTGTTTGCCCGTCTAAAATTTATTTCATCAGTAACGACTTCCGTCTTCAGCGCATGTGGAAGGATACGGCGCGTTCGCCTGGCGGTCATTTTTTCAATAGTGCTCGACGCGTGCTGTCCGTTTATTTTGTGTGTCTTCAAGCTTTGTGCTCCTCCACGGATTTTGTGGTTGAAACTTGAAACGGATTGTTTTCCGAGATTTGAGAAGCACGCCGAATGACCTACAAGCCGTTTAAACGACTTATCAAAGGCCTGCCTCTGAGAAAGGGAACAGGTATGTTTTGTTGGCCATTTTGTGCAATTGATCCCTGCGAGTATCGCGTCTCTTTCTTCTACTAGGCTTCTAGTTCCCGTTGTAGCTCGATTTCCAGGCTTTTAGTTCGAGTCCTGAAGTAGTTTTACCTGCCGGTTTTTGTATCGAACGAAGTTTCGCAACCCGGCCTACCCTCCCCCCCCCCATCTTTGAAGAGTGGATTCGTCCGGCAAGACGACGCTACTGGGGTGGACGCTACTGCACTGACTTACGGCGCTAATCCCCGTGAGAGCGCGCTCCGACAGCCGAGTGTCATTACGCCAGAATCTTGAGTTCAGGATGGATTGACTTCAATTATTCTTTTTAATTACCCTTTTGGGTTGGCTCAATTTTTGCGTAGTTGATATTGTTATCCTCGCTTAGCGTTGTAAAGTTAAATTTGTTTAAGCTAATTGTGACCGAAGCACAGATCTGTGGTACGGTATAAATTTAACGTGTTATTTACTTAATTACTTTGCGTATTTGCGTTGTCGTTATTTAATTTTGAGCAAGTTAAATATAAACAAGTGTGCTCAGCTGATATCTTTTATTTTATTCACTTTGCCCACCTTTTGCTTTGGGGTTACGTCGTACCTCCCTTCTTCACGAGCCATGCCGAGCCGGTGCTGGAGAAACGTTAGTCACTCGCACTAATTTGCAGACCTACAGGTAGGTAGCAGAAGTTTAGATATAAATTTGAAATTTACGGAGAAGAGATACTTCGAAAGGATCTTTTCAAGTAAAATAAAATTGACTTCCAGTCATTTCCGGTTATACCGGAAGTCACCATCAACTCGCTTATTTTAAATGGAATGCTATATTTATATTAAAAATATGTTAATATTTTAATATAATACTTTCCCTATCCCTATTTTCTTAAAAATCTGGATTCTGCAATCTGATTTTCAAAAAATTATAACAGCTGTGATTGAAGCAATTTTATTTGTAATAGCTGATATTGTAGTTGAAGCTTTAAGGTTCTTAAAAATTCCATAAGCATAATCTATTAAGCTACAGGGTGTCTAAAACGTACCGCTCCACTCGAAGATATTCAAACACAGAAAAATACTTTTTTTCAAACGGAACGACCAATATTTTAATACACCATCGTATGTGGAATTAAATGTTGCGTCGAACTGCATCAGCATTGCCTATACCTAACTTTTAACAGTTTTTCAGTTATATGTTTAATTTAATACATAAAAATTAACATTTATTAGGTTAAATATTTCTAATTTTGTTGATATAGCCATGAAAACAACAAACAATTGCATTTAACGTTTCCTGTTACTACAAATTTTAAGCAAAAGCAAAAAAAAGTTGAGAATCAAAATCAAAATTATTCAAACGTTGATATTTTAAACCTATTTTTTAAATTCATGAAGAGTTATCTAAAATTCTTCAGAGCAGAGAATGTGTGTTCAATAAAATGTATCCCTCTTGTCTCCTATGAATAAAACACAGTTTGGAAAGTTTGAACCTAACTTTATACAACTTGGAAAGATAAAATGTACGAAGATCAATAACAAATAACGAAGATAATTAGACAATGGTTTTAAAACACTTTCAGGCTAACCCAGAGAATGCAAACTAGCAGCTATTTTATTCTTCAATTTAAAGTAATATTACTTTTTCGTTTTATAAGATCAAAAGCGTCCCAAGAGAAGGATGATTAAAGAACAATTAAAATTTGTAAATTTCCATTTGCGAAATTCTGTTTTCTTTGGTTTACTAAAAAAGGTGTAGTAACAGTAATCATTGTCATCATTTCCATGCTATCTTAACAAAATTAAAAATATTTGACCTATTAAAATTGTATTTTTTTATGAATTAAATCGAAAATGTTTCATAACTCAAGAACTGTTAAAGTTAGGTATACAGTTCGAGGCAGCATTTAATTCCACGTACAATGGTGTATTAAAATATTGGTCGTTCGATTTGAAAAAAAGTATTTTTTTGTGTTTGAATATCTTCGAGTGGAGCGGTGCGTTTTAGACACCCTGTACCTTAATAGATTATGCTTATGGAATTTTTAAGAACCTTAAAGCTTCAACTACAATATTAGCTATTACAAATAAAACTGCTTCACTCATAGCTGTTATAATTTTTTTAAATCAGATTGCAGAATCCAAATGTTTAAGAAAATTCAAAATATCTCAAGAATGATGCGTTTTAGAGATAGGGAAATGTATTACAAATTTAACATATTTTTACACGTAGAATTCCAAAACGTGATAAAAAAATGTAGCATTCCATTGAAAATAAGTGAGTTGATGGCCACTTTCGGTATAACCGGAAATGACTGGAAGCCAATTTTATTTTACTTGAAAAGATCGTTTCGAAGTACCTCTCCTCCGTAAATTTTAAATTTCTATCTAAACTTCTTTGAAAACTTTTAATGAAAGATCTGCGTGAATAACCCTGTATAATGTTTAGATAAGAGTTGAGCCATCTGGATCCAATATAAAAAACCATTTGATTTTTTACATTATTTTCTCCTATTATTCTTTATTTATTAATGACAAATAGATTGATCGTATTATTTAAGAAATTATATTTGTAGTTTATAATGAAGAAGGGTACATAAGAAACATGTAATGCAATATTACAATATAAATTAACAAATTTCACATAGCAATGCTTTTACCACTGCACGTTTTACTTATTCCTTTCCAAAGATTGTGGGTAATGTTTATACTGTAAAATCTTATTCTGAAAATTGCATGTAATATGTAAAATATCTAGCTGTTTATTATCGTTTCCTACTTGTGATAATTTGGATTAATTGATGAAATTTGACAGCTTTAAATGGAAAATTATTAACATTTTCAGAAAGTTAGTCTTTGAGGAGATTATTTTCAATATCACTACAAATAGTGTTGGAATTTCGACTTGTTTAAGAATTCTTCGTTTAAATCGGACAACCATTACATACTGAAAATGTCAAATACACAATTGGCATCCTCCATTATACTTACAAAATTTTACCGTTTCTTATTTCAAATGCCTTTTAATTTTGAATGTTTTTGAAAACGTACGAAACGAAAAGCCCCGATTTGTTCTTTTCTTACAATTAAATGCTGAAATATTTAAGCATAATGTCAAAACTAAATTGTATATGTTGTATATCTTTATTCACTCAACAGGAAATAACCCACTTACAGAGCGAAATGTTAACACAATAAATTGCGTACGTCACATAATTTACATTAATTTTTGCTTTTCATGTTAACCATGATTATTGAAGACAGCAGCATCATCATGTCGGCCGGTCTCGTATAGCGTTCCTGAAAGCTTGATAGTTTAAATGGAAAATATCTACCTCATGATATACTTTATTGTGTGAGTTGCACATACTGTAAACTGGAGATCTTTTTAAACTATTTGTTTTTGGAATTTTTAAATAAAAGGTCGTATGGGAGCGTATTAGTGATGAAGGAACTCTGAAATCCAGTTCTCTTAAAAATTCAGTGTCATCAATCATGTTGTTTACCAGTTTATAAAGGTATTGTTGCTGCAAATACTGACGTCTCTTTTTAAGAGGTTCGCAGTTGTATGTCACTAAACGTTCTTTATATGATACATAATTTGGATACATTTTTTTATGTAATAAATATTTTAATCTTAAGTACTGTAATTGAATACATTCGATCATAATTTCATATTTAACATAGAACGGTTCCCAAACAACAGAAACGTATTCCAATTTTTGTCGTATTAAAGATGAATACAGAGTGTCAAATGGTTTAGTAGATTCGAAATCTTTTGTTTGCCTGAACACAAATCCTAGTGATCTTAATGATTCCCTAACTATATTTTGTACATGTTCATCAAAGCATAATTTAGTGTCAAATATAACTCCCAAATCTCTAATAATTGTAGCTCTTTCCAGAGAAGTTTCATTCATTATATAATTAAATGTTACAGGATTTGAGATTCTATGGTACGTTACTGCTTTACATTTGTTGAAGTTGAAGTATAATTTAGATTTAGAAGACCAATTTACTAAATTATGTAGATCTGCTTGTAGTAGTTCACAGTCTTGTACTGATCTTATCTGATGGTAAATTTTTAAATAATCTGCGTATAATAGAATTTTACTAGTTTGGATAAAATCTACTATATCACTGATGAAAAGTAAAAATAGGAGCGGTCCTAAATTGCTTCCTTGGGAAATACCAGAAGATGGAACAAATTCTTGAGAAGTGAAACCCACACATGCAACGAACGGTTTTCGTCCAGAAAGATAGGATTTAAGAAATTCTATCAGCGGTTCATGGAATTCAATACCCGTTAATTTACTTAAAAGAATACCATGATCTAATTTATCAAACGCCTTGGAAAAATCAGTGTATAATACATCAACTTGTGCTTTTTCTTCCAAAGCGTTAGAAACATATTGAGTAAAGTTACACAGATTACTCACAGTTGATCTTCTTGGCATGCAACCATGTTGATAGGGAGAAACAATATTTTTAACCCCTCCGAAAATGCGATTGTACAAAATTGTTTCAAAAATTTTTGCTGGGGTAGACAATATGTATAGCAATAGGGCGATAGTTACAAACTTTAGTTTTGTCACCTGATTTAAAAGCAGGATAAATTTTACTTTCTTTCCAGCTGTCTGGAAATTCATTTTGAGTAATACTCAGATTAAAAAGCGCACACAGTAGTCTTATAAAGTACTCTTTGCAGCCCTTTATTATGTATCCTGGAATGCCATCTCGACCAATGGCAAAATTATTAAGTTGCTGTATGGCTTCATCCACTTCATCTTTGTGTATAAAGTCGATTTTTATATCACAGATGTTAAACTGACTGGAAAATATGTCATTACTTTCACTTTCACTGGAATGGCTGTAAACGCTGCTTGAACTATTCCTAAATGCATTTACTACATCCTTGCCGTATGTGTACACTTTGTCATCAAGCGTCATAGTTGATGGCATTCCAGAACTACCCTTCTTTAAATTAATATATTTCCATAAGTATTTTGGATTTCTATCTATATTGTTTTCACACTCACGTAAAAAAATTGGAATATGCATTGTTAAATTCTTGCTTTACTGAAGCACGGAGTCCATTGAAGCTACGCTGAAGAGTCGGATTTACATTTTTCTTTAGAAGTTTATGTAAGTTAGCTTTTCTGTTTAGTTTGTTTATTATACTTTTGGTGAACCAGACAGGATATCTATGACAAATTCAAGTTTTTGGGACAGTGATTGATATAATTTTGTTCAATTTTATATAAAAATTTTCAACAGCAGCATTTACATTAAGAGATTTATTTATTGCCCAGTTTTCTTTGTTAATTAAATCATACATTTCCTCATAATTTCCTTTTTTAAAATTATATTTTAATTACGTACTCGGTGTAGAGTGATCATCATTATCAACTGTAACTAATATAGAAATAGTTGGATGGTGAAAATCCAGAGGTACGACTGCATCAAAAGCATTAGTTACTTTACACGCTTGAAAATTAGAGAAAACTAGATCCAGGGCATAATTATTTCCATTACAAATATTATTTATTTGAGTAAAGTTAAAAAGCTCATGAACTGCTATATTTCATTCACTATTGCACATGATGCTGAAGTCCTCAACGGATAAAATTCTTTTACGTTGTAACGAAGTGACCACTCCGTTACTATTTTTGTACATATTTAGATAAGTTTTGTATGTATCAATTAGCCTGTATTTTTAGGATATGTTTGCGCAGTTTAATTTAGGTGAGAACTCCAAGGGAGTGGGGCGCCCCACCACGCGCAAGCCTATATAAGCACGCTCGGTGCACGCTTTAGTGAGACCTCCGCCGGCTCATTGAGCCGACGGTCGTGGATTCGCCGCGCTATCAAGCCACCGGACGTGGCTTGAAGTTAGTGACTCGCCGGGTATTCCGAGCCACCGGACGTGGCTGGAATCCAGTTTTTCTCGCGGAGTCATTCATCCGTCGATGTTTTGACTCAAACGCGTTTAACCATCTGTGCTACGTTCGCGTTACGTGCAACCGCTCCTCCTGTTTTATCCTGACCTTTCTCTAACCGAGTGTGGGCGTCTCACACATCCTGATCTCTCTTACCGAGTGCGGATGTCTCGCACGTCCTGATCCCAGAGCGGGAGTCTCGTTCTCTATTAACGAGTGTGGGAGTCTCACTCTCTCTTACCGAGTGCGGGTGTCTCGCACGTGCTGATCCCAAAGCGGGAGTCTCGCTCTCTCTTACCGAGTGTGGGCGTCTCACACATCCTGATCCTAGAGTGGGAGTCTCACTCTCTCTTACCGAGTGTGGGTGTCTCGCACGTCCTGATCCCAGAGCGGGAGTCTCGCTCTCTCTTACCGAGTGTGGGCGTCCCACACGTCCTGATCCTAGAGTGGGAGTCTCACTCTCTCTTACCTAGTGCGTCTCGCACATCTAGAGTGGGTGTCTCACTCTCCCTTATCCAGTGCGGGTGTCTCGCACATCCTGACCCTGAGTGGGCGTCTCACTCACAACCATACCACCGATCCGATCTCTAGAGCCTGTACCAGAACGTATGCACAGTGCGTTGCCGTCTTGCGATTAGTGTCCGTAAGACACACCGTTTCCGAAACTACCGTCCTGCGATTTGTTGCTAAGTGATGGACGCTTTTATTTCCGCTGAACCCGGACACCGACGAGCACACCCGACCCGCCTTTACGACGTCAAGCAGAGCAACGATCGGCAGCAACACCAGACGACCCGAAAAATGACGTACCGTTACATGAAAACAATTTATATAAAACCATTTCTCGTTCAAACATTAAGTTTTTAGGGCTCGTAGTAACCGCTATGTTTGTTTGTTTTTCATCCAAGGGTTTAAAAACCGAAGAAAGGAGGGGATGTAACGAAGTGACCACTCCGTTACTATTTTTGTACATATTTAGTTAAGTTTTGTATATATTAAGTAGCCTGTATTTTTAGGATGTGTTTGCGCAGTTTAATTTAGGTGGGAACTCCAAGAGAGTGGGGCGCCCCACCATGCGCAAGCCTTTATAAGCGCGCTCGGCGCACGCTTTAATCAGTCCTCCGCCGGCTTATTGAGCCTACGGTCGTGGCTCCGCCGCGTTATCAAGCCACCGGACGTGGCTTGAAGTTAGTGACTCGCCGGGCATTCCGAGCCACCGGACGTGGCTGGAATGCAGTTTTTCTCGCGGAGTCATTCATCCGTCGATGTTTTGACTCAAACGCGTTTAACCATCCGTGCTACGTTCGCGTTACCTGCAACCGCTCCTCCTGTTTTATCCTGACCTTTCTCTTACCGAGTGTGGGCGTCTCGCACATCCTAGAGTGGGTGTCTCACTCTCCCTTATCCAGTGCGGGTGTCTCGCACATCCTGACCCTGAGTGGGCGTCTCACTCACAACCATACCACCGATCCGATCCCTAAAGCCTGTACCAGTACGTATGCACAGTGCGTTGCCGTCCTGCGATTAGTGTCCGTAAGAAACAGTTTCCGAAACTACCGTCCTGCGATTAATGTCCGTAAGACACACCGTTTCCGAAACTATCGTCCTGCGATTAGTGCTCGTAAGACACAGTTTGTAAAAACCTGTAAATATAGACAAAGTTTGTAAATAAAGTTGTTGCTAAGTTGTAACAAAGTAAATTTTGTTGAAATGTATATATGTAAATATATAAATATGTTAGGTATTTTATTTAAGGATTTTTCCGCGCTCGCGTTTAGTTGGAAGGGGATCATTTGAGTGGGGATCTCCCTCCATGCTCCGACCGTATATAAGGATGCGTGAGCTCATTTTCAGTAGGTCGTTCTGACTTCGTGCGCCGCGACAGTGTTGCATTACCGCAAGCTCCACTAGTACCGTTCCCAGTTCTTTCCAAACTCGTACAAGCGACTTGTACACATCCAGACTTGAATAAGCGACTTGTTCTTTCCAAACTCGTAGAAGCGACTTGTACACAGCCAGACCTAAACAAGCGACTTGTACACATCCAGACCTGAACAAGCGATTTGTTCTTTCCAAACTCGTACAAGCGACTTGTACACATCCAGACCCGAACAAGCGACTTGTCCTTTCCGCGCTCGTACAAGCGACTTGTACAAATCCAGACCCGAACAAGCGACTTGTTCTTTCCAACATCGTACAAGCGACTTGTACAAATCCAGACCCGAACAAGCGACTTGTTCTTCCAACCTAGTACAAGCGACTTGTACAAATCCAGACCCGAACAAACGACTTACACTCGTGCAAGCGACTTGCACAATTCCGACTCAAAACAAGTAACTTACAAGCAACTTATACACCCTCCGAAACAAGCATTTATTTCACTGCGCAAGAGCAAGGCCGCGCCGTTTAGAATGAGATTGTGTTAACTAATTTGTGGCTGTAAATATTTGATTATTTGAAATAAATTTCCGTTGTGGAACCACGTTTTTCATTTGATGAACCCGGACTCCGACGAGCAGACCCGGACCCGACCGGCAGGAAACTGAGTTAATTGAAGAAGCAAAAGAAGGCGGCTCGTTACAAAGTGATCGACGCTTTTATTTCCGCTGAACACGGACACCGACGAGCACACCCGAACCGCCGGACCGACGTCAAGCAGAGCAACGATCAGCAGCAACTCCAGACGACCCGAAAAATGACGAACCGTTAGGTGGCGCCCGAGCAGGGACAGATTAAAAACCGACTCCAGTAACCAGAATAAAAACCGACTCCAGTGACCAGAGTGTACATCAATCCCAGTGACTGGTGACACACCGATTCCAGTACTCCAGTGACCAGAGTGTACATCGAGTGATCGATGACACACCGATTCCAGTGACCGATGATACACCGACTACAGTGACCAATTCGCGAACTGAGTGACCGTGATAGTGAACTATGAAACACTGATGCGGAAATCCGGAAGTTTTACGACTGAAGAATAGATTAACCGTACATATAAAAATTTGCTCCCGAAATATATGTTATATGTACACCGAAGAGAAAAGACTTCGATAAATGAGTTAATCAATCGGACCAGTGAATGCAAAGACATTTTTAAAAACTGACCCCCGACGCGAGTTCTTCTGTAAAATTTGAGCGAAAAATCAAACGTGCAATTAATTCGACAATTGCAACATATGACCACAGGTCTCTTTGTTGGCATGCAAACAAAGAGGCCTAAACACCGGTAGCCCGCCCACGGCCACAATCGTCAGCACTTCCGTCCCGGGAGGTACGCTTCCCCTGAGGACCGCAATTGCTGATGCGATCCCACCGACCGGACAGACAGACAGACAGACCAGCTCCCTAATCAACCCTAAACGCTACGAGCGGCACCTGAGCGAGTTAGCCCTTCTCCGCTCGGACACCGACCAGAGCCATCGGATTGAGATACGCCCAATCAACGCACAGGGCAGCCCACCTTTCGGTGGCTGACACTATAAAGTGTCGTCCTGCTACCAGACTGGTTCAGGGTTGCACGCCCCTCGCCCCTTCTGGTCAAGGGAGACCTATCTAATCTCTACTAGCTAACCAGGCTAGTGCCGGAACTGAGATCCGCAGTTCACACGTCGGGCTAGGGTGGGCATCATCCCTAGCCCTAGCATGCGGGTCAGCAACCACTGCCCCCGTGAGTCCAGCCTAGTCGAACGGCGGAGGTCCCCTCTGCTCGCTCCACTCCAGAGGAGGGGAGGGTATCCTCCGGGCTAACCGGTCCCCACGGTACCAGTTTACTTCACTGGTTGGAAGTTCGGCCATGTAACGGTTAATTCTTCAGATTAAGTATATTTGACGAAATTTTACTGTCTGAATGAAGACGCACAAAATTCTATTCTGTAGAATTAAATTATCACTAGAACAGATCCCTGTATTTTTCTTTGAACTTTCTTCTTCTGATTTGGTGTCAGTATTTTAATCAGTTTCTAAACATTATGTTTTCTGAGCTAATGAGGAGCTAATTTGCAGTTCGAATAGTTCGAAACTTTAATGAAAGTTTAATTTAGAACATTGTTTTCGGTCGGTAAAGGAGGGATCGAAAAAAGAGATGATGATGATCATGTATATACGTGGTAGCTGCGTCGACCTGTGTAGAATTTTGGGTGAGAAAATTCGTTGCTAGAACCTGCCTTCTGTGTTGAATTTGTTAAGTAACTAATCAAGCTTAAGAATACAAGAATTTTCGTCAGGTTGTTTTGGCTATTGGTCGCTGATGGTGATTATTTGATGGTGTGGTTATGTACCTTTTTCCCGCTCAAAAGAAGAGAAGCAATGGCGTCGTTACCCTTCTGAACGACATTGTGTTAAGCTACATGAAAATTATGAGCTGATTTACTCTGAGTGCGTACTAACAATTAGAGAAGAGCTATAAATGCGTCTGTTGTTATGTGAAGATTTTTCGTACGATGCTTTAAGAAAATAATTACTTTTGCATGGTAATACTGCACATCCTTGTGTTATGCGTATGTTTGTTATGGATGTTTTATTGATTGTGCCTCTATCAAATGGTGTACGACCCAAGAAATGAAGTTTTAGAATTTGTATTAACGATCAAAGAAGTCAGATTCATCCCGTCAGAACTAAGTAACCGTGGGACCTGAACTGTAACTCAACCAAACGTGAGTTAAGTTTTTTGAATTGTCTTTAGTTGTTGTCGAACAGTGTATATGAGGACAATTAGTCTTTGACAGCTGTACATTGTATTCAGACTGTGTTATACAGCAATTTTGTACATGTTCGTTTAGTCTGTCCTGTTCTGGTTAAATTGTAAAATAATTAAAGAACTTGTTTGTTTACATTTTTTTGTGAGTAAGCGTTGATCTAGATCAATTTCAATCAAAGAGCTCTAGTTTTCTTATGTTAATAATATTTAACTTCATATTTTATTTAACTGTTGCTATTTACATTAAAGTTATTTATTTCATTCATAAGTTTGGATGTGTTTTATTTTATGATCATTAAACGATTCAATGTTGTCCTGTGTGCATCTCATAAATGAGACGGTTTTCTGAATTCTACGTCTCAACTAACATTAAACAGAATTTAGTGGCGCCCTCTATAAGTTGCAAATTTACTTCCCTTACATTCTCAAGATTCTATAATTTCCTACGTCCTGAAATTACAATTTGCTTAGATAAAGAGAATCGTATTGCTCGGCTGAAGCTATTTTATACGGTAAGTCGAAATTATTTTAGTTTTAATTTTTGTTGTAAGTTTAACAGAAAAGCGTTCGTTGCAGCCACGACCGAATAAGTCGGCCGAATCCTACAGATTAGGTTACGTGCAACCCAGGCACTGGTACGCCAACTCTGGACGGTGGGCTCGTCACACCCATAGGAAATCTATCAAACGTCCACAATGGTCACCTACGGCCGAAGCCGTTGGATCCACGCTTTAGTTAGCAGGGCATCCCCCCTGCAGGGACACCGACCGGACATTGGACAACCGTCCGACCTAACTTCAGTGCCGCTGGAGAAATGCAAGCCGGGAGAAACAACCGTTTGGATACGGCAGTCAACCCGCCGACTTATAGAGATGCTCCATTCCTACTGGAATTTCGCTGCACCAAAGAAAGGAGGGGATGTAACGAAGTGACCACTCCGTTACTATTTTTGTACATATTTACTTAAGTTTTGTATATATTAATTAGCCTGTATTTTTAGGATGTGCTTGCGCAGTTTAATTTATGTGGGAACTCCAAGAGAGTGGGGCGTCCCACCACGCGCAAGCCTTTATAAGCGCGCTCGGTGCATGCTTTAATTAGTCCTCCGCTGGCTCATTGAGCCGACGGTCGTGGCTCTGCCACGCTATCAAGCCACCGGACGTGGCTTGAATGCAGTTTTTCTCGCGGAGTCATTCATCCGTCGATGTTTTGACTCAAACGCGTTTAACCATCTATGCTACGTTCGCGTTACCTGCAACCGCTCCTCCTGTTTTATCCTGACCTTACTCTTACCGACTGTGGGCGTCTCACACATCCTCATCCTAGAGTGGGAGTCTCACTCTCTCTTACCGAGTGCGGGTGTCTCGCACGTCCTGATCCCAGAGCGGGAGTCTCGCTCTCCCTTACCGAGTGTGAGTGTCTCACACATCCTGATCCTAGAGTGGGAGTCTCACTCTCTCTTACCGAGTGCGGGTGTCTCGCACGTCCTGATCCCAGAGCGGGAGTCTCGCTCTCCCTTACCGAGTGTGAGCGTCTCACACATCCTGATCCTAGAGTGGGAGTCTCACTCTCTCTTACCGAGTGCGGGTGTCTCGCACGTCCTGATCCCAGAGCGGGAGTCTCGCTCTCTCTTACCGAGTGTGGGCGTCTCACATATCCTAGAGTGGGTGTCTCACTCTCTCTTACCCGGTGCGGGTGTCTCGCACATCCTGACCCTGAGTGGGCGTCTCCCTCACAACAATACCACCGATCAGATCCCTAGAGCCTGTACCAGTACGTATGCACAGTGCGTTGCCGTCCTGCGATTAGTGTCCGTAAGAAACAGTTTCCGAAACTACCGTCCTGCGATTAGTGTCCGTAAGACACACCGTTTCCGAAACTACCGTCCTGCGATTAGTGTCCATAAGACACACCGTTCCGAAACTACCGTCCTGCGATTAGTGTCCGTAAGACACACCGTTTCCGAAACTATCGTCCTGCGATTAGTGCCCGTAAGACACAGTTTGCAAAAACCTGTAAATATAGACAAAGTTTGTAAATAAAGTTGTTGCTAAGTGATCGACGCTTTTATTTCCGCTGAACCCGGACACCGACGAGCACACCCCAACCGCCGGACCGACGTCAAGCAGAGCAACGATCAGCAGCAACTCCAGACGACCCGAAAAATGACGAACCGTTACATGGGCTAATTAATATATAGCGCCTATATGTCACTGCTCGGGCGCCATGTAACGGTACGTCATTTTTCGGGTCGTCTGTAGTTGCTGCTGATCGTTGCTCTGCTTGACGTCGGTCCGGCGATTCGGGTGTGCTCGTCTGTGTCCGGGTACAGCGGAAATAAAAGCCTCGATCACTTAGCAACAACTTTATTTACAAACATAGTCTATATTTACAGGTGTTTACCATTGTTGTGTCTTACGGATACTAATCGGAGGACGGTAGATTCGGAAACGGTGTGTCTCACGGACACTAATCACAGGACGGTAGTTCCGGAAACGGTGTGTCTTATGGACACTAATCGCAGGACGGCAATGCACTGTGCATACGTTCTGGTACAGGCTCTAGGGGTCGGATCGGTGGTATGGTTGTGAATGAGACGCCCACTCAGGGTCAGGATGTGGGAGACACCAGCACTGGTTAAAGGAGAGTGAGACACCCACTCTAGGATGTGCGAGACGCCCGCACTAGGCAAGAGAGAGTGAGACTCCCACTCTAGAATTAGGACGTGTGAGACGCCCACACTCGGTAAGAGAGAGTGAGACTCTTGCTCTGGCATCAGGACGTGCGAGACACCCGCACTCGGTAAGAGAGAGTGAGACTCCCACTCTGGGATCAGGATGTGTGAGACGCCCTCACTCAGCAAGAGAGAGCGAGACTCCCGCTCTGGGATCAGGACGTGCGAGACACCCGCACTCGGTAAGAGAGAGTGAGACTCCCACTCTAGGATCGAGACGCCCACACTCGGTAAGAGAGAGCCAGATTCCCGCTCTGGGATCAGGACGTGCGAGCCACCCGCACTCGGTAAGAGAGAGTTAGACTCCCACTCTAGGATCAGGATGTGTGAGACGCCCACACTCGTAAGAGAGAGCGAGACTCCCGCTCTGGGATCAGGACATGCGAGACACCCGCACTCGGTAAGAGAGAGTGAGACTCCCACTCTAGGATGAGGATGTGTGAGACGCCCACACTCGGTAAGAGAAAGGTCAGGATAAAACAGGAGGAGCTGTTGCAGGTAACGCGAACGTAGCACAGATGGTTAAACGCGTTTGAGTCAAAACATCGACGGATGAATGACTACTCGAGAAAAACTGCATTCCAGCCACGTCCGGTGGCTCGGAATACCCGGCGAGTCACTAACTTCAAGCCACATCCGGTGGCTTGACAGCGCAGCGGAGCCACGACCGCCGACCGTCGGCTCAATGAGGCGCAGGCTTGCGCGTGGTGGAGCGCCCCACTCTCTTGGAGTTCTTACCTAAATTAAACTGCGCAAGCACATCCTAAAAATACAGGCTAATTAATATATACAAAACTTAACTAAATATGTACAAAAATAGTAACGGAGTGGTCACTTCGTTACATCTTTGTTTTTTTTACTATAGGCGTCCGAGGCACTATAGCGCCCGAGCTGGGATCAGGATGTGTGAGACGCCCACACTTGGTATGAGAGAGCGAGACTCCCGCTCTAGGATCAGGAAGTGCGAGACGCCCGCACTCGGTAAGAGAAAGTGAGACTCCCACTCTGGGATCAGGATGTGTGAGACGCCCACACTCGTTAAGAGAGAGCGAGACACCCACACTAAGATATGCGAGACACCCGCACTGGATAAGGGAGAGTGAGACACCTACTCTAGGATGTGCGAGTCACCCGCACTAGGTAAGAGAGAGTGAGACACCCACTCTAGGATATGCGAGACACCCGCATTGGATAATGGAGAATGAGACACCCACTCTAGGGTGTGCGAGACACCCGCACTGGATAAGGGACAGTTAGACACCCACTCTAGGACGTGCGAGACGCCCGCTCTGGGTAAAAGAGAGTGAGACACCCACTCTAGGATATGCGAGACACCCGCACTAGGTAAGAGAGAGTGAGACTCCCACTCTAGAATCAGGATGTGTGAGACGCCCACACTAGGTAAGAGAGAGCGAGACTCCCGCTCTAGGTTCAGGAAGTGCGAGACGCCCGCACTCGGTAAGAGAGAGTGAGACTCCCACTCTGGGATCAGGATGTGTGAGACGCCCATACTCGCTAAGAGAGAGCGAGACTCCCGCTCTAGGATCAGGAAGTGCGAGACGCCCGCACTCGGTAAGAGAGAGTGAGACTCCCGCTCTAGGAGCAGGAAGTGCGAGACGCCCGCACTCGGTAAGAGAGAGTGAGACTCCCACTCTGGGATCAGGATGTGTGAGACGCCCACACTCGGTAAGATAGAGCGAGACTCCCGCTATAGAAGCAGGAAATGTGAGACGCCCGCACTCGGTAAGAGAAAGGTCAGGATAAAACAGGAGGAGCGGTTGGAAATAACACGATCGTAGCACAGGTTACCCAGCGTGTTAGAGTCGGAACACCGTCGGGAAGATGAGCCGGTGAGCGACTATCTCAAACGTGTTCGCAGCGCGCCTTTATAGGCTAGCGCGTGGAGGGGGAGCCCTATTGTCTATATTTACATTGGTGCATAAGCCGATAAATGGTCTTATATAAATTGTTCTCATGTAACGGTACGTCATTTTTCGGGTCGTCAGGTGTTGCTGCCGATCGTTCTCTGCTTGACGTCGGTCCGGAGGTTCGGGTGTGCTCGTTGGTGTCTGGGTTCGGCGGAAATAAAAGCATCCATCGCTTAGCAACAACTTTATTTACAAACATAGTCTATATTTACAGGTCTTTTTACAAGCTGTGTCTTACGGGCACTAATCGCAGGATGGTAGTTTCGGAAACGGTGTGTCTTACGGACACTAATCGCAGGACGGTAGTTTCGAAAACGGTGTGTCTTACGGACACTAATCGCAGGACGGCAGTTCCGGAAACGGTGTGTCTTACGGACACTATTCACAGGACGGTAGTTCCGGAAACGGTGTGTCTTACGGACACTAATCGCAGGACGGTAGTTCCGGAAACGGTGTGTCTTACGGACACTAATCGCAGGACGATAGTTCCGGAAGCGGTGTGTCTTACGGACACTAATCGCAGGACGGCAACGCACTGTGCATACGTTTTGGTACAGGCTCTAGGGATCGGATCGGTGGTATGGTTGTGAGTGAGACGCCCACTCAGGGTCAGGATGTGCGAGACACCCGCACTGGATAAGGGAGAGTGAGACACCCGCTCTGGGATGTGCGAGACGCCCGCACTAGTTAAGAGAGAGTGAGACTCCCACTCTAGGATCTGGACGTGTAAGACGCCCGCACTCGGTAAGAGAGAACGTGATTCCCGCTCTGGGATTAGGACGTGCGAGACACCCGTACTCGGTAAGAGAGAGTGAGACTCCCACTCTAGGATCAGGATGTGTGAGACGCCCACACTCGGTAAGAGAAAGGTCAGGATAAAACAGGAGGAGCGGTTGCAGGTAACGCGAACGTAGCACAGATGGTTAAACGCGTTCGAGTCAAAACATCGACGGATGAATGACTCCGCGAGAAAAACTGCATTCGAGCCACATCCGGTGGCTCGGAATACCCGGCGAGTCACTAACTTCAAGTCACGTCCGGTGGCTTGATAGCGCGTCGGAGCTACGACCGTCGGCTCAATGAGCCGGCGGAGGACTCACTAAAGCGTGCGCCGAGCGTGCTTGTGGGGCGCCCCACTCCCTTGGAGTTCCCACCTAAATTAAACTGCGCAAACACATCCTAAAAATACAGGCTAATTATTACATACAAAACTTAACTAAATATGTACAAAAATAGTAACGGAGTGGTCACTTCGTTACATCGTTAAAATCATCTACTATTAAAATATTATTGTTATAAAACAATGTTAAGTTTTCTAAAATATTAAAAAATGATAGGTATACATCAGCTGGCAACGTTGGAGGGATATAAACAAGCAATATATATACAATTAAAATGAATTTGCACTTAACATTAAAAAAAAGTGTGTCAAGTCTATATCATTAATAGGAATCTGGCTGATAGTATACTTATTCAAGATGGCAGCTAAATCATCATCTCCAGTCTTTGTATTGCAGAGAACATTATTCCTGTCCTTTCTTATAACTTGATATCCTTCATGGAAAAGTTCAGTATCCAGAAGATGTGACTGCAGCCAAGTTTCGGTGAACAGATTATACATCCAATTCTCGGGTTGAGGAATTCAAATAGACACTTTTTATTTTGGTATTAAGTCCTCTAACATTCCGATAATAGAATTCAATAGTCTTTCTGGAAGTTGTGTGTTGGTTATCACTAAAGACACTGATTCCTGCTAACATTGAATTGAGAATGCGAGTTTTTGCTCAAGTGATCTGCGCTGTTTGGGGATCTATTTCCATTTGCATTTGAACTTACAAGTTGTAGTATATTTCTACGTTCTTGAATGAAACTTCCACAATCAGCGGGATAAATATTATTTCGTATAACGTGTCTATTATCCCTATTATGTCTTGCGATCTTTATTATTATCTGCAGAATTTTACGTTTTCCAAAGCTTCGCATATGTAGACCATGGGAAGTGAAATGAAATTCGGTTAAAAGTGAGTTTATAGTGTATAGTGTATTCCTTCTTGATTTTCAATAATTTGCTTGAACACTTGAACATTTTGTTTATGAATTACTCTGTTTAAATTATCTTTGTTTCTCCAGAATGGGGTAGATATAAGTATTACATTCGTTATCAGAGACACTTGCTGTATATCTAATAAGGCACTCTGCGCTATTTTTTTCCGTAGTAAGGTATTATTAGAGCCACCAAGGATAACTATAACGTCATTCTTCGTAAACGTCTTTGATAGCTGTTTTATGTCGGTAACTACATCTTCTAGTAGAGAGTTAGGCTTACATATATTAATAACATTAAATTGGTCATAAATATCCTTTGACAAAAACATGTCACCAAAGCCTCTTGTCTGACTGTCGCCTAATATTAGAACTTTAGTTTTATTTCCTGGTTCTTTGACTGGTTCAGGATATTACTAGATAGTTACTAATGAGTTGCTTATAATTAGGTTGCTCTTTAACTTTTTCATTTTGACGATAATTTTGTAATGGTTCTGCCGTGTTTGTTTGTTTATGTGGCAGATCCGGTGTATCTGTTTGCGTCTCTATTGATGATCGGATTAAGTTACCAGGATTGATTTTATCAATGATTTTTAATTGATTGTCTATGATTAATTTGTAACCTTCTATTTGCGTTTTTAGTTTATTTATTTCTTTCTGTAATGTCTCATTTTCGTCTTTTATCACAATATTCGTACTTTCACTTTCAGCAAGTTTGTTTCGAAGATTTTCAGTTACATATATCAAATGTGTCATTATCGTCTGCATTATTTTTGTTATCTTCATATATTCTGCCCTGCTAAGCGCAAAGGGGGTATCTGCACTTTAACTTTTTAAAGAATTTCAATTTTTAGGTGTAATTTAATGCCTTTTTCCTTAAAAAAAAGAAACTAAAAACTATGGACATAATCTAACATAATATATGCAGTGTAGATACGTGTAAACCGGCCTAGTATAAGGTAAAAAAAGTCTGTAGAATTCTAGACATTGAATTCTCATTTTTGAAATAAAAAGTGTAGATACCCCCTTTGGGTTTAGTAGGACAGTATTAAACTAACGTAGCTAGTATTTTTTGCAGTTTCGCGATTTTTTCCGGGTTCAATAATTTCTTATCCTGCTTCTTTCTTAGAAGACCAGATCGTGTCGTAGACATAATTTAAATTTATATTTCCAACGTGTAGATACCGTGTGCGGAGTAATATTTTTAAGCGAAAAACTTGTATTAACTGATAGCGGGCACAATGTTTTGTACCCTGAGTTTTCTCACACGTCAGAGGTATAAAGTGTGTTCATTTAAATACTGTTTTACTAAATTTTACTTGCACGAGTAAGCGTACCGCAATCAATTCATGCTTCGCGTTCAAACACTCTCGCGACACTGTCAAATTGTCAAATTATATAAAATCCTTGTTTATATGTACTCCTTGAAACTGGTTACAACCAATTAAAACGTGCATCATGGCCTAACTCTTATCTAACTAACTTACAGTCTTTTTCTATTGCTTTTCCCCTTTTGTCAAATGTGTTTCCGAATTTGCAAACGACTTTCCAATCTGTTCAAAGTATAGTAGGCCTGCGGATTGGAAAGTCATTTGACAAATATAACAGAAGTTTGTAACGTAACAAATTTTCATGTTCGACGAAAAATTACGCTCAAATGTTACAAGGAAAATTGAAATCCCCGTCCACATATATAACAAAACTTCGTAACACAACGCGTTCGCGAACAAATTGGAAGGTACTGTGTAACGCTGTTGTGAAACAACAAATGTGTTTGCAACGGCATTCACTGCGATCCATTCAATGTTGGTATTTTGACGACACATCAAAGGAAAATACAATATGGTTCATTTCTCTTCTACACATTCCTGTATTTTTTTGTATCGATTTTAAGTTTTCAATTTTAAAACCTTTTGTATTGCAAGCCATGACCTACTACGGTTCACAATAAATTTCAAAAATTTTAAAAAAACAGTAAGCCTTGTTTGATCAAAATTTTTCTTTGTTTTAAATAATTAAATACATATATCTATATGACTTTTTAAATATTTTTAAATTTAAATTTTGCTTTCAATAAAACTCATTTTGAATGTAAATTACGAACAAGTTTATAGTAAAAATTTTGTGTTGAAATGTATACTTCTGCCTTCGTATCAAATTTGAATTTATAAAACTTATTAGTACGAACTTCACTGACGATTTGCTTGTATAATATCTAAAATAACTCTTTAAAAAATGTTAATTGTCACCTATTTATTGGCAAAATTGTAAATAATTTTTACTTAAATGTTTGTTTTGTCGATTTTATTATATTCTTTTATTTAGAGTACCTATACATTTGAACACGTCTAATTCTTGTGATGCTGCTTTCGTCACAAATAAAATATTTTATAATTTGTTATTGAGAAAGTTATTTTTAAGCTGGTAGATACACACTGAATTTCTTTCTCCTATGCCATTTTTTCCAATTATTCTTTCAAGTCCATCGATATTAGAACTAACCTTAGCATTGAGATCTCCAATTATTACGAGTGTTTTTTTTT
Source organism: Dorcus hopei (assembly GCA_033060865.1). NCBI lineage: Eukaryota > Metazoa > Arthropoda > Insecta > Coleoptera > Lucanidae > Dorcus > Dorcus hopei. Next base: position 37,938,257 of record CM065422.1, read on the forward strand.
AACTGGATATTCATTACACTATTTAAATAAATCTTCAAACTCGGCTACTGTGAGCAAAGCAGGTGATCATTGCTAGTTTGTTTTCATTTAGGTTTACTCTTGCCTTGGTAATTATGTCATCAACTAGATATTATCAGCGCATTCTATGCTATTATTGTTCTCATTTTCTGGCTCTCTAATAAATATTAGAAGAGGAAAAGAAAATATTAGAAGAGGAAATCCTCTTCTTTGCTTTTCCACCTTGCTTCATTTATTCCTAATACGTTTATTCTATAGCTTTCCATTTTTCTGGTGATTTGTTCTAGTTTTCTTTCTTGAGTTACAGTTCCTACATCTTCACTATTTTCTTTTTTCTACAGTCTTTGTGACCATATTTGGTCAACCTAGTAACTTTAAATTTAATGTCTTTCGTGTTCGTCGTTATTATATTCCATTAGTTTTTATCTCCACTATTTCCTTTTTTTATTTCATTTTCATTGTACGCCGTCTATATACAGGGTGCTGCATTGATGAACGCTGAACGATGAAATTTGATAGAAATAAAGCCAGGTTACTTTGATGTTTTCCAGTCATTTATTTTAACATTCACTGATAAAGGCCGTGCTGCTAGTTTGATATAAATTGAATTTGGTTACTGAATCTTTTCAATATTTTGAACCTGAGCAAGTGAAAAATTCTCAAACTGCATAGACAGATTCACGTTGAAGAGTACTTTAAAAAACCTAAATGAAATTTTGTAAAATAATTAGGGAAGCCAATATTTGAACACCTCTAATTTAACATGGGATTTCCTATGTTGCGTTCTTCAATGCAGCAGCCTGTATATATATTTTGCCGAATCCAATTTTCACTATTTTTACCTTTTCCTTTCTCTCGGTCTCTTTTGTATCTCTAGTGTCTTTGAAGTGAGAACACAATCTTTGAATACAGCTTGGGATTTTATACTGCGCATAATTTGTTCTTACATATACAGGCTGTTTCAAATTCGACCCTCACCATTGGGATCTCGCTTATTTGAAGAGATAGACGGTAGGTTTAAATTTGGCAGAGTTGCTAAATTTTATGAGCATTAATAATCCGTAGAGAAATAATTTCTGTTAACTCTTATTCGAAATAATTGAAAAAAATGAAAAATTGTCATTTTCTTATTTTTCCTCTATCTTCTTTATTTGAAGAAATATCACAAAAATAAAAGTACTTTCTTAAGACACTTTTGAATTCTCTACATACTGATGAATACCATTTTACTGTAACACGTTTCGTCAAATTGGTATCATCATCAAGTTCATTTTTTCTTATGGGCGCCATAATGAAATTTGGTCCCAAAAGAATCTACTCTTCCTACAGATTACGGCAATATAGTACATGTTATCAAAATTATTTAAAATAATGTCAGAATTAAGAATATTTGATATAATATAGGAATTGTTGTAGCTAACAGAAGATAATTTTGTGGTTAACAGAAGATAACTTCGGAGTCAAATTAAAAGCAGTTTCTTTGATGTAGGCATTAGTTTAATAAATATTACCGGCACAGCAATAAGATAAGAGAAACAGAATATGTGTGTTACGTGTGTTTTATTCCTTTAACAAAAAAGCAAAAACAGCAAGTGAACTGTAGGTACTTTCGAACCTACTCGGAGAACAAACAGCTTAGAATAATACTTTTACAATTAGACAAAAATATTGAAGAGCAGGAATCATTTACTAGAATACGTACCTACTCTTTACAGTAACAAAAATGTAGAACTAAATTGAAGAAATAATAATGACATAAATAAATAGAGGCTCTCAAAATAAGATATTTACATTAAATGTTCAAACCAATTTCCACTTTAATTTGTACATAATTGCATTAGTTTGCTTAAAGTTATTGCAGCTCTTCGAATGTTCAAAATAAAATTCACTTGCTGTTTTCGTGTGTGGCACGAATACAAGGCACGTAACATCACGTTTTTCTTCAATTCTAAATATTATGCTATTGTTATTATGTTAATATTTAGCAACAAGTATGTATTAATATGACAGATTATACTGCTTTTGATTTGAATCCAAACCCAGGCTTCCATTAATTGCCAAGTTTCTTGTCTCAAAAAAATAAATTTTAATTTTGACCTTATTTTAAAGAATGTTGATAACATGTGCTATATTGGCGTAATCAGCAGGAAGAGTAGATTATTTTGCGACCAAATTTCAATATGACGCCCATAAGAAAAAATGAACTTGATGATGATATCAATTTGACGAAACGTGTTATAGCAAAATGGTATTCATCAGTGTGTAGAGAATTCAAAAGTGTCTTAAGAAAGTACTTTTATTTCTTTGATACCTCTTCAAATAAAGAAGATAGAGGAAAAATAAGAAAATGACAATTTTTGATTTTTTACAATTATTTCGAATAAGAGTTAACATAGAAGTTATTTCTCTGCGGATTATTAATGCTCATAAAATTTTGCAACTTTGCCAAATTTAAACCTACCGTCTATCTCTTCAAATAAGCGAGATCCCAATGGTGGGGGTCGAATTTGAAACAGCCTGTATACTACTCAACAAACGAACTGGACCACTTAAAAAATTTGTATTAAACTTAGACTAAATGAGAAAAAAACGAAATAACTACAGCGTTATGTAATTAAGTAGGTAACAATCTATAAATTATTAACAAATTTTAAACAAATGATCCACATAATATTTAATAAGTGATTCAAGAGTTATAATTAATTTGTATTTTTGCAAAAATCAAGAACGCAATTCATTAGGCGCCTCTGTTTTGCTTGCATATCTGGAAAGTGCAACGTTCGCCATGCGCTCGCTATTTTACGGCTATTTCTGTGAAGAATATTGAAAAACTTTTTTTAAATTCTTTAATAATGCAATTTTGTCAATTAAACAAAATCTCACAATTTGTACAATTTTCAAAAATATAATTGTACCTATTTTTAATAATAAGAGAGAAATAAATATATTCGGAATTAATAAAAGGAATTACGATGAAATGTATCTTTCTTTGATGTTCGTCAAAATACCGACATTTGAGAGAACGCCGTCGAGAACACATTTGCTGCAGAGCGATGTTTCACAACAGCGTTACACAGTACCGTTCGGTACCGTCGAACTCGTTCGCGAACGTGTTGTGTTACAAAGTTTTGTTATATGTCTGGACGCGGCTTTAGAATAACCCCGAGCGACGCGCGTGGGGGCGTGGCCAAATAAGGCTAGGCGCATATTGAGACAGTTCGACACATCGCTTTAATCTACTCGAGGTCAATGAAAATCCAGAAAGAGATCAAAGTGCCGACAAGCGAGTTGCACTACTGTATTCTGTGTATTCCGCGTAGTCTGATAATGCGCAAATTGAGACACAGTTTCAGCACAGTATAAAGATTATACAGTAGCGCGACTCTCATGAAAATATTCAGTTCGCGCATAACATCCCGCGCAAGGTCTGAGTCACAATCTCGGGATGCAGAGCTCATTCATTCATGGCTCTGGTGACGAATGGATCTTTATAATTATGTTAATACATATTTACAGTTGGTTCTTGTCCGATGAAATTTGTATCACAAAATCTTTTAAGCGGACACTAAATCGCGCACTATAACACTTTACGTTTCACTTCTGACGAAGCTGTCGAACGACGGTGAAACGTAAAGTGTTATAGTGCGCGATTTAGTGTCCGCTTAAAAGATTTTGTGATATGTTAATACACATTATTTATGCCTTGTTTTTTTTTTATCACGTCCACTAAACACTACAATCCGGCCCTAGTTTGTGAGCACGTGTGAATTTACAATTTACAACAAAATCGCTCACACGTAAAACAGAACAAACAGTTCGACACATCGCTTTAATCTACTCGAGGTCAATGAAAATCCAGGAAGAGATCAAAGTGCCGACAAGCGAGTTGCACTACTGTATTCTTTATACTGTGGTTTCAGCGTGGTACTCGCGCAGTATTTATGTGTGAAATGAATTTTTCGCAAAGAAAACTCGTACAACTTGTGATGTTTTCTTACCGCCTCTATTAATTTCTCTTCGAACAACATCATAAATACAGAAATCCTAATATCAATAGAAACAAAAACAGAACACGCGACATGTGTAGCGCGAAATCTGTGTCTCTGCCACTGCGTCACGCAGCCGACGCGATTAGCGTTGCGTAGCGTCGCCTTTCCAATTTGCGCTATCCCATTTAATTTCGTATGTTACAAAAACGCGTGCTGCGCTGTGTCACGCTGCACGCGCCAGACGCGTATCATTAGGTGCGTTTTATTGCAACGTTCGCGTCAGCCGGTAGAAGTAAAACGTCGTTTTATTGTGCTGCTGGTGTCCACTGGTGGCAACTTTCTCTACCGTCGTTCAAGACGGTAGAACACGGTGGAGAGGGTGGGGATATGTCATTTCAATTTGAATCCATCAATTCGTCTTCAATGACTCTTTGCTGTTGTAAAAATCGAGCTATTATCGGAAACGGTATTTCACCGTTTTCCATTATTCCGTTAAATCAAGACGAAATAGTACCACTTTGACAGCTGAAAGTTAAAGAGTAACTATTACCGTTTTATTGTAACGCATCTACTGGCGTATACTTTTGCCACCGGTAGTGCACAATAAAACGCAGCAAATATGCGCCTAGCCTAATACAACACGCGCTATTTTCTAAACATAAAAGTGTTGTGTTTAAAAAAAGACTGAATAAGTTATGTAAAGGTTATGTAAGATGCATCTAAAATCAAAATACATCAAGTGCACGTTTATTGAAAAAGATTATAGCGTTTTCAACTGACCGCTCTAGAGCGCTCTCCTCTCTGGATATTTTCATTTTGTTTTAACTTCAAAAAACAGAAAAACAGAAGATAGAGATACTCTCGGAACTCTGGAGCGGTCAGTCAAAAAGCTATTAATTTCCATATAATTGTTATAATGAGTTTCAAAAATGTGGAATAAAATTCGTAAATTATTCATTTTTGATATTTCAAGAAAATGCTCGGACAGTTAAATTTTATTTTAAAAAATAGAAACATACTTTTATGTAAAAATTAATTTTTGGCAGACATTTGTTTTCGAGTAATGACGTCATCGATATTTTTTATAACCATTCTTTTTCCACTACTTTTTTTTTCTTAATTCTGATAGCTCATTATCATTATCGAAACACATCAAAAATGCATAATATTTTATGGGAAAACTTTTGAGAAAAAATATTATTGGAAATGACGTGTGTCTGTGTGTCTTATCTCGTTATAATAAGAACAATTTCGCATTAAGTCAAAAATTTCGCATTGCTATGTGTTTTGGGCAATTTATAAAGAGTTTTTTTTTTTTACCGAAAAGTGAAAGTCCTTTTTGTTGGGGACCTTGAGTCAATTAATGAACACAATAATGCACTATGATCGCTAAGATTTATTTAACACTATCACTATTATACTTCGGGCACATCTGCGTTAATGTCTAACGGCATTCTAATGGCATTCTAACGGACAAGAACGCGACAATTAACGCGAGAAAATTAAGCGCTAAGTTTTACATTGGTGGTTAACGTCATTATTTGTCCCACATTTCGCTCCGAAGCGGCTGAAGCAGTGGTATTTTACTTGAATATTGGCAACTTTATCTTAAATGTCAAATATCACAGGAGTTCTATTAAAATATTTTAGCATTTTCCGTTTCCTAACATTCAAAAATAATATTTTAAATTAGTACTTGAAATAATGAAAGAAACCTGCAATCAAAACTAAGATATACGTGACTAAAAACACGAGATGTCGCTGTTTTCGTGCAAAAAATGTATGTTATGTCTTCCTCACATATATCTTTCTTTATCTATGGCAACAACTATGCGATACGTTCGCCGGCAATCCGTTTGATGTGAATCAAAAACCGCCAGCCGAGCTATCGTCTAGCGCGCAATGCCACTCTCAATGCCGTTACAAAATTAGTGCCATATATGCCAATAATACGTCGCTACACTATCGTTGTTGGGTCGCCCGGTGGCTTAGCGGCAGCCTAGCCGACTTTGTAAAGTCGTGTCGCTTGGCGGCGTAGGTTCGAATCCTACCATTTAGCCATGGATGTTTGTGCTGTGCAAGGATTTAGACCCAGCTTTATCACACTATGGCCCGGTTTTTTCATCTCTGAGTAAGTGGCCAGTAAAATACTTGATGATTAAAGATAGGGAAACGCATTGCGCTAATCGTCAAGTAGTAACTTGGCACTTACTCAGAGATGAAAAAACCGGGCCTATGTGACTGGCAAAATGAGCCTTAGTTCGGCCAGAGTTGGCGGGTACTGCGCAAAGCAAAAAGCAAGACAGACTATCGTTGTCGGAGCCACGCTGCGTCTAATGTACTGCCTAACGTGATTTTTCACGTCGAACTTGACAATAATTGTAGGTGTAGCGACTGATTAATGTCAAATTAGACGTTAAAAATGACAATTTTAGAAAAATTGTGTGCAAATCGGTTTTGATTGCAGCAGATTCCTCGAGCAGGTTCTGTACAGCTGTTTCAGGCCTAGTTGGGCCTTCATCAGCAGAACCGTAGCTCGAGAAATCCACTGCAAACCAAACCGACATGTCCGAGTTATTCGCTCATGCGATGTGAAAGCATGGCCGCCTCGCATGGGATGACTTATTATGTGGCGAACTAGCTTCAATTTGTCAATCCTACTGCGATGTTAGGTCAAAAAGCGATTGCAAGATGTCGCTACTTAAATTGTTTGTTAAAAATGACGTTAGGCAGCACATTAGGCGCAGGTCTGGCCGAACCTTTACAAAATTAGTGCCATATATGCCAATAATCCGTCGCTACACTATCGTTGTCGGAGCCACGCTGCGTCTAATGTGCTGCCTAACGTGATTTTTCACGTCTAACTTGACAATAATTGTATGTGTAGCGACTGATTAATGGCAAATTAGACGTTAAAAATGGCGTTAGGCAGCACATTTGCCGTAGGTGTGGCTGAGCCATTACAACACAAACGTTACTATACTAAGTTAGGGCTACGACTGCAACTACGACCCTTTCTCTACCTCTTAAAAACTATGAGTAATCCCAGAATGCTAGGAACGAAAAAGGTACTTGCTTTATGGTTATATTCTATAGAGGGCGGATGAATGCTGAAAATGGAATATTTCTATCACGTTTTTCTCTGCTTTCTCTAATATTAATATCGATAACAAATGTTATTTATTATTATTTTTTTCAACTGTCAAAGTTATTAAACGATCGACAAGTTGGACACCCATCTCTTGATAAAGGTCAATATTTTTTTTCTCAAAATTTTTCCAATAAAACATCCTGGATGGAGAATTCAGAGAGCTTTAGAATCAAGAAAAAAAATTAGGAGTTGCTATTAAAAAAATTTCGATGAAGTAATTACTCGAAAACAAATGACTGCCAAGAATTGATTTTCACATAAAAACTTTTTAAAAACAAAATTTACTTGTCCGATGGTTTTTTTTTTTGTTTTTTGAAATATCAAGAGTAAAGAAATTACGAATTTTATTTCACATTTTTGAGGTTCTGAGACACACCCTATAATGATTACATATAAAATTAATTTTCTTTCAATAAACGTACTTGACGCATTTGGCTTTAGACGCACCCTATACAGTGAATTTTTTTAAAGTGTAGCCATGGGGATTTATATACTAAAAATTTGACCTCATGTTAATGTATGTTATGCGACAAACTTTAAGTAAATTTTTGTATTTAGTCGTAAATTAAACGATTTACTACAAGATGAACTTTGCTAAAATATCCTAACATTTTCCTTAACTTTATTTTACTGTGAAAAGTTGAAGAAAATAATTAGAAAGAAATTATTGAACGAATATAATCCATATAGGCTGACGTTATTAATAAAGCTCGTGGAATTTGTACAAAACGTCACGAATGTTGCCCCACCAAACAGACGACTCGCAGTGCAGGTTCGTTACGGGCAAATATTGCCGCCTTAGCGGCGCGGCGTAGCGCTCGGTAACACATCACACGCCGCTGGGCTGTGTTTCTCGTTCAGTAGTGGGGCGAATTTAAACATTTTTCACGAGGCCTAGTTATTAATAATTTGTCACTGCGATTACTAATAAACCAATTATTGCAACATTAATTTATTACCACTTGTAAAAACTACTTCATACCATTGAAAAATGAGTGGAACTTGTTATAACATACGTAATTGATAATTTTAATGCTTTGTCACCAAATTTTAAATTTAATTTACTTTCCTCTACTTACCATGGTTCGGATGACAAGCTTCTGCCGATGCTAACGATCAGCTGAGCCCCAGCTAGCAACAGTGAAGAAAGGGGCGGGTTAATTGAAGGTGGTACACTTATTAAGGGCGCCAGAAGATAATTCTTCAGCTAAACGTAATTCGATCAGTCGACGTCTCCAATCGACCAAATCGTGCAGAAAATGAATCAATAATAAATCAGAGGCGAGACTTTACTCACTGGTGTACGTGAACGTAGAAATTAAACTCGAAGCTAAAATTATCAATAATACACTTTATTTGCGCATGTGGCTTCGTACAAATGCAGGTTACTACATGAATTCACTTAACTAGGCTAGGTTCGTCTACAATTGACAAACTTCGACTTCAAACAATCTAAAGTAATTTAATAACGCAATGTCTGCATTTGGCCGAAGATTCGCTCTCCACCTTAACTATTTAGCATGCGGTATTATCGCACCGATATATACCGTTTGTCCATCTGACAATGAGACATAGGGATTTAACATGGGAAAACAGAAATTGCTTTATATTATCTACCTGAGTACATATATATGAAATTCTAGGTTATAATCGAAAGATTATTGCATTCAAAGTGTTTTGATACTAAATTTGTGCAATTTTAGTTCTTAATTATTTAGAAATTAAGAAAAAAAATTATCATTTTTTCCGTACAAGATTAGTAAGTATTTAACGAAGAGTTTACAAATGGATCTCGTAGTCCAGGTACAAGGTTACTAAAGAGAGAAGGTTGCCTGGTAACTCGTGGAGTGACGCGTCATCCAGTAGGCCATCTATTTGTGTACATGCATTAAATGGGCCTACTGAGTGACGTTGTGGTGACGTTGAAAGTTACCAGGCAACCTTGTCTCTTTAGTAACCTTGGTCTAGGTAGTTTGTTCATGTTTCACAACCGTAAGGTCACAAGTTCAAATCCGAATGAATACACCTTTTTTTTCTTTTTTTTAAATATTTTTTCAGATTTGAAATCACTTAAACTCTGAAACTAGTTTATTATTTTATTTATAAGTTTCATTTTAATATTAATTATGGAACATAATAAATAAAGTTGTAATAAAAATTTGCAAACGAAAAAATACACATAAATGCAACATAATTAATATTAAAATGAAACTTATAAATACAGTAATAAAATAAGAGTGATTTCAAATCTGAAAAAATATTTAAAAAGGGGAAAAAAAAAGTGTCTTAATTCGGATTTGAACTCGTGACCTTACGATTGTGAAACATGAACAAACCAATTTGACCACGAGATCCATTTGGAAACTCTTCGTTAAATATCTACTAATCTTGTCCGGAAAAAAATAATAACCGTTTTTCTTAATTTCTAAATAATTAACAATTAAAATTGCACAAATTTAGTATCAAAACACTTTGAATGAAATAATGTTTCCGGTTATAACGCAGAATTTCATATGCAGCGTGTCCACCGAGTGCCGCGGTCTTCTCTACCGTCTATAGTATATAAGATAGAAAAAAAATTCAAACGAATTAAGATGTAACTCAGTCAGCTCTACTTCATAAAATTATTTTTGGTTATACAGAGTGTTCAGTAACTGAGAGCCATACCAAAGTTATATTTTTTTAAATGGAACACCCAGTATATTTTTACATATTTCGAAAGTATGCATAACGAATAGGCAATAACCAAAAATTTAGGAAATTTTACTTAGGAGTTTGGAAGATATTGATGTTTAAGTGTAAAAAATTGCCGTAATATGAGTGCTTATATCTTTGTTATTTATTTATATATTGTCTTGAATTTTTGCAGGTACTTAATACAATATCTTTTCTACAGAAATTTCAAAACAGCTTCGGTCTATTAGTTATTATGTGTACAGGGTGCTGAGTTTTGCAAAAGATAATTTTTCTCAAAATTTTCAAATGGAACACCTAAGTATATCTAGACTCTCGTGAAACACTGTTTTAATAAGCTTTCATAAAACGCCAAATGTATTTGCCTAAACTGAAGAAGTCGTGAGACAAAAATTAATAATTTTTCTTTCTTTCAATATTGACGTTATTTAGCCTTTCCGTCCGGTTCTTCTGTTTTCATTTGCTAATAAATCAATGAACATGTTTTAATTTTTTGTTCAAAGTAATTGAATACGTTGCTGTTAAAATAATTCCTATTTTTCTTTACTTTGAAAATATCTAAATAACGTTATAATAATAATTTTAAAAAATTAAATTTAGAATCACGTTGCCGTTTGCTAGAAAATAGGAAAACAGTTGCTATAAATTTTTAATTGACAAAACAATTATTCAATTAGTAGATAACGCTACTTTTACAGTTTTATATTTTTTTATGATAACAAAATGCATTTTAATAATGAAGAGTTACGTGACATGACATACTTACTAGGAAAAGGTACCAAAACTGTCTTTTAGCATCAAGATTATATTCGCAGCATCATCCTATGAGAAGACACCCGGATTATAGACTTTTTCGAAGATTGAAAGAAAGATTGTAAACGCCAGGAAACATTAAATACAGTAAAAATGTTATTAAAATAACGTATGTAAATATTTTCAAATTAAAGAAAAATAGGAATTAGTTTAACAGGAACGTATTCAATTATGTACTTTGAACAAAAGATAAAACATATTCATTGATTTATCAGCAAATCAAAACAAAAGAACCGGTCGGAAAGACTAAATAACGTTAAAATTGAAAGAAAAAAAATTATTATTTTTTGTCTCACGACTTCTTCAGTTTAGACAAATACATTTGGCGTTTTATGAAAGTTTATTAAAACAGTGTTTCACGAGAATCTAGATATACTGGGTGTTCCATTTGGAAATTTTGAGAAAAATTATCTTTTGCAAAACTCAACACCCTGTACACATAATAACTGATAGACCGAAGCTGTTTTGAAATTTTTGTAGAAAAGATATTGTATTGAGTACCTACAAAAATTCAAGACGAAATGTAAATAAATAACAAAGATATAAGCCTCATATTATGGCAATTTTTTACACTTAAACATCAAGATCTTCCAAGCTCTTAAGTAAAATTTCCTAAATATTTGGTTATTACCTATTCGTTATGCGTACTTTCGAAATATGTAAAAATATACTGGGTGTTCCCTTTTAAAATATATAACTTTGGTATGGCTCTCAGTTACTGAACACTGTATAGCCAAAAATAATTTTATGAAGTAGAGCTGACTGAGTTACATCTTAATTCGTTTGAATTTTTTTTCTATCTTATATACTATAGACGGTAGAGAAGACCGCGGCACTCGGTGGACACCCTGTATACAGGCTGAGTCCAAGAAAACGCCTACGCGAATACCGTTGGTGTTTATTGTCGTACTTGAACGGCCAAAAAATCAAATGAAATGGCAGAAAAAACTCTACAATGTACCATATCTCGGGTCTTTAATACGTTTAAGACAGCTGCATGACAGCTGTCAACTTTTGTTTTTTAAATGCAAAAGTATAATTACTGTAATAAATTTCGAAAGAACTGTCTTTTCTGCGTTCAATGATGTGCTGCAATAAACACTTATTTTTCAAAACAATAGAAAAAAAATTAAAAGAAATAAATTAATTATTGACATGAAATGACGTAATAAACAGATGCTGAACAATAAATGATATCTCTTTTACTGTAAATAGAATAGTGTCTATAAGTACTTCCTCATAGGCAAACAAATGACGATAACTGTCAACATATTTTAAAATTTCTGCTAACGATGAAAAAGAAAGTTGACAGTTATCGTCATTTGTTTGCCTATCAGGAAGTACTTACAGACGCTACTCTATTTACAGTAAAAGAGATATCATTTATTGTTCAGAAACTGTTTATTACGTCATTTCATGTCAATAATTAATTTATTTCTTTTTATTTTTTTCTATTTTGAAAAATAAGTGTTTATTGCAGCATATCATTGAACGCAGAAAAAAAAGTTCCTTCGATATTTATTACAGTAATTATACCTTTGCATTTAAAAAACAAAAGTTGACAGCTGTCATGCAGCTGTCTTAAATGTATTAAAGACCCGAGATATGGTACATTGTTTTAGAGTTTTTTCTGCCATTTCATTTGATTTTTTGACCGTTCAAATACGACAATAAACAACAACGCTATTCGCGTAGGCGTTTTTTTGGACTCAGCCTGTATGTACTCAGGTAGATAATATAAGGCAATTTCTGTTTTCCCATGTTAAATCCCTATGTCTCATTGTCAGATGGACATACTGTATATGACTTTAGTCCGGTAATAAAACAACAACAGAAGCCAAAGGAACTCACGAAATTGTTTCCGTCAGTCAGAGAAACGTCAAACGCATTTGCTGATCACCACGCCATCTACGGTTCCTGTCCCGCGATGCTAGTTCGGGGTGGATCGGTTCAATGTAAGGTACTAAATCAACACTCCGTACAGGTAACGCAATCCCATTTCTCTCGTGAGAGGATTGAGAAACAAAGATAACAAATATAATTGTCGCAAGTGCAATAAGGAAGACAACAGTTTTTGGGAATTCTGTTTAACGCAATGTCACTGGTTTCATTTTAAAAGTGTATTAGGTTATGTCTAGTTAAGTTATTTACCAATAAAAAAGTTGTTATTTTAAGAAGTGCAGAATGTTTCTTTTACGAAAAAGGCGGAATCATTAAATGTCATGCGATAAAAGTTTGGGATGCGATATTTAAACTCAATTTTCTTAACCACTGACAGTAACTTTGACAAACGTCACTTCAAATAATATTTCCAACTGTTTTTTATCCCTAGATGAGAGGAATGTGTGACAAGGATAGATATAAGAAATCACTAAATGCGTTACCTTTATAAGAAGTATGTTGATTAAGTACCTTAGTTCAATGCAGATTCGGGGGTGCGCCGTAGGAAAGCGCCGGTACTAAATTCTTCACAGGAACAGACGGGATGATGCAATGCGATGGTTCGAAATTATTCTCCCAACAAAATCCGCAAACGGATACTCGAAAGCCGCACAAAAGCTTGTGCAAAAGCCGGAGCTAAAAGCTGGTACTAAAAGCCTAAATGAAAGAAACGATTTTTGTTAGCGGCCATGTTAGGTACACGCCCTCGCACGTCTTACGTTACCTGGGATTTTCTAGATGTCCCCGGCTTAGTATGGGGCTACAAAGGGGCCCCAAATGAGTTCGATAGTGTCACGAGATCTTCCAGCAAAGGCGCAATTGAGCTACTTCTCCAAATGAGCAAGTACTCCGATAGTTTTACAACACACGTAAGACACGTCTAACTGGCACCAAGATTCGAACAAGAAAGGACGCGACGAGATTGAAGATGGTGAAGGTCGCTTCTACGCGCGGGAATTACCGACGATAACCAATGGCAGGCGACCTGGGAGTCACATGGTGCCTTCATAGCCTTAGCGCTAGTTGTACAAAGGAGGTTTAAACTGACGCTCAACTGAACCAAGTTCAAAGTGAACAAAATCGCATCAAATTTTATTTATGAATGCATTAATTGCCATATGTCATTAAGATCCTATGCGAATTTGTTTACTTTGAACTTGGTTCACTTGAGCGTCAGTTTAAACCTACTTTGTACAACTGGCCCTATGAATGTTTAGCGTTCACCTCACGCAGGTTTCCCCTATAGCGATGTAAATAAGGGGAAAGGACAGTGTAGCCAACTGCGTTAAAACGCAGTAGAATGATGTTATATCGCTACATTATTTTGGCACGAGATTTGAACATAACAGCTTCCTTAATAATAACGGACATTTCCTTTATAAATTTGCAACAGACAGACATTAACGGAACTTTTCTCTTAATGACATTTCAGCTACCTTGATTTTTGACTTCGGTTAATTCTATGTTTATGAATTTCAACTTCTAGCCGGACTATAATTAAATAACTAGAACAAGTTATTGTTATTCTAGGAATGTGCATTTCGTAGAGAAATGTTTACATTATTAATAAAAATAAAAATTTGCTTCAAATTTGTGCCATAACATACATTAACATGAGTTCAAATTTTTGACATGTAAATCCCTCTGGCCACACTTAAAAAAAATTCACTGTATAACTTATAATTACGTACAGCTGAATTCAAAAAATCGGGAAATGTCAAAATAAATCGACACGTTTTTTTCAATATTTTCATAGTGTGAAAATGGATTTATTAAAAATAGGTTAGAATTATTTGACGGTATGTCAGTTCATAGGTAAATAGGTTAATTTTTTTTAAAGATCAAGTAGACAATTAACTCACAAATGGAACCAAATTTACAACTGGAAAAAATCATTTCCCGTTTTTTTTTTAATTCAGCTGTATGTCCTAAACAAAGCACTCTTAGGTTTTGAAAACAGCGCGCGTTATTTTATTTGGCCACGCTCCCACACGCGTCGCTCGGGGTTATTCTAATTCTCGCCTCTCGTTTTAAACAAAAATCAAATTGACAAGTTATTAATTTTTCTTGTCCAGCTTTATTGTGAGTATTCTGTTAAATAACAAATGAATAATGAATTATTTTGTAAATTCTATTAAAGGTCTTCAATTAAAAATTGACTAAAATTTCACCAAAAACAGTTTCACAATGAGCCACGTTGTGAAATTGTTTTTGGTGTCACAATGAACTCATTGTGAACGCAAAGTAGAAAAATAGTATATTACATAACGAGAGTTGTAAATAGTAAATTACGCACGGTGGAAAAGTTGCGCATGAGCCGCGCAACGGCGAATGCAAGTAATTCCACAAGTGCGTAATTGCTTTACAACTCTCGTTATGTAATATACCATTTTTCTACTTTGCGTTTTGTACTATACTTCATCTACACAAAAAATACCTTCAAAGTAATCAGCAATGACACTTGCAATTTCGATTATTGTTAATCTAATGTATGCGGCTACGTAGATCTAACTACAAATGTGCGTAAAGTAGGTGCGTTGTGCGTTTTTCTTACTTTACGCACGATGTTTGTAAATACCCGCTTACTTAATTTATGTGTTATACGTAATTCGTCATTTACAGTAGTGGTCGTAGATAAAGAAGTTTTATTTCATTTTGTTATTTACTTTATTTATCGTTTATTTAACCGGTTAAAAATTCGGTAAATTAACTAAATTATAAAATTTACCGGTTATTTTACAACATTAATTATACCGTATTTTATCATAAACTATACGTAGGGCTGTACAAAATATTTTAAAATACATTGCTCATTGCGCTTCATCACCTTACACCTTAATCCGGTATTGATAGTTATTGGAAAATTAGATGTGCAGACATAGTGATTCCGAAGTGAAATAATGTTCATTTTAAATACTACAAACTGCAAATAAATAAAATAAACAAATTAGTAATCCGTTTCAGTATTTTCCTTTATTTGTTTAATGAAAATTCGCGTTCATATCATCAGTCAAGTCGATAAGAATACGCGTATAAACGTACTAATAATATTGATCTTCTAGGTTATGTCCCTGAGGAACGACTTTTAGGCTACCATTTAAGCGCATGAAGAGGGTACTTTCGCCAAGCGGTCGATAATATCCGACAGCGAATCGGGCGGTGCTGTCAGCGAATTTCCTCGAGCGTATCACATAAAAATCGCACATCTTCAATCGAGCTTTAGCCGCATAGCAATTGAAATTGATTCGGTGTTTGCACAGTTGTTAAAATTAGATCCGGGCCGCAGTAATTTCAGTTGGCGAGTAGATACAGTCCGCGCATGTACACTACTCCATTAGTCGTGCTAGCGAGAAATGTACAGTAGGTTTTAGCTGGCATTGGGGTAGTTACTATGGCTGTGCCTGTAGCCTGCACTCGTTTTAGCGACAACTACGAGCTAAAAGAAGAATTGGGCAAGTAAGTACAAACATATTTACTCCCGCGTGGACCGATTACTCCCAAAAATAAACTTATTTCGATCTGCGCGGCTCTTCGTCGTTGTCAAGACGAATGGACTGATCCTGGGCGCAAAAAATATTCTAATTGTAATATACGAAAATAAATGGAATTTCTTCCGGCCTCGAAATGCGTTTCTGATTTGAGATTCGCGGCCGGAACAAGAACTGCCTTTCTGTTTTTGCTCGTTTGTTGCCAGCACAATTTCGAATATCTGCATTGCATGGAGAAAATCAATATAGAGAAGGCTCTGCCCTACGACGAATGACAGGTGGTTGTCTTCGGGTTTGTATGCGAATATAAGGCCCACTGCGTATTTTATATTATCACCTTCGATCTACCGGTCGTTTTCGGTGTACAACATATGTATATAAATAAAATACGCCTCCCACCCTCCCTGACAATTCTGTTCGTTTTATCGGGTCCTCTGTGCTTTAATATTCTGTAAATTCTGAATAGATTGTTATGGGTATCACTGTTTCATTTGAACTTGTTTATTTTTGTAATTTATCTGGAACTCCATCCACAAATTATGTTTTGCGCTTCCTGTGAGTTCTTTGCTAAAATTAAAATTAATTCCGTAGATTACGTCTGAGTGTACGCACTCGTACACGGTTAATAATCTATTACGTAAATTGTATGCGTGTTGCTTTTCAATGCTTTTCAAACTCGTTTACATTACGAACACTACGAACATTACGAACATTACTACGTTACATTACGAACGTTAGCATCGCTTATAAGGTGTATGATAGTTATTAAGGTACCAAAGGTATTATAAGGTTTATAATAGAAACTACGGTTTTGAACGTGTATTGAAGGTACACGTGTACACAGATATCTGTGTAACGACATTCACGATTTAAATACACGTTATTAATTCATGTGTAATTAACTTTTATTCTCCCTGTACACGGATATAATTACACGTGTGTTATATATACACGGATTCCTTCGTTACTTTCAAACCCAAGTTATCTAGCAACAGATGCGTTTGTTTTTGTATTAAACACACGTGTAATGTAACTAACTGAAATTAAAATACACGTGTATTCAAAATTACGTGGACTAAGATCATGATTCGTGTATTACGTACGTACACGTATACTGACATATACGTGAAATAGAGACCTCTAATTTATAACGCCCGAGGTCGGCAGTGTACAACCATCAAATCACTAGAAATCATAAATTTTTTTGGAAAGGTCGTATCTAAGCAACATATTTTGTATGCCAATGCGACTTTTCATTTAAGTGCTGTCAGTTAGTTAATTAAAATGGAAAAAAAAGACCTTAGTCTCTCAGGAAAACTACTACTGAAGACTGCAAAGGCAGTGGAAGCACTTGTACTAAAAAAATAACTACACGAGAAAGAGTATTTCCGTTTCCAAGAATGGTTGCGTTAATAAAGACTACTTACAATTTATGTTGTTATTTTCCAGTAATAGAGTGGTTTGAAAATTTATAATGCCATTAAAATGGAAAAAGAAGAGTTTAATCTCTCAGGAAAACTACTACTGAAGGCTGCAAAGGCAGCCGAAGCACTTGTACTAAAAAAAATAACTATACGAGAAAGAATATTTCCGTTTCCAAGAATGGTTGCGTTAATAAAGACTACTACAATTTATGTTGTTATTTTCCAGTAATAGAGTGCCTTGAAAATTTATAATGCCCTGCCGGGAATTATTTTAAAACAACGCCTTAGGGCATTATTTCAATGATAATGTGACTTCAAACTGATCCATTATTCTGTTATAAAAGCCTAATCGGACAATAAACACATTAATTGAATCGAAATTTTCAATATAGTGCATAAAAGTTTCAATATTGTACCCTTATACAGGATGTCCCTAAACTCATGCCCCAGAGAGTAAGGGGACGTGCCTACAGCAATGGAGATGACAAATTCGGAAACAAAAATTGTTTAGGTTAAACTGTATTCGAATGAGGACGAAAAGCGGTAGCTAATGCCGAGAGTTCTTTTACGAAATATGCTTTAATGAAGCCTAAATTTTTTGATAATGTGTCAATACGAAATCATATATTGCATTTTTCTGTTATTTCCACGAGACAGTTTAAAATCAGCGGTCTCGTGATGATCACGAACCCGCTGAAGTAACATTTCTAAATGCGGCAATTTTAAAAATTTAATTCTACGTCAATAATTGTGAGAATACTAAAATCATCTCGTATTGCTAAAATTAGATTTGAATTGTCTAACTTGGGATCAGAATTTAAATTTAATAATAGTTATACATATAATGATTAGAAAATGTATTGCTTGTGGTAACGAAAATATGTCACTTTGAATTTCTTAATGCAATTCCGCTTCGAACTTGAAGCAATGAAAAAATTTTATGGTATCTAATTGGAAATAACAATTTTAGTGTACTTTATTCATTTCTTCTGTAATTTGTAGAAATCATTTTCACGAATCATCTTTAAAAATTATAAAAACAAGACTGGATTTACTAAAGAAGCTGTACCATCTATTTGTAAGAATTTTTTTCTAAATTTTACTTCACTATATCATTTTATGG
This sequence comes from Dorcus hopei, assembly GCA_033060865.1. NCBI lineage: Eukaryota > Metazoa > Arthropoda > Insecta > Coleoptera > Lucanidae > Dorcus > Dorcus hopei. The sequence goes on from CM065422.1 coordinate 37,956,898, forward strand.
TTTGTTTAAATTTTGAAGTTAATTATTAAGAATATTTAGCAGAAAACAATTATAAGGAGATCCAGGTAGATTCCATATCCACACAGCAAATTTCAGATTTGCAATATCAAAACAATGTCTACACATAATGTCTACACAATGTCTATAAGCAGCTCTAAAAAAGGAAATTAAAAATACAAAAATTATACAAAAAAAACCTCCGAGAAATCAACCTATTAATAAGCATAATTTCTCCTAATAAATGTCTTTAAAATTTAAAAGACTTAGGGCCGTTTTCATAATAGTGCTAAAGGAGACTTTAATTTAAAGTCACTTTAAGCATAGGAAAACTAATGTGTTTTTATAGGTTAAAGTCACTAAATTTAAAGTTCTATTATGAAAATGGCCCTAAATGAGAAGTATTCAGAAAATTTTAATAAGGTTAAAGAATTAAAGAAACAATTGGATAAACAATCTACTAAATTAAATTTTATTCATTATATGGAGAATATGTACCACTTCTTTCAAGTACACATTAGGTCTGTTCGTACCGCATTTCTGACTAGTTTGAAACTGTTAAATATATTCGGCGCATGCTTCTGACAGTGTTTTGGACTAGTCAGAAGCTACTGCACGAACAAACCTAATATTTCAAACCGCACACTATACGAGGATAGATCGGAAAGTGTCTAGAACGAGACGGAAGAAAACAACTTTTTGGGGAAAATCGTACTTATTTCTCTACATAGTCTCCTTTCAGCCCTACATATTTAGTCCAACGCTTTTCAAGACCTTTCAACCCTTCAAGAAAATAGGAACCATCTAAGCCTTCGAAATATTCATTTACAGCTTCGATGATTTCAGTATTCGATGAGAATTTCTTTCCAGCCAACCATTTCTTAAGATTTGGAAACAGGAAGAAATCCGACGGAGCCAAATCTGGCGAGTATGGAGGATGATCAATTAACTGGAATCGTAATTGGTGTAGTTTCGCCATCGCAATTGCCGACTTGTGGCTCGGGGCATTATCCTGGTGATACAAAACTTTTTTCTTTGCGAAATGAGGTCTTTTAGCTTTGATTTCTTCGTTCAATCTGTCTAATAACGACGCATAGTATTCGCCTGTTATTGTTCTCCCGTGCTGCAGGTAATCGATAAAAATTATTCCTCGGGAATCCCAAAAGACAGTAGCCATGACTTTTCCAGCAGACGGAATCGTCTTGGCCTTCTTTGGAGTTGGTTCACCACGTGCTGTCCACTGCTTTGATTGCTCTTTGGTCTCCGGAGTGTAGTGATGTATCCACGTTTCATCGACAGTTATAAAACGTCGCAAAAAATCTTTTGGATTACGTTTGAACATGTCTAGACATTGCTGAGAAATGGTCATTCGAACTCGCTTTTGATCGATTGTCAGCATACGCGGCACCCATCTAGCAGTAAGCTTTCTCATGTCCAAATGTTGATGTAAGATGCAATGTACGCGGTCGCATGAAATGCCTACTGCCTCTGCTACCTCTCTCAACATTACTCGCCGATCATTCATCACGATTTCATGAACTTTTCCAATCATTTGTTCATTGGTAGCCGTTTTTGGCCTGCCAGAGCGCGGTGCATCCTCTATGCTTGTTCGACCGCGTTTAAATTCAGCAACCCAGTTTGCAACCGTTGTATATGAAGGAGAAGACTCACCATGAACATCGTCTAATTCAGTTTTTATTTCTTTAGCATTTAACCTTTCAAAAAGAAATGCTTTATCACTGCACGGAACTCGTTTTTATTCATGATTTAGAAAATGCATGAATTGTTTACTTTGATCGACAGTAAGGACTTTAGTTTATGCACGATCTCTCTGAAAATTTGACAGTAGTTGTACGAATGATGGCGCTTTCAAAACGAGTGAGCAGGATGCGCACGTAGCGTCATCTTCTGGTTCGTTCTAGAAACTTTCCGATCTATCCTCGTATTCATTCTTTGAATAGCAGTGTTGCACCATGTTGATGTTACAGATGAAAGATTATATTGGTTAGAAGTCACATTGCAACATTACATTGATGATATCCAAAAAAGTTCAGCAAATGCAGGTATTCAAGGACTGTCTACAAAAACGGCCCTTGGTTTACAATTTACAACCTCTGTATTAAACTTCTTTTGCAACAAATCAGATTTTATTATGTATAGACATATTCATAGTTCAGATGCAGTGGAACCCATATTTTCTCATGTTCGTCTTAGAAGTGGTTCAAATGACATGACTGAAGTCAGAGCAGCAGAATATGCACTTCAGCAAACTTAATGTTGCGGATTCGTCAAAGCTTTGACATCTGCTAATATTGCTGATAATATAGATTACACGAGTCAGGCAAATTTCAAACCAGTACCTACAGAAGAATAAAAAGTTAAGGAAGAGTTATCTCATATTTTAAAACTTCAAGTTCGAAACGTATCTTTAAAAATATTACCTGATGACAGTATTTACTTTGCTTCTGTGGCATTCTTAGCTGGTTACATAATTAAAAATAGAGACGACAAATTTCCTGCAATACTTGCTTAGAACCTCCTCTTTCTTATCTGATTCCTTGATGAAACTTATTATGATTCAAGACAGAGGAAGTTTAAACTATCCTACTAATAAATTTGTCGGAATTATTAAGCAATTAACAGATATGTAATATTCCTGAAATGTTACCTCTCTTGGAAAATGCAAAAACCTGTGCACAATTTCTTGAAATTCTATGTCCTGTACTCCAGCAAAATACAATTTTTGCTTGTGACAATCACAAAAGACAAATATGCAACAGTAGAGAAACCTGTTCTCGATAATACAAGTATAGATAAAACAGATTTTTTGAAGAAACATGTTCGAATTTAATTTTACAAGCAGAAAAATTCTGAAACTGTTACATTTGACAGCTCACTGAACTAACAATTTTCGCCAGAGAGGTCACTACTCACCGTATGAATCTGTAAATTTCCTGGAACAATTTCAACAATGAAAAACCGCCAATTGAAACGGCTATGTAAGCGTTAGTTTATTAATGGAGTCGGTCATGGTTTTGACAAACCAGCGCATATTATTCATTCACGTTCTTTTTGCGTTCAGATTAGGCCGTGTTAGGGTGACATTTTTGTTGGTACCTTTCTATGTTGGTACCTTCAAGTGAATATGTTTCATTTTAATATGATGGTTATATTTTTGAAAACTGACGTCAAAAAGCGTTGATGATTTTGAGAATTTTGACTTAGTATTGCAAAGTCACAAGTAATTATTTGTTTTAATGCTATTATTTTATTTTCTTCGTGCCATCGTGGAGTATAAGAAGCATTATAGTCGATGGAAGTGACGTTAAAGTGTCAGAAGTTTACATTTGTCACATTTTGAGTTCTATCAAAATACATGCACGTAACCTAACGAAAAAAAAAACGTGGCCTACTTGAATGCAAAAAGAACGTGACCGGATAATATGCAGTTGTCAACAAAAAAGAGGGTACCTATGATTTATGATTTCAAATTTGTAAGTGCATCTACAAGGTGCAGCGTTGCCTATTTGCGTTATTTTTAAACATTCGTATCTTAAAAACTATTCATGGCAAAACAATTCTAAAAACATATTTGTGCTCCTGTTAATGGTCTGTGTTTACACCAAAGCGATGGTGTGACTCTTTTGAATCATGCTGTATAGTTTCTTTTATATAAACTTTTATATAAATGTGTATTTAGTTCTATTGTGAATAAAAAATTTAATAAAAAAAAATTTCGGCCGCAAAGGGTTAACTTCTGGTTGAAAAAACAAACATTTGTTTAGGTTTACAGTGAAACCTGCAGTTCTAAGTTTATCTAAAACCTCTTTCAAATTTGCTAAATACTCAAATTTATTTTTTCCTGTTATTATGATGTCATCTAAATAAACTTTAACTCTCGGAATCCCTTGCAAAAATTTTTCGATAATCTTTTGAAAAATTGAGCAAGCTGGTTTCGTACCAAAAGGCAAACGATTAGGTATGTAAATGCCCTTGTGTATACTCCACGTGTGTGTTGGGTCATTTGACGTAGAAAATAGTTTTCTACATTAGGCCCGTGTGACACCATGCAAGATTTGATAACATTTTTGTTTACATATTTACAGTTGGTTTTTGTTTACAAAGTGAGGGAGATGAGCTACCACAGTGAATTCTAATTGGTTGAATTGGCACTTCTCGCTCACTTCGTAACAAATCTTGCACAAGAAATATCAGTGTCACACGGGCCTTACGCGTAAATAACCGCGTAGAAAACATGAACACGTAGAAAACTGTAAAATACGTATTAAACTCCCTCCCTTCAGTATTTTACCTTGCATTCTGCATACTAAAATAATTTCTGACAAGTAAGTACGAGCTCAAAAGTATTCGCTTAGCTAGTGTAGCTGTTTTTGTAAATAAAATCATTATTAGAATTTAAATATCAAAATTTCATTTCAAAATGTATACATCTTTATTTATTTATTATTATTCTCGAAAAGTAATTTACCACTGGATAACTAATTAACTGTCTCTTTCTTTACCAAAGAGAGGTAGGCGAATACTCTTGACGCAGGGCTTGTATAAACCTGTGTTTGTGGTTTCGTGTCGTCTAGCTCTTTTAAATTATTTAACTCTTGACACGTTTTTTGGATTTATACAGGGTGTCTTACAAAAAAACGCCCCAAGCCATAACTCCTTTATTTATGGACTAATTTTAAAAAACAAAGAACCAAATGAAATGAGACTAAAAACACTATAAAGTGTGGCTGGTTAATTTTTTTTTTTATTACCTTCATGGTCAAACGACTGTCAACTTTTATTTTTTAAATGGCTCTGTATAGTTTTTATTAATGTATTTCGTAGAGCTACTTTTTCCAAATTCAATAATGTGCAACACTTTTAAGTTTTGACCAGCAAATATTGCAGAAAATATTAATGAAAGAATTCAGTGTGCAAATGTAAGTTGCTATGTGAAAAAAATCGTCTTGTAGGCGTTCAGTCAAAAGTTTATGGTACTTTTGTAGGTTTAAGGTACCATCTATGAAAAATGGTCCAATTAATCGCTCTCCTAAAATGCCACACCAAACATTTAGACTAAACCTTTGTTAAAAATTAGTTTCTATAAGAACTCTTGGGTTTCCTTGACACCAATATCGATAATTGTTTCTATTAAAGATGCCATTAATGCCGAAAGTGCACTCGTCGGATCAAATAATAATAATAAAAAAAAAAATTGGGTCTTCTTGTATTTTGTTTAAATAAAGATTACAAAAAATCTGTCTTCGCTCAGGATCATTTCTTTCTAAACCATGTACCGGGTGTCCCAACGGTGTGTATTTCTTCTGTGGTGCCTATAGGAATAACAAGTAGAGAAAAAAAGATTAAGAAAGTTATACTAGATATCACGCGGCACATTTTAAAATTATTTTCAACTATACAGGGTGTTCCAGAAAATGGTGGTGCATACAAAGCGATTTTTTTTTAATGGAACACCCTGCATATTCTTATAAATTTGGATGTCCTGCGGAGAGATGATTACAATAATATAAAGTCATATTAATTTCGATCAGCTGTTTTCGTAAGAAAAAATTTTTTCTTCTAAAATTCCTTCAAAATTTACAAATTTTGAAATTATATTGCTGATTATGGAGATGACACAGACTAACGAAAATGTAACAAAATATTCTTAGGACTTTGTGCTTTTTGAAAATATGAAAGAAGTTAAAATATCTTGTAGCATTATACAGGGCAAACAGTACTTGCGAAGCACTCAGTATCTCATTCGTTTTTAATGGAACGACCTATTTTTTATTTCAGAAATGGGTAGTTCTTAAACTTAGCTTTCTACTGATACCAGGTTATATACCTGTATTTTTAGCATTTCTTTCATTAGAAACTTGTTTTTACTACTATTTGAACAATTTACCCTTCCATTTATAATTTTTGTATAGTAAATGAGCAAAAGGTAAATCCCAGAGTGTATTTATATCACACCTGACGAAACGTCCAGGTCTACACATTTAACGTTTTACAATATTCACATTGATATCTTGAAAAATAAAGGTACTTTACTCTTATGTCCACCTCAAATATTTTTATTTCCTCGGTATGTGACCAGTGGTATTCGAATTTTGATATCTGCATTTTGAGTTTGGGAAGCTCTAGGAACTTTCAAATTTATGGTCATAATTTATTTCCAAAAATAAAAGGTTAAAAACCAAAAAATTCTAATGGTAGTAAAAACAATATTTCTAGTAAAACAAATATTAGAAATAAAGGTATATAACCTGATATCAGCAAAAAGCTAAGCTTAAGTACTATCTGTTTCTGAAATAAAAAATAGGTCATTCCATTAAAAAAAAATGAGATACTGAGTGCTTCGCAAGTACTGTTTGCCCTGTATAACGCTAAAAGATATTTTAAGTGTTTTCATATTTTCAAAAAGCCCAAAGTCCTAAGAATATTTTGTTATACTTTCATAAGTCTGTGTCGTCTCCATAATCAGCAAATTAAGTTCAAAATTTGTAAATTTTTAAAGAATTTTCGAAGAAAAATTTTTTTTTTGCGAAAATAGCTGAACGAAATTAATATATCTTTATATTGTTGTAATCATCTCTCCGCGGAACATCCAAATTTATAAGAATATACAGGGTGTTTCATTAAAAAAAATCGCTTTGTATACACCACCATTTTCTGGAACACCCTGTATAGTTCAAAATAATTTTAGAATGTGCCGCGCGATGTCTAGTATAACTTTCTTAATCTTTTTTTTCTCTACTTGTTATTCCTATAGGCACCACAGAAGAAATACACACCGTTGGGACACCCGGTACTTTCTATAGATTCGCACTGCTTGAGTGCTGTTCTTACTGCATTCAAAATAAACTTGCAATAAGTCAGTCAACTGATTATTATCCATTGTAACCAACAGTTTTGTACAACTTTTAACGCTGGTGTTAAAAAATAAAGTTGACAGTCGTTTGACTATGAAAATGATTAAAAAACTAAACACACATACCGGTATGAAGTTAGCAATAACTTTCAGTAATAAAAAAAATTCTAAAATAATACCAAAACAGTTTCAGTATTTATATATTAGTATAAAAACTACTAATTAAGTAATATTCAATAACTTAAAATGAATATTTTTAGAAATTGATTCGAAATTGATCTATCAACTAATGCTGCGCGAGGCGTATACAATTTTTTCAAAAATGACAGCGTTGTCTTATTTTTAAATCAAATATTTTTAGACGAAAATAATCTATTAACAACGGGCTTTTGATAGTGTAAAAACAAAAAGGGACATATTTTTTCTTTGGCCACAATTAAATCTTAAACTTTAGTTTAGCAAAACACGCGCTTCGTTTTTCTCAAAAATAACAGCGTCGTCTTATTTTTAAATTAATTGTTTTTAAGCGAAAATAATCTATTAATAACGGGTTTTCGATAGTGTAAAGACAAAAAGGGACATATTTTTTTGTTCGGCCATATTTTTTAGGACATATTTTTTTGTTCGGTTTTTCTCAAAAATGACAGCGTTGTCTTATTTTTAAATCTAATGTTTTTAGGCGAAAATAATCTATTAATAATGGGCTTCCGATAGTGTAAAAACAAAAAGGGACATATTTCTTGTTCAGACATATTTTTTGTTCAGTCACAATTAAATCTTAAACTTTAGTTCTGCAAGACAGGCGATTCGTTTTTCCCAAAAATCACAGCGTTGTCTTATTTTTAAATCAAATAAATCAATAAGGCGTTTAATACTGTAACAAAAGCAAAAGCAAAGTGTATCTTTTTATTTTCAATTATATACTTATTTTGAACAAGTTTCCAAATCACCTTAGATTTTTGAGGTCCTGGAGTATGCGGAACTAAAGTTTAAGATTTAATTGTGTAATATGTCCCTTTTTGTTTTTACACTATCGAAAGCCCATTATTAATAGATTATTTTCGCCTAAAAACATTTTATTTAAAAATAAGACAACGCTGTCATTTTTGAGAAAAACGAAGCGCCTATCTTGCAGAACTAAAGTTTAAGATTTAATTGTGACTGAACAAAAAATATGTCCCTTTTTGTTTTTACACTATCGAAAGCCCATTATTAATAGATTATTTTCGCCTAAAAACATTTTATTTATTGGTGCACTCTTATGCACCACCAAAATAAATTTTTGCACCCCTTCAGGAGAGAAACTGCAGGCAAATTTCACTGGGAGGGGCCAAGTTAACCGTAGCCCCCCCCCAGTGAAAATTTTCAAAGTTTTTTTGGTGCACCCTGTTGCACCCCTAATGCACCCTTATGCACCACCTTTTTTAACTTTTGCACCGCTCAAATATAACTGAAATAACTTTCTATTTTTTTTCTCAGCTATTTGAGCGGTGCAAAAGTTAAAAAAGTGGTGCCTAAGGGTGCATTAGGGGTGTAATAAGGTGCACAAAAAAAAACTTCGAACATTTTCACGGGGGGGGGGGGGGCTAGATAACTTTCTATTTTATTTTTTTCTCAGCTATTTAAAAAAGGTGGTACATAAGGGAGCATTAGGGGTGCAACACGGTGCACCACAAAAACTTTGAAAATGTTCACAGGGGGGGGGCTACGGTTAACTTGGCCCCTCCCAGTGAAATTTGCCTGCAGTTTCTCTCCTGAAGGGGTGCAAAAATTTATTTTGGTGGTGCATAAGGGTGCAATCATTTGGTGCAAGAAAATTTTGAAAAACTTTACTGGGGGGGGGGGAAGTTAACTGACCCAATCCGAAATGTCTCATCAAATCGCGCCCAAAAAATGGGTGACTGTCCCTTTTTATTTTATTATTAATTTTGTATTAACACGTTTCTTTTGGAGCTGTATGTTCATGTTAATTTCTCCCATTGGTACAATTATCTTATCATAAGTTCGCAATCTAACTTTCGACGTTGTTAATTTATAGTGACTAAACGAATTTTTATACATATCCTCTGAAATTACAGAAATTCTCGCGCCATATTAATCGATTTCTTTCCTATCTTTATCGGATCATCTGTTTCAATTTTGCTTAATTTATACATATAATATATTGTAATCCTACTTTTCTCTCAATTTGATTTTCGGTATCTGTAGATCAGTAGGTACACTAGTCAACAAATTAATATTTTTTTTTGTGACTGGTATTGTAGTAGGTGATTCTTAATATTCGAAATACGCTAAATTTGAATCGGAATGAAAGTACAAAAATTCTATCACGTATAAATTTCGAATTACGACGTATGCCCGAAAAGTAAAACGAAAACATCCTTCAATCAATAAGTTTTTTTTCATTAGACATAAAACATATAAAAGTAGTACTTGAAAACATTGAATAGATAAAGTAAAGTATTAAAAAAGCAATTAACATGAATATATAGATGATTTAGTTTGTGCATATGAGGATTTTTGTTTATATTCTCGATCACTCTCCCTCATAAGAAACCAACAGTAATTTCCAATCATTATGGGATTCCATCTTCCTCCATAACGCTGTTCCATTATCAAGAAATCCCGATGGAAGCGTTCCCCTTGCTCATCGTCGACTGCGCCTTAATTTTCCGGGAAAAAGTCAGATGAGAGTGTAGAAAGTTTGATTTTCAAATGCTTTCTGCAGCCGATTTTGTGGTAGTTCTCAAGTAATTCTTCAAACAGGGTTTCATATGTTTTTGCATTCTCATTACCTATAAATTATGTAGCAACTCCTCTGAATGCTTTCCATGATCTCAGTTCAACATAATTTAGTTATCCTTCAAAATCCTTATCCTTGAGAATTTTCCTATTCTGAGGGCCAACAAATGTATCTACCTTTGGCTTGGCGTCACTTAATTTTGGAAAAATTTTCTTTAGTTGCTTAAAAACGTCACCTTCATTATCGAATGCCTTAAGAATTTTTTATTAATATTAGTTTAATGCACAGAAAAATATTCACTCTTCTTTATGAAAATTTCCATAAACATTATGAAAAATTTCTATAAAATGAGGGACAAAATAACTGTTTTCTTACAACTAATAAAACGTTTATTCAGAATAACTTTATTTGTTATTATAGAAAGATATAGTCGGCCCAGTTTGGTACCGGTTTTATGGTCTTGCTATAAAAAAAGCGACAGAGAGGAGACACAGACACCGCAGTGCCGATCTCTGAAGAATTTTTTATAGCAAGATCATAAAACCGATACAAAACTTAGACGACTACACTTATATCGACAAGAAGACGGATATCTGGATAAGATGTCTGAATGTATTTACGTCTAAAAGATTATTTAATTTAAGTTTCCTTGCAATGCTGCGTAGAAAATGATGTCATCGGAACACGAAAGACGCAAATCGTAAAAAATGCCGACTGTGAAATTAAACGTTCCTTATAAAAAAAAAACCGAATGCCAACGAAGCAGTCTCGGATGCATTTGGTGACAAAGCTTCTTTATTAAAGATTTATTAGCTACAAATAAACTTACATTTGCTAATATAAGATAAAAATTATATATTTGTGCTCATAACACTAAATGATTTGAATATTAGTTATTATAAAGCCTGGTCTATACGTAACGTTTTGTCGTCAGTCTTGCATGATCTGGAAAGACTGACCAACAAGACTGACACAAATCGTGCGGCTACATTGCTCAAACTTTCCGTCAAACTTTGGCTCAGTCGTTCCGAAATCGACATGGATGAAGAACTAACGAGTGATCAATATCTTTTCTAATCAAGTGACCTATGGAAATAAAATCGTGTGTCTTTGATTAGTTCATTATTTTGAATGCCATTTGAATTATTTATATTGCATTCCTGAATGGATCGGGTGTGCTGAATTCACCTTCTGAGTGGATGTTTAACAGGTTTGGGGGCGATAAAAATAAAACACGTGTGACCCCGTCTGCTGCATTACATACACTGCCTTTATTCGCTACTGATGCGCTAGATGGCGCATGCATGCATTTTTCTTAATATACAGAACGATCGTACATAATGCCGCCGGCCTTGAAATACCGGAGGTTTTCAAAATGAAAAATTAAATAAATAATACAAGACAATAAAACACAATTTAGTATGTTTCTCTTTCTTCCATCGGTAGTTCGCAGACCTTGGTAACTGCCCGTTTGATCAGACCGTTCTTACAACGCAGGGTGACGACTCGAACGACTCCGTCGTTTCCGGGGTGGACTTCATGCACTCGTCCTAAGTTCCAGTAACATGGTGGACAATTATTGTTGCGAATCAAGACCAATGATCCAACCTTGATAGATTTGGTAGCTTGTCGCCATTTTTGACGTTGTTGTAAAGTTGTAACGTATTCCACGGACCATCGTTTCCAAAATGCTTGTGTTAAACGTTGTAGATATTGAAAGCGGTCTAGTCTGGTTACAGCAATGTCTTTAACGTCCGGATCTGCTATTATCGTTACTGGTCTTCCAATTAGAAAATGTCCAGGCGTTAACGGTTGCAAGTCTTCAGGATCGGTAGACAGAGGGGATAGAGGACGAGAGTTTAATATTGCCTCAATTTGCGTGAGCACAGTCATCAAATCCTCAAAAATAAGAGATGTTTCAAATAAAATTTTTTTAAGATGAAATTTTACGCTTTTAACTCCCGCCTCCCAAATTCCGCCCATATGTGGCGAGTTTGCCGGAATAAAGTTCCATTTAATGCCAATGGCATGAGCTGTCTGACCAATCTCAGCATAGTTATTTCGGAACAATTGGTATAAATTATGCAATTCATTATTTGCGCCTTGAAAATTTGTACCGTTATCGCTAAAGATATTGGAGGGTTTTCCCCTTCTAGACACAAAACGTCTCAATGCAGCTATCAAAGCTGAAGTACTCAAATCGCTTACTGCTTCTAAGTGAATTGCACGTGTAGAAAAACACACAAAAACAGCAATATATGCCTTAATAGATTTACTACCGCGGCCTCGTTTGTCACGAATTGTTATGGGTCCAACAAAATCCAGTCCCGCATTATGAAATGGGTACATGATGCTAAAGTGTTCTTTCGGGAGATTTCCCATAAGAGGAAAATTAGTTTTGGGGTTGAATCTAAAACATCGAATACAATTTCGTACTGTCTTTTTTGCTAAATTTTTCCCTGACAAAGGCCAGTATGTTTGTCTGATATTACCAAGCAAAGTATTTGCACCAGCATGTAGTAAGACACGGTGGTGGTATTCAAAAATTAACTTTGTAATGTAAGCCTGATGTGGAAGTAAAATTGGATGTTTTTTATCAAACAGAAAATCTGAATTTTTTAATCTACCTCCAACCCTTAAGAGCCCCGAGTCATCCAAAAACGGGTGGAGACTTACAAGCTGACCCCTTGTAATAGGTTTATTTTTTGACAATATTGAAATTTCTAAGGAAAAATATTGTAATTGAGACAATTTAATAATTTTAATTAATGTTTCGTTGCATTCATTTATGCTGAGTAATTCCGTAATTCGGTTGGCTTTACTTAGAAAACAATTTCTTTTGAATCTCGATATGTAAGCCATAGTGTGTATTGATTTAGTTAACGTAGAAAACCTTTCAAACCACTTTGTATCTAAATTTCCATTTTCGGTTACTACCAGAGCGATTTTTGAATTTTTCTCATCGGGTAAATTTTCAGTCTTAATTCTTTGAACATTAAATTTATCTTCAGGCCATATATGCCTATCTAACTTTAAAAAATAAGGTCCTGACCACCAAAGTGTATCTTTTACTAGTTTCGTAGATGATCTTCCTCTAGAAAGAACGTCGGCTGGATTGAGATTCGTTTGAATGTAATGCCAATTATTCACATTAGAGAATTCTTGTATGAAAGAAACTCGGTTTGCAACAAACGTAACCCATCTATTCGGTTGAGATTGTAACCAACTAAGGACAATCGAAGAGTCAGTCCAATAATAAACCTTAAATATTTTTAGAGTTAGAATTTTGATGAATTTTTCGGTTAATTGAACAGCTAAAACTGCGGCAAGTAATTCTAATCTTGGAAGATTTAATTTTTTCAGAGGTGCAATTCGGGATTTTGCAGCTAAAAGAGTCACAAAATTTCCCTCTGGTGTTATTGATCGTAAGTAAATACAGGTTCCATATGCCTTTTCTGATGAGTCTGCAAAGGCATGAATTTCATAAATGGCATCTGGTAAGATAACGCATCGAGGAACAGTTATTTTGTTAATACCCTTCATTTCATCTTGAAACTGAAGCCATTTAGTGTGTAAATTATGGGGTAATGCTTCGTCCCATCCCAACTTCATCTGCCACAATTCTTGGATTATCAACTTAGGAATGACGAAAACAGGAGAAAGTAGTCCAATCGGGTCAAAAAGTTGAGAAGAGATTGACAAAATACTTCGTTTAGTTATCTTTTCAGAGAATCTTACATTATTGACTGAAAATGAAAATGTGTCTGTACAAGTGTTCCAAGAAATACCCAAAATTTTCGAATTATTATTAGGAATGTCAATACACGATTGTTTTTGAGAATTAAGTTCATTTGAGTTACTTTTCCATTTCTGAAGAGTAAATCCTGCTTGACCAAGTACCTCAATTAGATTCTGTTGAATTTCCTTTAATTCTGTAATAGAATTAGAACCAGTGAGAACATCGTCCATGTAAAAATCGTGAAGAATAATCTTAGATTCAATAGGATACCTTTCCTGATTTAATTTAGCTAATTCAACTAAACACCTAACTGCTAAATAAGGGGCTGATGTCATGCCAAATGTCACTGTATTCAGTTCATGGATCTTAAGAGGATCGTCTAAATTTTCTCTCCAATATATTTTCTGATATTGTCTGTCAGAAGAGTTAATCCAAATTTGCCTATACATTTGTACAATGTCGGCAGTTAAGACAAATTTGTGTGTTCTGAAACGAGTAACTATTGAGAATAGATCGTCTTGCAACGTGGATCCTACATACTGAATATCATTGATAGATTTACCTTCTGGTAACTTACAGGAAGCGTCAAATACCACACGTAGTTTCGTAGTCTCGCTACTTTCTTTAAATACCGCGTGATGTGGTAAGAAAAACTCGGTTTGGTTTGAGGAATTATCGTCACATTCAGAGAGATGATTTTGAGATTTGTAATTATTTATGCAATCAACGTACATTTTTTTGAAAACTGGATTAAATTCGAAATTTTTCTCTAATCGAAGAAATCGATTCTTAGCAATTTCACTGGAATCTCCTAGAGTCAGAATGTCACCCTTGATAGGAATTTTCACAATGAATCGTCCTGTTGCGTCACGTGTTGTTGTTTCAGTAAAAAGTTGTTCACATTTTTCCTCATTAGGAGTCAAAGTTTTTCGGTTATTCACAAACTCGTCAACCTTCCAAAAGTTTTGCAATTCACCGTGTAAAGTGTTCAAAGTGAAAAGTGATACTGAATGATCGGAAACTGTTTCTGGAATAAATCCTGAGATTATCCATCCTAGTTTCGTTTTTTGGAAAACTGTGCCGTTCGAATTGGTAAACTGACCAATCGATAGTAAGTTGTAGAAAAGTGTGACACCTATTAATACGTCAATTTCTTGAGATTTATTAAAATTAGTATCCGCTAATTTCGTGATTGTCGGAGGAATGTCCAAAGAAGATATGTCAATTGTGGTAACTGGTAAATGAGTTGTAATTTTTGGTAGGACAAAACATTGTATTTCGGCGTTAAAATTGTTATGTTTTGAACAAATCCTTAATTTTGTCTGATTTGTAATTTTTGTAAAACCTTGGTTAATCCCGCTGACTGTTAAACTGGCTGGTGAAACTTGTAAATTCAATAAATTGCAAGCTTTTTCCGTTATAAAGTTTGATTGACTAGCTGAATCTAACAAAACTCGTAAAGTAAAACATTTTCCTTCCGCATTTGTAGTAATAACTTCAGCTGTGGATAACAAGACTTGACTTAAACGTGGTTCAGGTTTACAATTTATGAATGAAAAATTGGTAGTGTTTGTGCCCAGTTGAGGCAAAATTTGATTATTTTGTACAGTGATGTCTGTGTTTTCATTTGTTAAAAGTGTTTTAATTTCAGTGCCTGGGTTTCCAGGTTTGGTTGATTCTAATTTAACATGTAAAATTGTATGATGTCGTTTTTCGCAAATTTTGCAACTTGAACTTTGACATTCTGGTATAAAATGCCCTTTACGTAAACAATTTAAGCATATTTTTAACGATTTTGCTCTATCAATTCTTTGATTTACATTCATTTTTAAGAATGCTTCACAATTTTGAATGTAATGATTTTTACCGCAATTAACGCATGACAGATTAACTGAAGTAAAGGTTTTCGATAAATGATGATTTGGGTTTTTCTCAAATTTCGTGTTAATTTGTTTTTGTTTAGGTTCGTTTACCTGCAAATTTTTTCTTGCTGAAATTGATTCTAGAGTCCTTTGTCGAGTGTTTAAAAATTCAATGAAATCTTTGAATGTGGGGATTTCGTCATTAGTGTATGAATCATTGATTTTGTTCTCCCATTCGCGTACGGTTTTGAAATCTAATTTGTTTAATAAGAGTGGTAAAATAATTGCGTCCCAGAATTCCGTTGGTTGCCCAAACGATTTGAGGCACTGAATGTGGTTTTGAACATGATCGATGAATTCACGTAGTAAAATGTGCGATTCTTTAGTTACAGGTTCTATGTTTATTAAAGATTTTACGTGGTTATCAATAATACGTCTTTTATTATTGTATCGTTGACACAAGGTGTCCCAAGCAATTGCGTAATTTTCATCAACAATCTGCAGAGAGCGTATCATAGTAGAAGGTTCGCTTTTCAAAGATGCTTTTAAGTAACAAAGTTTTTGGCAGTTAGATAAATCGTCGTTCATGTGTACCATTGCTTTAAAAGAGTCAGAAAACTCACGCCAATGGGTGAATGTACCGTCAAAGGTCGGTAGATCAATGCGAGGTAATCTCACATTGATGGATTTTCGAGTAATTTGTGAGTTAGGAGCAATGTTAATATTTTGCGAAACGTTGTGTGAACCCTGAAACTTGGAAATGATCTGGTTAGCCTTGCTTAAAAATTCAAAGTATTTGGTTGAAAATTGCTCGTGTTCAGAAAAATCTACAATTAAAGATTCGTCAGAGTCTTGGGTTGAAATCAAATCGATTTGCATTTGTATTTCGTTGTATTTATCAGGAAGTGATGCGATTGCATTTAATCTGGTTTGTAAATTGTCAATAATATTCACGTCGAGTGAATCCGCGTTTAAATTGTTAACAAAGTTCGAAAATTGAGTTAATTGTGCTTTCACATAGCCTTTTTTGTAGTTTAGAGTTTTTAAATCCATTTTTTTGTTTAATTTCAATTGAGTTGAGGCAATATGGATAATAATGGAAATAAGGTAAAGAATGCGTTTGGTAAAAAATAAAATGAGTAATGTAAAAATAGGAACGACTCACGAAACCGTTGCTGCTTTGTGGCGTGGCTTCGTAATGGCGTCCGATCGTGGTTTGGTGATTGCGTTTTTTCTTCTCTATACTGGTCTGCTTGCTCGCTTTCCAGTTTCCTGGGTTATCCGCTATCGAAGGACCAACAATGAATGGATCGGGTGTGCTGAATTCACCTTCTGAGTGGATGTTTAACAGGTTTGGGGGCGATAAAAATAAAACACGTGTGACCCCGTCTGCTGCATTACATACACTGCCTTTATTCGCTACTGATGCACTAGATGGCGCATGCATGCATTTTTCTTAATATACAGAACGATCGTACAATTCCTATACAAAATCTAACTGCTGTTTTTATGTTTTACATGTTTTTTTATAAATTTGGATATCAAATCCCAAATTCAAATTTCCCACTTAAAAAGAAAGCACGCGTCAAGAGCATATACGCAGCCCCAGCTCGTAGCAACGACAAGATTTAAGGTTACGTTCGGTGCATGAGTTTTGTTAGATAATTCTGTAAAATTGCTATGCTTTTAATTAATTAAATGTAGTGCAACAAAATGCATTAGAATAAATGTTACGTTTATAAAGATAAAGATGTCAAATGAACAACGAAAAACTGGTTCATAGAAAGTGCGTAAAATGTCCACCGTTCTCCGCGAATTCTGCATTTTAAATTATTAATAACATTCGTTATGATTACTGGATTGCTATTTAACTGTTCACAATTCAACAATAAAGTCTTATGAATCTTATGAAGATTTCTGTTAATAAATTAAACTTACTGACACTGACAGTTATAAATAATTGAAATGACACTTGAAAAAATGAATTAATCAAAGACATACATTTTTTTTTCCATAGGTCACTTGATTAGAAAAGATATTGATCGCTCGTTATTAGTGACGATAATTGCATCTGAGAGCAGAATGGCAGGTGAGCGAAGTTTGACCGATTAGACTGACGCACGTCTACATGCACCGACTTTTCTGTCGTCTTGCTTGTACACAAAGTTCCAGCCCATCAGTCTCATTCAATTCATGCAAAACGTCCAACTTGCCGTCCACACGTAACGATATGTTTGACAAATCTGGCATGATCATGCAAGACTGACGACAAAACGTTACGTATAGACCAGGCTTTACATGAATATTTTCAGTAAAAAGTCTTTCTATTTCTGTTAATATATATTGTTCTTAGTGTAAGCATTTATTTGTTGCAATTAAACTTTTGTCGTACGTAAACATATTGGTACATAAAAGTTAAAGACTCCTACCAAAGATACGCATTTATTTGCTCGAGATAAACAGTTAATTGCTTGCAGTTTACCGGTAGTTTTTTTTATTCATTTTTCTGTGTATGTAACGGAGGCAGCAAAACAGTTTTTGAATTAACTAAAAGTAAGTGTATTTGCAGCGTGACGTGAAAAAATAAAATTTCTCAATAATTGTGACGATTGACGAAATTTGGTGCTTCACTGGTTTCATAAATATTCTCCACTTTTAAAAAAGTATGCACGCCACAATCTGTAGAAAAAATTACGCGACACAAAACATTTTTTAAGGATATGACTTCGTTAAAGGAAAAATGTCGAAAAAGTGAAGGGAGAATAAAGTGAAAAATAAAACTGTTAAGAAAAGTCTATGTCTTATGTCTTTTGTTTCATAACTAGCTAGATTCATTTTCTAGGGCCCTCGCATTTATTAATAGAAAGCAACCCTAATTATTTCAAAGAAATCATTAAAATTACTGTTCCCCATTACAGTCAAATTAAATTATTACAGAAATCTCACGTGATGTGAAGTTTTTTACACTATATTCGTGTTCTAGACCAGAGGTGTCCAAACTACGGCCCGCGGGCCAGACCCGGCCCGGTAGGTAATTTCATCCGGCCCGCGAAGGTTTTTGAAAAATACTTTTGCGGCTATTGTTCGGAAACTACTGAATTGGTACGAACGCAGGCGAATAGCGAACGTACACGAATACACAGATTCTGTGGGCTGTCTTTTTAATTCACATATTCACGTGGCCCGCCGCAAATGGATTTAAATCCCAATCTGGTCCTTGCCGCAAAAAGTTTGGACACCCCTGTTCTAGACTCTCATATAGATAATAGATAAATATCAATAACTTCGCGGTCACAAAATGGCTATTAAGTAGTGTTATTATTCCTGATTTTTTTTCTACATACCGCAGCTAAATATCCTATTTTATTACAACTGTTGAGCTATACATATAATTAAATACGCAAAATAAAGAATTGACTTTTTAAAAAAGTTTATTTCAAAAAGTAATTACAATTTGCACGTAATAACGAATTGCATGAGCTCTCTAACACGATGGCAAATAAGAACTGAGAAAAGTTACCTTAAAGTCGAATATAAAGCTTAGCCTAAATAAACATAAACAACGATAAGAATTGATATTTTGGTTAAGGGTAGCTTTACTCAGGTGTACCTACATAACTCCTTCCCCCTTAAGATAAGGCGTCCACGCCTTTTGCAGTTGTTGAATTAATATTTAAGCGTTCCCGAAGCGGAATATCGAGTCTTTCCTGTTTGTAAAGCTTGCCTTTTACAAAAACTTTGATGATATTATTCCTAAATACATAGGGCGAGTTGTACAAAGGAGGTTTAAACTGACGCTCAACTGAACCAGGTTCAAAGTGAACAAAATCGCATCAAATTTTATTTATGAATGCATTAATTGCTATATGTCATTAAGATCCTATGCGAATTTGTTTACTTTGAACCTAGTTCAGTTGAGCGTCAGCTTAAACCTACTTTGTACAAGTGGCCCATAAAGTAGTATACAGGAAATTGCTATAAACAAGGAAGTTACAGATAAATGTATTAAATTTACTATTGGGTGCAATTCTATTTTATTATCGAGTTCCTTTGTTTCTTGTTTTAATCTTGTTTAATCGTCAAGGTGTTTTTGTTTTAGAATACTGTGCTTTGTAATCTTAAAGTTATTTCTATAAATTTTTGGTGTCTCGTATGTGAAGTTACTGTACGTGTTTTCAAATGTAGGATCGTTAATCATTACTTTACAGTTAGTTTCTGAGGATATCAATACATTCTTTACAACGTACTCGTGAGTTAATTTATTGTTACATTCTTCAGCAATTTTAATTGGGTCCTTAGTGGAGACTAAAACTTTGTTGTAGTTTAATTGTTTTATGAGTTTGTAATCATTAGTTACGACACTGAAATCGCACAGAGTTTTTATTTAGCGAGCACTTATTTTCACTAGCTCTGTTTAGGCACAGCACTTGTTTGTCGATTTTCAAGCATTGTTCTTCTGTCCATAATTCTTCATTTACGCTCAGGAGGCGGTACTTCATCGGTGGTAATAGAATTTTCTTCTGTCCGTCAGGGATAGGATAAACTCTTTGGTAGGTGTACGGGTGCGGGTTTAAAATTGGAATGTGTAGAATGCATATTATAGTATCATTAATTGAGACAATTCCGAATTTTGAAAATTCTAGTATTTTAATTAAATGTGATCGGTCCAGCTTGAGGAGCTCTTCCTTTTTGTAAATAAATTTTAGATGACTTATTATTTCGGCTAATTCCATCGTGGAAATGATTTCTAAATTCGTGATCCTGTTAAAAGCTAAGGTAATAGTTCTTTGAATATTGTGGAGCATTCCTAGCAATTTTTGCGAAAGGTAAATGTTATATTGTTATATGTTCTCTAATTTGTTCAAAACGGTGAAAGACGTATTAATGTTTTGTTGCAAAATTTCTAGTTCTTTCGAATAGCGTTCCGTTATGTGATTAGCGAAAGAATTGTACCTATCTATCTGCTTTGTTATTTTATTTTGGTTCTCAAATAGGCTGTTTAGGTTTTTGTTAATATCATTTAAATCGTTATTGTCTAAGTTACCTGATGTGGACTTAATGATTGGTTTATAAGTGCGCGTTTGTTTCTATGGTTGAATTTTGATAATTCTAATTCAATTTGTAGACAATTTTCTTTTAATATATCCAAGAGAGGGACCGAGTGATTGTTTTTATTCATTAATAAAATATTTTTCTTAATTCTTCTTAATTTTCTTTTGTTTATATTAGCGTGCAAATTTGTCCTATCTTTAATTCCTTCGATTTTGTCTTTACTTATTGTTGTCACGTGAACTTTGTCATAGCACGGATCGGCTTTTCTTATTCGAGGTCTTTTAAAATAGACTGTCGGTTCGTTTATTTCGATGTTTTCTTTGTTTTCGTTTCGTTTTTCCAAGATTTTTGTTCCGCGGTCTAATTGCTTTAGGTATATCTGTTCATAAAACGGCATGAGTTCCTTTTTTCTTTTAACATTATACGATTCATAGACAGTTTGGTCTAAATCTATTTCATGCGCGTTAAGGTTTTCGTACGGGCCGTATAACAATGAAAATGGGGTGTAACCGGTAGACGTGTGGACGGACTGATTATACACGAGCACGGCGGTAATCATTATGTTTTGGGGTAACTCGTTTCTGTTTTGTGTTTTTAGTATGCGTATCTTTTCTAAAAGTGTAGAGTGTACTCTTTCAACGGATGAATTGGAGCTAGAGTTATAGTTAGTCGTAAAGTGCAGGTCGATTTTAAAGAGTTTGCAATTTTCTTGAAGGACGTTGTTCTTAAACTCTTTTCCTTCGTCGCATACTATTTTCTTCGGGTAGTTATGATGTGCAAAGTAGTGTCTTAATTTGTTTAATATTGTAATGCCGGATAAATCCTTCACAAAATATGCCTGGGTGTATTTAGAAAAGAGGTCTATTATCGTAAAAAATTTCGATCCGTCGAAACTGAAAGTGTCAATATGAATAATGTCAAAGGGTTTCTTGCTTAAGAGCGGTCCAGCGAAAGGTGTTTTGTACGGATTCCGTTCGTACTTGTTTTGAAGTCACGTTTCGCACTCGTTGATAATTTTGTTTATTCTTACTTTAATATCTGGCCAATAGTACTTTGTCTTCAGGTGATTGTAGGTTTCTATTACGCCATTATGGTTGTTGTCGTGATACTCTTGTATGACGTTATTCTGGTCGTCCTGTTTTTCAAGATCTTTGCAAGTTATATTAGTTTTAATAATTTTTACACTGTTGTCGAATATGTTAGAGCAGGTTTGAGAATATCTGTTCGATATTCTCGTCGTAAAAGTAAATTCCGTAAAGGTTTTTCGGATTAATTACTTCCTTTAACAATTTCGTGATGTTTTCTCTTCCTGTCCTTTTCTGATAGTGGCTGAGTAACAGCGTTTATTGAACAGTCTTTCGTAAGAGGTTTTATATTGGTCTCCCAACTTAAGTTTTATTTGATTCGTAAAATGGTTTAAGGGTTTCTCCGAAACAGGTAGCGTAAATACGGGGTTTTCTATTGCGGTATGTCTCCTGTTGTCTTTGGCTTCCGGGTTGATACCTTCGGTTAAAATTTCGTCGGCGTCGACAGCTAGTAAATCTTCATCGTTATCTATTTGGGGTAATAAAGAAAGTAAGTCTAAATCGTCTTCTTCGATGTTTACTTCTTTAGTGTTTATTTGTACTCTGGATAATGCATCGGCTACTGTATTTTCCTTTCCTTTTTTATGCTCTATTATATAATCAAATTCTTCCAAACGGAGCCGAATTAGTTAGACGTGAGTTCGGGTCTTTTAACGAAAAGAGCCACACGAGTGGTTTATGATCCGTCTCGATTACGAACTGTCTGCCATAAATATAGGGGCGAAAGTGCTTGATCGTTTCTACTATTGCTAGTAACTCTTTCTCAATAGTAGAATAGTTTCTTTCGGCTGAGTTCAGGGTGCGCGAATAAAATGCGATGAGATGTCCATTTTGCGATAATACTCCTCCGACTCCAATGTTGCTAGCGTCCGTTGTTGTGTAAAATGTTTGACTAAAATCGGGGTAAACTAACACGGGCGTATTCGTCAATAAATCTTTACACTTATGAAACGTTTCAACGTAATCTGGATCGTCCGGGTTAATTTTCGTTCCCTTTTTTAAGCAGCGCGTGAAAGGGGATACAACCTTGGCGAAATTTTGTATGAATCGTCTATAGTAACCGATTAATCCGAGGAAGGATCTAATTTCCTTGACGGTTCTTGGGAGGGGATAATTTTGAATAACGGTTATTTTCGAGGGGTTTAGTTTGATTCCGTCAGGGGTAATGATATGTCCTAAAAAGGGTACTTCTTCATGCAAGAATTCAGATTTGTCTAGTTGTACTTTCAGATTGAATTCGCGGAATTTATTGAAAATTTGTTTAATATGGACTATATGATCGTGTAAGGATTTAGAGAAAATTACAACGTCGTCCATATAGACAAAGCAAAATTTGTGTAAGTGTTCTCTAAGGATGTTATCCACTACGCGTTGGAAGGTTGAAGGCGCGTTTTTCAAGCCAAGTGGCATCCTAGTATACTCGTAATGACCGTTATTTACCGTGAAGGCCGTTTTCTCGATACTATCGGGTGACATCTCTATTTGGTGGAATCCTTGTGCCAGATCTAGCGTCGTGAAATACACGCATTTACCTAAGTTGTCCAAAATTTCTTCAATGTGGGGCAAAGGATATTTATCTTCTACTGTCTTCTCATTAAGTTTACGGTAATCGATCACTAATCGCCATTTCTTTTTTCCTGACGCGTCCAGTTTCTTGGGCACGATCCATACGGGACTACTGTATGGCGAAATTGAAGGTCTGATAATTTCGTCGTCTAGGAGCTTCTGAATTTGCGATTGGATCTCATTCTTTAGGTGATAGGGGTAACGATATGTTTTACAGTAAATCGGGTCGTCATCTGTAGTGCGAATGTTATGTTTCACGGCGTTCGTAAAAGATAGGTTGCAATTTTCGTCATAGAAAATATCTTTAAATTGTTGACATACGGCAATGATTTCGGCTTGCTCTTCTGAATTTAAGTGAGCGGTGCGAATAATTTTCTTAACGTTGGCAAAGTTTGATTTAGGTTTCTCGATCATTACATTCGTGACTGGTTCTACATCGATTTGTTGGTAGTAATTAACCTCTATTTCTCTTTCTTCTTCGAAAGGTATCGTGTAGAAACCGTCGATCGCGTAGGCGAGAGATTCAGGGATGTATAAGTCATTTGTGTTTATTTCCGGTATGATTACTTGTCCTCGTTCGATATTCACAGGGATTTTAATCGATTTATTAGCGATTTATTTAAAAGGTGTAAAGTTTTGCGGATTGAGCTCGATGAAAAACGGAATTTTTACATTATCTATGTCTAGGATTTGATTTCTATAATCAATTTTGGCGCCTAGTCTTTGAAAGTCTGTTACATTTTAAATTTGGCGCTAAAATGTAGCGGCGATTTACTGTTTAGTAATTTCGTTTTCGCGCCGTGGCAACCCTGGTACCCCTCCTTTACAGCGCTATGGGGGAAAGCCTGCGTGCTGCGATCGTTGATTTCTGATAGGTTCTGAAGGTCCATGTGACTCTCAGGCCGCCTACCATTGGTAATTTCCTTGCGTCAAGGCGATCTGCGTTATTTAGCAGCTTGGTCGCTCTCTTTTGTTGTTCGAGCATTGTGTCGTAAAGACGTATCTTTTCGCGTGTGAGAAAATTAACGGATTCCTTGCTCATTTGGAGAAGAAATCAATCGCAGCTTGGCTGGAAAATCATTCGACACTGCCGAACACCGATTGGGGATAGTTTTAATCTCCGTACCAAGCCTGAGACTCCAGTTCTCTCAGGTAACATGTAACGACGCATATCGACCGACCAAAATGGCCGCTAACGCATATCGTTTCTTCTATGTAGGCTTTTAGTTTTGGCTTTTCCTTTTTCCTACTTGGTTTTGCGTTTGGGTGCCAGTTACGGCGCAGGCCCAGGTAATCCCCGCAAGCTTATACGCGAGGGGCTTCCCAGTTTATCGAGTGTTGGTGCCCCGACAATTCTTGTTGTCCGTCTGCCGTTCCCCGAGGTATGGGTACGCCATTTTGAAGCCTACCGGTCATCGACTCGGACAGGACCACTAGATGGCGTAGTGACAGTCAACTTCAGACGGTATATGATATCGGTTGCGAGGTAAACTTTTTGACATTTGTTGCGCATGCATTCTTACTAGCTGATTAAGGCCTCGTCATGCGGATTTAATTTAAATAAACGTTACGCTAGAAATTAAGCACATTTAGTAACTGTGTATGTATTTCTTTTTTATTTTATTTGTGCAATAAATTGAGTTAACTTAAGTACGATTTTAATTTTCTACTTTCATACACACAGTGGGTAATAGTCTCGTCTCTATTTAGTAGTTTCCTTTCTGCACGACTTGGTCGATTGGAGACGTCGGCCAGTCGAATTTCGATTAGTTGTTTTAAATCGTTATAACTGGCGCCCGTTATAACTTATCATCGTTTAGAATAACCTGCCCCCATTTCCACTGTTGCTAGCTGGGGCACAGCTGATCTAAGTATCGGCAGACTTGTCACCTGGAACCGTGGTAAGTAGAGACAAGTAGATTTAATTTAAACTTGGGTGACAAGTCGTGGCTACCTATAAGGGCGTCAAATCGATCATGCCAGGGCAGTACGTGAAATTTGATATTTTCGCGAATACCGAATTCTTTTAGCATAGGGTAAGATATATTTTTATTGTCGCTAATGGTTTGATTCAAGGATTTAACACAGAATTGTTGGGAAAAGAAGTGGTTGCGAAAGTAATTATGGGCAGGACCGGGGTTGATTATACTATTAGATGCTCCGGAATCTATTAGAATTTTTAGGTTTAGGCTGGGGATTGAGATGAACGGTAACTTCGGTCTGTTGCTAATTGAATTTAAGTCGACTCTGATGGTTCCGAGGCCTGTATGCGAAAATTTGTGTGTGGTTCACAAAAGTTGTCGGTTGGGTATTGTTGTTGGTCAAAGTCGCTCGTGTCGTAGGCATAATTTTCGTAATCAAATTCGTTTTCGTTTTGTTGTCCTTCGTTGTCGAGAAATTGTTGGGGATAAGAGTTCATTTGTGACTGGAAGTCTGGGTTTTCTACGTTAAAGAGCTCTTCGAAAACGAAATTTGGTTTTTGTGCTTGTACAGCGGGATTTTGTGGTCTAAAGAAGGTGTTCCTAGTCGAAACTGACACCGGTGTCGGTTTGGGATCAGGTTTTTTTTCCAAAAACTTGACTATTTGTAAAGAATTTCTGAGGAGGGGTAGGTCTTGGTTAGATATTTATCGGTCCTCTTGGGAATGTCTGTTGCGGGTTACTTTTGAAAAACGGGGCAACAGGTCTTTGGAAAGTGGGTTGCTGAGGAAATTTGTTAAAATTAGTAATGGGTGTTTGAAAGTTCGGGCGGAAGACGAGTGTCGCTTGTCGGATTGGTTGCGGTTTGGGGAACGGGTTGTGACTGATTGGTTTGGATTTATTTCGCATAAAGTTCATAAAGCCAATCTGCGATTTTTCGTTATCGTATTTTCTACACTCATACAGAGCTTGTTCCAAACTTGAAATATTTTGATTCATTAAGTGTGAGCAGTAAGGCTCCAAGATCCCGGCTTTAAATGTCGCTAGGGCCTGACCTATGTAGAGCGAATGCTAATGTGCTCTAATAAAACCTGTAATTTGTTTTTAATATTTTCGGAGTACTGTTTGTATGTTTCCGAATTATTTTGAAAGCAGGTAGATAGATCATGCACTAATAATTCTTCCGATCGCGGGTCGCCGAATTTTTGTAAAAGCACTTCTTTCGTATCCGACCATTTGTTACAGAGTGCGTTTTTCTGCATTCCATCCGATAGTAATAGAAGGACCGGAATTAACGTAGGAATAAAACGTTCAGTGGAATTTTCTTTTCTGTTGTTGCATAACCTATAAGTTCTTAACAGTATAATACTCGATTAATTATTGAGAATGTTCTGTGACTTAAGTATTTATACAGTATAATTATGGCAAAGACAAATATTGTAGAGATAGACGGATCATGTATCATTATAATGCCGGAAGTAAGTTAATTAAGTTAACTGGTAGATTTCAAATTTGATTTTTCCCCCACCATCACTTCCACTGCTGTTCCACTGTCCCGAACGACCGTAGCAAAAGTTGCACCAGAATTGGAATTGAACACAAAAAGGCGTCAAAACTTTCACCACCAAAACTAGAATCGTATCAATAAAACGCACCTAGTGTCACTGGTTATTAATATGTCTCTCGCATTTCCGGTTAATTTAGATTTTACTTGCTCAAACAGCAATGTGTTAAATACGCAATTTTCCTCTGGTTTTCTTAAAAGCGAAATAAAAGTTTCTACTTGTTTGATGAAATTCGCTAGATTTTTCGAACCTCCAGAATATTCTGGTAACATATTCTTAGCCAAATTTAGTTCTAGTTGTGTGTTTTGTGCCATTTTATTACTATTGTTGTTACGACTTATACTAAAATTTTCAAAATCTGACAATGATTCGGAGTCGCTCGAACTATTAGCGATATTTCTAAAGACGATCGGGGATCTGTCCCTTTGCATTTAAACGTATGCGTAAATTATAATAAAATAAGGATAAAGGAGACGAACTTACAAAACTACTGCCAACAGCATTCCAGATGCCTAGCGTGTCCAATGAAGCACTCGGTGACGAAGACTTCGGACGAGGGATGACGTCTAGGTGAAGCTGGTGTAGCGTAGCGCTCCGATGACGATGTCCTAAGTCGAGAGCGGACGTTTGTGACCTCTCTCTAGGCGTCCAGTGGAGTTGCACTAACTAGCTTCGTGACGATGAGGGTGTTCGAGATACTCAATAAACCTTTGAAAAGGGCCGATGTTTCACTTTTCACTCGCGATTTTACACCGCTTGAGTATCCTGTTCGCAGCGCCAGTTAAATACGCAAAATAAATAATTGACTTTTTAAAAAAGTT
The DNA here is from genome assembly GCA_033060865.1 of Dorcus hopei. Taxonomy (NCBI): domain Eukaryota; kingdom Metazoa; phylum Arthropoda; class Insecta; order Coleoptera; family Lucanidae; genus Dorcus; species Dorcus hopei. The sequence goes on from CM065422.1 coordinate 37,984,121, forward strand.
TATTTCAAAAAGTAATTACAATTTGCGCGTAATAACGAATTGCATGAGCTCTCTAACACGATGGCAAATAAGAACTGAGAAAAGTTTCCTTAAAGTCGAATATAAAGCTTAGCCTAAATAAACATAAACAACGATAAGAATTGATATTTTGGTTAAGGGTGGCATTACTCAGGTGTACATAACTATATACACGGGGGGACACTTTTGTGTCTAGATCGAATGAATACACCGAGAGTCCGCGTGTGTACAGCGTCTGAGATTGGTGCCGCTAGAGCGAATTGCAGTGTCGCGAGTATCGTTGCAATTCACGTGTGGACAAGTTAAAGTGAGTGTCGAAAGAGGTCTATACCTTTTCAACTTCAATTTCGGAAAAAGTAACATTAATTTCGGAAATAGTAAGTTGAATTTCGGAAAAGGTAATTTCAATTTCGGAAAAAGTAAATTTAATTTCGGAAAAAGTAAATTCAATTTCGGAAACAGATTCTCCATTTTATTTCTATATAGGTATTTCCATCCTAGTGTTCATGTTTGAATGTTATTTAAACAGAATGGCCCACCGAAAATTTCCAAGGCAGTTTTTAACCCTTTACTCTTTTTAGTAATTAAAGAAAATGCAACGAAATTACTAAGATTTTATTTAATTTTTTTTTTCAATTATTAAGTGTTCAAAATGTTGCGCAGTGTACTTTTCAAACCGCCAATGCTCATAAAGTAACAGGGATAGAATATCAAATATTTTTTATTCGATGAGTTTTCGATGTACTTTTACTACAGTAAAACCAAAAAAGTGGTACCTTTAAGGTTTTTTTCCGAGATATGAGCGAAAATTAACGAAAAAAGTTGCATTTTCATTCATTTTTTGACAAACTTTTTTAATCAAAATAATTTGTTCGCGAAGGTGTATTATCCTTAAGTCAAAAAGATATTAATTAGCTTTCCAAAACTGTTTTGTTGATTTAAATTGATCGATTAGTTTATGAATTATGTGCCAATTTAGAACAAACAACTTTTTCTTTAGGAATAAAATTCAAACACCCTTAAAAAAAACTAAGCCTTTCCGACCCTGACAATATAGATTTTTTATCGATGAAATCTCATCTCCTTTCTACCATTTTCGTCTGAACACTTTTTTGGGACATGTTGTATATGTTTGAAATTAATGAAGATATCACCTTGAACTTGAAATCCAAAATTGACCTGTTCCAAGGATTGCTAGATAAGTGAAAAAGGCTAAAGGACTAAAAACTGCCTTGAAAATTTTCGGTGGACCACTCTGTGTTTAAATAACATTCAAATATGAACTTTGGGGTGGAAATACCCACATATATAGAATCTCATAAAATGGAGAATCTGTTATTTCCGAACTTGAATTTACTTTTTCCGAAATTAAATTTACTTTTTCCGAAATTGAAATTACCTTTTCCGAAATTCAACTTTCTATTTCCGAAATTAAAGTTACTTTTATAGAAATTAAAATTATACAGAGTGGAAAGTTTATCTGGAATAAATTCTGTAACTTAGAAAATTACCATTTGTATCAAAATTCTTGGAATAGGTCAATTTTTATTTTGAATGGCGCACAGTGGCGTAGATAAGGGGGGGGCCGAGCCCCCCCCCCCGAAATGGTTCTAAAATATTATGTTTTGCGTATTTCATACTAAAGAAGTTTTTCATATGACGTTGTTTTTTGTTCGCCGTATTACATTTCATAAATAAAATGTTAAGTAGTCCGTACTCGTTAGATTTTTTTTGTTCGGGCCCTCCCCGAAACAAGTTTCTATCTACGCCACTGATGGCGCATATTACAAACTGATTTCTTTAACTTTTCAATTATTTGGAGGGGTGAAACAACCCCTAACTATTTTTTTTTAAATGGAAAGGTATATTGAGTAATTGTTTTTCTTAAAGCTTGTTCAATTGGGAATATAGCTACGTTTTTATTTTTTAATTTTTCTTAAACAGTAAAAGGGGAAAAAGTAAAAAAGAAATTCTTGACTAGAACGATTTTAATGCATCAGATGTTCAAAATACTCGCCACCCCTCACTTGGGAATACCCTAATCGATTATAAATTCCATCCCTAACATTTTGTAACATTTCCGGCGTTACTCTCCTAATTTCATGCCGAATTTTTTCCTGATGTTCTGCTATGTCGTTTGGTTTAGTCACATAAACTTTACTTTTTAAATACCCCCATAAAAAAAAGTGTGAGATCTGGAGATCTTGCTGGCCACTCAATCGGTCCTCTTATTCCTATCCACCTATTAGGAAAAACTTCATTGAGGTAATTACTAATTACGTACAATTAAAAAGTTACCGCATTGGCAGCGCCATCTATCGGCTGCACGCAACAATATGATACCATATGGAATGCTTATTTCTTCTTATGTAGTTATAAAAAAATGGAGTTCCTGAATTTTTGGCATTAAAAACGGTTTTAGTAATAAATATTCTTTTTTTAATTTTTTTTCCTTTTACTGCTAAAGAAAAATAAATAAAGTAATACGTAGCTATATTCCCAATTGAACAAGCTTTAAGAAAAAAAATTACTCAACATACCCTTCCATTAAAAAAAACATAGTTAGGGGTTGTTTCATCCCTCCAAATAATTGAAAAGTTAAAAAAGTCCCTTTGTAATATGCGCCATTAAAAATAAAAATTGACCTGTTCCAAGAATTTTTTTACAAATTGTAAAGGCCTAATCGCGAGCGGTAAATTTTCGCTTTCTAATTTTATATTTTTGGAAACGTTTTGCGTTAAGTTGTCACATTGAAGATTACACACAGGCTCATACAGATCGGCTTGGTTGCCTTGCAAAACTTACCGCAAGTATCCTTAATTTCAGCAGTTTTGATTAATCAAACAAATTAAACAATTGCGTTCATGTGACGTTTAAATTCAGTTACGGAAAAGCGGCAACAAAGCATCGTTTGCCCGCGTCTCGAGTCATTTGGCAACCTCGCTCACAACGATTTTCATTTGTTGAGAGGCATCGTGTGATCGTAACCTTTACAGCTATTGGATACCGCTTACGCCATGCGTGCGTCTTCGGCGCCCTCCATCTTGGCTATAGCGCTGTCGATTTATTTCTCGTTCGAACGTGGTGACGTGTAGTGTGTCTGTTGCTAAAATTACCGAAGCCCTTGCTTAGAAAATAAGGAGAGCTTATCTATGGCTTTGCCGGAATTTCCTAGTGCACCACTGAACGAGTTTTGGGATAGCCCCATACTAAGCTTGCGAAATTTCAAAACCCAGGTAAAAATGAGCGAATTGTCTGACGCCATTTTGGACGCTAACGAATTTTCTTTCCCTTCAGGCTTCTAGTCTTAGTTCTAGTTCGAGTTCTAATTGAAGTTTCCGTTCTGAGTTTTCGACTCAATACGAGTCGTTCTTCATTCTTCTGCGAGCGTTTTGCGTTATTTCGAATCTCCGAGGGACTTGGTTCAGGCATTTTACGGACCCCTAAGGAAAAGTAGAACCGCTCTGCAAATCCGGTTTGATCCAGCTCACCGGCGTTGGAGACAACCAACAGGTGGCGTGGTGGCTGTCAATTTCACACCATTACGCAAGTTGACAGACGATCCCGAACGTGTTTTGACGGTAATTTAGTGAGTTATTTATTTGTTTTATTTTGAATTTCAAATCTTTGAACGGATTATGCCATGCCCTTTTCGGAGAGCCAATTTCGGCTAAATGCAGTGTTGCATTTTCAAATTTAAATCGTTAGTGTAAATAAAACTAATAACCACAGATTTATCGAAATCTGCGTCTTTGAATAAACTTTGTCTTGAATAATTTCATGTTTAACCGAGTGTAATTTGTATTTCGCATTTACTCGTTAATTGTCAATAAAACTTGAATTTATCCACTTTAAGTGTGTGTTTACGTTACTCATCTTCACGTACCAGTGAGTCAAGTTCAGCCTCGAGTTTGTTTTGGTCTTCTGCACGACCCAAGTCGGTTCGGAGACGCAGACGAGGTCTTTATCAATCAGCTGGGTTTATCGTCCGTCCTGGCGCCCGTAATTTTGTAACATGGTAATTTACCCACTCCTTCTCACTGTTGCTAGCCGAGGGGAAAATCTGGTGAAAGATACAGCGCAGACTTGTCCTCTGGCCAAGGTAAGGATGAGGCAATCAGGTTAAAAGATAATTCGGTGACAGTTTGCGAAGTAAATGAAGTATCATCTAAAAAAGAATAATTTGAAGAACTTGAAACAAATAGGTTGCCGCCTCTCAGCCTGCCGCAAACCTCTGGCAGCTAGGTGCAAACAGGCCCTTTTTCGTTAATTATCTATGTTCATCGTGTATTGAAAAAATATTTATCCCAAATTGAAAAAAAATTTGTCCTCTGAACAAGGAAATTTGGTTGCCTGCGAAAAAGCAGCCGTAACTTACGGTTGCCAACATTTGAATGACGGGTGTACGCGAGACTAGAAGCATGTTCTAATCCGTGCAATAGACAAGGGACACAGCGTGGCAGGTGGAGCAAACGTGTATTACAGTGAAACTTCCATGGCGGACACCTCTTACGAGGATACCCCTCTGTTTTGATAGCGAAGCGTTTTTTAATAATTTCGACGCTACTATTGTCTGGGCGTTGTTTTGGTTTGATGTTGAATTTGTATTATGAAATTATTTCACTAAAAACACAATTTTATAGTGAATATTTTTGACAGACTCTTCTTTATTCATTATCTTTTTTCATAATGTTTTTTTTGTTACTATGATTACAAAAATAGAAATACATTTTAAAACGAACATACCGCCCACCTTGAAAGGAAGGCCTTTTAAACATGAAGCAATAATAAATGTGCTAATAAGTAAAGTCTTAATTGTTTAGTGGCAAAATACACAGGCGGTTGGTTGGGCGACGCAAAGAACCTGTAGATGTCTTGACCGTAACAGCACGCACCACACTATCTTCACCTGGATGAAGAATTTCAATTCTTCCAAGAATCCACTGGCAGGAGGGAGGTTATCTTCTCGAATGATGACCAAATCCCCAATGTTTATATTTGTACCGTGATGCTGCTTCCATTTAGTTCTCTCTTGTAACCTGCTTAGGTAATCTTTGCTCCATCGTTTCCAAAAACTTTGCTTTATTTTGTCAATGAGTTGCCAACGATCTAATCGATTGATAGGTAAAGCTGTTAAATCTGGTTCAACGCATGTTGTTAGTGCTTCACCGATCAAGAAATGGCCTGGTGTTAGAAATGATAGGTCTTTAGGATCTGATGAAATTGGTGTTAATGGACGTGAATTTAATATAGCTTCTATCTGAATGAATAATGTCATTAATTCTTCAAAGCTGAGCAATGTGGAATTAGTACTTCGTTTCAAATGATGTTTAGCGGATTTTATTGTTAGCTTCCCATATCCCTCCAAAATGTGGTGCTTTGGGAGGTATAAAATGCCAGGTTACAGAATCTTCAACTAAAGCGCGAGAAATTTTGTCTTGTTGTTGTTTTTAAATAAGTCCTTAGGATTTGAAGTTCCTTGTTGGCTTCCGACAAAATTAGTTCCGTTATCAGAATAAATATTTGATATTTTTCCACGACGTGCCATGAAGCGTTTTAATGTCTGATAAATGATTCTGTCGAAAGAGATCCGACCAATTCTATATGAACGGCCTTTGTTGCAAGGCAAACAAATATAGCTGCGTAGGCCTTGATTTTCTGCTTACTACGTGGGCCTCCTTGTTTAATGTCAAAAGGTCCGCAGTAATCAACACCAGTGTTAATGAAAGGCCTAGCTGGCTCTACTCGAACCTTTGGAAGATTTCCCACGATAGGTTGAATTGATTCTGGTTTTAATTTAAAACAAGTCACACAATTTCGAATAATACGACGAACGGTACTGGCACCTGATAATATCCAATATTTGATACGTAGTGCGGCTAGTGTGGTTTGAATTCCAGCATGAAGTTGCTTTAAATGTTCATGTCGTATTAAAAGTTTCGAAAAGATATGATTTGAAGGCAAAATAATAGGGAATTTACTGGCATAGGAAAGATTCGAATTTGTAAGTCTACCTCCCACTCTTATGATACCATCTTTGTCTAAGAAAGGATTCAATGATAATATTTTTACTTTTTCGATGCAGTTTCTCATTTTTTTCGTAATAAATTAATCTCTTTTGTAAATGCGATTAATTGAACTGTTTTAATAAGGCATATGACAGACTTTTCCAATTCAGAAGGTTTGAGTGGTCCCGTAAATTTTGGAGCAGCTGATGAATTTAATGCTGTATATAAATTATGCTTGAAACGCAAGCAATAAGTAATGCATGTACGATCTTGTTAAGATCTGAATATCTTTCAATTATATCTGAGATAATATTGACTACGAATATACATGTAACATTGGATTGTCGGAATTCAAGTAACTCATGAGGAAGGGTACTGATATGTTGACATATTGGCCAAGAATGCTTTTCTTGACATAGCCAGTCTGGCCCATTCCACCACAATGAACAATCTTTTAACTTCTTTGGTAAAATATGGGTATTTTTATGTCATTCACTATTTGTATTTGCTCTTGAATATGTGACCATCTTGTGTAAATGTTGGCTGGAACTGATTCGTCCCAATTTAATTTTAACAACCACAACTGCTGAATAAATAATTTAGCTGTTATAATTATCGGGCCAAGAAGTCCCAGCGGATCAAAGATCTGAGATACTACTGAAAGAATAGTACGTTTCGTAATGTGTTTAGGAGTTGAAATAGATATGGCCTTATATTGAAAAATGTCGTCCTTTGGGTTCCATTGCAAACCTAAAGTTTTTGAATTGTTTTCATTGCCTAAATTGAGTAGTAACGAATCAGATGTTTTGATCACATCGTTTAATAATATTGAACAATTCGAACACCATTTATGTAATTGAAAACCACCTTTGAAAGAAGAGATGTGATCTCTTTATTAAAGTAGTTAACTCTGTTTTTGAATTGGATCCCGTTAGCAGGTCGTCTACATAAAAATCCCTGAGAGCAATGACTGAAAGCTAATGGTAATTCTTGAGTATAATTATGTGCGAGTTGTTGTAAAGATCGTATGGCCAAAATGCAGCTGGAGTTGTTCCGTACGTAACTGTTAAAAGCTCATAAGTTTTATTTTTTCAGATGGATTTGACCTCCATAAAATTCTTTTGGAAAGCTGTTTGTGTTCTGTCTATCAAAACTTGGCGATACATTTTTTTTATATCAGCTATTATCACATATCGATGCATACGGAACCGTGCAATTATGGAAAATAAATCGTCCTGCAAGGTTGGGCCAATGTGTAACATGTCATTTAAAGACTTACCATTTGATGATTTACACGAACCATCAAAAACTACTCGGACCTTTGTAGTGGTGCTATCTTCTTTAATTACTGCATGATGCGGTAAATAAAAGACATCTGAGTGATTTGAAGTAGATTTATCGGAAACTAATGCCATATGCCCTAAGTCTTCATATTCTTTCATGAATTTCTTGTATTCTTGTTGAAGAGAGGATTTTTAGGAGTTTCTTTTCTAATGTGTAAAATCTTTTAAGTGCTGTTTGCTTTGAATCTCCTAATTGTTCATTTAATGTTTTAAACGGAAGTTGTACAATGAAACGACCTTCAGATGTTTTTCTGTGGGTATTAAGAAAATGTTCTTCACACCATTTTTCGGCAGATGTGTAAGATTTACGTGATTTGATTTCTTCCAATTCCCAAAATGTTGTCAATTTATTATCAAGATTCTCGCCAGTTGACAGGTTGCATAATGTGAAATTTTGTTGAATAAATGAAGATGATAATCTACCCGCTATAATCCACCCAAAGTGTGTTTTCTGTAGGATAGGTTGATTTGCTGATTTTTTAATCTGTCCAATACACTGCACTTTATAAAAATATCTACTCCTAAAAGCATGTCAATTTCACTGGAGACATTAAAATTAGGGTCAGCTAATTGTATATTTTTAGAATTGTGACATCCATTTTATTAATGGTAACTTGGGGTAAATTTTCAGAAATTCTATCAAGAATTAAACAATCAAGGTTGGTTTGGAAATGCATTATGTAGAGATCTTATTGATGTAGAAGTCAAGTGTTGAGTTTGTACAGAAGAATGATTAATTCCTGATACAGATATGTCAATTGATTTTTGGTTCAATAACAACCTTTTTGGCTAAAGACTTTGTCATGAAATTTGATTGAGAACCATTATCTAATAAAGCGCGACATTCTTGCCATTTACCATTTCCATCCTTCACATTTATAATAGCAGTTGATAGTAATACATATGATACTTGATTTGTGCTGGATGTATGAAGTAGTCGTGATAGTTGATTCCTTTTGCGAAATTATGTCTTCTGAAGCATTTATTCTAATGTTATGCAAAAGTGTATTATGTTTTTACTACACTGTTTGCATTGACCATAAGTGCATTTGCTTGCAAGATGATTGGATGCAAGCAATTCATACAAAGTTTGCTTGATTTAACTTCTTGTATTCTGTCGGAATTGACATTTTAAGAAATTCATTGCAATGAAAGATAAAATGATTTCCCTTGCAAATAGAACACTCTCGCTTTTGTATAGTGATGTGAGATGATGTTGCCTTAAGATTTTGTCTTTTACTTGCTTGTTTGATGACTGACTGGAACTTTTGATTCTATTTTAGAAATTGCCTCTAATGTATGGCATCTATGAGTAAGAAATTCGGTCATTTGTTTGAAAGTTGGAAGGTCTGTTGCTGTTAACTGATTTTCCCATTCTTTAGCGTGAATTGATCTAATTTTGTTCCGATCAAGTATATAAGCAAATCATCCCAATTGTCAGTAGGCCGTTTGAGTGCCTTTGAGAGCTCTAATATGCTTGAGTGCGCCATCAAGAATTGGACGTAATACTGAAACGCGTTCTTTACCGCTGAAGGTAGATTATGAATAGCGTATATGATCCTGAACTATTAAACGTTTATTATCATAGCGCTCTTTTAACATTTCCCAGGCCTCCAAATAGTTGTCTGATGACATTTGCAATGAATGAACCACTTCAGCCGCTTCACCTTTTAGCGATGATTTGAGGTAATGAAATTTCTGAATAGGTGCAATATCATTGTTTTCGTGAATTAATGAACAAAATGTGTCATGAAATGGTATCCACTCTTGATACAAACCATAAAACTCCGGAAGATTGATTCTTGGGAGCCTGACAGCATCTTTTTGAGATGAATTTATTGAATTGTTCTCATCAGGGTCCTTGCATGATTCGGAAATGACTGATTTCAATAGTTTGTCAGCTTGACACATTGCAGTAAAATAATCATTTTCAAAATTTCGATTTCATAATTTGAAGAATCCGAATCTTCAAGGGCCTCGATTTGGCATTGAATGTCTTGAAATAATGATAATAAAGGCTCCAGAGTTGTCTTGCGCATACGAATTTGTTCAGGATCGGGTTTAGTTGTCAGAAATTTTGAAAAATCTTGTTAGGTTTGATTTCAAATTTGTGCGTTTTACTTTCAATATCTTGATATCCGCCATAAGTTATTGATTAACCGTACGAAAGGTAAAGCTTTAGAACTGACCTTGCTTTCCAAAAACCGTTTTCTTGCTCTTCACTTCCGTATCTCGGCTCAAAGGACCATATGTTTTGATAGCGAAGCGTTTTTTAATAATTTCGACGCTACTATTGTCTGGGCGTTGTTTTGGTTTGATGTTGAATTTGTATTATGAAATTATTTCACTAAAAACACAATTTTATAGTGAATATTTTTGACAGACTCTTCTTTATTCATTATCTTTTTTCATAATGTTTTTTTTGTTACTATGATTACAAAAATAGAAATACATTTTAAAACCAACACCCCTCTTAGGTGGACAGTTTTTAATTCCACAAATTGTTTCTATTAATTTTAATTTATACCCATATTAGGCGGATACCTCTACAAGAAGGACAGGGACATTAAATTTATGACAAAAATTTAAAATTCTTCACAAATTTACCTCTACTACGCGGACACTTGCAAAAAGTCAGATATCTTTTTCTTTTAACTTTAACATGACTTATTGTTAGATAGAGTAGAGTCCCCTAAATCAGTAAGGAAAGCTTTGTCCGTTCCTTTGATATTTTGGGTTCCAATTTTCTTTTTCACTTCTGGTTTGCCAGGAAATGCTTTTTGCTTCTTTTTTTAAATGAGCCTGTTGTCGAAGGACCAGATATTTTACTTTGTAATAATTTTAAAGTTTTAATACCAAAAAATAATATGTGTTTTTTGACTGAATATGACTCAATGCAATATAATCATTTACAAAACTTATCACCGGACTGAACATGGCCCCTCAGATAAAATAAGTTAAACTTCTGAATTATCACTTGGTAGTGAACAAATTTTGCGAATTGCACGTTTCTCAGATGTGCGGACAGACACCACTCTGATGACGCCATCTTCCCCTGGGTGAATTTTTTCAATTCGTCCTAATTTCCATTTAAGTGATGGGAGATTTTCTTGAAAAAGAACTAGTGTGCCAGGACTAATGGGTTTCTCTTGAGTATACCATTTTTGTCGGCGTTGTAACTCGCTAAAATATTCCTTATTCCATCGACGTCAGAATCGTTGTTGCAGTTGTTGAATTCTCTGGTATCTGGATAATTTTAATACAAGAAGGTCCAGTACATCAGGGTCTGGCAAGGTTGTTAATAGTTGACCAATAAGAAAATGCGCAGGACAAAGAGGAATGATTCTGAAAGATCCTCTGTCATTGGCGTCAATGGTCGTGAATTCAATATAGCTTCAATTTGCACAAGTGCAGTATACATTTCTTCAAATGTTAAAGAAGCAAAAGCAATAGTTCTTTTCAATAAAAATTTTGAAGATTTAATTCCAGCTTCCCACAATCCACCAAAATGTGGACTGTAAGGGGGCATAAAGTGCCAAGTGATACCTTCAGATGAAATTTTTTCAGAAATTACAGGTTTGTTGGCTACGATAAACTTCCTAAGTTCATGAAGTTCTGACTTTGCTCCGACAAATGTTTTTCCATTATCTGAGTAAATGTGCAAAGGTTTGCCTCTGCGAGCAGTAAATCTACGTAAACTAAGTATAAATGATTCAGTGGTCAAATCTGGAACAAGTTCAAGATGAACAGCTTTCGTTGAGAAACAAACAAATAAACATATGTAAGCTTTTGAAGTTTTACTTCCGAGAACCTTACGATATTTTATTAATAATGGTCTGGCATAATCAACACCTACTACATGAAAAGGTGGAGACGGATTTACATGATGATTGGGCAAGTTACCGATGATTGGTGTTAAATATTTCGGTGAAGCTCGAAAACATTTTATACATTTATGTACCGTTTTTCGGGCTAAATTTGGTCCTCTAATAGTCCAATATTTTTGACGGATATTAAACAATAAAAGTTGAAATAAACGTATGTGTTCTCTTTCAAACAATAACCGCGTTAATTTATGATCATTAGTTAAAGCATGTTCTTGTCCGATGAAAATTGTATCACAAAATCTTTAAACCGGACACTAAATATACGCACTAACTCTTTACATTTCTCTATCACGATAGCGAAACGTAAAGAGTTAGTGCACATATTTAGTGTCCGTTTAAAGATTTTGTGATATGATCATTAGGTAACAAAATTGGATGTTTAGTATCAGCTGAGAGTGTTGAAGTCTTCCACCTTCTCGAATTAAACCATTGCTATCTAGAAAAGGATTGAGATTTGCAATTTTGCTATCTTTTTTCACTAAATTATTATATTTTAGAGAACTAATTTCTTTACAAAAACATTTATTTTGTGATATACAAATTAAATGGTGAAGAGATTCTTGCAATTCATCGTAATTCAAGTAACCAGTGCGTTTAGTTTTTGATTTATTTATACAATTGAAGGCATTATTCCAAAAACCAGACAAGTCCAAAATATCTGGTTTACAAGTTGTCGCTATTCTATATACTTTCAGACAATAGCTATCTAGTGGTATAATTTGTTTCGCTATGAAACAGACATGTCCGACGGTTTTGCACGGAGAAATATGTGCAATTTTATAAAAACAAGCCAAGTCCCACTTGTTTCCTGCAAAAGCCAGCCAATTATCATTTTTGGACTTGTCTGGTTTGAATTTTGAAGTTTGTATTTGAATCGTAAACAATAAGCAAACAAACAATCGTATAAGTAATTTATTTAAGGAGGAATATCTTTCGATTAGAGATTCATCAATTTATAATTAAAATGTGTTTTTCTATTTTCTTTTCTGGAAGATTAGCTTTAAAAATACAAGAAGGCCAAAACATATTTTCTTGAATGAGTCACAAAGGTCCATTCCACCAAAAAGAACATTCCTTTGGAGAGATTCCACAAGAAAGAAAATCTGCAGGATTATCTTTTGTAGGTACATATTTTCGAGGAAATGAATGTGTTATGTCTTGTATTTCTGTAATTCTATTAGCAACGAATGGTTTAAGCTAACTAGAAGAAGTATTAAACCATCTTAAAACAATTGTTGAATCTGTCCCAAATACAATCATAATATATATTTGTCAAAACGTTCTACATACACAAATACAGGATTCAGTAAGAACATTTGACTTGTCAGCGAGCACATGGATATTAAACAAAAAAGTATTAAAAATGAATTACAAATTAAAAAATTCCTCTAATGAGTAAAATGCTGCTGCTGTCAGAAATTGTTGCAGTTTTTTCTTTAAATGCGTCGAGTTGGTCGGCATATCATCATTCCATAACGTCTTGATTTTGTTAAGGCAGAGCAATCCCATATATTTTGGACCCTTTTGACTAACGGTTAGTCGATTGAATGGAAGTCGCCAATTCTCTCGAGACCTGGTTTGGTAGTCATGAAAATCACAATTTTTTTCTAAGTAGTCGGTAAGAGATATAGCATATAAAGTTAGTTGATAGATATAAAGCGATGGCACCGTCATTATCCCATAACACGAAAAAAATTGACGACAGCTCCTTCTCTTCTCGATACCTGCCATAATCCGAATTATCCTCTTCTGAATGGTCAAAATGTTTAACATATTGCTGCAGCCGCCCCACATAAGCAAACCGTACGAGATGTTTGAATGTATCAGCCCGAAATATAACATTCAGAAGCACTTCAAGAGTTACAGTGTCTCTCTGAGTCTGTAGATTAAAAACAGATGTTTACTAAGTTTGGTTTCCAGATCTTCGACATGGCGACACCAGGTTAATTTCGCGTCGATACGGACACCAAAGGAATTTAAAATCGGTTGTGCCAGCAATAGAAATTTCTTCCACATCGTATTAAGGGATAGCAGTCAAGGGTTGAGTTTTTGTTAATATTGGTACAGCCACGGTCTTTTCACCATTTAGTAAGAGACCGTTACTATGACTTACCATTGCTCCATTTCTTTCCACGACATTGTAGCTTTGCAATGGCTTCTGACGTGGTGTAATCCGAGACAATAAATGTTGTGTCATCCATAAATTGTTGTTGAGGAAGCTGATGCGCATTGATTGGGTAGAATCATTGATAAACAGAGCGAAAAATATAGGCCCAAGAATGGATCCTTGAGGCACTCCCGAGTTGACTTTGATATCATCCGAATAAGTGTTGTTTATCACAACAAACTGAGATCAGTTAGATTAAAGTACGATCTAATCCAATCTTTCACTATTCCTCTGATTCCCATAACTTCCAATTTGTCGCATAGAAGAGTGATTGATAGTATCAAATGCTCGACGTAGATCTGAAATATTGTATAGGCTTTTCTTGTTGTTTAGTTCGTTAAGCATAAAGTTATAAGTTGCAGTTATGGCTGTAATGGTGGATCTACCCTTTCGAAAACCATGCTGAGAGTCGTTTAATAAGTTGTGTTTGGAGATGTACAAATTCAGTCTTGTGTGGAAGAATATCCTCGAATATTTTCCTATTTGATTTTAATATGGTAATTGGTCTATAACTGCTTACTTCGTGAGGATTGCTTTTATTTTTGTAAATAGGTATAACTTTACAGGACTTTAAAGGCTGTTGGATATATTCCTTCAGAAGGATTCATTTATAATATCACTCAACGGATTGGCTATTACCTCTGCGACTGCTTTTAAAAATAAAACAGGATATTATCTGGTCCCACAACATTTTGTACATTTAGAGACTATTGTACGGGTCACTTCTGCGTTATCGGTTGGGAATAATAACATTGATTGTGCAATACAATGACTCGTGCCAATGGTACCGTTTAGTGTATGATTATTTGGGGAACTTCGGACGAAATATGCATTTAACAAGTTGGATACTTTTTTTTCATCAGTTATTTCATTTTTCATTGAGTCCAATAGAGTAAGTTTTGATACTTTCTTTGAACTTCTCTCGCTATTAATAATTTTCCAACATTCTGAGTTTAAATTGGAGGCGTTAGTAAGTCTACTGGAATTATATGTATGTTTAACAGTATCAATTGTTGTTTTGTACAATCTCTTGAAGTCCAAAAAACGTTGATGGTACCAGGTATCGTTTAATCGTTTGTCGGTTTCGTGCATTTCATCTAACATTTTAGACAATTCTCTAATACGATCGGTCATCCATGGATGCTTTTGATTAGAAGTTTTAATTTCGTTCGTACAAGTGGAAATGCGCTATTAAAGTAACCAAGAAAAAAGATTTATGAAGGCATTATATTTTCGTCTGTGCCATGAATCAGTACACATCATGCCATTCTTCTGAGGATAAATAGTTTTTAAAAGTATTTACATTTTCTCTTGTGAAATGCCTTCTTTGCTCAAATTTTGGACCTTCGGAAGGATTAAACTCAGCAACATTCATATTCTGGTAGGTATGATCAGACAGGTGTGTATCTTTAATTTCAATATCATAGTAAAAATCCGCGAATATATTATCTATACAGGACATCGAAAATCTATCTTTCCTGGTCGGTACTAATGATTTGAGAACAAAGGTTATATTGTAGAAGGGTATTGGTCAAATTCCGAGATTCATTTGATGTTACCAGTGTATTAATATTTGAATCCCCACAGACCAAGTGAAGGTTGAAGTGAGGATAAATTTTCCCTAGTTCAGTGTCGAAATGTAATAAAAATCATCTGTGCCAGCTGAAGAGGGGTTTGTATATACATACAATGACAAGTTTTTGTTTATGTATACTTATGCTACACGCGGCCATCTCACATAGATCTTCTTGCGATTGGCATTTTATTTCATCAGCATGAATACCATTCCTAATATATATGGCTACTCCACCGCCTCTTTTTGTAGTTCTGTTAAAAGTACTTACTAAATTATAGTTTCTGATAACTGCCGTTTCATTCTTAAGTAGCCAGTGCTCAGATATGCAAAACACAGCAGGTGTTTCACTTTCCAAGAAAACTTCCACCAATGGTATTTTGTTGCGGATACTACGGATATTTAAATGTGTTATCTTTAAAGTTTTTAACGGATAGTTCATTGGGATAAATTTTGGTACAACCATAGATGTAGATGTGGTTAATTGCTATGCCGAGTAATCAGTCTTCTTTCTAATTGAATCTTTGATTTTTGTCCATACGGGACAGTTAAGATCAAATACATGAACAGTAATATCTAATGATGTACAGGCTGAGTCCAAAAAAACGCCTATGCGAACAGCGTCGGTGTTTATTGTCGTATTTGGATGATCAAAAAATCAAATGCAGAAAAAACTCTACAATATACCATACCTTGCGTCTTTAATGCATTTGAAACAGCTGCATGACAGCTGTGAACTTTTGTTTTTTAAATGCAATGGTATAATTACTGTAATAAATTTCGAAAGAACTTTTTTTCTGCGTTCAATGATGTGCTGCAATAAATACTTATTTTCAAAACAACAGAAAAAAAATAAAAAGAAATTAATAAATTATTAACATGAAATGACGTAATAAACAGTTGCTGAACAATAAATGATATCTATTTTACGGTAAATAGTGTAGTGTCTATAAGTACTTCCTCATAGGCAAACAAATGACGATAACTTTCAACATTTTGTTTTTGTCTTTGCTGACAATAAACAAAAATGTTAACGCAGAAAAAAAAGTTCTTTCGAAATTTATTACAGTAATTATACCATTGCATTTAAAAAACAAAAGTTGACAGCTGTCATGCAGCTGTTTTAAATGCATTAAAGACGCAAGGTATGGTATATTGTAGAGTTTTTTCTGCCATTTCACTTGATTTTTTGATCATCCAAATACGACAATAAACACCGACGCTATTCGCGTAGGCGTTTTTTTGGACTCAGCCTGTATAGACTTGTTTAAATAATTTTTCCAGAAATAGAGCACCCCATAATTCCAATCTAGGAATATAACGATTTTTAATGGAGCTACTCTGGACTTAACACACAGAAGATGAGCATGATGATGATTGTATTCATCAGTTGAACGAAGATATATGCAGGCACCATTAATATTTTATTGAAAACGTTCTGATTTTCAACTTCTCTTAAAATACTAACTGTAAACGTATTGTTTGTCGTACAGCAATAAAAATAGGTAATGTTATAAACTAAAGTATAGGGAATAACCCAGATAAAAATTCTTTTAGTTTCATTTGTTTTTTCAAATGTTCAAAATGTTTCAAATGCCTGTGAAATTGTCAGATATTCAAACTGCCGTTATTCAATTTTTTTTTAAATGCAACCCCCTCATCTCTTTTCACGAATAGATAGTGTTCATGTTGCTCTTCAATTCTGTTATAGGTTTTCTGCACCTAATCCTTACAGTTTTTTTGCTATAATAAACTTTTTACATTTTTACTCTAAAATTAATATTAAAAAGTTATTTAACGTACCGTATTTTAATTTCTTTAAGACAGCCCCTCTATTTCATAAAACAGATGATGGATAATATCAAGTTTCCAATTGATTAGAGACTCTTATTACATTACAATCATCGTATTTTTATTGTAATACAGTTCTTTCACTTTGTTGTAATTAACAACGTCTTAAAATTGATTCGATGTGGTTTACAACAAAAGAAAACATCAGTGTTTGCAAATAATTATCTTAATGTAAAAAATGTTTTACTTAAAAAAAATATAAAAATAATAAATTAATAACCAGACAAATAAATAAAAATCGGTGAATTTCTTTTCTTCAAATATTCAGATTTTATTAAATCAAAGGTTAATTAAGACAACTCAAGCTTAGGAACTACATCGAATCAATTTTAAAGCATTGTTAATTACAACAAAGTAAAATAACTGTATTATAACAAAAATACGATGATTATAATGTAATAATAGTCTTTAATTGTAAACTTGATATTATCCATCTGCTTTATGAAATAGAGGGCGTTGACTTAAAGAAATTAAAATACGGTACATTAAATAACATTTTAATATTGATTTTAGAGTAAAAATGTAAAAAGTTTATTGTAGCAAAAAAAAACAGTAAGGATTAGATGCTGAAAACCTATAAGAGAATTGAGGAGGAACATGAACACTATCTAGTAGGGTCGGTCATTTTTATATGGAAGAAAACGAATATTGCGCTTTTGATTTGTAATAGCAAAATTATGTTGCCTTTACATGAAAACAGTGTAACACTAGAATTTAAAGTAAATAACACCTCATCATCAGGTTGCGCTTTGTCTTGGAAGTTTACAGAAATCTGTGCAAAAGCTTGAATATATTCTGGTAGTTATATAACATAAATGTCTCAAGAAAAATGGGGTTTTTAGAATAAAATAATCATTTATTAATAATTAAAAAAAGAATACTACAGAAAAATTAATGCAAATCATTAAATATTGAAATCTTTCTTGCTATCGAATTTAGGCATTTTGCTGCGAGATTCGAGTTTTAATTTTATCCACCTTCTCTTGTCCTTTTAGTATACAGTTTTGATGATAACTCTGTTATTATTATTATTACAAATACAAACTTTTCATGGCATACTACGAGCCCTAACAACTAAATGTTTGGACGAGAACTGGTTTTATAAAAATTGTTCTCTAACTCATAAGAAAATGTTTAAAACTTTTAATATAAAAATAATGTTTGCCGTGTCTCCATATTCTTTTTATTATATCGCCAATTATCAATTTCGATAAGTTAAAATTCATTCGCAGTATTTTTACGGTTTTATCCGTGGCATATTGTCGAATTATAATTTCACGTACTTTATGAGTTGGTACACTACGGGCCGTATTTTTCCTAAACATTTTGTTCTTAGTATCAAAATCAACAATTAACTTGTATTGAGAATGATTTATGGTTTCTGTTTTCAAGATTTTCTTGTTTTTAAAGCGTAAAAAAGTAGACGTCCAAACAATTAGTTGCCAGCAAATTTTATGAATCAATCAAATTAATTGTATTATGTAGACACAATATAAACAATTTAAAAGTTAATAGACGAAATATTAATTAGGAACTACTATGTGTTTTTTTTAAATGCCATAAGGGATGGCTGTGGAAAAGAAAATTCATGTCTTAGCTCCATTCATGTACTTTAAATTGTCAGTTTTGGCATGTGTTAGATGCCAAGCTACGACATGAGTTTTAATTTTCATGGCCAACCTTTATGGCATTTTTTAAAAAAGACATCGTATATGTCTTCAAATAAATGTAGGTATACAATTTTTTTTATAGTTATAAAATAAGGTTATAAAATAATTATAACCAGAAAAATTAACAGATATTTTAAAATAACTGTCTGTCCAAACATTTAGTTGTTAGGGCTCGTGTATGACCTTTTTTGTAAAATTTCAAAAATTCAAACGTAAGGCGCACCCTCTAAATATTAATTAAATTCAAAAATATTTCGTAGGTGTCATAATATCACTAAAAGACAACATAATTTTGCTATTAGGTAAGATTATCTCAAAGTTTGGTTTTTCGACCCACCCTACTATCTATTCGTCAAAAGAGATAGGGGAGGTTGCATTTAAAAAAAATGAATAACGGCAGTTTGAATATCTGACAACTACACAGGCTTGAACATTTGAAGAAACAAATAAAACTAAAAGAATTTATATCTGGATTATTCCTTATACTTTAATTTATAACACTACCGATTTTTATTGCCGTACCATAAACAATACGTTTACAGTTAGTATTTCAAGAAAATATTAATTTACTCTTAGTTGGTTAAATAAATATAAATATTTTATGCGCTACTGTTTAGAGGATCGAGTATTATGTCTTTCTGTAAGAAACTATACAGCGTGTTCCATTTAAAAAAATCCTGCTGCATGCTGCCATTATTTTACGTAACACTCTGTATGTATCAAAATAATATTAGCTTATAGTGCTCAATAGGTAGAATGTTTTTGTGAAAGAAAAAAAATTCTATCTCGTTCTATAAATGAGCTATGGAAGAAAGGACGCTTAAAAACTCACCCTGTATATCAGAAATCGGTTTAAAAACAACTTCGTGTTAACAAATGTGTATGGTCACAGTAGGATTATAATGCACTGGCGTATATTGCCGAACACGTCAGACCACCGATCAAAATCAAACAATTTGTTTTTTTCCTACACTAGTAGAAAATTCAATTTTACCGGCTCATCAGAGAGGAGAAAGCAAACGTTTCCACGGCTAGCCCGGCAAAATGAACATAAATGCCTAGCCGAGAAAATAATTTACGAGGCTTTACCACTAGGTGGCGCGACAATAATTTCTGGAATGCATTCTCATCGACATCGAAAAATTAACAAACGTACGTTTTTTTTATTTAATTCCACTGGTATTAAAAAGGATTAAAATTATCAAAAAAAAAGCCAACTCGGCAGCCGTGGGATTCGAACCCATGCCCCCGAAGAGACTGTTGTATTAAACCACCGTCTTGACCGCTCGGCCACGCTGACACACAACACAGTGTTTTAAAACATCTATAATAATTTTAATAGTAACTCAATTTTAATATTTTTACTTCGAGAAAAAGAACGTTTGTGTGATATTAACAAAATTAATTATAATGTTGTGTAGGAAAAAAATAATGTGTAAACCATGGCGGTAAAGCAATTTTCGAGGTCTCGGAGAAGTGTGGCCAGGCTCGGCTTTGCCTCGCCTCTCCATATCTTCTCTCGACCTGGAAAACAAGCACTTTACCGCCTCGGTCTACAATATACTATTTTTCTGACATATTCGGCAGAATCATTCCAAATTCTCTAATAGGATGTTTGATTCCTACGAAAATTTATCCTAATATACACTAAAATAATGGATTACGATAAACTAATCATATTAGTATTTGACAGGCCGCCTCTTTGACACTAACGCTGGATTTCACAAACGTCACTTAACTTTAATCGTCGATTAAGAATAATCATTCCTATACCTTCAACACATGTACCATGGCAACGTTTACGTTTAACGGATGATTAAATTTAAGTAACGTTTGTGAAATCTGCCATTAATGTAAAGTTACCAAACCAGGCATATGTCAGGAAAGTAGAGTTCTTCGAATTCGGCAATACAATAATGAAATATGACCGTATTGTTCTGCCGAACATTATTCTACCGTATACTGCCGAACAAAAGTTCTGCCGAGTCCGGAGCCAGTGTGACCAAAGCTTTAAACGTTATGCTTTTTTGAATAGCAAACTTTTTTTAAGCTTATGCTTTTTTAAGCGTATCGACTAAACGTTGAATCACGGTGCGTTGAATAAAGCGCGGTAGCTTAGATAAACGAATAGCAGCGTGCGTTGCTGTTTGATTATTTTAATTCTCGTTATAAAATCGCACGATTTTCTTTAACTTCAATTTAAAAATTAAATTAATTGATTTAATATGTACTACCTACTCTTATTCACAACATAACTAGGTATTTAAAATTTACTATAACTGTACTCTTTGCAATTTTCCATTCAAAGAAAAATATGTATATATCAATAATTTGTGTATCACGTATACAACAAAATACCGTTAACACCAATGGTCACAGTAAGCAGACGAAAGCAAATACTTTGTTTACTGACTAAAATAAGCAGTTCAGAAAAAATTAAGCATTTGACGGCGATCGCTTTTTCCAACGAAACGCGACATCCTGCGATTGCTTTTTGACCTTTAATATTCCTTAACGTAGGAGAACAGGAGAAGTGTGTATGTATTAGTCATAATTTTATTGTGTATTCAGGCGATAATTTCGTAGTAACGGTTCTCTGATAGTCTTTTTTTATTGCATCACTTGAAAATGCCAGATCCAGAAATGTACATACTCAAAACTGTGTTCATTTCCACATTGCCCAGTTGTTCCAATAATCCCGATCTTAATAAACCTAAGACTTCTGTTGAGGAGGCACTCCAATTTTTGTTGTAGAAATAACATTTTGAAGACCATTTACAATCGGCATAACTATGCGGCAGTACACTGAGAAAAATGGAATTTTGCGATTTTGATAAAACATCACTCCACATCGATAAAATAAAAGTATAATGTAAAAGTTTAGTGCTGTCATGTTATAAGATCCATCTTACTCTAAATTAAGCATGATTCTTAGCACAATGAAACTGTTTAAGTTTAAGAATGTAAAATTATCATTCTACATAATACGTAGTGTTAAAATATAATAAAACATAATGAAATATTATGCTGAATAACTTAGTAATGAAATGTCATGTCTGACTTTTTGTTAATTACTCCGGTAATTTTATCATGACAGGAAATGATACTCTAAACAACAAACCACATAGTGTTAATTTTGCAGTAGTACGCTGGGTCGCTTTTTAACGCGAATCCGAATAAAATGTTCGGAATTCTTCATAATATAAACGTACTCTTTGGTACCATTTTTCTCAGTGTACAATAACCTTCACCACTGATAGTTTTTGTAGCATTTTCAAGTGGTTTTAAAATTTAACATAGTTCTTTAAGAATTTGCCAGTCTTCTGTTTTTAATGTTAGTAACTTTGTATCAAGCAAAGCTAATGTAGATATTATCACCTCTTTTAATTCCATATATTGTTGTATCATATAGAAAGTTGAATTCCAACGCGTCTTTACATCTTGAATCAACTTCAATGGAGTTTTTCCAGTACTTATTTGATATTGTTTTAACTTATCACTTCCGGTAGAGCTTCTTTTAAAGTGGTCCATTATTTCTCTTAAAAATTAGGAGAACTCATTGGTTTCGCCCGCATCCGAACCACAGCGTATTCAAAGAGTTGGCAACCACAACTCACGTCTACATTCGACACGATGCAGTACGAAGTCCTCTACAGCAACCATACGATGGACCATACAAGGAACTCAAAAGAAACCCCAAAAACTTCATTGTGGAAAGAAATGGACAACGATCAACAATTTCCATAGACCGAATCAATCTAGCATTCATCGAGAACGACACCATCGAACCCTCTAAGCCAGCTGGTATAGTAACACCCAACCCAAAGGAAAACAGGGTCACCCGGAGCGGCCGACGAGTACATTATTTTCCGAATCGCTATCGTGATTGATGACTCAATCACTGGCAGGGGGTATGTAGCGACCACAGCGCCACCTGCGGCACATCTCTATATTATTGCCACACACCATGATACTAAGACCTTAAAGATATGATACATAAACAGACGAGTTTACGTTTTGTTTGCGCATAGCGTCACTGAGTGACAAAAATCAAACTTTGTGTGCTATAATTGAAAGAAACAAAATTAATAAATGTCCATTTATGATGCTTTTATATACTTTATCGTTAGCTTAATGCTTTAGTTAGGTTTCCGATTTCATTAAATGTGCGAATTTTTTTTCTTATTTTCTCATATTAAGAAGAATTCGCGGCGCTTTTGTCACAGGATGACGTAGTCGATGCGCAAGAGCGTATCTTTAAGCTTCGTAGTATCATGGCCACGCGCCAAGCTCTAACACCCTTCCACACCACGCTCAGCCCCTCTACAAGATGGCTGCAGGGGCTATATAAACTCGTGTGGAGCAGCACGAAGATCATTCTGCACAAAGCCAGCTGCAAAGTTGGAACCTCCTAACCAAATCCAGCTGCAAAGTTGGAAAACTCCACGCCCAAAGCCAGCCGAAAAGTCGGCACTGAAACGCATCAGCAGAATACCCCGCGCTGTGTCACCGTTTCCCCGACGCCAGAAAAGAAGCGCGTCCGGTCAGAAAACGTCACCCCATCACACGGTCCGCTTATCAGCGACCACTCCGCCGAGAAATACGGTCCCGCACGTCCATCACCTGCAACCATTGCACCAGGGCAACTACGAACTCATCCCGTGGACATTCTGTACACCGTGCACCTAACCACCAGGCGTTCTGACATATTAATATACTTGTATTATTGTTATTAATAATAAAGACATTCTCTTTGTGTTTGTGACAATCAGTTGTTTGGCTAAAGAAAACGACAACCCCCAAACATCAATTCCGGCTGAGTTTTTGGTAAATATTTCAGTAATTGTATTATATATTTCAACTTCAGTTACAGGACAGAGAAAGAAGGATTGATTAAAAGAAAATTGTTCTTCGTTACTATTTGTAGACTGCTTATTTTTGACATTAGAAAAAAAAATGCACTTAGCAAGTCAGCTACTGTCTCCTGACCTTATATAAATATATATGTTACCGTCCAACAAACAAATTTCATTGGTATTACGTTGTTTTGAATTTTCATTAATTATAGTCCATGCTGTTTTAACTTTATTATTTGCTTTATAATTTTGTCGTTGTAGAATTTTGATTTTGTTTCAGCAATCATTTTCGTATGTTAATTTTTAAAGTTTAAGTAATTAGTTTTATCTGTTGACAAATTGGTCATTTTAAATTTATGATATAAATTAGAATGCCGGGCAGAATTTTGCTTAATTTGGTTTGTTATCTAATTCTTATTTTTGGCAGAGTTTTTTTACTCGTTTTAATGGAAATGCATTATAAGAATTTAATCGTATTATTTTCAAGAATGTACTATAAAACCGCTAATAATAAACACAAATAATAAAATACAGATATCGTGAGAAATTTAAGATCATTTTTAGTTCGGTGTAGAGTACAATTAATACCATTATTGATGGAACCACATTATTCAAATAATGTGTGTCAAACAATTATTGTAGTTCTGGGTGACTGTAGAGTCAAACATTTTTAACTAATTATTGTATCAAATGGCATTAAAACATTAAAGAAAGAAAGAAACATTTATTTGTTGTCTAACAGTCCATATTTGAGACTTCAATTCAACAATACGAAGTAAAAATCGGCATTTATGTGTGATACCACAACCACCCAGGACTACAACAATTATTACACGCATGATATCCTCCACGGAAGCGCTGACAGGAATGAATCCGTTTAACCATTGCCGACCAGAGTACAGGCCAAGCTTAGTGAGTGGGGGGACTCCGAATCTCGGAGTCTGTTTTGACGCGGGACAGCTTAATTCATTCCGTAAACGTATATCATACGATGAACATGTCTGTCTTCGTGCCGAGCGTTCTGCTAAATTAGAGTTTGTTCTTATTTTTTTCTCATTTAACACAATTGTGGGTCTTTTCCTTGCTTTATTCACGATGCCTGCAAAATGTTCTATTCCTAATTACGTTATTATTTTGTCAAGTTAAGATGTTCTATCGCATGAATTCGTGCTAGGAAGCGAGCGCAAGCGTGGTCATGAATACCGGACTCCGAATCCCCACCCACTGAACATGGCCGGTACTCTAGTCGGCAATGGTTTAACCAACGCCCACTTCACATAGGCCGAAGTTAGATAGTGGGGAACATCGAGATTTCGGGGGACTCCAGGATTTTCGGGGGACTCAGTCAGTATGCGTCTTGCCGTTGAACTGTTAGCGCGTACGTAAATGCGCTTACTGACTAATTTAAAATGGTCACTTCATGTTCAGTACCGCAGTGTGAAAGTAACTCATCTGTTTTAATTATGTATTATTATTACATCTCGTATTTAATTATTAAGATAACTTATTTTTTAACATTATTAAAAATTTCCTTTTTTTTAAGAATCATAGTAGTCCTCGCTGCGACTCCTGGACAATAGTAGTTAGAACTATTATGTATTGTATGTAGTTCAGTTAACTCTGCTATATCGTTCATATTTCCAATAGTTTCAAATGAATTATTTCTTTTTTTAATTTAAAGATATTAGAAACAACAAAAATAATTAAGTACATTATTTTTAAACTCGTGCTCGTGAGTTTACATAATTATATTCCACACACGTGCATTGTATATATTTTAACATGTTGGAATTAGTTTTATGAATATATTTAATTTTACAATAATAAATCTATGGTCAACTCTGACTCCGCATTACATATTCGGCATAAGATAAATAATATGTCAGTTAATGGCGCGGCGCGCGCAGCATTGTCTTAAGTTCTCGGGGTATTCTCCCACTGCTTTGAGCAAGCCTATTATTCAGTGGGCGTTGGTTTAACCCATCGAGATACATATAACACTGGAGCGCTGACTCGTGTATGCACGCCTTGTTAAGAAAACGTGCCGCTGCGAATTATTTTCTCCCCACTACCGGAGGGCAAACTTCCAAACCAGTTCAGTGATTTTGGGCATTTTAAAAGTATTATGCTTCAATTAAAAGTTAAAAATAAAACAAAATACTTTTTTTTATTAATATAAAAATACATTTAAGTAAAACCTAATTTATGTGTAATAATTGGGTTATCTAAAGCCTCTTTAAATGAAATATTAAAAAAAAAAAAAAATAGTAAACTGATATAATCTCTTTAAATGACGGATATTTTCGGGGAACGAAAATATAATAATAATATTAATAATATATTTTTTAATATAACAATTTAATCTAAGTACATGTAATTTAGATTAAATTTTCTAAAAATTATTCTAAATTAATCTAATGCGACAATATTTACAGAGTTTATATTACAAAAAGCGAAAACTAATATGATAAAAATAATAATACTGTTGAAGACAAATTTTAGGAAAATAAGTATTAAATATTTCAGGCACCATATAATAATAATAATAATAATAATAATAATAATAATAATTTAATTTATTGATCTACATCAAAATTAATTATAACAACAAGCTACAGAAACTTAAACTATATTATGCTTCTAAACATAAAAGCACGGAAATGGAATAGATCAATAGGTGTGGATTCAGGCCGTCGGCGAACCGAGTTTCTGTTCTTCCATCCACACCCACGTAAAATGTTCAGAGGTAGGTATATAAAAGAGCGAAAAGATTATGATAGTAAGTAAAAGGTAGAAATAAAGAATTGAAGTATAGACTAAAGTAAACAGAAATAAAAAATAAATAAGTAAATAAGAAGAATCGCATTGATAAGTGAGACAAAAAATTGAAGGAAGTGAAAGGCAAATTTAAGTATATAAAGAGAGAAAACGGAAGCGAATAGCAAAAATATCAAAAATGAAAAATCAAAATCAAAAACGTTCACTCTTCTTCATGGCCACTAGCTTACGTCTGAGGCTTTTAATTGGGAGACATTTGAGTTCTGGGGATAAAGCATTCCATAGTAGAGCTATATTGTAGGAGAAACATCGTCTAAAAAACGTAGTAAAATAACGAGGAATGGTGATGACATTCTTATGACGAATATTGATGTTGTGCACATCGGTACGGTAAGAGATGCGGTTGTAGAGATAAGCGGGGGTCTTATATAATAAGATGTTGTGAAAAAGGCATACACTATGAACGTATCTTCTGTTAACCATGTTTAGCCAACCGGCCACGGGGAGTAAATGCGAAATATGCTGGAATTTTTTTTATGCCGTACACAAACCGAAGACAGGAATTCTGAACCTTCTGGATACGAGCTCTGTCAATGGCATCAATGCAAGGACTACATTACACTATCGCAATAATTAAAGCGTGACAGTACCAGCGAGTCACAAAGCAGTAATTTGAGTTTTTGATTAAGGAGAAATCTATTCGAAAATAATATTTTAAGGGTTGAAAAAGATTTACGAATAAGTGAATTTACATAGTTATTGAAACGTAATTCGTTGTCCACCAACAGTCCAAGAATCTTGGCACAGTTAGATAAGGTTAATTTTTCATTTCCCAACATGAAAAAAGCCCCATTAGCAACAATATCAATAAGAGAAGGGGAACCGAAGATTTAGAAGGATTAATATTCAGGCCATGATTCGCAAATAAGGTACGAAAGTCAGTGGCGGCTCTTCAAGATATGCAGAGGGTGGGCAACATTTGAAAAACTAAAGAGCCTTTTATAAAGACATTCCTCTGATTGATATTTTTTAAATGTTCTTTGTTAGAAGTTATTTTAACAAGTTGATGAACAAGTATTATCGTTATGATATGATATGTCATTATCTCCGTATGTCTCCAATTTTCCACACATTAAAAAAAGAAAACAAAACTATATCCTAAGAATTACTAAAACAAATTCTGAAATGATAAAATTTAAAACTGTAGCTAAACAGTAACTGAAATAAATTCTCAAAATAATAACTAAATAAAATTTAAAACAATAACTTAAATAAATTCTCAGAATAATTAAATAAAATGCAAAACAGTAACTAAAATAAATTCTGAAAATAAGAACTAATATAAATTTTTAAATGATACATCTGCCATTTTAAAACATTAATATCGAAATCTGTCACCTTAGTTAAATTAATAATAAAGCGTTGACGTTAACGTTTTTAACTCGGATGATCCTCGTGAACAACCGAACACAGACGAATTGTAGGACGGGCTTGCCCTCCCGCGATCTGTCTTTAATATAACTTCACGTATTACCGAGCGTGCGGAATTATACAAAGTTCTAGAATCTAGATCACATGCACATTTTTAATTACGCATTACAATAATGTTCTGGATTTATAAATTTAAAGAACACAAACAGATGAAAAAGAAATTTAAAAAATATTTCAAAATTATTTTAAAGTTTAAATTGTATTGTAAAATCTTATAAATGGGCACTAATTATACGCACCATTTATAAGATTTTGTGATACAATTTTCATCGGACAAGAACCTGCTTTAATTATGTATTGATAAACTTTAACAGGGTGGGCAGTGCCCACCCTGCCCACCCCGACGAGCCGCCACTGACGAAAGTGCTCTAACTCGCGGTTAACAGAATAAATGACATCATCTGGATTACCAGGAGGAAAGGAAAAAACTAACTGCGTGTCGTCCGCATATGTATATAATTTGCAGTCTTGAGAAATAGCAGTAAAGCAAGAAGTGTATAGGATATACAGTAACGGGCCACATATGCTGCCTTGAGGCACCCTATAATGCAAACCAACAGGGTCAGATAGCAAATCCTTGATTTTTACTCTTTGAATACGATTCTCAAGAAAATGACGGAAGAAAGCAATAGTGTTCTCACTCATGCCTAAAAAATGTAAGACGGCTAATAATATGTCATGGTCAAGGGTGTCAAACGCTTTGGAAAAATCGAGTGACACTAGAAGACAGGAACATTTCTTATCGATAGAATTAATTATATCATCGACTACGCCTAACATAGCTGTACAGCAGCTGTGTCCAGAGCGGAAACCAGATTGAGTAACAGGTAGGAGATTGTATTGACTTAGAAACTGTCTCACTTGCTCATCTACAACTTTTTCCAGCACTTTAGAAAGAACTGGCAATAGACTGATAGGACGCAGGTCTTTAAAATCTGTGGGTTTTGTAGTTTTAGGAATGGGGATGATTAAAGCCTCCTTCCAACTTGAAGGAAACACGTTAAATTCCAAGCAAAAATTAATTAAATGTGTGATGTAAGGTAATATAAAAGGACAGCACAAAGAAATGAGTTTAATATTTAGTCCGTCAGATCCTGTAGCGTTGCTACTTATACTGTTTACAATTTTTCCAATATGATGAACTGAAACTAGTTGAAAATTTAACTCGCAAACGAAGTTTGGATGACGGCTATTTAGATACTGATTTAGCATAGTGATTTTATTTGGATTATGAGCGACCCCTGTACTTGAAAAATATTTATTTAAATCATTTGGATTATTGAATGATTCAGGTAGAGAGTTATGAGTTTTATTTAAAACTATTTTATTTAGGGACGTCCAAAGTTCTTTAGAGTTGGATGATTGAAATTGGTATGAAATATATGCCTTCTGTTCCTCTCGAACTGCAAAGGTAGCATAATTTCTTAGTTGCTTATAGTAATCTTTATGAACGGAATTACCAGTAGCTTTGAACCGTTTCAAAGCCTGGTCGCGTAATTTCATTATGTCACGTAGGGTGTCAGTGAGCCATGGAGGAGTACGCTTCCGAAAGTTGGAAGAGCATATAGGAGCATGAGAGTCAAATAACAGCAGCAGTTGATTATTGAAGAAAGTTATTTTGTCATCTATATTGTTTAAATAAAGCAAGTGATGCCAGGGAACGTGTTCCAAATCTGACAGGAAAGCATTATAATCAAAATATCTAAAATTACGGTAAGTAATACGTTTAGGGAGTGGGCAAGGTACAGCAAAATTAATATCGCAAAATACAAGATTGTGATCGGATATGAGCGGTAGATTAAGAGAACCCGTGCTAACGCAGTGAAGTGTATCACTGAAAAAGATGACATCAATAATAGAACTAGAAAAGGAAGTTATACGCGTAGGCTCTTTCACTACTTGTTTCAAACCAAAGGAGTCAAAAAGTGAATACAGCTGCGTCACGTGAGTATCATTAAAATTTAACAAATTGATATTTAAAACTCTCTAAACAAATAATGTGATCACAGGTGCAAATAAAATCACTGATCTTATTTTCAAGATTGTCGAAAAATTCTTTGTAATTACTTCCAGGACATCGATACAACGCGCCAACGCCGAAAGTTTCATTGTTAATTTTGGTTTTGAGCCAGATCTGTTCTAAAATCCCAGAATCAGATATCTCAATAGAGCAGCGAAAATTACTTTTAATGTAAATTCCGACACCTCCCCCACGAGTCAAACGATCACATCTGTAAAAGTTATAACCGTTGATATGCACAACATCGTCAGGTATATTTTCAGATAACCATGTTTCACTTACTGCAAAAACATGTGGACTGGCACTTAACAAATATTCTCTAACTAAATCAAAGTGAGCCAGAAGAGAGCGAACGTTTAAATGCATTACAGAGAGATTTTCAACCTTCATTGAATATGAAATCAAATTATTTATGCTTAGACAAAAGTGATATAACAAACAATTGCACAAAAAATAGCAAGTTGACTGCACATTATTCCAGACACATTAAATTTAATAATTTTACTCTAATTAATTTAAACTTACAATTTTGATAGCAATCAAAATAATTTATTTCCCAAAATTTTTAATCAAAAGTAAGAATAAATAATGCGACTTCTGAAAATGTTTATTACGCAGGTACGAATACCTAAAAGAGTACGAAATTAACAAATAAAATTAAATATGCAAACTAAAAACTTAACGAAACAACTCTTTATCTGATCGCTCGTACTATGTTCGTAGACCAAGCAGATATTTACTCATGTGAGCCGACCGCTTCATTTAAAATTAAACTTACTTAATTGCATTTAATTCCTTAAAGGTAGTAACTTTTTTTATAGCTGAACCAATTTTGATTAAAATTTTTCCGGCATTCGTCCATACTTGTCCCGGGCCAAATTTCTTAATTGCAGCGTTTAATAGCACATGCCTGGATTTCGTTAAATCTTCCCTGACGACCGACCGGGTACCTTTCAGCTTACGTTTGTTGTAGAAAAGTTGATTCCTTAGCGAACGTTGTACAAATTTAACAATAATGGGCCTTATACCATTCTCTTTGCCAGGAAGTCGGTGGCAGATATCGATAGCTGAAGCAGGAATATCCACGGACATCGAGGTCCCTGAGTCTTTTAAGACTTTTGGAAGATCTTCATTTTCTTTCTCCGGAAGACCATATATTCGTAAAATATTTCGCCTGGAATATTGATCGATATCGTCAATAATATCAATCATCTCGGACATCCTCGACTCAAGCGCTTCCACCTTTCTTTCATAGGCAGCAAGTTTCACTTCTTTAGATAAAATTTCTGACAGTTTTTTGGTGAACGCTTCAGAAGTTAACACCTTTTCAACTACATTTTTAACTAGCTCTTCATTCTCATCGGAAACACTTTTAGCACTACGTGTTACAGATTTCATTTTGAAATATTCAATTAAATGCAAGTAAACAACTTAAAGCAGAGCAGCTATACACGACTATTCAGATCGAACGAACATCGCTAGCTTTTGGTGACTGATATAATAATTATAAATTCTTAAATAAAATTAATTTATTTAGCCGTGTCCTCTCTGTTGAATTATTATTTAAAATTTTCTATGTTTTATAATGTTTACTATAATGGTTCATTCTTATATCTATAAACTTAGCACTTACTAATTTAAACAAAAAATATTCATGACATACTGAGTCTATTTCTACATTCACAGGATGCTGCATGCAGTTAAAAAAAGTTAGAAGTTTTTAATAAGATATATTTTTTTGCAATATTAATTATTTGTTGCTTTAAGTTTTTATCAATTTTTTTTTTGTTTTAAAACAATGATTAAACGCCTTTTCCTAAACTTTTAATAATTGAACACACAGCATTATTAGACGCAAATACCAATCCTCCTCTATCAACTGATGAAGTAAATTTGGTTACTGTAGTATATGTATGGTCATCTTTTTCCTTTACTAAAATAATTTTACAATTTTTACATTTTATATTCCTTATGATATGTCTAACAACATAACCACTTATGTACTCTAAAATATCAACTACATACTCATTTAAATTATTGTTGTTAATACTATCTAATAAATAAAAAACTTCATCATTTTGATTTTCTTCTTCTGTGCTGATATGTAAAATATCCATTTCTGGTTCTTCAAAATTAGTGCAGTTAGCTTTGGATACAGTTATATTTTTAGTAAATAATAATTGCCTTGAAATATTTTTAAATTGAAAAGAGTTGGGATTGTTACAACCCCCTCGTGATCTAATACATGCAAAGAAAAGTTCTATATGATCCTGAGATATTTTATAAGTTAAAATATATAGTTAGAGGGCTTTTCTCCCGATACAGCAATTTGCATGAAATTTGTAAAACACTGCATGCTGATAATGAAACCCACTACAAAAGTTTTTCTAGCAGTGAATATAATTTGATTTTCTCCTATTTTTAAACTTTTCAAGTAATCTATCGCATTAGTAAAAATGTTTTCAACTGTTTTTATATTTTGCGATGTAATTGGACTCTTAAAACTCTTTGCATGTGGTGTCCTGCTATTTTGTGAAAAGGGTGTTTTCGTTTTTGCGTTTAATTATATTTCACAAGTGCTCAATACATCAAATTATTAATTACTAAGTACTTTATTTATTTATATAGGACTTAGGACCCCGTTGGGCAACCACCACAGATAATAAAAAAAATATATATTAAAGAAAAAAAACACGTTCCTTATGGTCATTACGGCTTTTAACTACTAAGTTGCCCTCCAATGGTGGGGGAAACCGATTTTGAACTGGCACGAATTTGCTCTCGTACTGCGCACTCCAGTGTATATGTATCACGATGGTTTAACCCAAAGTCAGTATATGGGAAGCTGTCTCATGCGCTCGAATTTACATGCTAAAAGCCGAACGCCAATTCTCGGTGGTGGGATACGAGGACTGACGTCACGAAAGTCCGCCCAGTGCATTCGTACGATCTTTCCGTTTCAGTATAGGGCATTTGACATTTCCAATGCATTTTTACGAGACGGAATTGCATGTAGCGCCTTTAATATCTGCCGCTATAAATTAAATGGGAAATAATTCGCGCGAATTATAACAATTTGAGTCGGTGTGCAGGTGCGGAGGTCGCGAATAATTCGCGCCGGTGTGTGGGAGGCTGGGAGCCTTTACTTGACGGATATCTCGCATACATCACTCCGCCGAAAGGTGTCAAGTCCGCCCGATGTTGCATGAGGCAACTTCCCATATACTAACTTTGGGTTTAACCCAAGTTTTCATGAGTGGATTTTTTGACCCGAATTGGATGCTCTCAACTTGGACGACATGTGGTTTTAGTAAGACTTGCCACACTGCCAATAAAACAATCGACTTACTGAAAGAGAAGTTTGGCGAATCGATTATTTCCAGAAATGTTATTCACCTCGCTCATGCGTTTAACACCCCCAAACTTCTTTCTGTAGGATTATGTAAGTCGTTAGTTTACGCCAACAAACCAGCAACATTGCATCACATGCAGACCAACATTGAACGTGTCATTGCTGATATTCGACCCAATTTATGTGAAAAAGTCATGGAAACTTAGATCAAACGGATTCATACCTGTCAGCGTTTCCGTGGAGGACATTTGAATGATGTTGTCTTCCGTCATTAACGGTATTAACTGTACTTTACACCGAACTAAAAATGATCTTAAATTTTTCGCTTTATGTGTGTTTTATTTTACAAACAAAATGTGTCGCTCGTAATGAAAAACCCCTTACATAGTACCTGTATAAAAAATTGATTTACTCTTAAAGGCAAATCGATGTGGGCCATAATATACAGTATGTTCCATTTAAAAAGGCATTACTTTGGTTTGGTACAGCCACACGCATCACCCTGTAAAATTGTAACTAATTTTAAATCATGCAGCTCTACCATGCGTAAGTAATAGCGAAAACAGATTTTAAAAATTTGCAATAATAAAGACGGTATCTTCCAAAGGCGCACTATTAGCTTACCTGTACAAGGTATCGGGAAAGATTAAGGACCGATACTTTCATCACTGATTAACTTTAACCTTTGGTTTATTCCCATGCCGTAATTGTAAAAGACAATTGTTTCTGTGGGAATAAACTAAAGATTAAAGTTAATCAGTGATGAAAGTACCGGCCCTTAAAATTACATTATTCCTCTTCTGTGCTGATGCGTTAAGAAGTTCACTTTTCCTGACAGAACGTGTATCGCGTGAAATAAGGCGCCTGAAAATTATTTTTGTATGGAGAGATATTCGTAAATAGCAAAATTAAAATAAAATATAAGTTTAATATTTCTTAATGTTTCTGTTTCTTTTTTCAGGTAAGTACTACAACAAGTGACACAAAGTTACAAGTTTGAGTAAGTAATTATTGAACCCACTGGTTGCATTTAGGAATACTTAGCTTGATACATTGCTAATGCTAATACTAAAATAGTAAGTAAACAACAATTTTTTGTAGATTATTTAGAATAAAATAACAATCATTGTAATTAATATAACTTAGGCCCGATCTTTTCTTCTCCAATTAACTTTATCTGGCGGTTAATTCCCATTGTAACGATTGTGATCACAATAAACCGTCAGATAAAGTTAACTGGAGATGAAACGACCGGGCCTAAGATCCATGGATAAGTAAGCAATAATGTTACTCGATATGCATTTACTTTTTTGCCAACTGATTCCTGAATGAAGGTGGCCGATTCTTGCAATTTCAACTCAACAGTTAAAGATTAAACTTGTGTTCTACTGTCATTTTGTCACAATGGTTTGAAGTGTTGGGCAAAAATTATTTTTGATTTACTTGTTACAAATTCAAATAATTTTGTTAACAGAACTGAATTATTTAAGATTTATTAATACACGGAATGGATCTGTAAATTGATTTTCATGAAACAGGCAGCTATGATGCAAAGAAGCTTATTTCTTTGAAGAATGATGTTATTTCCCTTTTACATTTATATCAGGTGCTTTCCAGGTAGGAACTTTAAACTTTTCGAGAGTGTTATTACTCTGAACAGTTGCAACGTGGAACATAAATTAATGGTTAAGACTGTCTGAACAGACGTACAAAACTACATTTAAAATGTAGCTGTACATAATAAAATTAGTCTCTTAACATATTGCTGTGATCTCAGGGTATTTTGCAAATTTTCACTTTCTGGCCCCACGTTGGGTGCCAATTTAATGCTGTGTGATCTCGGGGTATTTTGGACAATTCTTTGTTTTTTTTTTTGTTTTGTTACGTTTGCCAAGAGTGGTATAATGAAAAGATGTCGCAGAAAGAAACCTAAAAAAAAAAAAAAAACAGTTTATTGTATCACTTAAAATAATTAATTTTCACAAACTAATTATCAGCACGAAGAAGTT
This sequence comes from Dorcus hopei, assembly GCA_033060865.1. Lineage (NCBI taxonomy): Eukaryota > Metazoa > Arthropoda > Insecta > Coleoptera > Lucanidae > Dorcus > Dorcus hopei. The sequence goes on from CM065422.1 coordinate 38,019,144, forward strand.
CGGGTTTTTTAAAAGAAATTTATATTATTAGGTCGGATTTTTCACAAAACCTTCCCACTAAAGTTTCACTCACTTATCTTCCGTACTGTTCGTGCAGCATAGGTTCAATTGCATCGCATTACGCGCGTCGGCGCGGCGGTTTTAAAGTGTGACGGGCTATCATCTCACGCGATAACTAACACAACGCCCTAACTTCTCTATTTTCCGACCTTCTTACTACAGTTTCCTTTATCACTTTGAATTATTATGGTGTTAAATAAATTATCCTAATATTTACAATTCTAAAATTAATTCCTATGTATTTACACCTTAAAAATATCTAAATAATTTATTTATAATAAATAGTTAATTTTAAATTGATTACTTTTAAAAATATTTACTTAAAATTAAGAGATTCTTTCCATCTATTTTACTAGTTGGTAGATCTGCTCGGTTCCTGATGTTTTGGGTGGGAGAAATGCCATTTCAAATTTGTTTTATGTTATTTTATTGTTCTTATTAAGAACCGGAATTTCCACAAACATGATTTTTTAAATAAATTTTACTCCTACGGGAATTATTATGAATTGTCAAAAAATATACCGGCTGTTTCAAATTGAGTGTGCACTGAAGGGATCTTCTAAACCGTAAGAGATACAAATTTGGTTAAATGGAAGAAAAGTTGCACAAATCAATGCCTAATTCGTATTCATTCACAGAATAAATTTTTTCTTATTTCTTCTTGAGATATTGATCAAAATGTAAAAATGTCGATTTTCTTTTTTCCTCTGTATCTCTCGTATTATAAATAATTTTGAAATTCTGATTTAACTTTCTACAGGCACTTTCTTATTCTGCTTCGAATAGAGGTGGCAGATTTGAAGTCAAACGTTTCGTTTCTCCACGACCATCTTCAGTTTTCATTTTTTAAATACAACGTATATCTTTTAATTATTCTATTCGATAGCATTTTTTCTGCTGATTGCAGTGATGTATAACAATTAATACTTTTTTCAAGTAAAGTTAAAATATGATAAAAAAAGCTTGATACAGTTTCGTCATGATTTATTTAATAAGTAAATTTATTCCTTAGTACTTTTTTACTTACTAAATATTAATAACTAACATTCAAATGTCGGAAGAGGAAAAATCAATAAAATCAATCAATCAACAAAAAATCAAAGGGCTAATATTTGGTGATCTCAGAGGCCACGCGACAGGTCCATTTGTACCTATCAGGAAAAGTTTGATTCAAATAATTTGTTGTTATTTCAGCATTATGTGTTGGTGCTCCATCATTTTGAAATTACAATTCCATAATATGATTTAGAGGAATGTAATCTAAAATGTTTTCCAATGCTGTCCTTAAAAAATCGATGTAACGTTCAAGTGTTACATGATTTTCGTAAATGATCGGACCATTAATTCTATTATGCCAAATACCACACCAAACATTTAAGCTGAATTGTATCTGTGGTCACACTTGTTGAGATCTTTTTTGATTCTCCCTGGACCAATATCTATGTACATTTCTATTAAATATTCCCTTGTTTGTAAAATTAGCCTCGTCAACAACTATCTCGTATAACAAATTTTCTTAACGGATACTACAAATGTGCACTATCAGTGTCCGTTAAAAGAATTTATTATACAATAACTAAAGAGACAGAAATTAAATAATTCATTGAAAATTTACACTATACCTAAGAAAATGAACTAAATATTTGAAATTATATATTAAATAAAATTTTCATATAAAAATCTGTATTATTTAAGCTTCAAATTAATATCAACAATTAAGTGTGATATACCATTACAATCAGGAGAAAAAATGGCAACAAATACGATAATAAAAAGGTATACGTTATATTTAAAAAATGTAAACTGAGGATGGTCGCGGAGAGACGAAACGTGTGACCACAATTCTACTGCCCCTATTTAAAGTAGAATCCAAAAGTACCTGTAGAAAGTTAAGACAGAATTTCTAAATTATTTTTAATAAGGGAGTTACAGAGGAAAAGAGAAAATTGATTCTGTTAATGGATATGAATTAAGCAATGACTGGTGCAACTTTTCTTCCATTTAACCGAATCTGTAACTCGCATGGTTTAGGAGATCCCTTCAGTGCACACCCAATTTGAAACAGCCGGTATATGTTGTAGAAAGGAACCTATATTAACCGACTGTTTCAGAATTTCGATTGGTCTAATTTTTCTTATCGAAAAAACTGCCGAAAGTAGCACTAAAATTTTCTAAATATAACTCTTACTTCGAAAATATGCATCATTTTAAGTCTAAAATAATTGTAAAATAATCATTTCATAATTATCTAAACGACTGTTGTTTTTTTTAAATATTTACGAGCCCTAACACAAAAATGTTCCGACAGTTTATATTAAAAAGAAAATGTTGAAATTATGAAGAAATGTTGAAATTATGAACAACTAAGAAGGAAATGTTAACAAATTTCACTTAAATATTAAATATAAAAATGGCACTTAAATATTCGGACATATCTTATTAAAATCAAATTAATAGGCGGTTGCATCGCCTTTGGCTTTAATGACAGTTTTGATACGTGCAGGCATACTTTTAACAAGTGCATCGCATTGCTCAGTACTAAATGATTCCCAAATATTTTGTAGTTTGTTACGTAAATCAACAACATTACGTTGAGGATGATTTCTCAATTCCTGTTTCATTTTGTGCCACACCGTTTCTATGACATTCAAGTCTGGACTACTTGCAGGCCAATCCAGAACGCCAATGTTGTGATCTTGAAGCCATTTTTTTGTTGTTTTTGCGGTGTGGCAAGACGCACCATCTTGCTGAAAAATAAAATCTCCACCAGACTATAATGTTGAAATGGAAGGCAACAAACTATTTTCCAAAATAACTTGGTATTTTTGTGCGCAAAGTGTTCCTACGTCCAGATTTGCAGGTTTTCACGAGCGCTCGTTGCATTCTAGGAGTAACTTTTGATGGACGACCAGAACTTTTTGCAGCAATTTCAATCGAAGCTGTTTCCCCAAATCTTTTAACAATATCCGCTACTGTAGATTTAGTAATATTTAATTGTTTACTAATTTTCCGAAAAGATTTTCCTTGGTGAAAAAATTTTACAATTAATTGCCGTATTTCTCTGTTTGTTGGTTCACCGCGTCCCATTTTGGCAATGACATGTCAACTTCACCTTACCAGGTAAAACAAAATAGTCAAGGCTAAACGATTTGACATGAAAATTATTAGCTCACCCTATTAAAATCTGAGTGTCCGAACATTTATGTGCCTAGAAAACTTATATTTTTAGTCTTTAATTTTTACAGTCTACTTATTTTTACTGCAAACGTGAAAATAGATATCAAATATACTGCCTATTATGACAACGATAAATAAAAATCTCTAACACGTATATAACAAATTTTATAACAAAATTTTTATAAAAATGGTAGGCATTCGAACATTTTTGTGTTAGGACTCGTAGCTTAGAGAGGAGGATCCACGGACTTTTTTCTGCACCATCTGACGCCAAATAGAATTTTTTTTTAAATTAAATTAAATTTAAATTAAAATTTGTTTTCTATTAAATGCTGATTTATAAAGACTTGCTTTTCGACTTTCTTGTGTATCCAACAGCTCGGATGCATATCTGACTCTTCGTTACAGATCCTCCCTACTATTTACAAGGGTCTAGTATACTTTATCTTTTATTTTACTCCATAGATAAAAATCAACTGGAGTCAGATCGAGTGATCTAGCAGGGCAAACCCAAAGATCACCGCACCCTATTCAATGATCTTAAAACATTTCATCCAGCATTACAAAAGTGCTTATTAATAAATAGATAACATTGTGAACAAAACTATGAAAAATCAGCTAAACCAGTTTCGTTTATCATAAAAAATTCCATTTATGTCATTATTTAACAAGAAATAAATTTTATATAAATATGAAAACTTGTAAGCTCTACGTAAAGTATGCAATTTATCTTTTATCGGAAAAATATTACTTCATCTTTGTGATCAAACAGTGAAAAGTACAATTCTCTAAACCCTAATTGCGAACAACCGAATTTACCGGTCACGTGACTCAAACACGCTTTTATGTTTGCCCACGACAGCCGGGCACGTCGGGCATCTGTGAAAATTATCATTCGGAGACACCGGAGACACAGACACTGCCATGATATTTCAGTTGCCTAGTCTAATTTTCTCCCCTTCCCCCGAATGTTAGTCCCCCCCTCAAAAAGCACCAAAGATTCCCTATTAAGTTATTCATCTACACTGCTCAACAATTGAAGTGGATAATCATAATTGTACTGAAATGTACACTCAAAAGTGTTTTTAAATGATTTGCACTGTATACTGCCTCTCATTACTGTTTATAGAGGAATATTTTGTGCAAGTTTTATTATTGCTTTGTGCTGTTATCGCTTTAATAAAAAAAGGTAGGAATATGCCAGGTAGCATAATGACGTCCAAATGACGTTTCTTTTTAGTCATATCTGACGTCAAATGACGAAAGAAATGACATCATTTTGACGTTGCAGTGACGGTCTAAAAACCACATCCTACGATGTCAAAAAACGACGTCGTAGCAACGTCTAATATGACGTATGGTCAACGTCGAGAATCAAGTCAAAATGACGTCATTGACATGTATGTTCAGATCTTAAATTGTACATAAAATTTACCACTTCTGATGGGTTATTAAGGATCTTAAATGAAACTAATATTAAAAGCGTCAATTTTTTAATTAATTTTTAAATGATAACATTCCGTAATTTCCGAGTAAAAGTATATCAAATATGTTCATAAGTACATATTATAATACATAACGAAAACTATTTCAAAGAATGTAAAATAGGCAAGGCAACATGAATGGCAACATTAAACATTTTGATGTAAAATTTTCAATTGGCCAATTATATAAATTGTCCGATAACCAACTTATACTGAGTAATATGTTTGACAATCCCAGAAACTTTAAGCAGCTAATTAGATAATAAAAATAATTTCAATTTTGCCTTTGAAAGAGAAGTATTTTAATGTTTTAAACACATCAGGGACACCGTTGTAAGCCCGAACGGAGGAGTAAGAAAAAGATCCTCTAAACTTTAGAGGGTCTAAAGAACGCAGTTCTGTGGATTGGCATGTTCAACATGTATACTTGACGGGTTTTAGATTGATGTAAATCTCGGAGAAAAATTAATTTACAAAACAAATAACTAGGTTTTTGTATTTCTAGTTCTAAATAGCATGCCAATTAAATGTGTATTGTTTGAATAATCTGAAATAATATGGACTTCAATCAAATCATTATTATTTACTATGCAATATGAGTCAGTTTTATTATGTGAGTTAATTTGAAGCAACAAGTTTTTAAACTGTATCTTCTTAAATTGCGTGCACTTATCAAAATTTAAAAGAGGACCATCTACATGACTCAAAGAGTAAATAGGAGTTTTTCAGCTTCTATTAAACGTCTGTGTATTTGCTGAAGTGGGTGAGTTGGGGATTTGATCAAACTTTTAATAAAGCCCAAATAAGATTCAAATGGGAAAGACGAAAAATTATCCAATGGACCATAAAGTTTAACATCATCATTTAAGTGAGATAATATATGAACGTTGTATATTAAAAACTGTTTACCACATAAAACTTGTGAGTGAGAAATAAATAACGACAATAACTGATCTGGAAAATTTTCTCTAAAACTGGAAATATGTTTCTTTGACAAAAGAATTGTCATTGCACAATGGAATAGTAAAAAGTGCTCATAAACAGCTAAGTCTATTACATTTTTTAATACGACAGGTCCCAAGTATAACAAAAAAGTACGAACTTCGGTAGCTTTCTATCTTTGCAGTTCATAAAGTGACCAGGGTTTTCGATTAAACTCTGATGGAATATATGATCTTAGAATTAATAAACAATCTGAAATACATATTATGTACTTATCTAGATGATAAGCAATTCTTTGCATTCCCAGAAATCCAAAAATTCAGTAGCTTTCTACAAACACCGAAGCAACATGCATGCATATAATCTATTGGAAATTTCGTGACCATTCCTATATTTAATTTTACAAGAGGGGATACCCCGAGGTGATGGTCTTCATCACATTGGAGCAAGAATGATTCATCAGTCCGAAAAATTTTGAAAAATAATTCCCCTTCAAAATATTTCCCTGTTACATTTGTCACAGCTTGAATATCCCGAAAGTGACTTGATACATTTTATGTATGCCTTGGCAGGAGCGTCACATACATAAGAATATACCCCGATGTGGTACACAGGGTGATCAAAGTTACTGCAGCACTATTGCTAACTTCGTTATTATTGGAGCTACGAAGTGATTCAAATTAACAAAAATGAACTGTTTTCACTCAGGATTACAATGATGATATGAAGAAAACAATTGCGCATCGCATTCTCAAAATAATTGCATGGGTATAGTTTTTTTTAATGAAACACCCTGTATTTTTTGTTGACAATTGTATATATTTGGCAATTGTAGATGTTTAGTGGCGCTCTTTGTGGCTCAGGAATTCTATGATCCGTGGAAGCGATACTAAAGATGCACTAATTGTCTATTTTAAAGTGAGAACACTAGCACTGCTTCTAAAGGTTTTATTTACAAAAATATTTACAATTTGATACAATTTGAGTTGAATGTATTAACATAAAAGGTTGAAATAATAAAGTACCGGTTAAACTGCTTAAAAACAATTTGAAACCGTTACTGTACGCGTAGTTAAACTGCTCTCGACAGTTTGAAACTAACTTGATGGAGACCCGTGTTAATCTCTGTCTTAAATTATGAAAACAAGGCCTTAAATAAAATGCACAGATTAGAAAATGGAAGCAGGGGAAAAGGATTGTATTGGCTGAAATATAAATGCCATGATTTCGTTGGTTATGGACTTAATTAAGGGTTGGTCTAGAATTGGAAACCGACAACGTTCCAGATATAAAAAATTCTCTGAACGAGGGTTGAGTAAAACTAAATCTATTTTAACTAGAAGTACCTAATTGCCCTTAAGTATAAAAAGGGAACCTTAACCTTGCTCACTGGCGTCGCAAAAACCATGCAATTCAAAATATTTTGGATCATGAACTTCGATGATATATCGAGGAATTTTTATTTCATTTATAAATTTAATGTTCTGTGCATATTCAAACCACATACACTGTAAGTTCATGGGAATACACTCGTCCCAGTCCAATTTCAATTCCCACAATTTTTGGATCAGTACCTTTGCTGTCATTACAACTGGGCCAATTAATCCCAATGGGTCGAAAATCTTCGCTATTGATGAAAGTATGTGACGCTTGGTGATTTTGCTAGGGAGTTTGCGTTTTGAAATGAGTATTGCAGGACATCAGCGTTTGAATTCCATTGTAGACCTAAAGTATTAACTTCCTCACTTTTGTCCATGTCTAAGACGGTGTTTTCAGTCGACGAGTTCAAAATATCTTTTAACAAATATTTTGCGTTTGAACTCCATTTCCGGAGCTCGAATCCGCCTTTTGCTAAAATCGCTATTACTTCATTTCTGATTTGTTTGGCTTGTGCTAAATTATCGGCTCCTGTCAAAAGATCATCGACATAAAAATCTCGTAGAATGATTTCTGAGCCAATCGGATAATTATGACTCTCTTGCGCAGCTAACTCTTGTAGTACTCTAATGGCTAAAAAGGACGCCGATGCGGTTCCGTGACTGTGGTTAACTCGAAGGTTTTTATGGCTTCTTGTTCATTGTCGCGCCACAGTATACGTTGAAAAGGCGTGTGATTTTCATGCATATTAACCTGGCGGTACATTTTTGTTATATCGGCAGTCAATACATATTTAAATGTGCGGAAACGAGTAATGATGTCAAATAAATCTTGTTGCAATTTTGCACCTACCAGTAGAACATCGTTTAATGCTATGCCAGTCGATGTCTTGGCTGAACCATCGAAAACTACCCTTAATTTTGTAGTGAGGCTTTTTTCTTTTACAACAGCATGGTGAGGTAGGTAGCAATGCGGCACTTCGTCATTTGCGTGTGGAATTTCTTTCATGTGCCCCAAATTTAAATATTCATGAATGAATGTTCTATATTCTGTTTTTAATTGTGAATCTTTACCTAATTTTTTCTCTAGAGAATAAAATCTTTTTAATGCTTCTTCACGAGACTCACCTAATTTAAATGCATTTTCTCTAAATGGAAGAGAGACAATGAATCGTCGTTCTTCGCTTCTTTTGACGGTTTTGATGAAATATTCTTCGCAGTGATTTTCATCTGGAGTTAATTTAGAGTGCTGCGAATATCCCTCCAATTCCCAAAATTTAACGAGCAAGTCATCTGAGTTTGTGCACGTTGAAATGTTACCAAATTGATGAGAACATGCTGTTTCTTGATTCACGGTCAATTTTCCTGATATTACCCATCCTAATAATGTCTTCTGCAGACAGGGGTTGATTTTGCCTAAATTGATTTGTCAATACATAATAATTTAAAGAATAATTCCGCGCCTATTAGTAAATCAATGTTTTAGGCTGATTGAATTCGGATCTGCCAGAGATATATTTGCCGGAATTTGAATATTAGTTCGCGATATTGGGACGAGCGGTATTTGTTCAGATATTTTGTTCAATATTAGACAATTTAACAATGTTGAAAACTTGCTATTTCTAGATCGTATTTTTACTTCGATACTATGCGTTACTATGGTGCTCTTTTGATTTACCCTGCTACTGTTACATGCGTTTTCTTTGTTGCAGTCCAAGAAGCTTTGCTAAATTTTCAGATATTAAATTGGATTGCGATCCTGAGTCTAATAGCGCTCGGCAGCATTGAACCTGTCCATTAATATCTAAAACATCGACAATTGCGGTTGACAACAATACTTGATTTGCTGCGTGACGAATGGCACTGTGATTTGAAACCGTTGTTGATGCGTGTGGTTCTTGTTCAACTTTCGTTGGAATTGATGCTGCTTCAAGCGATCGGTGCAATAAAGTATTATGCTTCTTCTGGCATATCTTGCAGGAGCCCGAGGTGCATTGTGCTGCCATGTGATTTGGTTTTAGGCAATTGATACATAACTTTTTCGCTTTTATTTCATTCCATCGACGATCTACTGACATTGTGGATAATGTCTTGCATTGGTAAATCGGATGATTTTCTTCGCAAACGGTACATTTTACTCTGTTTGTGATGATGTGCGACGATGTCTTGAATTTCTGTTGAAATTTTTGTGAATTGACATGTCTCGGAATGTCGTTAATTTTAGTGTTTTTAATTAACGCCTCAAGTGTTTGACATTTCTTTTTTAAGAAGTCGGTCATCTGTTTAAAAGTCGGCATGTCAGTGGTAGTTAAGGTGTCCTCCCAGTCCTTTGCGGATAATGGATCTAGCTTGGATGTTATGATGTACACGATTAGGTCATCCCATTCATCAGTTGGACGTTTTAGCGAATTTAATGCACGCATGTGCTTTAAAACTCCATCTAAAATGTGTCGCAAGTCTCTAGAGCTTTCTTTAGGGGCGATCGGTAATTCCAAAATGGCCCTGATGTGTTTCTGAACGATTAATCTTTTATTGTCATACCGTTCTTTCAAAATATTCCAAGCGTCGTCGTAATTTTCGGACTTTATTTCTAATGATTCTAAACAAGACGCCGCTTCACCTTTCACGGACGATTTTAAATAATGAAACTTTTGGATGTCTGATATGCTTGTGTTTGAGTGTATCAAAGAGTGAAAGGTATCGTGAAAAGGATACCATTCCTCATATTTTCCATAAAAGGCAGGAAGGTCGATTTTTGGCAAACGAATTTGCGCATTAGGCTGCTGATTATCGTTGTGGTTATTGGCTTTATTGACATGCAAATTTGAGTCGCGTACTGTTAATAGTGTTTCGACAAAACTTAACGCATTATAAAAGTTATTTTCAAATTCTTCTCGTTCCGTGTTGTCTACTTCTATTTCATCTAGAATTTCAATTTCTGATTGAAGCGTATTAAAATCTGACAACAGATTCTTTATGTTTTCCTTGCGTTCCTTGACTTGAAATATATTTGCTTGGGCAATGTCGGACTTCATGAATGTGACGAATCGAGTTACGGCTGCCTTCAATTGTCCGCGTTTGTGTTTCAGATTTTTTAACGTGTCCATTGTAGTTGAATTATGATTGTATCAAAAGGAAAAATTTGTGATAGGAAAATACGACGTGAAAGAGGAATATCAATTGGAGACTCACCCTTTGTTTGTTGTCTCTGCCCTGGATACTTCCTTGTCTTCCCCTTTTGGGCAGCAGTGTTCTTACTTCAGGATGTTATTATTGCGTGATATTCTTGAGGGATATCCGGCTCGAAGGACCAATGTTTAGTGGCGCTCTTTGTTGCTCAGGAATTCTATGATCCGTGGAAGCGATACTAAAGATGCACTAATTGTCTATTTTAAAGTGAGAACACTAGCACTGCTTCTAAAGGTTTTATTTACAAAAATATTTACAATTTGACACAATTTGAGTTGAATGTATTAACATAAAAGGTTGAAATAATAAAGTACCGGTTAAACTGCTTAAAAACAATTTGAAACCGTTACTGTACGCGTAGTTAAACTGCTCTCGACAGTTTGAAACTAACTTGATGGAGACCCGTGTTAATCTCTGTCTTAAATTATCAAAACAAGGCCTTAAATAAAATGCACAGATTAGAAAATGGAAGCAGGGGAAAAGGATTGTATTGGCTGAAATATAAATGCCATGATTTCGTTGGTTATGGACTTAATTAAGGGTTGGTCTAGAATTGGAAACCGACAACGTTCCAGATATAAAAAATTCTCTGAACGAGGGTTGAGTAAAACTAAATCTATTTTAACTAGAAGTACTTTAGATAGATGTGTTTTCTGCGTTTAATACAAGGAATTTTTTGGTGTTCCTAATTCGATGTATATCCAGTGGCGGCTCTTCAAGATATGCAGAAGGTGGGCAACATTTGAAAAACTAAAGAACCTTTTATAAAGACATTCCCCTGATTGATATTTTTTAAATGTTCTTTGTTAGAAGTTATTTTAACAAGTTGATGAACAAGTATTATCGTTATGATATGATATGTCATTATCTCCGTATGTCTCCAATTTTTCACACATTAAAAAAAGAAAACAAAACTATATTCTAAGAATTACTAAAACAAATTCTGAAATGATAAAATTTAAAACTGTAGCTAAACAGTAACTGAAATAAATTCTCAAAATAATAACTAAATAAAATTTAAAACAATAACTTAAATAAATTCTCAGAATAATTAAATAAAATGCAAAACAGTAACTAAAATAAATTCTGAAAATAAGAACTAATATAAATTTTTGAATGATATATCTGCCATTTTAAAACATTAATATCGAAATCTGTCACCTTAGTTAAATTAATAATAAAGCGTTGACGTTAACGTTTTTAACTCGGATGATCCTCGTGAACAACCGAACACAGACGAATTGTAGGACGGGCTTGCCCTCCCGCGATCTGTCTTTAATATAACTTCAGACCAGCTATTATTCTTTTTGTTTTTAGTTATATGCGTTACAATGTATAATATAAATCTTTCAGACGAATATTGAATATTATGTAACATTTATTAGGTATTAATGAAACAGAAATGACAGAAGATTCAAAATAAAATACAAAATTTGGCAAATTATTCCACTCTTTAGACAGCACTCCGATCTCGAGTTGTTACGTGGCCGTGGGCCTGCCCAACGGGTGAACGTAAGAGAGGGTAACGTAACAACCTACGTGTAGCGTTCCTTTCTGTCTATCACATTAAATGAAAGGACAGCGTATGTTTGCAGTTACAGCCATGCAGGGGGGCGAGCCCACCCTACTTATGCATAGTGGCAAGGAGCTGCACCGCATCGCAATTTAACGTATTACCGAGCGTGCGGAATTATACAAAGTTCTAGAATCTAGATCACATGCACATTTTTAATTACGCATTACAATAATGTTCTGGATTTATAAATTTAAAGAACACAAACAGATGAAAAAGAAATTTAAAAAATATTTCAAAATTACTTTAAAGTTTAAATTGTATTGTAAAATCTTATAAATGGACACTAATTATACGCACCGTTTATAAGATTTTGTGATACAATTTTCATCGGACAAGAACCTGCTTTAATTATGTATTGATAAACTTTAACAGGGTGGGCAATGCCCACCCTGCCCACCCCGACGAGCCGCCACTGTGTATATCAATAATAAGAAACGCACGATTATGCAGGTGGCCTGGCTTCCAGCGAATTGCATTAGGGACTTTTCAGCCCGGCCGGCTATTGAATGATTACGAAGAAATACACTTAGATAGGGGTTTAAAATTTCTGACCTGAATTTGTAGAAGTTAAAGAATGATAGGTTTTACCTAGAAGTTTACAGTTGAATGTTTTTCTTTCTAAACTATTCTAAACTTATCATAAATTAACATACGAAGCTAAATGCATGATATAATATAAACTAAATGCAAAATGTAATATAAATTTAACTTTGATAAATCTAAATTACAATAAATAAATCTAAATGCTCAACAGTAGACATATAAAGTTTTACTGTCGCATGCTGCTCAGATTTTTATGCCATATTTTCCTGGCTTAGAAGGTATGTACTGTTTGAATGGACACCGACCACGGAAAGTAAGCAGCTGCTCGTCGACGGTTAGTTTTTCGTGAGGTATATATGCATCATGTAGTGTAGGTAGCCATAGTAAAAAAAAACTCTAGTTGGCGATAATTTATCTAAATCTCGATTTTTTTTCTTCGGATTTCGGCATTATCAAAACGCAGACATTGAGATATTGTAGTAAACCTGTGTCTGCTTATAGTTTTGTTGAATATAGGGCGCCCATCTTCTACTTTCCACTAATTTGTAATTCCTTCGTCATGATATGAGATTTGTAAACTCCTGCCAATATCAACAATCCAGAAAAACGTAGAAACTCTTCGGAATCCAGAATTTTCCATAAATCTCCAATCTCCATGCTTGAGTCTACCTTCGGCATTAGTCCACTGAACGACGTGGTTTACAATATTATTTAAAAGCACTGCAAATTGTGTCTACGTTTCGTTTGGCGTATCTAGTAGGCCCTCCTTCTTGATACATTACATTTCATAATTGTCGTCGTCCCGTTCTAATGTATTTGTAGATCTAAGTGAGAATTTTCAAGCTTATTTTTCGACCTGCAGTTTCAAAAAAATATTTTTTCTAGAGCCGTGCGTAAAGTAGATATTTTAAAGGTTAATTTTAGTTTGTAAAGTGTCACTTTTTACGCATTAGTGCGTAAAGTAAAATGTAAAATGGATTTTGTTTAAAAATGCGTGCGTTAAGAAATAAAAAAGATAATAGAATAGCATATTTAATAAGTGGGGTCACTGGTAATCCCAATGGTATTGCGTGTGACTTATTTATTTTTTTGTAAAACTATGCAAACTACAAAAATTAGGCTTTTAGCTAGAGTTAGAACAGAGAAAGTTAGGAAAAGTCAAATTTGGTAAAGTTCTTGAAATGTAAATTTCAATAAAAATTATTATATTCATAATCACGCATGGGGTCTTCAGTGACCCCATGGTAGTATAAGGGTTAAATTCCAGTACAGAAAGTATAGCGGTATTTTCTCGTTGACTAATTTGTATCTTTTCGCGTGTAATAGAAAAGGAAATTGAAACGAGAGTTCCGATTAAATGATTAGCCAATTACGTTGCAAAATAGAGAAATTAAACTCATTACTATTCATCTTTGATCTATTTAAACTCATTACTATTCATCTTTGATCTATTTTTTTCTATCATATTTAGAACCGTAAGTAGCTTATTTTTCTTTTTATTAGGATTGATTGAGAGCACGGGTCAGTTAACTTGCCCCCCCTCCTCGTAACGTTTTTCAAAGTTTTCTTACACCAAATTATTGCACCCTTATGCACCACCAAAATAAATTTTTGCACCCCTTCAGGAGAGAAAGTGCAGGCAAATTTCACTGGGAGGGGCCAAGTTAACCGTAGTCCCCTCCCTAGTGAAAAATAAAATAGAAAGTCAACTAGCCCCTCCCAATGAAAATTTTCGAAGTGTTTTTGGTGCACCTTGTTGCACCCCTAATGCACCCTTATGCACCACTTTTTTAACTTTTGCGCTGCTCAAATAGCTGAGAAAAAAATAAAGTAGAAAGTTAAGCCCCCCGTGAAAATTTTGGAAGTTCTTTTGGTGCACCTTATTGCGCCCCTTATGCACCATCTTTTTTAACTTTTGCACCGCTCAAATAGCCAAGAAAAAATAAAATAGAAAGTTAGCTAGACGATCCCAGTCAAAATTTTCAGTGTTTTTGTTGCACCACCATTATTAACTTTTGCATCGGTCAAATAGCTGAGAAAAATAAAATAAGAGAAATAGAAACTTAACTACTCCTCAGTGAATTTTTTTATGAAGAGGAAATAAAATAGAGACTTGGTTAACCTTCCCGTACAATTTCTTTCAAAAGTTTTTGATTTTGTGTTGTTGCATCCTTTATGTACCCATATGTACTGCTATATTTGATTGACTTTTGCACCGCTCAGACAATTGAAAAACTTAGCTAGCACCCTCTTCCCTATCGCTCACTTATTTTAAGTTCTTTATTATATGGAAAAGGAAATAAATTTATATCAAACAAAACTATATTTAAGTACTTGAAGTTTTTCATTTATCAAAAGTGAATAATGATAAATTTAATTATAATAAAATTAGTCTACTAAATTTAGAGAGTTTTTTGAGAAGAGAATGCTGTTAAGAAAATGATTAAATTCAAAATGAACTACAAAATAGAATACAATAATTATTTATAAATATCAAAATGTAGGAAAGGTACTGCCCTGTTAAGCGAGAAAGACATACTTCTCTGTTTCATTTTCTTGATGAGTACACATTTAAAGTATCATTAACATATTTTAGTATCATATAATTAATTTTGAGATTGAGATAAGCCAAGTTAAAAACGGTGATGATACCCAGCAGGTAATGGATGCAATAAGACGCAACAAAAAAACTGAAAATTTTTGCTGTGGTGGACTAGCTAAGTTTCTATTTTTGTTTTCTCAGCTATTTGAGCGGTGCAAAAGTTTAAAAAAAGTGGTGCATAAGAGGTACAACAAGATACACCAAAAAAAGTTCGAAAATTTTCACTGGGGGGGGGGGTAGCTGACTTTCTATTAATTTTTTTCTCAGCTATTTGAGCGGTGCAAAAGTTAAAAAAGGTGGTGCACAAGGGTGCATTAGGGGTGCAACAAGGTGCTCCAAACGACTTTCTCTTCCCTGGGGGGGGTCTAGCTAACTTTCTATTTTGTTTTTTTTTCTCGGCTATTTGAACGGTGCAAATGTTAAAAAAAGGTGGTGCATAAAGGGTGGAATAAGATGTGACAAAAAAGTTCGAAAATATTCACTGGGGGGGGGGGTGCCAACTTAACTTTCTATTTAATTTTTTTTTCTCAGCTTAGGGTGCATTAGGGGTGCAACAAGGTGCACTAAAGAAACTTCGAAATTTTCACGGGGGGGGGGCTACGATTAACTTGGCCTCTCCCAGTGAAATTTGCCTGCAGTTTCTGTCTTGAAGGGATGCAAAAATTTATTTTGATGGAGCATAAGGATGCAATAATTTGGTGTAAGAAAACTTTGAAAAACGTTACGGGGGGGGGGCAAATTAACTGACCCTGAAAGCACCGCACTGTTTTGGTTAGCGACAACGCGACCCAAAGGTGTCATAAATTTCTTTATTGACGGGCGGCTTCCTTTGAATAGTCGAAATTGTGGAAAATCTGTGATAATCTGTATGCTACTATACTGCGCACTTGGTTTGTAGGAACGCGAAAAATGGCAACGTTGCATGGACCTTACTTTGGCAGTTTCACATCTTTATACATGCATAACGGACCTCGCATTGTTGGGATTACGAAATGTATTTTCGGTCCTCACTTTAATAGACAAATAGTGCAGTCCTCACTTTATAATGATATACGCCGGAAAAAAAAGTTCGTCATCTTTCTTAATTTTGGAGTATACTCGTGCGCCCTCTATTGCCCTTGCCAAACTACGGTTACAGTAATTTACTAGCGTTTGTAGCATCATTCCTTCTAGTGGTCCTCACATTGTATGCACTATGATGAGGCCTCACTTTGATAGCTGGCCGTAAATATATATATATGCACGTTTTTCAGAAATATGCGAAAATTGGACAAAATGCCCAAATATGCAAAATATGCATGCAATATGCATGCAATATGCATTTAGCATAGAATCCGCTCTTTAATTGTTATGAACTCTTATGCTGTTGGATTATCTTTAACACCACATCTAGGTTTATTAACCAAGTCAAGTGTTTCCTGATTTAATGTTCCATCAGCAGGTAAATTATAGAATTCTTGAAACCTTATTAAAGACTCACTTGTTTCTATTAATAATACGTCATTACACTCTAAATATCCAAATTGTTCTAAATAGTCAGTAATATTCACTTCCAAGCGTGATGAAGTCAGTCCAGAGACGAAGTCGAAAGATGATGAAAAAGATATATTAAGAAATAATAAAAATATAATATATCTCATTTATTAGAATAAGAATCGACTTAGGGCCATATGCACCAAACACTTTAATGGAGCTTAAATTTGAGTGACGTTTATATTGTGACATTTGAAGTTTCATAACATTGTGTAAGTCACATTCTATGTGACGCTTAAAGTTAAGCTAAGTTAATTCGTACGGTGCATACGGCCATTAGCCTCTGAACTGACTCTGTCAGGAATCAATAATTGTTTAAGCGAACTTTTTGTAAATATTTTTCTCTTGGAAAATAATTAAAATTATTAATAAATTCTTCACGTAAATTTATTTCTTTTTTATTTATTTTATCAGCCTTATACAGGGTGAGTTATTAAGTGCCCTTTCTTTCATAGCTCATTTATAGAACGAGATAGAATCTTTTTCTTTTATAAAGACATTTTACCTATTCAGCACTATAACCTAAAATTATTTTGAAACATACCGAGTGTTACATAAAATAATGACAGCATGCAGCGGGATTTTTTTTAATGGAACACCCTGTGTATTTTCCTATAGAAAGATATAACACTCGATCTTCTAAACAGCAGCACATAAAATATTTATATTTATTTAACCAATTAAGAGTAAATTAATATTTTATTGAAAACTGTCTGATTTTCAATTTCTTTTAAAATACTAACTGTAAACGTATCGTTTGTCGTACGGAAACAAAAATAGGTAGTGTTATAAAGTATAAAGTATAGGGAATAACCCAGATATAAATTCATTTAGTTTCATTTGTTTTTTCAACTGTTCAAGTCTGTGTAATTGTCAGATTTTCAAATTTCCGTTATTCAATTTTTTTTAATGCACCCCCCCTATCTCTTTTCACGAATAGATAGTGTTTATGTTCCTCTTCAATTTTGTTATAGGTTTTCCGTATCTAATCCTTATAGTTCTTTTGCTATAATAAACTTTTTACATTTTTACTCTAAAATCAATATTAAAAAGTTATTTAACGTACCGTATTTTAATTTCTTTAAGACAGCGCCCTCTATTTCACAAAACAGATGGATAATATCAAGTTTACAATTGGTTACAGACTCTTATTACATTATAATCATCGTATTTTTATTGTAATACAGTTCTTTCGCTTTGTTGTTATTAACGAGTTAAAATTGATTCGTTGTGGTTCACAACAAAAGAAAACATCAGTGTTTGCAAATAATTACCTTAATGTAAAAACTGTTGTAGGTACTTCAAAAAAAATATACAAATAATAAATTAATAATCTAATAAATAAATGAAAATCGGTGAATTTCTTTTGTTCAAGTATTCAGATTTTATTAAATCAAATGTTAATGAAGACAACTGAAGCTTAGGAATTACATTGAATCAATTTTAAAGCATTCTTAATTAAAACAAAGTAAAAGAATTGTATTATAACAAAAATACGATTATTATAATGTAATAAGAGTCTGTAATCAATTGTAAACTTGATATTATCCGTCTGTTTTATGATGTTGCCTTAAAGAAATAAAAATACGGTGCATTAAATAACTTTTTAATATTGATTTCAGAGTAAAAATGTAAAAAGTTTATTATAGCAAAAGAGCTGTAAGGATTAGATACAGAACACCTATAACAAAATTGAAGAGGAACATGAACACTATCTATTCGTGAAAAGAGAGAGGGGGAGTGCATTTAAAAAAATTGAATAACGGCAGTTTGAAATTCTGACAATTACACAGGCTTGAACATTTGAAAACACAAGTAAGACTAAAAGAATTTATATCTAGGTTATTCCTTACACTTTAATTTATAACACTGCCGATTTTTATTGCCGTACGATAAACAATACGTTTACAGTTAGTATTTCAAGAGAAGTTGAAAATCAGACCGTTTTCAATAAAATATTAATTTACTCTTAGTTGGTTAATTAAATATAAATATTTTATGCGCTACTGTTTAGAGGATCGAGTGTTATGTCTTTCTATAAGAAAATACACAGGGTGTTTCATTAAAAAAAATCCTGCTACATGCTGCCATTACTTTACGTAACACTCTGTATGTACCAAAATAATTTTAGGTTATAGTGCTCAATAGGTAGAAAGTCCTTGTGAAAGAAAAAATTCTATCTCGTTCTATAAATGAGCTATGGAAGAAAGAGCGCTTAATAACTCACCCTGTATAAATGCAATAACTGTCTATAAAATTTATAAATTAACTTATATTCCTCAATCCTTTCGGATAATTTTAATCTCTTGTTACAGTTTATTTTTCCGACTGTGTACGAACACACCCTGTATAGTACACATTTCAACGCTACGATCTATTTTTAGCACACTCGTGTCGAATCCGACATTATGCGTAGGAATTTGTAAGTTCTCGTCTGCGTAATTTACCCAAACCTTTCTTTTTGACATGCTTTCACTAAAAGGTTCAGATCAGACGAATAAGCTCGTTCTATAAAAATTAACCTCATCCTTGCTTAGAGTTGGAATCGTGTTTACGCGGTGTTAATTTGCCTAAATTAAAGGGTGCTACTTGGTGACGCGGACGTCGAAGGGTGGTAAAATTCTTTTGTTTTAGAAACCTCCGCATCTGAAAACCGGTGCGTATGTCCGTAATCCTTGCCCTTTATTCTGTTTGGTCTCCGCTGATGTTATAAAAATGGGCCATTGGTACGTTCGAATACTTCTCTCTTTTTGTTCTTTTTTCCTCTTCCGCCGGCCGAGGGAAGCGTCATGTTTCATTAATTTTCTATTCGTCCTGTGAATCGCAAGTTTTTCTTTCGTAAACCTACGTGGTCAGGTAGATATATTAATTTTCAATCGTATACTTCTAAAAACTATAAAACTGCAACAATTATTTCTTTAACAGATCGAGCTGTTTCACTTTCAGATAAACTTTTCATTTACGATAATTTCAAAATAAACAAGCTTGTCAACGGAAACTGAAAAAGTAACTTAATTTTTTTTTTATATATTATATTTATTTTTTAATCTAAAAATAATTTGAACATTATAAATGTTAAAAAATTGGCTGATCTATATTCTATTTAAGGAATCGAGAAAACTACAAAATGTCTTTTGAAAATATTTTTCTCGTAATATAAAATATTAGTATTTTCAAAATCAAAATTATGCTCATTTTCTAATGAATGTTCTACAAGCATTGAATGATTTTGATTATTTTTTTGGATATGATATTTATGTTGGTCTAGACGTTTTTTTTAAATTTTGGCTTGTTTCTACAATATAACATGAATTACAATTTAAACATTTAATTTCATAAACTACGTTAGGTTGTTTTAGTTTTGGTGTTTTGGTTTTTAAATTTGAGAAAATACTATTTAAATTATTTACAGATTTGCTAGCTAAAATTAAATTGTGTTTTTTGAATATGTGTTTAAATGTGTCATATAGTGGTTCAATGTAAGGTAATGATATGTATTTTTTGTTTGAAGTTTGTTTATTGTTATTGTGGATTTTTGAATTTTGTAAATATTTAATACGATTTTTTATTACTGATTCTATAAGATTTATTGGATAAGAATTTTGAACAAGAGTCTTTTTTATTAAATTTAAATTATCATAAATGAAAAGTTTATCTGAAAGTAAAACAGCTCGATCTGTTAAAGAAATAATTGTTGCAATTTTATAGTTTTTAGATGTATACGAATGAAAATTAATATATCCACCTGACCACGTAGGTTTATGAAACAAATTCGTTATTAATTTGTTATTACGTCTGATGATATTTACATCTAGAAAACTTAGTGAATTGTTAATTTCTTTTTCTGCTGTAAATTGTAATCTATTATGAAAAGAGTTAAATCTACTTAAAACAAAGTCTATTTTATCTGAAGGCAAAATCAATAAAATATCATCGACGTAACGAAAATATAAAGTTAAATTGAAAGGTAATGAGTTAATGACACTTTTTTCTAGTTCCTGCATGACAATTTCAGCTAAAGCAGGCGATAAAGGAGAACCCATTGCTGTACCGAAAATCAGTTTATAAAATTTATCATTGAAAGCGAAATAAGATGTTTCAAAACATAAAGTAACAATTTCTAAAAAATTTTCTTTGGAAATGTCTGTAAAATCTTTAATTTCTATCCGCCTATCATTAATGCTTTTTAAAGCTAACTCTTTTGGAATGTTAGTAAATAAAGAAACAACATCTAAGGAAATTATAATGGAGTTATTTGGTATATCTATGTTTTTCAATTTATCTACTAGTTCATAAGAATTTTTTATAAAGTATTCTGATTTACTAGTAACTTGAGTAATAATTTTTGAAACAAATTTTGATAAGAAATATAGAGAAGAACCTATAGTAGAAACTATTGGCCGAAGAGGTGTGTTAGGTTTGTAAATTTTTGGAATGCAGTATAATTTAGGAAATGTGAGATGCTGTACTTTAAGAGATTTAGCAATATTATTACTAATTTCAACAGATTTTTCTAACTTATTAATAATATTGAAAGTTTTACGTTGGAAATTTTCTGTGGGATCGTTATTTAATTCTAAGCTACTTAAAACGTTTAGAAAATCTACTTGTTTTTTATTAAAATAGGGTAATGAAATTTTTTTTCCCAAAGCAAAAATGTATTTTAAATTTGACGGAATTTCAGTTTTGGTATAATTAATTAACCATTTATTGATTGTATTTTGGTCAAATATCAAATTTGCTCTCTGACAATAATACACACGTAGAATTAAATAACGATCCCACAGAAAATTTCCAACGTAAAACTTTCAATATTATTAATAAGTTAGAAAAATCTGTTGAAATTAGTAATAATATTGCTAAATCTCTTAAAGTACAGCATCTCACATTTCCTAAATTATACTGCATTCCAAAAATTCACAAACCTAACACACCTCTTCGGCCAATAGTTTCTACTATAGGTTCTTCTCTATATTTCTTATCAAAATTTGTTTCAAAAATTATTACTCAAGTTACTAGTAAATCAGAATACTTTATAAAAAATTCTTATGAACTTATGAACAGTTTTTTAATATCTGTAAAAATAAACGAGATATGTGCGATTGACGAAAAGTCGAAAATGTCAATTTTTGCCTATAACTCGAAAACAAAAGAAGATAGCCAATTTTTGTTTACACTATTGACTTTATATCTAAAAAAGAGATCGAGATTTGGCCACTAGTTTTTTTCTATCTCTTATAGTTCCATGCCCATATAGTTACATGCCCATGTAGTTAGGTGCCCATAAGAGACATCGAAATTGATCCACTGTACAGTTGAAAAAAAAAAAACTCTAGCATGCTTTGAAACGACAATGAAGGTATGTCTTAGTATTCTTATTTTACTTACAAATGACACTTGACACAGAAAATAACCTCAATTTTATTTTATATCATTGAAAAAATGCAATGTTACCAATTAAAAATTTATTTTTAATTTATAAAAAGGGTTGAAAATGCCCTCCACCCTGTTCAATACATTTTAAAACTACGTTTCAAACCATTCATGACGTTCTGTAACATGACTGGATTTGCATTTATTTCATTACAATTAAGTTAAGCCACACGTTAATTTTCCATAGATTGCTGCGAGTTTTTTTTTTTCAACTGTACACACGTTATCACAAAATCTTCTAAGCGGACACTAAATCGCGCAACTATACACTTTACGTTTCGCAGTCGTTCGACTGCTTCGACGAAGCAGTCGAACGACTTCGTCGAAGCAGTCGAACGACTGCGAAACGTAAAGTGTATAGTTGCGCGATTTAGTGTCCGCTTAGAAGATTTTGTGATACAAATTTCATCGGACAAGAACCAACTGTAAATGTACACACGTTATATAATCCATACGATTAATTGGTAAATATTTTGGATGTGTTGGTTCAATATTAATTAAAGATCTAGGTGAAATATTTGGAGTAAATGCGAATATAACATCAATTTTGAGATTATTTTGGTAACTAGAAGAAACTAGGGAGCAGTGAATCAAAATTTGATCAATATCTTTGGTGATATTCCAATTTTTGTTGCATAGTTTATTCCTTCTTTATATATCTTTTTATCAAATCCTAAAAGCTCGTGTATCATGTATCTTACCGTGTAAAAAATCCACTTCATAATCTTTGTCACGTATGACATAAAACGATTAATTGTATAATTTACATCAAAACAAAACGGGGGTGTTTCAAATTACCCACGAAGTGGATTCGATGTCAAAAAATATTCTTGTATATAATTATTTAATTCATTTTCATCGTACAGACCGTTTGGTAATTTTAAAAATTTCCATTCCTGTTTAATATCGCCCTTCCTGATTTCGTTCGCCTGATATTCGATAGGCTCACGAAGTTTTTTACACCTATATTTCATTTCATTATTTTTATACCCTTTGGTAATGTTATCCCAACTATACCAGAGACTTGCTGTTTTTAAAGCAATTTCACCTTTTCATCCGGATAAATTAATAGAGTTTTCAGAATAATTTATTTTATGGGTAGTTGTTAGCCGAGTGGACGCTCGGTCGGGCAATTATTAGGTGTGGGTTCAAATCCCATCCTGGTGCATATGGGCTCTATGTGAGAGAATGAGTACTTATGTGTCGGATTGTGTTTCGGATTCATACTGGCTCCTTCGAATTGGGTTTTCTGCCTTTCCCCAGTTTGTAAGGCGAATGCCAAAGGAGAAATTAACATCTAAGTCGGCCGCAGCCGCCACCCTTTCCCGACAAGCTCTGACCTTGGGGTAAAAGTGAGTGAAAAGGAGAAAAAAAATCATTCTCTTTAGATCTAATATGTATTAGACTCATTTATTCAGTTTAAAAAATGTTTCGAGAATATCCTTTTGTGATTTGACTTTTTTATTAATTTCATTTTTAACAATTTATCAAGTATTTCTACGCATTCATTATATACTTCAATTGAATCAAGTTTAATTGGTCCAAGTTTAAATCGTGTCCTGTTAAGTTATTATACTGGGTGTCCGGTAAAGAATGGGCCATACTTCAAGGGTGGCTTCTTTGGATCAAAATAAATCGATTTAGATCAATTTATCTTAGTACAATTTTGCTTCCTTAAAAAGTTATGGCCTTTCAAAGATAATTTTTTTATAACAGTATTTTATCAAAACTCGCTCATTTTTGGAGACATTTAATTGTAATTTGATATTTATAGGTTTCTTGTACTGCTGAATCTGAATATCTGCTTATTTTTAACGAAACGTATAGAGGGCGCTCTAGGGACCCTGACATTCTCTTGTTCATTGTCGTACTTTTTCTTACGTGAATATTTTTAAAATATGTTTCGTTTTCTTGAAACGACATTTAATTTACTTTAAAAAAGGCATACTTGTCACATGTCGCTAAAGTACACCAGTTTTGAGAAAAATGGCTTTGAATATGAAAATGTTGAATACTTACTACACCAGTAACGCTACTTCAGGATGACAAGACAATTACCTAAAGTTACACTACTCGTAATTTACTTAAAATTGAAAAAAAAATTACAATTCCACATTTAAAGCAACGATACATTACGTAAAAAATTCTTATTATGTTTGCTATGGCCGCGTATTTCACTCTTAGTTTAACTTTCAACTCCAGATTACTCCCATAGTAAAAATTATAAAAACAGTTGTTCCCATGGAAATAAAGTGAAGATTAAAGTTAAACTGTAACTGAAATACGGGTCTATGTGCCTGATTCAACGTAGACCTAAAACAGTAATATTCAACATTATTATATTCAAAACCATTTTTCTCAAAACTGGTATACTTTAGCGACATGTAACAAGTATACCTTTTTTAAAGTAAATTAAAAGTTCTTTCAAGAAAATGAATATAATTTTAAAAATATTCACGTTAAAAAAAATTCAGCAATAAACAAAGGAATATCAGGATCTCAAGAGCGCCCCCTATATGTTACGTTAAAAATAGGAAGATATTCAGATTCAGCAGTACAAGAAACCCTTAAATACCAAATTACAATTAAATATCTCCAAAAATGAACGAGTTCTGCTAAAATATTGAAATAAAAAAATTATCTTTGAAAGGCCATAACTTTTTAATAAAGCAAAATTGTACTAAGATAAATTGGTCTATATCGATTTGTTTTGACTCAAAAAAGCCACCCTTGAAGTATGGTCCATTCTTTACCGGACACCCGGTATACTATTATAAGTATATTATACAGGGTGTTTCGTAACTGCACGGCACTAGTTTAGGGATGTCATCTGTAGCCCGAAACAAACAAAAAAGTTCATATAAACATTTGTCTCAAACTAATTTATTACTCAGATACTGAAGTATAAAAATAGAAGATTTAACAATAAAACATTCAGAGTAACTGTTCAAAGTGGCATCCGTTTTGTTGAATGCAGCATTCAGCCTTAGTTCACTGTGGTACCATAGTGACTTAAGGCACCATCCATTACCCAGACAGTCACCCTATTTATCTTTAACCTTCAATATCTCGATAATAAATTAGTTTGAGACAAATGTTTATATGAACTTTCTTGTTTATTTCGGGCTATACATGACATTCCTAAACCAGTGCCGTGCAATTACGAAACACCCGGTATAATTTATACATTATACATTTCAATTGAATAATTTCCAACATTTTTTGATGCAACTAATAGTTCAAGACGTTCTATCATTTCATTCGGATCTGAAAAAATACATATACCGCTTCCTGTTTGTCCCTATTCAAGATAACACTTTTATATTTTCTTAACTGTGAAGAGATATATTTTAAATTATCTATATTTTCTTGTTCTTGTGATTTCTTAGCGTTTGTAACCTGTGAGCAACTAAAAATCAGATTATAGTCGGCGGTGCAAAGAAATTGTCTGTGATTAACTGAATTAATTAATCTAATACATTCATGAACTGTCAGATCACCCTAACGCCGCGTTAGTAATAGACATACTATTTCTTTCTTTGCACCGCCGCGGCCGACTCTAATTTGATTTTTAGTTGCTCACAGGTTACATCCGGTATCGTTGTATCAATTTTTGCATTCCGATTTAATAATAATTCTTTATTGGTCACTAAAGCAGGAGTACGGAATAAGTACAAATAAGTACCTACAATAAAACTTGCGTGACCAAAGGGGTCCGAATCAGCACAACTTGCTGGAGAATGCTGCTCTTCCTTCGGATTCCTTACGGATATAATGATGATGAGTGAATACATTCACAGAGAAGAATAGTAGAATGAGTAAATTGATTAATTAAAACACAAAATCAAACGATTAACAAATTAAATTAAAGTTGCAATAGTAAACTTGGGTAACGTACGAATGCAAAACAATAACGAGGCATTATATCGAATAAGAATGTATAATCGCATCTGATATCTGAATGTAGGGATCGAATATAATTTTAAATTATTTGGGAGTATTAAAAAAATTACAATGTAGGAGCCTTTGGAACATGGCTGTACGATGGAGCGGCGGTGTTAACGAACCTCTTGATCTTATGTTAATATTGTGAATGTCTGTTCTAAATGAATTTTTATTGTAAAGATAGGCAGGATTTTTTGATAGGAGAATTTTGTAAAAATAAACAGCGCAGTGTTCTCGCCTCTGGCACATATTTAACCACTTTGCTCTATCAAAACAATGGGAAATGTGATCTGTCCGCCGAAGACCGAATGTGAGACGTATGCACTCATCTTGTACACGTTGTATCCTCTTTACATCAACTGCATCCAAACAAGGTCCATAAACTGTGTCGCAGTAACTAAATTGAGAGAGAACAATAGCATCGCACAACTTTTTACGCAGTTCTTGATTAAGATTTTCTTTATTACTGTACAGTAATTTTAGTTTACCAAAAAGCTTTCTGTACTGATTTACTGATATGCATTTTAAATCTAAGCTGTGAATCTATAAAGAGACCTAAATTTTTGGTATAATCACTTATGGCCAATGGACAATTATTAATACAAATGTTAACATGATTTAAAGCAGCCGACCGGGCATTACGTCTACCAAAAACCAATACACAAGATTTGTTTGGATTGATTGTTAAATAATGATTGGTAGAAGAAATTGCTAACTTGTTTAAATCAGAATTAATTTGTGCGATACCATTAGTGAGATCTGCAAGACAAAAGAGTGAAACAGTTGCGTATCGTCAGTATGTAGGTGACATTTGCAGTGTTCGGGATTATTTATGAAACTTGTGTATATGCAATACCACAGAGGACCAAGTATACTACCCTGTGCTACTCCGGTTTTAAGATACAAAGTATCAGATGTTTTATTTTTTTAGATAAACTTTTTGGACCCTATCAATTAAGTAATTTCTGAAAAAATGTATAGCAAAGTTACTGAACCCAAATGTAATGTAATATAGAAAAGAGGAGATCATAGTTTATGGAGTCGAATGCCCTGGAATAATCCAGTAGAATCAGGATAGCAATTTTATTATTGTCTATTGCTGTGAGTAATTCATCGACAATTAAAGCGGCCCCTAGACTGTCAATAATATTGCACAATATTTCATATTGCGCAATATTATTGATAGTCCGTGAATGATATTGAAACATTGTGCAATATATTGAGCAGATCAAGAAAGATTTGATATTTATTGCGCAATCTGAAAAAAAGGATGCAATGTGTGGTTAATATTGTGCAATATCATTAGTATTTCCTCGAGTGCGGAAGTGATGGCAACGAAAGAGGAGGAAAAGCGATTCATTTTAGAGTGCATCGAGGTATTTAGAAATTTGCCAGCCTTGTGGGATATAAAATCAAAAGATTACAGCAACAGGGTAAAAAAACGAACAGTCTTTCACCTAACTGCGCTTTTTCTTCTCCCGTTTATTGTTACGAAAGCTCGCAGACGATGCGATGGCAACACAAGCTCCTTCAACATCAATTAGCACGTTTGCTGCTAAAAAGTCAACAACTGACTGGCTGTATATTGTGCAATCGTAGTCGGCTGTCTAGGGCAAATCTCAATTTTATTGTACAATATTATTGCGCAATATTATTGACAGTCTAGGGGCCGCTTAAAGCACAAAATTTCATATTGCGCAATATTATTGATAGTCTGTGAATGATATTGAAACATTGTGCAATATATTGAGCAGATCAAGGAAGGTTTGATATTTATTGCGCAATCTGAAAAAAGGATGCAGTGTGTGGTTAATATTGTGCAATATTATTCAGTATTTCCTCGAGTGCGGAAGTCATGGCAACGAAAGCGGAGGAAAGGCGGTTCATTTTTGAGTGCATCCAGAAATTTGCCAGCCTTGTAGGATACAAAATCAAAAAATTACAGCAACAGGGTAAAAAGATGAACAGTCTTTCAACCATCTGCGCTTTTTCTTTTTCCGTTTATTACGAAAGCTCGCAGACAATGCGATGGCAACACAAGCTGTTTCAACATCAATTAGTATGTTTGCCGCTAAAAAGTTAACAACTAACTGACTGGCTGTATATTTTGCAATCGTAGTCGGCTGTCTAGGGCAAATCTCAATTTTATTGTACAATATTATTGCGCATTATTATTGACAGTCTAGGGGCCGCTTAATGAAAGAGCAGTTGCGCAACTGAATCCCTGCCTGAAACCGGATTGAAATGGTGGTAATATATTATATTTATTTAAATGAGAACGGATTTGAGTATCCACGCACTTCTCAACCAATTTGGAAAAAATTGGTAGATTACTAATGAGTCTTAGGTCTTTAAAGTCCATTGGATTAGTAGTTTTCGGTAAAGGCAGAACGGTAGCTTCTTTCCAACAATCCGGAAACACGCCATTTAATAAACAATAGTTAACGATAAACATGAAATACTTTTTAAGTGATGCAATTAATTGGCTATATCTTCCTCACTTACAGACTTGAAGGAAAATAAAGAAGCAAAATCCGTAAAAGTATTATTGCTATAGATCCTAACTACGGGGATGGAATTTAAAAAATGTGAATTAATTGCACTGGTATCACATAAATGAAGTGGGATGTCTATTTTTTCTTTCTTACGGCAGATACTCATATTCTCTAGATCTCTCCAAAATACATGTGTAGGGTTATTGCGGTAACTAAATTCAATGTATGCCTTTTTCTCCCTGTGGATTGCCGAGTTAGTGAAGTTTCGGAGTTGTTTATGATATTCCATACTTTCTTTGGTACCCAATTGCTTCGCTTTCTTAAATTGAGAGTTACGGAGGGATATTAGTAATCTAATATTATCAATAAGCCAAGGCGAACGTCTTTTATTGAAATGACTAGTTTTAAAAGGTATGTGTTTATCAAAAAGAGCTATAATATTGGTATTGAAGAAAGATATATCATTAATATCGTCTAATTCGTAAATGATATCCCAGGGCAAGGACTGTAGGTTATAATAAAAGGTGTCGTAGTCAAAATAACGAAAGTTGCGGTACGTATGGGTAGAAGGAATTTCGGTAATTTTATTTAAGTTTAAACTGGCACGAATTAAAAAATGGTCTGAAAAGTCATTTAACTACCCCGCCATGTATATTTTCGTTATCAATGGTCGTAACTAAGACATCAATTAGTGTAGGGTTAAAGTTTCCTATCCGCGTAGACCCATTGATAATCCCAACGAATCCATTACAGAGAATAGTAATTGTGTAGAGGAACTATTTCAATTTAATATATTAATATTGTAGTCTCCAATACAAATTAATTCATCACAAGAAACTATTAAATTTCCAAAAATTAAATTTCTAGTATCTAGAAATTGTTTAACATCAGTATTAGGCGGTCTGTAAACAACTCCAAAGGCTAAGTTAACATTAATTACTTTAATATTAATCCATAAGTGTTCAAAGTTTAGGTCATGTTCCCAAGGTAGCCGTGTAAATTTGTATACAGTGTGGTGATAAAGTAACGCACCAAGCGAAAAAAGTGCCCAGATTAGAAGATTTGTGTCATCAGCATAGTTTATTATTTTTAAATTGTCAGAAATTGAAGCGAATAAATCATTTATAAAGATAACGAAGAGGATTGGCCCGAGTATACTGCCTTGAGGTACTCCACTGATTATATTTGCTTCCTCTGAATAATATTTCTTACCTTCTACGGATACATAGGTTCTCTGGCGCCGATTTGTCAGATGTGTCTGGAACCACTCCAAAGCTTTTCCTCTAAAGCCGTAACGTTTCAATTTATTCAGAAGTAGAGAGTATCTAACGATAATAAATGTGAAGGTTTTTCTAATTTGAATTGTTTTTCAATAATATAAAAATTTAAATCTTTATCTGGATCTAAGCTTATTCAGGTATGCGGAGAACTAGTCAAAGACACGGAAGGTGATTTTATTACTGATAAATGCGATTGCGATCTCGCCTCATGGAGCATTCATTGAATTATTTTTGTCTTCCTCGATTGTTAAAACATTTTTTGGATTAAGAATTTGTTGAGAAAATTCAGTAATATTATCTTTGAAATAAAACTTCCTGAATCACGGTCTGAGTGATTTTTATTAATTATTTAACATAACGTTTTCGAACCTGGCCAGGTTCTTCCTCAGTGTCTACAATTAAATTTACATAATTAGTATCTATACCTAAATTAATTTAATGCCTTAACATAGCAAAATTCGTAAATAGATAGAGAAAGGGAACTTACTAAAAATTGTGAGTCTCCTCTCTCCGAGCGTAGGGAAAAGACTGACAGCCGAACTAATCACGCAGGCGTTTGTTGCTTTTAGGTGGAGAGAGAAATTTTAAAATGGGGTGGTAATAACTATTTAAATTGTTGTAATCAGTTCTTTTATTTACGGTATTGGGATCGTTCACAATAAAACACATTTCAAGAGTATTCCTTTTGTAAAAGTTTGATTCTTGTTTTAAAACGTTAACGTTGTTGAAATTAAATTTGTGTAGATTGTTTAAAGCGTGATTTGTTAACATCCAATATTTTGGGTTGTTATTTTTTATATTGTAGTTGTGGTTGTACATCCTAGTTTTGATATAGTTTTTAGTTTGACCTATATAAACTTTATTACATTCCATGCAGTCTACTTTGTACACAACATTAGATTTTTGATCTGGATTTATTTTGTCTTTTAATCTACTGAAAAAGGATTGGTTGCTGCAAGTGGATTTACCTGTTAATATTATATTGTGTTTGTTTAATTTCCTTTTAAGAAACTCGAATGTATTTGGAATGTAAGGGAAAGAAACGAATTTTTTATTCGTAATGTTATTAAGAGAATTTTGGTTACAGTTTTGACTTGTTTTTAATTTTCTGACTCTACTGTTGATTACTGAGTTTATTAAGTTAGTGGGGTAACTATTACTTTGTAATACTTGTTTTATTAATTCTAAATTTTTTTTATGAAAGATTTTATTAGATAACAAGATAGCTCTATCGACTAGGCTCGTGATTACAGAAATTTTTTGATTTTTAGGATGAACGGAATTGAAATTAAGGTATCTGCCAGACCAGGTAGGTTTTCTGTACCAATTAGTTATTAGTGAACCATTCAGTTTTCTTAATACTTGTACATCTAAGAAATTAATTGAGTTGTTTTTTTCCCTTTCTAAGGTGAATTGTAAGTGTTCGTGAAATTCATTGAATTTGTTTAAGACATTTGTGATTTCGTTAGTCGGTAAAATGAGGAAAATGTCATCCACATATCTTTTGTAAAGTAAAGGTTTGGTGTTTAGATTTTTTAAAATTTCGGATTCAACATGTTCCATTACTAAGTCAGCTATTATGGGGCTTACCGGTGAACCCATGGGTAAGCCATATATTTGTTTGTAAAATTTCCCGTTACATTTAAAGTATGTGTTATTGACAACGATCCCAAGACCGTCCATAAATTGAGATTTGCTAAGACTAGTTAATTTACTTATACTATCCCACTTGTTTTCAATTAATTTTAAAGCTAAGTCTATAGGTATGTTAGTAAACAAGCTTGTCACATCGAAGGAGCA
Organism: Dorcus hopei; assembly: GCA_033060865.1. NCBI lineage: Eukaryota > Metazoa > Arthropoda > Insecta > Coleoptera > Lucanidae > Dorcus > Dorcus hopei. The sequence continues at coordinate 38,050,579 of CM065422.1, forward strand.
CATTGAGTAGTCTGAAGGTACAGTTACATTGCCTATAGTTTTAACAAATTCAAAAGAGTCTTTTGTGTGAGAATCAGTTTTACCTACCAAGTTTTTTAACAACTGACTGTAAAATTTGGACAAATTGTACGTAGGACTACCAACGTAAGAAACTATGGGTCTAAGAGGGACACCCTCTTTATGTATTTTGGGTAAGGCATATAATCTTGGGGATGTACCATTTGTGCATTGTAACCCCTTCGCTGTGTTTACATCTATGTTTCCAGATTTCAGCCAATTTTTTATAAGTTTATTCATGTTAGTTTGGATATTATGTGTATGATCTTTGTTGACCGTGGAATAAGTACGTTCATCTTGTAGTAGTTTCCTCCAAAAAGAATCTACAAGGAAAACCAAAGAATGCAAACAATTCTTAAATAAAAACAAAGATATCCTAATCACCACAGCAGATAAGGGAAATGTAACGGTCGTCATGACAAAACAAGATTACATAAGCAAAATTGATACTTTACTACAAGATGAACGTACTTATTCCACGGTCAACAAAGATCATACACATAATATCCAAACTAACATGAATAAACTTATAAAAAATTGGCTGAAATCTGGAAACATAGATGTAAACACAGCGAAGGGGTTACAATGCACAAATGGTACATCCCCAAGATTATATGCCTTACCCAAAATACGTAAAGAGGGTGTCCCTCTTAGACCCATAGTTTCTTACGTTGGTAGTCCTACGTACAATTTGTCCAAATTTTACAGTCAGTTGTTAAAAAACTTGGTAGGTAAAACTGATTCTCACACAAAAGACTCTTTTGAATTTGTTAAAACTATAGGCAATGTAACTGTACCTTCAGACTACTCAATGTGCTCCTTCGATGTGACAAGCTTGTTTACTAACATACCTATAGACTTAGCTTTAAAATTAATTGAAAACAAGTGGGATAGTATAAGTAAATTAACTAGTCTTAGCAAATCTCAATTTATGGACGGTCTTGGGATCGTTGTCAATAACACATACTTTAAATGTAACGGGAAATTTTACAAACAAATATATGGCTTACCCATGGGTTCACCGGTAAGCCCCATAATAGCTGACTTAGTAATGGAATATGTTGAATCCGAAATTTTAAAAAATCTAAACACCAAACCTTTACTTTACAAAAGATATGCGGATGACATTTTCCTCATTTTACCGACTAACGAAATCACAAATGTCTTAAACAAATTCAATGAATTTCACGAACACTTACAATTCACCTTAGAAAGGGAAAAAAACAACTCAATTAATTTCTTAGATGTACAAGTATTAAGAAAACTGAATGGTTCACTAATAACTAATTGGTACAGAAAACCTACCTGGTCTGGCAGATACCTTAATTTCAACTCCGTTCATCCTAAAAATCAAAAAATTTCTGTAATCACGAGCCTAGTCGATAGACCTATCTTGTTATCTAATAAAATCTTTCATAAAAAAAATTTAGAATTAATAAAACAAGTATTACAAAGTAATAGTTACCCCACTAACTTAATAAACTCAGTAATCAACAGTAGAGTCAGAAAATTAAAAACAAGTCAAAACTGTAACCAAAATTCTCTTAATAACATTACGAATAAAAAATTCGTTTCTTTCCCTTACATTCCAAATACATTCGAGTTTCTTAAAAGGAAATTAAACAAACACAATATAATATTAACAGGTAAATCCACTTGCAGCAACCAATCCTTTTTCAGTAGATTAAAAGACAAAATAAATCCAGATCAAAAATCTAATGTTGTGTACAAAGTAGACTGCATGGAATGTAATAAAGTTTATATAGGTCAAACTAAAAACTATATCAAAACTAGGATGTACAACCACAACTACAATATAAAAAATAACAACCCAGAATATTCGATGTTAACAAACCACGCTTTAAACAATCTACACAAATTTAATTTCAACAACGTTAACGTTTTAAAACAAGAATCAAACTTTTACAAAAGGAATACTCTTGAAATGTGTTTTATTGTGAACGATCCCAATACCGTAAATAAAAGAACTGATTACAACAATTTAAATAGTTATTACCACCCCATTTTAAAATTTCTCTCTCCACCTAAAAGTAACAAACGCCTGCGTGATTAGTTCGGCTGTCAGTCTTTTCCCTACGCTCGGAGAGAGGAGACTCACAATTTTTAGTAAGTTCCCTTTCTCTATCTATTTACGAATTTTGCTATGTTAAGGCATTAAATTAATTTAGGTATAGATACTAATTATGTAAATTTAATTGTAGACACTGAGGAAGAACCTGGCCAGGTTCGAAAACGTTATGTTAAATAATTAATAAAAATCACTCAGACCGTGATTCAGGAAGTTTTATTTCAAAGAATAGTAATGGGTTTCTGTAACTTTTTAATTTCTTCTTTGGTTAAATGTTCTTTAAATTGTTTTAAATCAATTCTGTTTTTTATTATTTCACAATTTTGTAAAATAGCGTCAATTATTTCAGTTTTACTGTCAGTCAGTCATTTATATATAATGAAAAAGAAATCCTCGACAGGGATTCGAACCTTGGACTGATCAAAAGTTTTTTTTTGGGTTTAGGAAGAATTTAATCTTGCGCCAGGGACCCTTTTATTTTTATCAATCCATACCAACTTTATTTTTGGAGTTTAGAAAGAATTTAATTTTGCGCCAAGGACTCCTCGTTTGTATTGGTTATTGGATTATTTTGTATTTTTATAATTTCTAAATACATATTGTATGTCTTTGTTGATGTTGTCTACTTACTGTTCAGCCAATCTCAATTTTTCGGTTAATTGTCTTACACGTTTTTTTTAGAGACTTTATGGTATTATCTTGTAATTTACTTTTTCTTAGTTTTATTCGCGTAATTTGAAGATCAATCTCATAATTATCTGAAAATTGGTGAATTTCTTGAAGAAAGTTTGTAACACGGTCACCAGAAGTAGACGACATTATTTCAACTGAGCTATTAAGCAGATTAAGCTCCCCATCTACAATTCTGCATATTGGTAATATAAATTTAAAGTCCCTAGATAGTATAAAGTACGGCAATAGGGAAGCCATTTTCTGGCCCATTATGCGCGGGAATTTTAAAATAAAAATTTTGGTTGGTTCATGACAATGAAAAATAAACGTAAATGTCAATTTTTTTAGAGCCTTACTGCGCAAATCTGAGCATGTAAACGTAATGTAAACTGTACTGTTTGCCGACTAGTAAAATTCTCCCATAATAAACTGTAATAACGTGCTTACAACCCTTTTACACGATTAACCATTGTAAATCGATAAAAATAAACAAAATCCAATAACCGTCACAAACCACAAATGAACAAACCAGGAGCATCACGGTGCACGGACGAGCACCTTCCAATTTCGAGCAAGCACAAATATTTTACACATCGGCTATAAGAGTATCATAACTCAAAACTGCAATATTTCCGTTACCTGCAAAAATTACTCCATTTTTTTTTCTATCAAAATTCAAAATTTGAAGCAAACTGGTTTTAATAATCATATCTTCAACGTCTTTAGATTAATATGGCTTATTTATTATGGTGTTTTTAATATGATTTATTTAGTATTTCTAATTCCTTTTGAGAGCTGACATTTATCCTGCATATATCAACTGCCAAGAAATCTAAAACTCTTTCGTCTCCATGACAAATATTTGTTTATTCAACTCAAATACACAAGTCTGTTTATGTCACGTGACACAGACGCCATGTTCTAGCTAGTTTTTAAAATTTGGTCCCAAACTGTGTATTGCCGTACTTTATTAATCTAGGGACTTTATATAAATTAATAAAAACCTGCCATCTACCGGAAAAAACTTGATTAACGCATTACAGAAAACTGTAACCATAACGTCCTAAATATCTTTTTTTTAAATTTTGTATTCGTTTTTGAATTTTCTTTTATGTTTAGAGTTTTTTATTTTAATTTAATTGTTTAATTTTATTATTTAAGTTTTTAAATTCTTAGTGCTTCCTTTGTCAGTTTTAATGAAAAGACTGTCACACCAGCGGATTCGAACTGCGAAGGTATGCCTATGTTCCGAGAGCTCAACGCTTTATCTTTTGCGCTAACATTTTTTAGCGATAAGCGAATGAATTTAGTTGTTCATGCCAAGGTGACTACGGTTTGCATTATTTATGTTATTTGTGCTAAATAAATCAATAAATAAATAGATACATCTTTACCTATTCATTTTATTAAAGCAGATGAAAAAGAGCATTATAATATTAATAAATTAGTGCCAAAGTGGCCTTTTATACTGATAAAAGTAGGGCGTAGCGGTTCTCGTAAAACAAATAATCTTATTAATCTTTTAAAATATTTATTTTTTGATACTTTTTATTTGTACGGGAAAGATTTAGAAGAACTTTATTATCAATTATTACAAAATGTATTTGATGATGAAAAAATTCAAAATATAATTGAATGGTGTTTTTCGTCAGATATAGACGTCAATGTAGACGAACTAGATAGAGATAAACAAAATTTGATTGTTGTTGATGATTTCGTAACGGAAAAAGATCAAAAGAAACTGGTAGATTTAGCTATACGCGGAAGAAAAATGAATGCTTCAATGATTTATATAACGCAGGATTGGTATAGAGTACCAAAATCAATTCGTTTACAATATAATTATCTTTCAATTTCCTTTTTGTGATGGTAACGATATAAGTTTAATATTTAGAGAAAAATTTTACACCAATAATTGACTGGCAGAGCCAATCGAGAGTCAAAGACTGACTTTGTCAGCTCAGAGCCGAGGGCGAAGACGATGGCATCTGAATATGTTCTTAGAAAACATAGAAAAAAAAATGAGGTAAATTAACAAGAGAAGCACCTGATATAGAATTTAATCCAACAGAAAATGGCGATTATGATATCCCAGTTAGTTAATAATAATAATATAATAATATAATTTATTGTCATAGATCTAGCATAAATGTAGATATGGACAACGTCAACTTGTATAATACACACATAGAGTGCAAACAACATATAAATTACAATAAATAATTTGTCACATAGAAGGAGAGATATATAAATCACATAGGGGAAACAAGATTGATAAAGAAAAATATTCATCGAGTTTAGATAAATTATGATATAAACTCATTTATATGATAAAATTTTTTTTCTAATAAATAAGTCTTGACCAATGATTTGTATTTTGTAAAATTTGATTCTTTAATATTCGCAGGCAAGGCGTTATAAACTTTAATAGCTTTGAAATGCGCTCCCTGAGTGAAGAAAGAGGACTTCTGTTTTGGTATTCTAAAATCGTTGCAGAATCGAGTACACATAGTGGAGTAGAAATGATTATTTCGAATATACAGGTGCTCGTTTCGCTTTATAAAAATGGCCAATTCTAAAATGTATAAGCAAGCTAGAGGTATGTAAAACAACCAGAAAGTCCTGGTGACGCTGTTAATTTAAAATATTTAGATAATGTGATTAAACAGGATGATACAGAAAGTATTATAAATACATATTGTTAAACCTGAATTAAATAATATGATTAAAAAAGATAATTGAGAAAGCGTTTTAAAAATTGTTAAACCTGAATCGAATATGATTAAAAAAGATGATACAGAATGTATTATATTGTTAAACTTGAATTGAATAACATGATTAAAAAAGATGGGGAACGTCATCAAAAAAACATAAAATTAACTGCTACTAACAGATGTATTGATATCTATAACAGAAGACTAGTTAAAACTGCTGATGCAATTGATAAGTATGATGATGTTAATAAAAGACAACTTAATAATTATGGAGAAAGGTTAATTAAGGTAGAATCTGCATTCATGAAAAATAATTATCACTCTTTTTTACAATTTGTAAAATTGTTTATGTACGGTCAGTATAATGTCAAATACATTCTAATTGACATTTAAACTTCAACTTAAGTATCAATTAGATTGTGACTCACATTTTGTTAAATCTATAAATAATGTCACAGTCTAAACACTACTTAAATTCAAGCTCTGCTTAAAAAGTTGGTGCAACCGGGCATTAAAATTCAATTTGTAGTCATCTCCATAGCAGTGTGATCATATACACATAAAAATCTGGAGTTAATTCTAATACTTTTTCAACTCCTTTTCGATATTAATAATCGTTGTTATGGGTTTAATCTTCAGCTTAAATTTAAACTGGCATTGCACAACTGGGCCTAAGTTTGCTCATTTTTTATGTCGCCCATGCTACTTTTATTGTATAGGAGTGTCTACCAGATGCGGATAGTAAGTACTTCGCTAATATAGTAAATACTTCACTTTCGAAGTAGGTGTCTGAAGTACAGTAGACCTCGGTTACTACGGCCTCGGTTATAGCGATCCACCGCTTATAACGAACTACATTTCAAGTCCCGTCATTTTCTCTATATTTGTGACATTATCGCTTATTACGAACTTCGGATATAATGAACCGATTTTGATGGTCCCTTGAGGTTCGCTATAACCGAGGTCTATTTTATTAGCATGTAGGTACTACGTTTTGTGCATACCACCTTTTTTTTCTTTAATATATTCCAATCATGCATGTTGATCGATACCTGAGATCGGGGTTATCTCGTAATTCTAAACAACTTTTCTTAATAACTTTTTTTGAAGAAACAGCTTCTACTGTTTTTTTAATTTTTTGGAATTTGAAATTGAACACTTTATCTCAAAAACTATGCGTTTGTGGACATATGTGAACATATATAAACTTTTTTCATGTTTCTGTGTGAGAAACTAGTAGCCCTTGAAATCTCCTCATTAAAGTTACACCCATTATTTTAATAATAATATATTTTTCAAGGTTTCAAGCTAGAATATACATTCGGATAGAGTAGTACAGTCATATTTAAAAATAGTATCTCCCCAATAAAATGTTAAATGGCGTTGTGATCCCTTTTGAACGCTATTACTAGTAGACGAGCAAGCAGGTAAAGAAACACGTTGAATTTAATTTTGAGACAATGCCTCCGCCTGCTTGTTACAGTGGTCAGAAGGGATTAGACCGCATTTTATTGGACATTATTTTTCATTTTGACTGTACATTGGCAGCACACTCAATCAAGTAAAAAGTATGTGTAGTACTATTCATAAGAGAAGACCGTTGCGTCATTGTCTGGTGTTGCATGATCAGACTTATGAATCATAACTCCGTCCTTTTTTCTCATTCACCGTTAACAAAGAAATAATACTGAAATAATTGTCGGCTCTTGCTTCGGCGATTGATTACGCAGCGCTCAAGTTCCGTGATTTTCATTATATGTTGTATAGTCGTGCACAGCTTTGCTACAACTTGATAGTTCTGTGAGCCTTGTACTGCAAGGTTTTAAAGGTGAGGTTTGCGTGCAGAAGGTGCATTTCAGATGCGCATGACTGTACTTTATTTCCTTTCGAACTTGTTTTAAACTAGGGTGGGTCATTTTTATTAATTTTTTTTTTCCTAATAGTAATAAAATGCTGTGATTTAACTAATTACATAATAAATAATTAAATTTATTTTATGAATTTCATATAGTTCTTCTGCCCGCGCAGTAACTTTGAATTTTATGATTTATAAAGACATGTCTCCAATTCTAACATTAAAAATAAGGCATTGGCTGCGTACAAGAAATTGCTTACCTATTTAAATAATTTCCCTATAAAACCCATCTTCAAAATTTTTAATCGCATCAAAAACAAATTAACAAACTATATTATTTATCCTCTAGTAGAAACTTCAAAATGATCAAACATATGTTTTTCTCTTCCATATGTTGGTCTATTATCTGTTAAAATAAAAAATTATTTAAAATCCATAGGAGTTAATATTTCATTCAACACTCAACTAAATTATCGTGATATTTTCTCAAATAACAAAGATTCTTTAGATAATTTCTTTAAAAATGATGTTTATTAAAAGCCTGAACGGTCCAGTGGTAAAAGGACCGGCCTTGCAATCGCATGGTCGTCGGTTCGAATCGTACTCGGGATTTTTCTCGGGGGTAGTCGGTATCGACTTCAGACATCCTTCAGTATTGGGGATAAAATTCGACACTGCTTCCCCTTAAACGGCGAGAAGATTGGAAGTAACAAAGCCGTGGAACACTTTACACACACTCAAATACACTCCCGCTCCTGAGGTCCTGACAAGCTTTTGACTTAGGACCCCGTTGGGCAACCACTACAGATAAAAAAAAATTCATTAACTTGTAATTCTTGTAACGCAAAGTGAAGGGTGTCTCAGACAGTTATGCACTTTTCTTTCTAATTTTACTCGGCTGTCATCAGTTTTCTCAACGAACTTTATTTAGAACTTCAAACTACATTTATTGGAAATTCATGTATGGAAAATTATATCATCTAGATGTCGCTCATTTTGCCGCTGGCACTCTTCGAAGTGATGCCTTACGCCTTACATTTTCCGTTACGCACACTTCGCGGGAGTCGAGTCTAGGGAGGGCGAATATTTTCAGTCGAACCACATTTTTCACATTTCTGTATCCAGAACTTGATTAGATTGGTACTAGGTGCTTGATCGACGTTGCGAAGAGCATAACAAGCACGAAAGTGACGCCGAACTGTAAGAATGATTTAATTCATAAAATCTGCGAATACAAAACGCACGTTGATGGACATCAAACCTTACCATTGTGACATATGTCAATTCAGACATTAAATTTCAAGACTTGCTTTACTCATTGCAAACGATCAGGCAATTGTACCTCAACAGATTTTAAAGCTATAAACAAAATAAAAGTGCAAAACTGTCTGAGACACCTTTACATTGGTCAAACATGTAGGAGTTTACGTATTCGCGTACATGAACATTTACGATCTTTAAGATTAAATCATTTAGATTCAAGTTTCGCAAAATATTTATCTGATACTTTACATGATTTTGACCCTACTTCTAATACAAAATTAATACATAATTTTCCTAAAAGTAATAAATTAAATATTACAGAAAATTTAGAAATTTATTTAAATTGTCATTTTCATAAAAATAATATTAATGAACAAACAATTTTTAGTACAGATAATTTCTTTGAATCTATTAATTGGAAATTGTGTATTTGATCCCTCACTTTCTATTACACTTTATATTAATCAATACTTCTAAGATATAAAAAACTTCGGTAACTAACAACTGTTTTTTATTTAATTATAAAATTGTCATTTTACACAATATTTTATATTACAATATTTAAAGTAAGTTAGGTTCTGGTAAAGAATATGTCCATAAGCGCTGAACATTTTCTATGACAAAAATGGTTAATTTAGCTTAAACTGAATGTATTTCTACAATAAAATTTGCGGATTATCCGTAAATGTCGGAATTATTGCCTTTTAAAGTAACGATTTTTAGGTTGTGTTCGTACGTTTTTTTATAGATATTTTCGAATGGGTTATTCTTAAAACGTGCTGATAAGACAAGGAAAGCCTTTTTTTTGAGTAAGTGTATTTCAAGGGAGAGAAACCATTGCACATAAACATTTTTTAATAGTACCTAACTACCTACTTGACGAGCAATACACAAATAATTTTTGTGCGGTAGGCTTTCAGGGGTAGTGTACTAGTTTGTCGTTTCAAATTTAGCATTTAAGTGTAAATTTATAACAAATTCTTTCCCTTAAAATTTACACATAAAAGTTTCTCATCCCTTTTAGAACACACACAAAAGTTTCCCTTCCCTTAAAATACGCACAAAAGTTTTCCTTCCCTTAAATCTCACATACAAAAGTTTCTCTTCGCTTAAAATGTATTTACACATAAAGGTTTCCCTTCCCTTTACACATAAAAATTTTCCTTCCCTTAAAATATATTTGTACATAAAAGTTCCCTTCCCGTAAAATATAGTCATACATAAAAGTTTCCCTTGCCTTTTTAATTTAATGGGTTATTCTTAAAGCGTGCTGCTAAGAGAAGGAAAGTCTTTTTTGAGTAAGTATATTTTAAGGGAGAGAAAGCTTCGTATATAAATATTTTTTAATACGTTCATTTAATTGGTTGTAAAATTATGAATGTTCCCACCTAATAGTTGGCGAGCATTACACAAATAATTTTTGTGGGATAAGCTTTCAGGAGTAGTGTACTAGTTTGTCATTTCAGATGGGCAGTGAATGTAAACCTTTATGTGTAATTTTAAGGTAAGAGAAACACAAAAAAAACCTTTGGGTGTAAAATTTACACACAAAGATTTCCTTTCCCTAAAAATTTAGCATTTAGGTGTAGATTTATAACAAGGGTTTCCTTTCCTTTAAAATTTACAAACAAAATTTTGTTATACCTTTTAGAACACACACAAAAGTTTCCCTTCCCTTAAAATACGCACAAAAGTTTTCCTTCCCTTAAAACTCACATACAAAAGTTTCCCTTCCTTTAAAACTTATGTCCGTATTCATAGTGCTTCCTCGAGGCTTCCTTCAGTAAGGAACCCCTTAGAATGGGATTGTACTCGTAGGCAGTTGCATAAAAAACTCGCAATCTAAGGGGCTCCTCATTCAAGGAAGCCTTAAGGAAACACTATGAATATGGACATTTCATTCACAAAAGTTTCCCTTCCCTAAAAACTTACACACAAAAGTTTCCCTTCCCTTAAAATTTACCCATAAAAATTTCCCTTCCCTTAAAATTTACCCACAAAAGTTTCCCTTCCCTTAAAATATATTTACACATAGAGGTTTCCCTTATTTAAATACACCTAACACACTAAGGCAATCCCATAAAAATTATTTGTGTAATGCCCAAAAATAACTAGAACTATGTATAGGTACATTTTCATGACCAACACCAGATGGGCCAGCTCACTTTAACTAACATATACACCTCCATCCGTCGCCAAATGCGCCACTGTTGCCCCTTTAAGAAGAAATAGCGCCTGTGCGGTTGGAGCGCGGTTGGAAATAAACTCTCTGAAAATAATACAAATCATTCTGAAAACATTACTGGTGCTATATCAATGGCAAACGAAATGTGCAAAACGGAAAGTGCTACGGTGAAAGAGGCAACATATGCAGCCATCACTGCCCAAACATTCACGGAACATAGTACGGAATGGAAGCGCAAGAACAACGACACGCGGAAAAACATGCAAATAACAGCGGGTACAAAAAATTTGGAAATTGAGGTAGTCAAGAGTGCAGCAAGGTATGGTTATTTACATGTATACAGACTTGATGTCAATAATCTATGTCAATAACCGATGTCAATAATCTATTAAAATACTTAAAAACTATTTCGCCCACCGTAAGCTGCGACAAATTAATTTCAAAACACCCAGAGGAATATGCATCTTTTAAGATTACGGCACCAATGCTGGATTTAGAAAAATTTAAAAATTCTGAAATATGGCCAGTTGGTGTTAAACGTTTTCTTACGGTTATACGCCGGCCGATACTACAGAAGTAGCAACAGATATAGATAAAAACAATTTCTTAAAATTCGTTCACGTAAATGTACAGGGTGCTCTAAATAAACTAGATACTATACAGGTTTATGTAAGCGACGAAAGGCCCGATCTGTTATGTTTGACGGAACATTGGTGTTCACAGGATAATTTGAATGCCCTCACATTACATGGCTACAGAGAACGTTCAAGTTTCTGCCGAGAAAACAAACACCGAGGTGGTGTCGTAATTTTCATAAACGAGAAACTCCAAATAAATGACAATCCTCTTGTAAAAGTTGGAAAACTATCAGTCGAGAACCATTGCGAATGCTGTGCTATAGAATTCAAATACAATCAGCGTCAGGCGTGTATGATTGGGATATACAGACCCCCAGCTGGATCTTTCGAGATTTTCACTGAACTATTGATACAGATTCTCCGATTAACCAACAGTTGTGAAAATAATACCATGCGGTGATTTAAATATTGATGTTATGAAAGAAACAGTACATAGCAGAATTCTGCTTGATATATTTGATGCTTTTAGTCTTCATACTACAACGTGCAGCCCGACTCGCATCCAGGTGAACAGACATGGAAGGATATCGGCTACAGGAATCGATTTCATGATAACTAATTTAGACGAGAAGCTGTATGACAGTATGATAGTCGACCCAGATCTGGCGGATCATAGAGGCCATGTACTGCTACTATATTCCGATTGAACACATACCTCTGTACCTCCCAGTAAATGCAGATATCGGTCCTTAACTGCCAATAATGTACGTGAGTTTCAAAGACAGTTATTAAATGAACAGTGGGCATCTGTATATGAACTAAGTGATATAAATTTAGCGTTTTCTACATTTATAAAAAATTTTGAATGGCATCTTAACGCTACTTGTCCATTTAAAGAAAAAAATGACAGACAGTCAATAGGAACCAAATGGATCAATCATGAAATAAAAACATTAAGACGGGAGCTAAGAGATCTGTTCTTATTTTACCGAGACACAGGAAGTTCTCAATTACGAGAACTGTATATAGCAAAAAAGAAAAACTACAAACTTGTGATCATAAATGCTAAACGTGAATATATCAATCATAAAATAGAAAATGCTGAAAATAAAACGAAGGAAATTTGGAAATCTGTAAACTATATTACGGGTCGCAAACCTTGCAATACACAAAAATTGTTTCTCAGAAAAAATGAACAAATAATTGAAGAGCCGCATTACGTTGCTAATACTTTTGCAGAATACTTTTCCAACATTACCCTCGAGCAATTACAAAAACATTACACTCAGGGCTTATCAGACAATTGCACTCTTGGACAAACCATATCGCAATCGATGTATTTCGGGGATATCACTGAAGAAGAGATTTTGACAGCAATAAGACAATTGAAAAATCGGAATCCTACAGGACTAAATGGTATTCCCACAATAATACTGAAGCATAATATGAATTTACTAGCCCGACCTTTATGTTATCTTTTCAACCTTTCAATTAAACAAGGCAATTATCCGGATGCGTTAAAACAGTCAGTAGTATTGCCACTTCACAAAAAAGAAAACGGGATGAGATATCAAACTACCGTCCTATCTCAATCATCAGTGAATTTTCAAAAATATTTGAAAAAATTGTACATAAAGAATATATAGTTACCTGGAGCACTTTCACCTGTTGTCGGAAACTCAATATGGTTTTAGGAGCGGCAAGTCGACAGCGATCGCATGCATTGATTTCATTGAACATATTTGTGAGTCGTTAGATAAAAACTTGATTTATGAGTCGTTAGATAAAAACTTGTATGTTGCAGCGTTGTGCTTCGACCTGAGCAAGGCGTTTGACACAGTGCGAACTGAATTTTTATTGGTTAAATTATTCTCCTTAGGAATTCGGGGAAATATTCTTAACTGGCTGAGATCCTATCTAACCAATCGGACTCAAAAAGTAAATGTTGATGGACATTACTCGAATATATTGACTTTGGTGTGCCCCAGGGATCAATACTTGGACCGCTTTTATTCTTAATCTTTGTTAATGACCTACCAAATAATATCAAATGTTCTGGAAATCTCGTTGCTTTTGCGGACGATGTATCAATTGTTGTTGCGGATACGGAAGCACGTAGTCTAGAAAAAACTCTAAATGAAATTGCTTCTGCATTCAACCAGTGGTGTTTTAAAAACTGTTTAATTTTAAATAGTGCAAAAACGGTACATGTCAATTTTTATCAACGTGGAGTAGTGCCTCAAATTTCCGTTATTATAAATGGCGAAAATATTGAAGTTTCTGAAACTGCTCGCCTTCTAGGTGTAATTGTAGACAGTAAACTAAACTGGTCATCCCATATAGACAATGTATGCAAACAAATAAACAGTGCTTACTTCGCAATAATGAAACTAAAATCATGTATGGATTTAAGTTGTCTCATTCAAACATATCATGCTTTAGTTCATTCAGCTCTTATGTATTGTTGTGAATTGTGGGGGAATGCACACCAAGCCGAAAGGGTTTTCCTTGCTCAAAAGCGTGTAGTACGGTTAATTTTCAATATTGGACCCAGAGATACCTGTAAAAATGTTTTTATCGAAAACAAAATTTTAACTCTTGCCTCTATCTACATTTATCGCTGCCTAACTTATACTTTTTCTAACAAAAATAAATTTACAATAAATCAAGATATACATGGACGTGACACCAGAAATTGTGATTTATTTACAGTAACGAAACATAATACAGCATTATTTGAAAAATCTCCGGTATATGTGGGGAAAAATTATACAATAAACTGCCTTCTAATATTCGAGGGTTGGCCGATATTGCGCTTTTCAAAAAAAGAGTCAACAAATTCTTAATAGAAAATGACTTTTATTCTGTACAACAATTCTTACAATATTAATTTATGTTCTGTTTGTTTTCGTTTAATTGTTTTTATTGTTATTTAACGAGTCTACTGTGCTAGACCTGTACATAAACTACTCTAACTTGTTATTGTAATTGTTCTTTACACTTTACATGTACTATATTTATTGACACAGCGTTTGCAATGTAATTTTTCCTTATATTATTTGTATATTATTAATATGTAAATTGACATACCACAACTACCTGTATGTAGCACGTGATTAATAAATGATTGAAATTTTATGATTAGTGCCTGGCATGAAGTTTTGGAGTTTTTACGAAGGCTCAAACTTAATTTCCCTACTTCTCAACATTCATAATCTTTCAATTTCGGAAAAAAGCTAAATAGAAAGTTGTAAAATAAAATCGGTAAATCTAGTATAGATTTATCATGCGTTACCGACTATTGCAATAGAGTCTCATAATTTGCCGGGTATGATGGGCAACATAATATAATAAAATGTATTTATACAAAAGTTTCTCTTCCCTTCAAATGTATATACACGAAAAAGGCTTTCCTTCTCTTTAACAGCACTTTTTAAGAATAACTTATTCGAAAATATTGATACGGAACATAAAACATAACCTAGAAATCGTAACTTTTAAAAGGTGATTTCAAAATTTATGGATAATCCGCAAATTTTATTGTAGAAATACGTTCAATGTAAGGTAAATTAACTATTTATATCACAAAAAATGTTGAACGTTTATGGACATATTCTTTACCAGACTCGTAAGTTATAATATTAATATTTATTAGTAATAAGTAATTTATATTTTGTTTAATTATAATTAAAGCTGGATCTTGTCCAATGAAAATTGTATCACAAAATCTTTTAAATTGACACTAAATGGCGCACAAACACTTTACGTTTCGCTATCGTTTGACAGCTTCTTCGGAAGTGAAAAAATATAAACAGGGTTGTCAATAGAAACAAAGTTGTTAATAGAAACTGAAAAAGTAAATGATTTTTTCCTTGGTTTTTATAAAGTCTAAAAATTAATTTTAAACTTAATAAAATATTTTATTTTATTAAATGTAAAAAAATTGACAGATCTATATCCTATTTAAAGAATCTAGAAAACTGCAAAATATATCGTTTAAATTTGCAAAATCTGTACGTTTATTAATAGAATTCGATGACATTTTTATTTTACCCATTCCTATAAAGCGTCTTTTGAAAATATTAGACTCACAGTATAAAATATTAGTATTTTCAAAATAAAAATTATGGTCGTTTTCTAATGAATGTTCTACAAGCATTGAATGATTTTGATTATTTTTTTGGATATGATATTTAAGTTGGTCTAGACGTTTTTTTAAATTTTGGCTTGTTTCTCCAATATAACATGAATTACAATTTAAACATTTAATTTCATAAACCACGTTAGGTTGTTTTAGTTTTGGTGTTTTGGTTTTCAAATTTGAGAAAATAATATTTAAGTTATTTACAGATTTGCTAGCTAAAATTAAATTGTGTTTTTTGAATATGTGTTTAAATGTGTTATATAGTGGTTCAATGTAAGGTAATGATATGTATTTTTGTTTGAAGTTTGTTTTATGTTATTGTAGATTTTTGAGTTTTGTAAATATTTAACACGATTTTTTATTACTGATTCTATAAGATTTATTGGATAAGGATTTTGAACAAGAGTCTTCTTTATTAAATTTAAATTATCTTAAATGAAAAGTTTATCTGAAAGTAAAACAGCTCGATCTGTTATAATAATAAAATAATAATTGTAGCAATTTTATAGCTTTTAGATGTGTACGAATCAAAATTAATATATCTACCTGACCACGTAGGTTTATGAAACCAATTTGTTATTAATTTGTTATTACGTCTGATGATATTTACATCAAGAAAACTTAGTGAATTGTTAATTTCTTTTCTACTGTAAATTGTAATCTATTATGGAAACAGTTAAATCTACTTAAAACAAAGTCTACTTTATCTGAAGGCAATGGACAATGGACAATTGATTGTATTTTGGTCAAATTTGATATAAAAGTTTTTATCTCTAATAGAAATAAGATTCTCCAACTTTTTAATCGGTGTCGATCGAATTCTATTAAACAACCTTTCATTTTTTCAAAATGCAAAAAATTGTTTAATGTGATATTATCTAGAAAATTACTTAACTGTCCTAAAGTATAATCTAATTTCCACATTAATTTGGTAAGAATTTTTAGAGTTCCTTCAATTTCATATGAAAGAATTTTATTAGCGAAATCCGATACATATCTGTCAATTTTGTGACATGACATATCATACGCTCTTTTTAAAGGGTCAATAATATGTCTAGGATATACACCTTCTTTTCTACATTTAAGCAAAAGGAGCTTACGATTTTTTATTTTGGTAATTTTAATTAAAGTTTTAGAATAAATTTTGCGCAGTACCTTACTTTGATGCCCGTAACGACCCTCCACAAAATTGTAAAATCCTATGTTTCTGATATCCATAATTAAAGCTGGTTCTTGTCCGATGAAAATTGTATCACAAAATCTTTTAAACGGACACTAAATGGCGCACTTTTACGTTTCGCTATCGTTTGAATAAATCTTATAGAATCAGTAATAAAAAATCGTGTTAAATATTTACAAAATTCAAAAATCTACAATAACATAAAACAAACTTCAAACAAAAAATACATATCATTACCCTTACATTGAACCACTATATAACAACACATTTAAATACATATTCAAAAAACACAACTTAATTTTAGCTAGCAAATCTGTAAATAATTTAAATATTATTTTCTCAAATTTAAAAACCAAAACACGAAAACTAAAATAACCTAATGTGGTTTATGAAATTAAATGTTTAAATTGTAATTCATGTTATATTGGAGAAACAAGCCAAAATTTAAAAAAACGTCTGGTCAGCGTCTAATCAAAATCATTCAAGGCTTGTAGAACATTCATTAGGAAATGACCATAATTCTGATTTTGAAAATACTAATATTTTATACTGTGAGTCTAATATTTTCAAAAGACGCTTTATAGAAATGTGTAAAATAAAAATGTCATCGAATTCTATTAATAAACGTACAGATTTTGCAAATTTAAACGATATATTTTGTAGTTTTCTAGATTCTTTAAATAGGGTATAGATCTGTCAATTTTTTAACATTTGATAAAATAAAATATTTTATTAAGTTTAAAATTAATTTTTAGACTTTATAAAAACCAAGGAAAAAAAAATCATTTACTTTTTCAGTTTCTATTAACAACCTTGTTTCTATTGACAACCTTGTTTATATTTTTTCACTTCCGAAGAAGCTGTCAAACGATAGCAAAACGTAAAGTGTTTGTGCGCCATTTAGTGTCCGTTTAAAAGATTTTGTGATACTGTTTAATTATGGTTCACCACTTGAAAAAGTCCAGTTTTGGACGAAACCGGTTGTGGATACTTATAAATCAAAAATTGTAGGAAGACTCTGTCTTTAAATCTTCTTCTATAACCTCTACAAACAGTAATGGAAGCGTACAATAATATTATGATATATGGTTTATTTATTTCTTTTATGATATCCTTACTTATTGAATTATTTAAATAGATATCACAAAATCTTTTAAGCGGACACTAAATCGCGCACTTTACACTTTACGTTTCGCAGTCGTTCGACCGCTTCGTCAGAAGTAAAGTGTAAAGTGCGCGATTTAGTGTCCGCTTAAAAGATTTTGTGATACAAATTTCATCGGACAAGAACCAACTGTAAATATTTAAATAGAAAAATCTGAAATGAATTTTGTTTGAAAATTCTCTTATAAAATCTATGGATAATTTTTGACTAGATAAAATATATCTCCAATCAATTTTATATTGAAATTCTCTTATAAATTTTTCTGATATTTTTTTACTTTTTGAAATACAGGGTGGGCCAATAGTGCGTATTCGGAAGATAACGACTTTATTATTGCATATTCTTAAAATCCGTGTGCGCTAAGACCTAGATGAGATATAGCTGCATGATTTAAAATTAGTTACAATTATACAGGGTGTTTCATCTGGATGTGCCAACCCAAAGTTATGTTTTTTTAAATGGAACACCCAGTATATTATGAGCTAATCTGATTCGCCTTTAAAAATGGAACAATTTTTTATAAATGATTACGTACCTAAATGTAATACTTTTCGAGATATTGGCATTTAAACGTAAAAATACGGTATGTTTTGATACGCTGTAGATACGTTGTTTTTTAAAAATTTATTTTGTAATTTTATAAGAATATTACATGACTTGTTGGCAGTAAAAAACAATGTTCTTTTTAAAAATAGGTCATATACTTTTTACAGGGTGAATCATAACTCGAATGCCTATTTTGCTCTGATTTTTTAAATGGAACACCCTGTATATTATTATTAATTTTGACTCATCGTAGATTAAGCTTTTCAGTAATATGCGGTTTGGTATACGTTACACATTGAATTCTCACATAATGACACTTCAAATTCGAAACTTTGTAATGCGGCGTTTATTCCGACTTCTAACGGATTACTTCCATGACAAATCGTTCATTTTAACTGAAAATTATTTAAAAAAAGTTGTATTCAATCTGATTTTACGTTTTTAGTTTGTTAGAAATGAACATCATTTGAATTGCTTATTTTATGTACATTACTTAAATAATTAAATCGTTAATAACAATATGATTTTACATTAAAAATAAAATTAACAATTAATTTAACAAATGTTCGAAATGCTGGCCATGTTGTTCTTCACACAACTGTATCCTCTGTTGGGTGGATCGATGAACATTTTCCAGCATTTGCGCATTAATCATGGCAAATGCGTTAGAATCAGTAATAAAAAATCGTATTAAATATTTACAAAATTCAAAAATCCACAATAACAATAAACAAACTTCAAACAAAAAATACATATCACTACCCTACATTGAACCACTATGTGACACATTTAAACACATATTCAAAAAACACAATTTAATTTTAGCTAGCAAATCTGTAAATAATTTAAATAGTATTTTCTCAAATTTAAAAACCAAAACACCAAAACTAAAACAACCTAACGTAATTTATGGAATTAAATGTTTAAATTGTAATTCATGTTATATTGGAGAAACAAGCCAAAATTTAAAAAAACTTCTAGACCAACATAAATCCTATTATATCCAAAAAAATAATCAAAATCATTCAATGCTTGTAGAACATTCATTAGAAAATGACCACAATTTTGATTTTGAAAATACTAATATTTTATATTACGAGTCTAATATTTTCAAAAGACGTTTTATAGAAATGTGTAAAATAAAAATGTCGTCGAATTCTATTAATAAACGTACTGATTTTGCAAATTTAAACGATACATTTTGTAGTTTTCTCGATTCCTTAAATAGAATATAGATCTGTCAATTTTTTAACATTTATAATGTTCAAATTATTTTTAGATAAAAAAAAAATCAAATTACTTTTTCAGTTTCCGTTGACAACATTGTTTATTTTCACAACATGTTTATATTTTTCACTTCTGACGAAGCTGTCGAACGACTGCGAAACGTTAAGTGTATAGTGCGCGATTTAGTGTCCGCTTAAAAGATTTTGTGATACAAATTTCATCGGACAAGAACCAACTGTAAATATGAAATTTTATTAGATGATAGACTTGATAATATACATATACACTGCGTTCGTAAAGTATGGAATAAATTCATTTTCTACGAAATAAACGATTTTTATGTAAAATTCTGAAACAGGTCGATTTTTAATTCAAAAATGACACTATTTTAGTGGAATTTTGTATCTCCCCCTCCAACGCCCTCCGAGTGACAGTTGCCCCTTTAAAATTTTTAAATGGAATGGGGGGTCATGTGATACCCCATTTGGAAGAGCTTTTCATTCTCTATTTAGTAGTATAAGAATTTTTTAGATTTCTATTTTTTCTAAAAAGAATAATACATTTTTAAATTAACACACAAAAGTTTAAAATAAAATAATTTAAATGAAATGTTCGAACTGGGAACCGTTTGATTCATGACAACAGTACAAAAGTTGCTGACGTTCATCTAAAACATTTCATTTCCAGGATAATTTGATTAATTCCAATTTTTTTAAATTTTTAAAATTTTTTTTATGAAAACGAGTAGAAACTGTAGATACTAATGTATGTAATCAATGTAGAAGTAAAAGTAATAACACCAATGTCAAAGAAACTATTAAGAATGTCCTCCTCCTACCTCTTGACAATAACCAAGACGAAATTCAAACTCATGCAAAACATTGTCGATTATTTCCCGACTGATTCCTCATAGTTCATTTTTTATTCTATCTTTTAGTTCTTCAAGATTGTTTGGTTTAGTTCTTGAGATTTTACTTATTAGGAATCCCCATAAAAAGAAATCGAGAGGTGTTAGATCAGGAGATCTAGCCGGCCACTCAATTGCCCCCCTTCGACCAATCCATCTATTGGGGAAAACGTCATCCAAATAATCCATATTAAAATTTTGTGTGTTGATTTTAAAATGTATTATTCTTTTTAGAAAAAATAGGAATTAAAAAAGAATTCTTATACTATTGAATAGAGAATAAAAAGCCCTTTCAAATGAGGTATCACATGTCCCCCCATTCCATTTAAAAATTTTAAAGGGGCAACTGTCACTCGGAGGGGTTTGGAGGGGGAGATGCAAAATTCCGCTGAAATAGTGTCATTTTTTAATTAAAAATCGACCTGTTTCAGGATTTTAAAAATCGTTTATTTCGTAGAAAATGAATTTATTCCATACTTTACGAACGCAGTGTATATAAATGAATTAAATGAAAATGTGTTACAAATTGATTATAAGTATAAAGGTTGCTATGCAGAAAATGATTTCAATACCAATACAGATGATTCAGAATTGTCTCCCGATATCTTCAGGGTGAGCGGAAATCAAAAAATAAGGTCACCTTTTTAGTAACGGCATGCAGGATCTCTTGTCGTCACCTTTTTATATTTTTTTTTTCCAAAAGTCAATAATAAGGGAGCTATAATCCCCTAAAAGAGGGATGAAACGTATTTTTCTTTTGGCCATATCTTTTGGATCCTTTAATTGTTAAATATTTGATACTTAGATATAAGGCACCTAACTGGGTATTTACAACGTATTTGTCAGATCCTCCCTCCTTTTTAAGGGGTAGTTTTAGGGGATGATCTTCGGTACTGTATAGTAACGTAATGCAATAGGTGTATGCTAACTTTTAAACCTCAAATTACTCGAAAACGGTTTGGTTTATCGAAATACAACAAGAGAGCTTTTTTGTGCCAAATAATCTAAAAAATATTCTCTTATTTTTGATGAAATATGTAAAAAATAAAAAATTAGGGATAAAATACCGAAAAGTCACCCCCTAAAACTACCCTTTAAAAAGGAGGGAGGATCTAACAAACACGTTGTAAATGCGCAGTTAGGTGCCTTATACTTGAGTTTAAAATATTAGTTTAATAACTTAAAGGATCCAGAAGATATTGCCAATAAAACAACGTTTTTGACCCCCCCTTTCAGGGCTTATAACTCCCTTATTATTAACTTTTGGAAAAAAATTTATATTAAAAGGTGACCTTATTATTTAATGTTCTATTCACCCTGAAGATATCGGGAGACAATTCTGAATCACCGTGTGTATTCATAGCTGCTTTTACAACCGCATGAATCGTTGACTGGGTATCAACAGGTCCAAGGAGTTATTTTTGTAAGACTAATATAGTACAGGTAAAGTTGTTTGTAAAATAGAAGGATTTACATTAAACTATGAAACGTCCAAAAAGATTAATTCCGATAGTATAAATAATATTTTAGAAAATAAAGATAATAAAATCAGTACACAATATCATCGAATAACCAGAGCTACTAAAACTAAAGAAAATAGAAACAAACGAACTTGGTTTTGTTTATGACAAAAAAGTTATTCTAGAAAGCTTTGATACAATACCATTTGCATACTTTAACCCCCTTTTTGTTGTTAATTAATAAAATGAATCAATTGGAAACTATAACAATCCTTTTTTGTTGTTATTAGGTAATGAATAATTATTATATCTCTAAATGGAAAACCACAAAATTATAAATTTAAAGGAAGAATGGTGTATCTACAGTTCAGTATAAAGTAAATGATGACAAGCTTGAATTTAATCTTAAGGAAGAAGAAGAACTTGAGTTGTTACGAAGAATGGCTATAAGTCTGGCAAAACCAGTGCAGAGACCAAGTCGAAGCTATTGGACGAAGGTATAAAAAGTATATTAATTCATTAATAAATAAAAAAATTGTGAACTAGAATTCAGCAAGGATTCATGAGCGGACAGAGTCCAGGAATTCAGCAAAGTGTACGAGACACAAATCAGTCCAGAGATTCGTCACATTATAGTTTTACATTTTTTCTGCTAGTTTTTCACATTGACATGTTTGTTTTGTTTGTGATTGTTGCATCATGAAATAATTCGTTTCTAAACTCTAAATCGGAATGAACTTAATTTATAAGCTGGTAATAAAATAACTTTAGTATGTGGAGCGTGCAGAGTGCTAGTCAAAGACGCAGTAGCCCTTTTCTGGGACAGTTAAACCAAGTGTGTGTTGTCCATTTAGTTAGTTATTTTTTTTAATTCAAACAGGTCGCAATGCCTTGAAATTCAGCCCAGCTTCATAAGATGAAGGCAAATTTTAACTTTTTTAAAAATACCTTAAAAATAGGCCGAAATGCCTTGAAATTCAGCACAGCCTCATGAGCGGAAGGCGAATTTTCACTTTTTAAATATAACTTATAAAGAGGGCAGAATCCTTAAAAAAGTGTTGTGTGCTAAGCAGGCCTATATAGTACAAACTTAAGAACAGATCGCAGAGCAGCAGCTTACACTACTGATCCAAAACCTTTTAGCCATTTGGATTATAAATTTGTAAAAAGAAAAAATCAGTATTTAATTTTGTAATGATCCTTGTTGCAATGGCTAATAAACCATTATTATTATTATTAAATGCCTCGAAATTTTAACTTTTTTAATATACTTTAAAAACAGGGCAGTCTTTAAAAATGTTACTTTTTTAAATATACCTTAAAAACAGGGCAAAATTCTTGAAATATTTGCTTTTTAAATATACCTTTAAAAACGGGGTAAAAAACCATGAAATGAGTTGTGTGCTGAACAGGCCCATATAGGTAGTAGTATTTTTGATTTAAAATATTTTGCAGAAGCTGATAAATGGTTTCTCGAAGATCTATTTTTAATAAATCTGTTTTCTGAGTATTTATTAGTGGAATTCCTATTACCCAATTTGCGCACGCAACCATTTTGCGTATGCAAATGAGTACAAAAGAAATTTATGTACAATAAATAACTATTACTTTTCGGAAAGCTAAATAACGAAGCGGTTTCTTCATTTGAATGTGTCCTGCCGTTTATTACTACATAGCATATATCGTGAATCTATTTTAACATAAAACATTGCTGTTACGTACGAATCTGAGAGTCCATAACAAAATTTATAATTTGTAAATTAAACTGTCCTTTTTAAAATAGAACATGAGATGACAGCTGTCATGAATCTGTTCTGTTATTAGTGATTTACACTGGCGTGCAATAAAATCGCATACACCTTCAAAATCAAGTAAAAGAATTTTTACCTATTTTTGGCTTTGTAAATCGGTATTTTGTGAATTTTGACATACAATCAACAATGTAGGTTATAAACTGAGAATTTAAGATTCTTGTTACGATTTATTTAAGTATGAATTTGTTCTTAAAATATCAGGAAACAAACGTAACAGAGGTGCATTTATTTTTATAAAATAGAATTTATGAATAAAGGAAATATGAAGTTCAATATTTTATCATTTCTCCACCGGCTTCTAATACTCGATTCGATCTTTCAGGCATAATATGATATAAGATTTCACCAATAATTTTCACCCTGGCTTAATTCTACCTTATCATGATTCAAGTAAAATAGAAAGCGTGACAGCTTCTGTTCTTCCATCAATACTATTTTTTTGGCACTTGTCGAATTCTTTGAATCAGAATTTATAATCCTTCGACTTGCAGTTGACCATAATGCCGGAAGGTTTGTCACAAATAACGAGATCTCCTATTATTTGAGATGGATTTTACTTCAAATGATTAAAGAAGGCTTCATTTTGCTCATGAGTTGAATTTTTTTAACGTCCCAAAGCTACTTTTCTACTTACACTTTCTTCTTCTACCTACATCTTCTCTGTTCGTGTAAGAGTGCTTTTATTTAGAGCATAGTTATCCGCCACTGCTCTTATTCATCATGCATTTTCTAAGAAAGTATTAAAATCGATTCTGTTTGTGTCAGTTTGACATTTTTATTGTTTGACACTGACAGATTATAAATTAAGACCGACTTAATACAGCAAAAATCGAGCAAAAATTGGGTGTACGGGATTTTTTTGCACGCCACCGTACTTGTACTACAAAATAATAGCGACTCTTTCAATTACATTAGAACCAATTGTAAATACATTAGATAAGTTTATTCTTGTTTAAAAAAATTAAATAAACAAAACAAAGAAATCAGAAATTCTTTAATTCAAAACAAACACCACAACAAGTTTTCAAAAATTTATTCATTTACCTCCATGCAATATCCTAAACGATTATAAAAATTGTTAATCGCATTAGTTACTTGTCCAGGGGTAGTTCCAACAGTTCTTCCTGATACAATTTCACTAATAGTGCATTCGACTGAGCCGCCCGTGCTCGATGTTTGTATGCACTAGATTTGCTCTGATATAAGGAAAAACTCGCACAGTTTCGTATATTTCAGATACTTGTATGCAAAGAATGCGCATCCTTTCGGGTCGCATGCTGGTTTTGTTCGGCTGGCACGCGCTACAGTTGCGGACAGAAAATTTCAGAAGTCACTGTCATCCGTCTGACGTACCTATGCATATATGAATGTTTCAACTTTTACGGCCTTTCCCGAATATTTCACGTGTACCGAGGTTATAAATACGAATTCGGACAATTTTTGGGTCATTACTGTCGGCGGAATGACAGTAACATCCGAAATTTTCTGTCCGCAATTTACATAAGTAATTACCCAATACCGACACTTAAAACAACAGTGCAAAAAAGACGCCTTTACTGTTTGATACGTATACGTAAATGTAATGTAATTTGCAAATGAGTAGGTATCAATTTCTCTTGAACTAATAACAGAATTTAAACACATTATTAATAAGAAAATATATTACTATGTGACGGCAGAAAATTACTTCTTTTTCAGAATATCTTGTAACAACCTCAACATATCCGCGAATTTTAGGTTTTCCAATTTTTTCCTCCAATAATCTATTGCTAACTACGTTCATTTCATAACGCGATAACCTCAAAGTCTGACAGTTGCACTGTGAAAAAGTACAGTTCTAAAAATTGCAAATTTCGAGCGAGCACACTCGCCAGTCGAATGCAAATCTTACATAACTTTCTTCGCCTAACAGATGTTCCAAATTAAAATGGACAAATTTTGTTTGACATTAGAAACCCTAACGACGACGATCATGCAACGACATTTTTAAAAATTGGAATTTGTTTCCATAGTAATATGAACAGCAATGTTTCATATTAAGCGTAGCGGAGCGAGTGTTTAATAAACGAGTGTCTTGAGAAGTTTATAAATCGAATTGCATACTATACTTTTTCTACGACCAACACAAAAATACTAAAATTCGGAAATTGTGCCGTGACACCGTGACTAAGACGCACAAAGTCACAGCTTGTCAATGTGTATTTAAAAGATCACTGGCAATGTGGAAACGATAATACGATAATTTGTGTTTTAAAGATGGGAGTAGAAAAATAGTAATTTGTATCACTAGGCCAGAAACTGTCATTTTGCAAGTGCGAGCACAGTTTGCGAAGGCGAGGCGCAGCCGAGACTTCGCAAGTGAGAGCACTTGCAAAGCAGTTTCGGGCCGTGTGATACACACTATTTTTTGGCCCGACCTATTTTAAATTGTTTCAAAAGTTCAAAAATAAAAAACTAAATAGTTTGCGCTAGGGAAGTTACATATATTCAGGTTGGCAACACAATGTCCAAACGATTTTGAATTTGAAATTAAAAATCAAGTTACTTACAGTTTTTTGACATTTAATAAAAACCAAATATTATTCAAGTCCATTTTATTGTTTATACATATTTAAATAAGTGCAATGGATACTCCAGCACACATTACTCAGGCTGCCGAACATGCAGTTAATTCTTTATTACCTGAGAAATCTTCCAGCAGTTGTAAACGGATTACCAATATTGCCAACATTATTTTGGTAATTTTTTTGATGGCCTAGTACGTCAATAGGGCTGTTTCCGGACGATTTTGACGAATGCAACATCAATGTTTCTGGCCGGAGGACAAAAAAAAATATTACATAAAATTTTAATGTCAAGGCCGATTTATAAACGTGTCGTTACCGTTCGTCTTTACCGCTACCGTTGTTACTTGCTGAAGCGTAACGGTGAGACATGCGCAATGTGATATTTGAACAGTTCTGCCAATTCTTGGGAATTTTTTGCCTTATAATTGCAAAAAGAGAAGTTTCTTGAGAAAAAGGGAATCTTTGAAGATAAAATTACTTAAATTTTGAGGCAAATCTTGACAAAAACCCATAAAAATAGCTTAAAATCGCAATTTGAGGGAAAAAACAAGCATAAAAGGGAATTTTTATATTCCTTACGTTTTAGATCCTATAAAAATTCATAATTCTGAACCAGTTCGATTAATAATATTTCTAACACATTATTATTAGTTGAAGCTGCAACAGAAATATTTTTGTTAGATATTAAATTACATTTTTAAGGAAGAACTCACCTGTACATTCTGTATCGACTTCTGTATTTTCCATTTTAACTTCTTTTTTCTTTCGGTGAAAATTTCTTAACTTCAACACCCACAAATGCACGTTCTTGTTATGATTAACCCAAAAGCAGCTGTCACGCTGATAATAGAACCCATGTGCGAGTAATAGTTATTTATTGTATAAGTGTTTTAGATAGCATTTTATCTACGCAAGAATGTTTAAATGTAAAATTTTCCTAAGTGGATAAAATGCATCTAAAGCACGCATGCAATACAACGTTTTATCCACAATCACACATTTATGGAATCAGAATGAGCGAAATTTAATTTAAAAAAATTCATATTCGTAAAATGAAACAGCCTTTGTCATACCTACTGGTTGCTATGGTACGTTGTTTATTATTATCCACTAGTGGAATGAAGTAACTTTATTCCACTAGTGGATAATTGGTCACTTTAAATGCTTCGTAAGTGTGGATAAAGGTCCAATTATAACGTGATTGTGGATCAAAAACTTTGATTGGCCAATGCTCAAGCAGCAACGACAAAAGTTAAAAATTGGTTGTTTCGAACGGACGGAAACGACGCACGGCAACGGTAACGACGCCTTATAAATACCTAAAGGCAACCTAACTTTCTTAAATTTCAACGGCAGCGGCAACAGTAAGCGGGAACAGGAACGGTAAAGTTTATAAATCTGCAGTCAAAGTGACACACTTTTCTACAATGGCGCCTTGTTTGAAAATAATCAAATCGGCAAGTTTTGCATCTGCTATATTAATCTGTGACCAAATTATTGATAAATAATTAATGTCAAAAGGATTTGCGCAAGAATTCCCATTCTCGTTCTCATCGTCCGCATAGTAAATAGTGTTATCATCTTCGGGAGCAGGTTCTATGTCAACTGACATTTGTCAGATCAAATCACGTCACACGAAATCCTTTAGTTAGAATTTTGAGAAATAAAACCCGGCTCCACTATATTTACTGATTAACTGCAATTGCACCGACACTTTCAAGTGTATTCTTCTTGATAACAAATATAACCTGTTAAGTAACTTTTCATTTCAGTACAAAAACTTAACGTTACCGTCAAAAAATAAATATGCAAAAGCTGCTGCTACACCGCACCGTGTGCATCTGACTTTTCTTCAGCCAATGAAATATTTACAAATTCAATGTCGATGTCGGCCATTACTGCATTCTTAAAAAAGATACACTATAGTAAGTAACTTAACAAATTAATTTCAATTATTGCAGTTATTAAAGAATTCAAAATTTGAGGCAAATTTGATTCTACTTGATTAAAAAATTGAGCCGAATCCTTAACCCCCACTGGAGTTTGCTTGATAACGTTTAGTCCAATTCTTCAACTCTAAAAAATAATATTTTATTAGCAAATGCTTTAAAATGGAATAACATGAAAGTATAAAACTGAAGAATTGCTGTTTTGAACAGTTCTTTCTATGTATACATTCTTTTATGCTTACCTGGAGGTCTTAACAGAAACAGTTCTTT
This sequence comes from Dorcus hopei, assembly GCA_033060865.1. Taxonomy (NCBI): domain Eukaryota; kingdom Metazoa; phylum Arthropoda; class Insecta; order Coleoptera; family Lucanidae; genus Dorcus; species Dorcus hopei. Next base: position 38,079,221 of record CM065422.1, read on the forward strand.
CGATGTCTTCATCTGAAGAATCATAAGTCAGCCTCCGAGGAATCTTTCTCCTTCGAGAACTAGGTTCCTCATCCACTTCACTTTGAAGATCTGAGGTCTCTTCTGCTACTTTCAATATCCTCCTTGCAATTTCAATATCATCTAAAATAAATATGAATGCTACATATGCTAAACATAATAACACAAATATTACTACAGTCAAACTTTCATAATCAGTTTGCTACAAAAGCACTTCAAGTTATGAAGACTTCGACATATAGAAATAGGTCACAACTTCTGTACTGAGTATACCAATAAATGCTAAGCCATCAATTTTAATTCGAATTACAGAAAATTTGACTTAGGGTAGACCAGGGCAAGTGTAAACGATTTTTTAATAGTTAAAGTTTATCTGTTGATATGTTTATGGATTTCACTTTCTTAAGTATTTTAAAATAATGATATTATAGACTTAGAGCCGTATTACACTATAATATTTCTTGTATAAAATTTGTTACAAAGTGAGTGAGAAGGGCCAATTCAACCAATAGGCATTGACCGTGGTAGCTTATCTCTCTCACTTTGTAATAAAATTGTTATCAAATTTAGCAAGTGTAATATGGCCCTAACTAATAACACTTGAACAAAATTTTATATATATTTTTTAAATTAATATTTTTTTCTCCCATCTTTAAAACACAAATTATCGTATTATCGTTTCCACGGTGCTAAGTGATCTTTTAAATACACACTGACAAGCTGTGACTTTCTGCGTTTTAGTCACGGCGTCAATTTCCGAATTTTAGTATTTTTGTGTTGGTCGTAGAAAAAGTATAGTATGCAATTCGCTTTATAAACTTCTCTAGACACTCGTTTATTAAACACTCGCTCCGCTACGCTTCGCTCGTGCCTAATTAAAACTCGTGACTAAAATGCCGTTTATAAAACTTGTTGCATAATACATACAAATACTATTTTGGCCACCAATTTTTATACACTTGCCCCGGTTAGGATTAGGAGAAAGTGTAAAAATGAAGGGTACATCAAAAGCAACTGTAAAGGCGGATTTAGACGAGCGTAACGTGTAATGTAATGTAACGTGAAATGTAAAGGAGGCGCTACATTACATGGCAAACTAGGCGAATGTCGAACGTTGGTGATGTGTACAGTTTTCTAAACGTTTGTCATATAATGTGTACGGTGTTGCTGAATCGCATTTAAGTGTCTCATTTACCGACTTCTGTCGGAACGTATACGAATGCAAACGTTGGAAGGAGTTTGACAAATGCTCTACCATACACACTATTCGACGAACCTTCACACATCACAAACGTTTGGCTAGTTTGCCATGTAATGTAGAGCCGCCTTAACGCGAATGGTGTGGATGGCACACGAACAACTCAACGCGAATCTTGTTCAAGAGCACTGCCAGCGCCTTTGTGTTCGCGCTAAAAACCGACAGCCGATGGATCAGGGCGAGCACAGGCGCGAGCGTTACATGTAATGCTCGTAGTGCCGTCCACACACACGAATCGTGTTACATTTCACGTTACATTACATTACATGTTATACACGTCTGGACCCGCCTTAAAGTAACAAAAGCAGGGAAAGTGTCAAGAATCTTATCATATGCTCTTAAATTCGCTATTTTTCTTTCTAGAAAAATTAATGTGTTTATGAGTTATTAACTCTTTCGTAATACGTATGAGCGAGCCATCAAACCTGAGTACAAAAGATCACCACAGTTCTTGAAATTTTATTTATTTAATATTTTAGCAGAGATAATCAATAAAAAACAAAATTGGTTTCTTTACACTATTTGGTAGGTAAAAAATAGTCTGGGGTAAGAGTAATATGTTTTCTTTTACACTCGCCCCTTCAAAATTTCACGTAGAGGCAAGTGTAAATGCTTCTACGTGAAATTTTGAAGGGGCAAGAGGCTATAAAAAATACAAAACTGTAGGCAGATATTGTATTTAAAAATATACACTTCCTGGTAATACTAATGGTACGATAGAGACTGAAAAACAAATTGAAATCTCTTAAAAACTCACCTTTATTACTCTTTTATTTCGTACTGGTTGCATTCATCTGTTAACCACTAGTGACATTCACTTAAATACCGCTATCGGTAAAACACAATTCTTTATTAATATTAGCTAGATGAATTCCAATACACCACAGATGTTTAATTACGGTTTTTAGTGAATGTAAGAAAAAAGGCGAAATATTTATTGTCAAAAGACTCTTCTCTAATCTTAATTCCACTTCATTCTATAATGCGCTACATCAAGAGGACTGGTCCACAGTATTTAAAGCTACGGGTGTTAACTCTAAGTACAATAATTTTATATCAGTCTTCAAGTATCATACGGACAGTGCTTTTCCTAAACTTGCCAAAACCTTTAAGAACAGTAACTGCAAAAAGTGAATAAATAGTGAAGTGACCCAACTTTCAAATCAGCTAAAAGAACTTAATTGGATATACAAAAATACAAACAATGAAAAGGTGTTAAACAAATATAAAGATCTCAAAAAGATTTGTAACAGAATTACAGGAAGCCAAAAAGAGGGCAATTTCAGAAGAGCTATTAAATACTAGAATTTTTGGTAAAGCTTGCTGGAAAGTTATCAACACAAATCTTAAAGAAAATATTGATAAATCCTCTCAGTTAATTAATAATCTTGACAATCCAACTGATCCATAGACAATTGCTAATAAATTTAATGATTTTTTTTACAGTCAGTGATGACAACTATGAGGCAAAGGATGCTAATGATTACCTCTCCATGGTAAATTTTTCCATGTTTCTATGTCCAGTTACCACGAATGAAGTTATTTATAATCGCACTGCAACAGATTTCAGCAAAAAACTCGGAAGGTCCAGACGGAGTGCCCTGTTTTTTGGTAGGCTTTGTCGCGGAATTGCTAGCCGTTCCTTTAACCGATTTAATTAATTGTTCTTTCAAAACTAGAACTTATCCCGAAGATCTGAAAATTGCTAGAATAGTACCAGTGCACAAAAAAAGTGACACATCAAATATTGAAAACTATAGAGCCATCACCAACCTATCAGTCTTTGCAAAGGTCATTGATAAACTCATGTATAATCGAATAAAAAATTTCCTCGAAGAATATAACCTGCTAGCTGAAAGCCACCATAGCTTCCGGAAAGGAAGAAACACTACCAGCGCTCTTTTTCCTGTCATCGACCATATTATCAATAGTCTTGATAACAAATGTCCTACTGCAGGGATATTTTACGATCTTACGAGAGCATTTGACGTCTTGGATCATAAGCTGATGCGATGGAAACTAATCCAACATGGAATACATGGTCCGGTACTAGACTGGTTCGTCTTTTATCTTCAAAATCGCAAGCAATTTGTCGAAGTGAAACAGAATACAGACAAATTAAAGAGGGCGATCTTCAGATCCAATCTTAACATTATTAACACTGGAGTGCTACAGGGTGGAATTCTATCGCCACTTCTGTTTCTGTTATACAGCAACGATTTGCTTAAGCAACATCAGAGATTCGAAGATGGATTGGTAAAATTGTGTCAGTACGCGGACGACATAACGATGATTATTAACACGAAAGACCGCTTGGAGTTAACGGAAATGTGTAATGACATGGCCAAAATAATGAATAAGTGGTGCACAAATAATAATTTACTTCTTAACCCCAAGAAGTCGGCAATTGTGCAATTCTCAATTAAGAGTTTGGCATCACTGCAAGAAAGTATGCTGGTAAAATGTGGCTCTAAGTCTATACCCGTCCAACAAGCCATCAAATATCTGGGTATTTGGGTTGACTGTAACCTAAACTGGGAGACACATGTCGACAGTATAGCGAGCAGATTGAACAGTTCTTGTTTTGCCCTTCTAAACCTAAGAAAAGTGGTGACTGTCAACGTACTTCTAATGTACTACAACGCGCATGTCCGCTCTCATCTGGAATATGGCATAATTATATGGGGAAATTCCAGTTATGTAAATAAATTGTTCTTAATTCAGAAAAAAATTATAAGATTAATATCTAATGCTAAATGTAGAGAACATTGTAAACCTCTATTCGTACAATTGAATATAATGACCATCTACTCACTTTACATGTACAACCTATCATTATTTATCTATGACAATTTGGAAAGTTCTTCCACAAATAATGACTTAAATGTAGCTTATATTACACGAAACAGTGATCATTTGCGATTACCTTTACACAGAACATTCTTTTTTGCCAGGGGTACTGGCTAAATGGGAATTCTGATATTTAATAAATTACCTCTAGATATAAGATCTAGTCCAAATAGAAACTCATTCAAATGAAAAATTAGGTAGCTTTTCCTCAGTACCCCTTACTATTCCGTAGATGAATTCCTAAATGGCTAATATCCTCTAAAGTACAGTAACTCTAAATTAGATAGTTTTAATAATTTTTAAATAGGCCTATGGAAATTGTACCGTATGTCCAAATAAATTCTTGATAAAGGTAGGTCATGGAGTGTAAAAATCTACAACACCAAGCAGTTTTTGAAGTTAGTGACATATCAAGCTGTAAGATATGGCCAATTAAACTTTAATTTTACTTAACTACTCAAGAATTGGACAATATTTTAATGTAAATAATGTAATAATTTATCTTCCATGGCCTACCTTTATCAGAAATTTATTTGGACATATTGCTGTGATTTTTAGCATATACCTTTTTAGAAATAACTGAGATCTCAGGGCTTAGTGATTTAATTGTTAGACAAGTTACAATACTGCACGAGGTTCCTATGCAATGAAGTAATTTAAGTAGCAATAGAAACTCTAAAAGCATTTATTGAAATGTTGTTGTGCAAATTTACGAGCAACATGGTGAGTGGGTAAGTAAAAAATCAAATATCTTAGTAACAAATTTATTTAGTTGCAGTATTACCAACTTTAAACAGAAAATGTCAAAGTAAGTGTTCACATAATCAAAAATAATTATCAGTTGGAATAGGTACATAAATTACAATCTAATTTACCACGATGAATTGAAATCGGTAGATCTCAACCTCGAATTCATCGTAAACAAACAGGTGTGTTATTTTTAGAGACCGCTAAGGCAAATACCTAGATTTCGTGTCCCTCAAAATTCTAAAAATCGTTGAATGCAATGAAACAGTGTGTTGTGTTGATTGATTATGGAACAAGTATATTGTGATTTGTTGAAATATATTTATTATAAATAATTTTTGAGAAAAAATGTCGACACGTTGGGCAACAATGAATTTGAATTGAGAAAGAAAAAGTTTAATGCGAAAAATTGCCAGCACGTTGGACGCCAATTAATATATAAATTTTATTGAAACGGTGAATTTTATGAACGTTTTTAATTTTAAAAATATTTTTCGACAATCGTACTTAAACATAAAACTAAACAAGTGTGTGATCAAAATATTAAGCCATTTAAATAATTTCGCGTTAAATAACAAATTAAAAATAAATTTAAAACATGGACAAGGAAGACTTCAATATGGAAAAGAAAAAAGAATACTTAGAAAGTGCTAAATAAAGACTAGAAAGAGAGCAGGGTGAGAGAAGAGAACTCACACAAACGGAAAGTTTAGAATCCTTAGCAGGAAGTAGACAGACGAAAGACCAAGAATTAGAAGAATCAACCTATGAGGATGCCAAGGATGTTACGAGTCAAGAAATTTCATTGGTAAGCATTTTCAACATGATGAAAGATTTAATGAAGGAAGTAAGAAGAAATACAGAAAAAATTGAACATGTAAGCAACATGATGCAAGGAAAAATAGATGGAGCCGTAGAACAGAGTAAAAAGGAAATAAAACAAGAAGTAACAGGAATGTTCCAAGTCTTCAAAACGAAAACCGAGGAAAGAATACAAGGAGTAGAAAACAGTATGAAAAGAGGTCTTCAAGAAAAGGAGAAAAGTCTAAGTGAAAGGATATCTAAAATAGAGGAATACGAAGAGGAAATACATTTAGTTCAACAAAACCAAGAAGGTGCAATTAATAGAATTCAAATTGAAGTAGAAGGAATCAAAGGACAAATGAAAGATAAAAATATAAATATAAATCATGTTGAAACAAATACAAATGTTAAAATAAAATTATTACCAAAATTTTATGGAAAAAGAGATAACAACAACCCAGTTAGTTTTCTCAGAAACATCAAGGAAATGTCAGAAGACATAGGGAATAATAGGTATCGTCTACAAATTATGAAGAGTTGCCTCAAGGATGATGCACTAATATGGTTAAACGTAAATATGGAAGGAATTACAACTTTAGAAGCATTCGAAGAAAAATTTTTAAGACAATTTTGGGGACAAAGTGAACAACAAAGGATAAGGAAAAACTTATGGAAGATATGACATAAATCAAAAATTAAATAGAGAAGAATACGTAATAAAAATGTACAGTCACGTTAAATATTTAACACCCAGAATGTCAGATCAGGAAATAATTCAGCAGTTAGTAAGGCATTTTAATCATGACATCATACAGGCAGTTGCACTACATGGAATCGATCAAATGAGTGGATTCATAGAACTTCTAAAAAGAATAGACAATAGTGATGAAAATTACAGAAGACCAACGCAACAAGGATACAACAACAACAACGGTGTCGGATTTAATAGACAATATAATAAACAGAATTATGATAATTATAACAACAGACAATATGACAAACAGAATTTTGAAAATCAAAACAGTAGACAATACAATAAACAAAATTTTAATAATGATAACAATAGACAACACTATGACCGACAAAATCAAACAAATTATAACAACAGGCCAAGGTACAATAACAACAATTATTCTCCAAAGGATGAAAGAACACAAGTACGCGAAAACACAGCAATATGTTACCTACTTGTCTAGTTTTGTTCGTTGTCTGTGGTTGGACCATCTGTTCATATTTGATTTGTAGTAGAATATGTACCATATTTGTACTTATCGGTAGTAGTATTTTTAAATCACAGGCGTTCTCCAACATAAATAGTTTATTTACAGTTGGTTCTTGTCCGATGAAATTTGTTTCACAAAATCTTTTAAGCGGACACTAAATCGCGCACTATACACTACGTTTCACCGTCGTGCGACAGCTTCGTCAGAAGTGAAAATATGTTGTCAAAATAAACAAGGTTGTCAACGGAAACTGAAAAAGTAACTTGATTTCTTTTTTAATTCTTATTTTTTAATCTAAAAATAATTTGAACATTATAAATGTTAAAAAATTGACAGATCTATATTCTATTTAAGGAATCGAGAAAACTACAAAATGTATCGTTTAAATTTGCAAAATCAGTACGTTTATTAATAGAATTCGACGACATTTTTATTTTACACATTTCTATAAAACGTCTTTTGAAAATATTAGACTCGTAATATAAAATATTAGTATTTTCAAAATCAAAATTATGGTCATTTTCTAATGAATGTTCTACAAGCATTGAATGATTTTGATTATTTTTTTGGATATGATATTTATGTTGGTCTAGACGTTTTTTTTAAATTTTGGCTTGTTTCTCTACGTTAGGTTGTTTTAGTTTTGGTGTTTTGGTTTTTAAATTTGAGAAAATACTATTTAAATTATTTACAGATTTGCTAGCTAAAATTAAATTGTGTTTTTTGAATATGTGTTTAAATGTGTCATATAGTGGTTCAATGTAAGGTAATGATATGTATTTTTTGTTTGAAGTTTGTTTATTGTTATTGTGGATTTTTGAATTTTGTAAATATTTAATACGATTTTTTATTACTGATTCTATAAGATTTATTGGATAAGAATTTTGAACAAGAGTCTTTTTTATTAAATTTAAATTATCGTAAATGAAAAGTTTATCAGAAAATAAAACAGCTCGATCTGTTAAAGAAATAATTGTTGCAATTTTATAGTTTTTAGAAGTATACGAATGAAAATTAATATATCTACCTGACCACGTAGGTTTATGAAACCAATTTGTTATTAATTTGTTATTACATCTGATGATATTTACATCTAGAAAACTTAGTGAATTGTTAATTTCTTTTTCTACTGTAAATTGTAATCTATTATGAAAAGAGTTAAATCTACTTAAAATAAAGTCTACTTTATCTGAAGGCAAAATCAATAAAATATCATCGACGTAACGAAAATATAAAGTTAAATTGAAAGGTAATGAGTTAATGACACTTTTTTCTAGTTCCTGTATGACAATTTCAGCTAAAGCAGGCGATAAAGGAGAACCCATTGCTGTACCGAAAATCTGTTTATAAAATAACAAGAACAAAGAAACAACATCTAAGGAAATTATAATAGAGTTATTTGGTATATCTATGTTTTTCAATTTATCTACAAGTTCATAAGAATTTTTTATAAAGTATTCTGATTTACTAGTAACTTGAGTAATAATTTTTGAAACAAATTTTGATAAGAAATATAGAGAAGAACCTATAGTAGAAACTATTGGCCGAAGAGGTGTGTTAGGTTTGTGAATTTTTGGAATGCAGTATAATTTAGGAAATGTGGGATGCTGTACTTTAAGAGATTTAGCAATATTGTTACTAATTTCAACAGATTTTTCTAACTTATTAATAATATTGAAAGTTTTACGTTGGAAATTTTCTGTGGGATCGTTATTTAATTCTACGTATGTATTATTGTCAGAGAGCATGGTTTGAACTTTTGAAAAATAGTCATTTTTGTCAATTAAAACAGTAACATTGCTTTTGTCTGCTACTGTGACAATGATGTTAGGATTTTCTTTAAGAAATTTTTTACAAGCCAAAAGATCTCGAATAAGAATTTTATATTTTGATTTTTCAAAAGTCCTATCAATATTCCTAATGTAATTTAGAAAATACAAAATACAAGTAAGAAATAAATTTTGTTCTAATTTTCTAAATAAGTGCTTTTAAATGTTTACTTGTTTCATAGATGCAGCGGTTGATGTCATACACCTGCCAGTTATCCTTTAATTCTTCATTACGACTTACAAGACATTTGTCAAGTTTTGTGACTTATATAGAGGCCAGAAACAATGTTCTTTTCGAAGTGTAAGCCAATTATTGTTTACAATGGCAAGCCTACCACCGGCATTTTCATCAAATTCTACTATGACATAACAAGTGCACAAAAAGTTTTCCCATCTAGTATGTTACTCTCATTTTTTCGCATGTTCACCTATGTTCCTTACTGGGCTGTGTTCATAAAAGACACTCTAGAGTTACTCTCGGCTAATATTGCAGTATCTCTCGTATAAACAAATTCTGTTTCTCATCTGGATAGCGCTTATCTAAAAGGTACCAATCGCCAAATCACGTTTTTTCAGATAAAGGTACCAAACGCTTTGGAAAACAAAGACTTAATTACTGTAAAAATATCCAAACTCCACACTGCTCGTAGCAGCTTCTGTCAGTGAGGTTACCAAGTTGTATAACACGAATTATCGAATTCTACTTTGTACTTTGGGTGAAAACAACTTTTTATTATAAATTATCCTTTTCTAGGTTTTTGACATTAACGTTCTAATTATACAGAAACAAATGTTTCTTTGTTTTGCATAATTTGTATAATTTGCACGATAATATCAAAAACCTTGAAAAATATACTTTATAGTAATAAGAATCTCGTCTCTAATAATAATAATATAAAAAATCAAATAGCACTTGTTGTATAAGAACAGATCCATGCGATATTTTTGCTTTATGCATAAGGATAGAAACGCCACAGAAACCAATAAAAGAGATCCATGTAAAAAAATTTCGCTTTAATCAAAAAAGAACCAAGCACCATTTTCATCAAAAAAATCAAGTCAGAAAAACGAAATCGATGAGAAATTTACTTGGATGCTTTACGGATCTATTTCATGTTATAAAATATAAAGGCTGGTCAGTTTCATTCACAAATTTATTTTTTAGTATTATAAAACTTTAATCATCATTTGTCCAAAACAATAGTTTGGCGGTTGGTACCTTTTAGATAAGCGCTATCCATCTATGAATCATAAAAAACTAAATCCGGCGTGGTTTCCATAGCAACAAACCCATTTTCTACACCCTATTTAAAAGTGCGGCGCATGGCCTTCTAAATGAAAAGCGAGTTCTAACTGGCCTGGGCGTTTTGAAAAATTTACATTGAATTTTTGTGCTCGAGAAAACGCCAAAAGTCGACACTTTGGCGCTGATTACGGGGCACTGACGACATTGAGTGAAGGGCACTGTCATTACTGTCAATCAAAGTGAGTTCACGCAAAATTAATTAATATTGTAATTACGTCGAATTCTATTAATAAATGTACTGATTTTGCAAATTTAAACGATACATTTTGTAGTTTTCTCGATTCCTTAAATAGAATATAGATCTGTCAATTTTTTAACTTTATAATGTTCAAATTATTTTTAGATTAAAAAACAAATATTTATAAAAAAATCAAGTTACTTTTTCAGTTTCCATTGACAACCTTGTTTATTTTGACAACATATTTTTCACTTCTGACGAAGCTGTCGAACGACTGCGAAACGTTAAGTGTATAGTGCGCGATTTAGTGTCCGCTTAAAAGATTTTGTGATACAAATTTCATCGGACAAGAACCAACTGTAAATAATTGTAATTACCGTAATACAACATAATTTATGTGGGATAAACTTTATAGATTCATGCACAAATCATTTGATCTCGTCGGAGTGAAGTACGCTTGCGCAATAAAGAAAGACTGTCATTTTAAAAAGCTTTCGTGATATGAATAGTTACAAGTTACATAAAAGAGTTTCGATTTTTGATAATGTAAAACGTGTTAAAAAGGGCGTTGATAATTACGCACAATGAGAAAAGTAGCTTCATTATACATGTTGTAACTTACCACAGAAATTCTCTGAGTATATGCAGGTAAGATTTTAATCTAAAACTAATAGTTTAATGCTAAATTAAGTTGTCGGAATTGGACATAAATACTCCACCTTATTCCAACGTAAATAATATCCAGTATGCTCAAATTTTTCAATAATTCAACAATAACATTAATTGTTCTTACACGAACTCATCCACCATTCACATGTGACTGAACTGTCAAGATTTTAGGTTAAGAAAGCGCCCCGTAAGCAGTGCTTGGCGGAGCACGCCTGAACTGCACTTTTGCCCAGGCCAGATAGAACTCGCTTTCCATTTAGAAGGCCATGGTGCGGCGTAAAAAGTGCGCCCGTTGTCATGGTAATAATAATAATAATACAAACACAAGGCTTCTTGGAACAGATAAGCGAGACGCAAAATAAACAAATAATCATGATTAAGAGAGATACGATTACACACCCAAGGTGCACTCGAAGGTATATTTTATGAACGCAACCTTGACCAGTAAATGCCAAATTGACATTTAAATAATAAACAATAATTACGATTTATTACGTATTTGAAACCAAACAAAATAAAACATTGAACGTGAATTCACAACAGATGTTGAAAATAGCCTCCGTCTTCTTCGAGGCATTTTCTAACTCTTCTGCGATATCCATTAATAACATTTTGCAAAATGTGGGGAGAATTGTTTATTTCATCACACTTTTCGATGATTCTTTGGGTAAGTTCCTGTAAATCATTAACGGGCGTTTTAAAAATGGAATTTTTCAAATAGGGCCAAACAAAGAAATCCAAAGGAGTTAGATCGCAAAATCGCGGAGGCCATATGTTTGCCATATATCCGATCTCCAAAAAACTCTTGAAGGAAATTTAAAGTATCTCCAGCAGCATGGGCCGTTGCACCAACCTGCTGGAAATATACAAATTGCAACTCGTCATCATGCAGTTGATTAATAAATGGATGCAAAGTCCCTTCCCGATATCTAAGTGCTGTTAGCGTGCCATTAAAAAATATTGGACCTATCAATCTTCTCCGACTTAAACCTATCCAAACACCAATTTTTTGTGGATGGAGTGGGGCTTCAATGAAAATATGATGGTTTTCTGTACTTCAGATCCTCATATTTTGGGAATTAATGTATCCTGTTAAATGGAACCAGGCCTCATCGGAAAATAAAGTTTTGTCCAACAAATCGTCATTGTCAATAATGTTTAAAAACCAATAAGTATCTTCGCCTTGGTTCAAAATCTACTGGAAGTAATTCATGCACGGCAGTCAAACGATAAGGGAATATTTGCAAGTCCTTTTTTAGAATAATTCTGCAGGTCCCGAGAGAAAGATCAACTTGTTGTGACAAGTGACGGATGAAAGTGCGAGGAGCATCAGTCATAATTTGTCTCACATTTTCAACTACCTCATCAGTTCTTAGTTTAGGCCTACCTGATACCTGTTTTCTGGCCTCACTGCCAGTTTCTCTGAATAGTCCTATAGAATACTGAACTTGACTAACAAATACAGTTTCTCCACGACCATTAGTGAATGTTATAATTCCGAAATCATTTTTAATAATAGAAAGTAAACATTCTCTCTCTTGAGATAAAATATTTATTCTGAAACACTTGCTTCTTTTGTGTTTTGCATGTATTTTCATATTATAACAAGTGACAGAATGAATATTCTATAATTATGCTCAACGAAATACATAAATTGCCATGTATTTCAAAACTGTCAGTGTTAGATATAAATGCGACGTCCTAATCACCTAATTATTGTCTAATCGTGGAGAATTATTACATTTACTGATGGTCTTGGAGAAAATACAGTCTGTTACTCGGTTAGAATGAAAATTCGATCTACTCGTGGTTCTTCCACTCGTATCGAATTTTCATTCTAACCTTGTTACACAATATACTATGGAAATTTTTCTTGAAATTCTGCAATACAATCAGGAATAGAATAGGTCCATTCGCCATTGATTTTTTGGGCGTTTCGAAAGCAGGATTCAACCATAAAAGATTTTTCTTCCAATGTGAAAACCATTGTAAAATCAAATCAATAAACAGTATATTGATTTATAAGTTTAGAAAAGTGATAGTTTTCCATTGAGTGTAAATGTTTGAATTCACGTGTGAGCGTGGCTCACGAGTGGATCAAATTTACACGAACATGGAAACTCACTTTTCTAATGCCCGTTTTACACGGTCATATTTTTGTATCAAATTTATTACGAAGTGAGTGAGAAGTGCCAATTCAACCAATCAACATTCACTGTGGTAACTTATCTCTCTCACTTCGTAATAAATTTGATACAAAAATATGACCATTTAAAACAGGCATAACGTGTAGATCCTGCTATTTTTTCGTGTAGTTGACGAAAATAACGCTAACATTATGAGAGTGCCGAAGAATAACAAGGTATGTCAAGCATTTGTTGACATAGTAACAAAACATCAATCATTCAATCTTCGACCTTCGTCACCATAATAAATAAAATGAATGAAAAAAAAGTGTTGCTAACTGAAGAAAAGTGTTGCTAATGAGACAAATACCACTTTTCTTCACGATTTTTGATTAAACATTGTCACTTTTCTGTTAACTGCACGAAAAAATTGTTTTTGTTTCATTTTATTTATTATGGTGACGAAGATCGAAGATTGACTGTTGTCTTGTTACTATGTCAACAAATGCTTGACATACCTTGATACACAGGCTGTTACAAATTCGAGGCTCACCATTGGGATGTCGGAAACGGTAAGAGATATGAAGTCGGTTAAATTGGGGCGAAAGTTGCGTATTTTGGTGCAGAATAATAATCTGTTCTGAAAAATCTTCTACGATTTGTAGTTTTTGAAATATTTCCAAAAAACAAGAAAACGTAATTTTTTTCTGAGGTTATTATTGCAGGGATTATAACAAAATTGATACATTCTACAGGCACTTTTTTAAGCTCTTTACGGCGATATCATTAGATTTTACTTAAAACGTTTCGTCTCATTCTGACCATCATCAACTTCATTTTTTCTTATGGGCGCTACATTGGATTTTAATACCATTGAATAGATCTAGTTTTTCTGATGCTTTTCCATATATCACACATCCCTATTTAATAAATTGAAACAGCTGGAAATGCAAGAAATTGTTGAAAATAACACTGCAAAGAAAAACATGGTATGCAATGAAGACAAAAACCAAAAAAGTTTGATATACCTTCGGAGTTTTATTTCATATATCACAAAAGCTGATTTTAGTAAAATTTTTAGATCTAAAAATGGACGTTATGAATCCAAGAATGACGTAAATTTAAAAATTTATTGTGCTGTTAACAACAACAATTCAGTAAAAAGGAGCGAAATTTCATTCCAACAATATCCAGAAAGATTACTACAAAACAATAGTTGATTAGATTTGCAATTGAATTATACATTATTATTATTAAAGCAAGAAAATATCAAATTAAATTATGTATGTCTTTAGAAAACTTATAGCTTAAAAGATATTACTGCTCGAGGAAACATTCTTTCTTGTAGTCTTATAATTTTATACATTTTATAAATAACTATTAATTACCTCTTCTAATAATTCTTCATTCTCATCATCATTAAGGCGATCTCGATACGTCCTTCGAGTTTTATGAAAATATCCATAAAGTGCAATGTTTCTATCTAACTTATTAACATTGTTCTGGGTGGATGGCAACTTTCTAGGTATTATTGGAAGTAAATTTCTCTTGCTATTACTAAATTGTTATTAGCACGATACATTTTTAAATTTACAAGAAAGAGAGATTTTTAAAGACATAATTTCTTGTGATACTTTCTTGCTTTAACCATAAAAATGTATAATTTAATTACGAAACTAATTAAATACTGCGTCATCGTCATCGTTGGGACTAAATTTCTCTTGCGATTACTAAATTGTTGTTAGCACAATACGTTTTAAAAATTTACATTTTTCTTGGATTCACATCATTCATTTTTATATCTAAAAATTTTTCAAAAATCTGCTTTTGTGATAAACGAAATAAAACTTCGAAGGTATATCAAACTTTTTTTGTTTTTGTTTTCACTGCATACCTTGTTTTTCTTTGCAGTGTCATTTTCAACAATTTCTTGCATTTTCAGCTGTTTCAAATTATTAAATAGGGATGTGTGATATGTGGAAAAGCATCAGAAAAAATAGATCTATTCATTGGTATTAAAACCCAATGTAGCGCCCATAAGAAAAAATGAAGTTGATGATGGTCAGAACGAGACAAAACGTTTTAAGTAAAATCTAATGATATCATCGTAAAGAGCTTAAAAAAGTGCCTGTAGAATGTATTAATTTTGTTATGATCCCTGCAATAATAACTTCAGAAAAAAATAAAAAAGAAAATTACGTTTTCTTACGCTACTAGTACATGAAGATCTAGGAGACCGCAAACCCTCCCAATTTCTGAGGCACCTACAGAACCTCGCAGGCACAACCATCCCAGAGACACTTCTGCAATCAATCTGGTTGGGACGACTACCATCCTCAACCCAAGCTATTCTCACCACACAAAGTGACTCCGGGCTAGAAAACATCGCGAGACTGGCAGATGCTATTGAAGAGGCAAGTGCACACGATAAAACGCACTCGTCTGTGTCCAAACCGACCTCCAATCTGCAATCAAAAGAGTGGAAGACAAAATGCAGTCACTAATACAGGGGCTACAGCAACAACTAAATAACGTAACCACGAACACCCAGGGCAGGTCAAAATTTAGGCAGCAACCCACACCTATACAACAATCAACAGGCAGGCAACGTTCAGCAGACAAATAAAGCATAGGGAAGTGTTGGTACCACTACAAATTTGGCCACAATGCCCAAAAATGCACCCCACCGTGCAGCTAGCAACACAGTAAACAGGAAAACTCCAACAGCGGTCACTAACGGCGGCCAGTGACTCGCAACTCCACGCCGCCTGTTCATCACCGACAGAAAACTGCGACTGGAATTCTTGATCGACACAGGAGCAGATCTCTGTGTTTTTCCTCTAAAAGCTCTACACGAAAAAAGAGCAGCCACTGCATACAAGTTATACGCAGCCAACAGCAGCGTCATCAACACTTATGGCACTATAACACTAACAGTCGACTTGCAATTACGACGAAATTTCCTGTGGAAGTTCATCATCGCTGATGTACCGAAGCCCATCATCGGAGTGGACTTTCTCACACATTATAACCTGCTAGTAGACGTAGGAAATGGGAAACTCGTGGACAGGACAACCACCCTGAAGACGTCAGGCAGAGTGTCAGCTGGCGAACAGCTACAGCTAAGTGCAATAAATGGCGACACAGAGTATCACAAACTCCTAACTCAGTTTCCCGGTCTCATACATCCCAAAGGTATCCCTGTCGACACAAAACACACCACGAAACATCACATCAGAACCATTCCTGGTCCTCCAGCGAGCAGCAAGCCAAGGCGTTTAGCTTCGGACAAATACAAGATCGCCAAAGCAGAGTTCGACGCCATGCTACAACTCGGAATTGCCAGGCCTTCTGAAAGCTCCTGGGCCGCACCATTACACCTAGTGAGCAATAAAAATGCAGAATGGAGACCCTGTGGTGACTACAGAGCCCTCAACGCTAAAACAATCCCGGACAAATACCCAATTCCGCACATCCAAGACTTCGCTCACAATTTAGCGGGAAAAAGGATATTCTCATCAATCGATTTAATCCGGGCTTACAACCAAATACCCGTAGCAGAAGAGGACATCCCAAAGACAGCAATCACAACACCATTCGGACTCTTCGAATTCCCATTCATGACATTTGGACTACGCAACGCTGCACAGACATTCCAAAGATTCATGGACGAAGTCACCAGAGGCTTAGATTTCTGCTACGTGTACATAGACGACATACTCGTCGCATCTACAAACAAAGAAGAACACATATCACACTTGAAACAACTTTTCAAACGACTACAACAATACGGTGTAGCAATCAACCCTTCAAAATGCACTTTCGGTGTAAGTGAGCTAAGGTTCCTGGGCTATCACATCTCGCAACAAGGCACCAAACCACTGCCGGAGAAAGTTGAAGCAATAAAATCATTTGCACAACCACAGTCTGCCAAGCAACTCCTACGTTTCCTGGGAATGTTAAATTCCTATCGACGCTTCATACCACAACTGGCTAAAATACAAGCTCCCTTGAACGATCTAATCAAAGGAAAAATCAAAGGCAACAAATCAATTACTTGGACGACTGAAGCAAAGACAGCATTTGAGAATTGTAAACATGAGCTGTCAAAAGCGACACTTCTAGCACATCCGAACGCAGCCAACAGGTTGGCAATCGTGACAGACGCTTCCGATACTGGAGTAGGTGGCGTCATCCAACAACAACAAGCACAAGATTGGCAACCATTAGCGTTCTTTTCAAAGAAGTTATGTGCAACTAGCATGAAGTATTCCGCTTACGATAGAGAACTATTAGCGATCTACCTAACAATCAAACACTTCCAACACCTGCTAGAAGGACGCCAGTTCACAATTTTTACAGATCATAAGCCACTGATCTTTGCACTTAAACAAAAACTAGAGAAATGCACTCCCAGGCAATTCAGACACCTCGACTTCATCGGTCAGTTCTCAACAGACATCCAACATGTTTCCGGAACAACGTTGTCGCTGACACACTCTCAAGAATAGAATCAATCTCCAAAAGCATCAACTACGAAATGTTAGCAGAAAGTCAACGCACCGATGAAGAGTTGGCATCCCTGTTAAACAATGACTCCACAAGTCTTGTCCTAAAGCAAATTCAGATCCCAGACACATCAGTCTCGTTATACTGTGACCTATCCACCAACATAGCTAGACCCTTTGTCACACAACCGTTCCGCAAGACAGCCTTCAACAGCCTACATCAACTGTCACACCCCGGAGCAAGTGCATCAGTCAAGCTATTAACACAGAAATTCGTCTGATCCAGCATCAGGAAAGACGCTAGAAAATGGACCAAACAGTGTTTACAATGCCAACAATCCAAAATCACCAGACATGTCATCACACCCGTGGGAACTTTTCAACCACCTTCAGCCCGTTTCGAACACGTTCACGTGGATTTAGTAGGACCTTTACCAATCTCTGAAGGACAACGCTACCTACTAACATGCATCGACCGCTTCACCAGATGGCCAGAGGCAATACCGCTCGAAAACATCGAAGCAGAAACAATTGCCAGAGCTTTCTACTCGCACTGGATAACACGGTTCGGCACGTCACTAAGAGTCACGACAGACCAAACAGACCAAGGACGTCAGTTCGAATCTCAACTCTTCTAAAAATTAGGAGAACTCATTGGTTTCGCCCGCATCCGAACCACAGCGTACCATCCACCAGCAAACGGACTAGTCGAGCGATTCCATCGACAACTCAAAGCTGCGATCCGCTGCCACGCTGACAACCAATGGACGCAAACACTACCCACTGTTCTCCTCGGAACCAGAAGTGCATGGAAGGACGACCTCCAGGCATCAGCAGCCGAGCTAACATTAGGCGAACCACTACGGCTTCCAGGACAATTTCTGGCAAAAACAAACACCTTGGAACCAGCAAGTTTCGTCAACCAGCTCAAAAGACATTTCCAAGAACTTCAACCCACTACTGGAACCCAACATGGCACTCGCAAAACTTTCATATTCAAAGAGTTGGCAACCACAACTCACGTCTACATTCGACACGATGCAGTACGAAGTCCTCTACAGCAACCATACGATGGACCATACAAGATACTCAAAAGAAACCCCAAAAACTTCATTGTGGAAAGAAATGGACAACGATCAACAATTTCCATAGATCGAATCAAACCAGCATTCATCGAGAACGACATCATCGAACTCTCTGAGCCAGCTGGCATAGTAACACCCAACCCATAACCCAACGCAAAGGAAAACAAGGTCACCCGGAGCGGCCGACAAGTACATTTTCCTAATCGTTATCGTGATTGATGACTCAACCTCTGGCAGGGGGGTATGTAACGACCACAGCGCCACCTGCGGCACATCTCTATACCATTGCCACGCACCAAGCTCTAACACCCTTCCACACCACACTCATCCCATCTACAAGATGGATGCCGGGGCTATATAAACGCATGCAGAGCAGCTCGAAGATCATTCTTCCCCAGCCAGCTGCAAAGTTGGAACCTCCTAACCAAACCCAGCTGCAAAGTTGGACCTCCTCTCCAAAAGCCAGCCGCAAGGTTGGATTCCTAACCAAAGCCAGCCGAAAGGTCGGGATATCCTGGTTTCCACGTCCGTCAAACACCTACGACCACCCAGCTTCGTCGGGCACTGAAACGCATCAGCAGAATACGCCGCGCCGTTTCACCGCTTCTCCAGACGCCAGAAAAGAAGCCCGTCCGGTCAGAAGACGTCACCCAGCACACGGCTTATCAACGACCACTCCGCCGAGGAATCCGGTTCAGCACGTCCTCCACCTGCAACCATTGCACCAGGACAACTACGAACTCATCCCCGTGGACATACCGTGCACATAACCACCAGGCAATCTGACATATTAACATCCTTGTATTATTATTATTAATAAAGACATTTTGTTTGTGTTTGTGACAATCAATTGTTTGGCTAAAGAATACGACAACACACAGCCCCCCAAACATACTTGGTGGTATAAATTGTTTAAAAATCATTTTAATTCCCTCATCCATTTGTGGCCAGATAATCTGTAAATTTCAGTACTTGCTCGGCTTGTGCCATTTTTTTACTAAAGTATTTTCATTTGCATTCTAACCGAGCTTAAAGGTAAATAAGTTGCATCCACATTAGTGGAGTTAGCTGACCATTTGTTGTATAAATTATTAGACTGGTTTGCTTGGCGTTCTGTAATTAAATCGACCAGAGGCAGTCAACCGACACTTTCAAGCTATAGTGCAATCCATATACAGTGTACTCTTGTAAAATTAGTTATCCCCTTTGGCGATATTCTCTGGCAAGTTGGAAACACTCAACAAGGGGTTTTCGATTTGCACAGTGAAGTCGACTGTTTTGTACCACTGGTCTAAGGCAAGTCTAGATCCGCCGCTAAAATCAAGTGTGACCAGCACAAGTTAATTTCCTAAATCAAGACCAACTAGTTGCCGTTACGAGTTTCGTAAAATTACGAGGCCAAACAATTCTGAATCACATATTCATAGCCATCTTCTTAACTGAGTTTCCCTCACACCCTGTGTGTGGACCGAAGTGTGGCCCTTGTTGGGAGATTTGCGGGTTAATTAGAAGTAATTCGCTGAGAGACCGAAAGATCATAACTACCCACTGTAGAGCATCAAATAAAACGGTCAATTATTACCATTGCGCATAGGGTTAGATAATCGTCGAAAACAACGCAATCAGAGGTTAACAAATGAAGTGAGAGTCACTGCACCTCCACCTCTTGGCGATAGGAGCAGTTGAGAATTTTTGTTTATAGCCAACATAAGCCTGCATTGCTCGTTATAATTTGCTTTAAATATTAGCTAGGGGTATTACTTAGATTATATTGGGAATTATTAAGAAATATGTAGGTAATACTGGAATTCTAAGGAAATATACCGGGTGTCCCAAAACCCTCGTTTGAGACTGAAACAGTATATAGAGAGGCGCAAGAGGAACAACTTTTTTCAATACTTTTTTTTCCAAAGGTCAATAATAAAGGAATTATAAGCTCTGAAAGAGGGTAGAAAAATATTGCTCTTTTGGCAATATCCTCTGGATCCTTAAAGTTTTGAAACTAACATTTTAAATTCAGGTATAAGGCACCTAACTACGCATTTAGAACGTATTTGTTAGATCCTCCCTCCTTTTTAAAGGGTAGTTGTAGGGGGTGACTTTTCAGTATTTTTTTGACTTTTGGAAAAAAAGTATTGAAAAAAGTTGTTCCTTTTGCGCCGCGGTCTTCTCTACCGTCTATAGTATATAAGATAGAAAAAAAATTCAAACGAACTAAGATGTAACTCTATTCTATAAAATTATTTTTGGATATACAGAATGTTCAGTAACTGAGAACCATACGAAAACTATATTTTTTTAAATGGAACACCCAGTATATTTTTACATATTAGGAAAGTACGCATAACGAATAGGTAATAGCCAAAAAATTCGCAGGTTTTACTTGAGAGTTTATAAAATATTGATGTTTAAGTGCAAAAAATTGCTCTATTATGAGCGCTTATAGCTTTGTTATTTATTTACATTTCGTCGTGAATTTCTGTAGGTCTAGGCAATACAACTTTCTAGAGAAATTTCAGAACAGCTTCGGTCTATCAGTTATTATGTGTACAGGGTGTTGAGTTCTATAAAAGATAATTTTTCTCAAAATTTTCAATTGGAGCACCCAGTTGTTACAAAAAAAAGAAGAAGAAATTAATATTACCCGGAATAGTATTACTAATGAATCGGATATCAATGTTTGGGCATCTAAACCGATCCCCATGCGTGCCCCATAAGCCTGCCAATCGGAGAGTGGGGGCGGGTTTAGTATTTTGTTTAATAAATATCTGGACGCCACGTATTTTTTTTAAGCAGTAGGGTTTTTGGTAATCGTACAATGTTAAAAAAAAAATACGAAAAGTATTTCGGTTGCCCATACATAAATATCTAGTTGTTCGCGATGATCAACACCTTTGGGTGAGGGTAGTACACATAAATAAATTTAACCATGAAAAAAAGAATGTATATTTTGACAACTAAAAAAAAATAACGGATACGAAGTAATACAAATATCGTCTTTTGAAGTAACATTCAATGTTCTCCGTAAAAGTAAATGTATGCAATCATCCGCCAAGATGTACATAAATAAAAAAAAACAAGCAAAATTAAAAAGAGAGACTGGTATCAAGCTTGATGCAGTTTACAAGAATGTTTCAAAAATCTAAAGAATATAAAATTTAATGTTGAATTTAAACTTTAATTAATACGTAGATTTTAGTGCAATTGTTAGACTTCAATAATAAAAAATAATAATAATAATACAGTAGGAGTTTATGGTTGTTGATTGTTCAATAAATACATAAATAGATAAATTGCAACGAACTCACGGGTCCAGCAGCAGAGTACCGTACGAGTTTCCAAATTAGCGCAGCCCTACTTGTTTGTGCGAAAACACACGAAGTCCGGTACTTGAAACAAGGACCCCTCTTCCTTCAGCTTCTGGACTGCCAAATAAAAAAAAAATGATGAAAATATGGCGGACCTAGCCGTGAGGATCGCAACGGAGAAAAACCACTAAAAATTAAAATGAAAACTCACACACCCCAAACAGACAAAAATAACAAATTTGCAAAAAAAAAAAAACAGCATCTTGCTTATGAATGAAGAATACAAACAAATCTAAATTCACTTCAAACTTACGAAAAGGAAATTCGCAAGAAAAAGCAATTATAGTGTATAACTTCAAAAAGGAAATAATAGTAATACTTACGCTACCGAAATCCAGTAGCTGGTATCAAAATTGGTGGATATACAAGAGTTTTCGAAAACAGGAAAACGTGGTCGTTACGTCGATTACTAATCCTCTTTCCAGAGTACGAAAATTCCTTATTCAAATAATTCCCACATAAACTAAGGAATTTTCTCCTGCCGATGAGAGTTATTAATCCTGATTTTTAACTTATCAGAAACTCGGAAAACAAAATGCTCTCGGGCAGTCAACGTCGACACGTTCGACCAAAACGGTTCTCACCTCTGAACTCTACTCTATTTTTCCCACTCTAATAATGCCGACCGAAAATTATGTTCTCTCCGGGGAAAGAAAAAAAAAATTCAAAATAATATTGTTTGAACCTAACTAAAAGGAATAATTCTTACTAAAAATATTGATGTAACGGAAACAATTTAATTCCGTAACACAGTATATCTAAACTCTCATGAAACACTGTTTTAATAAGCTTCCATAAAACGCCAAATGATTTTGTCTAAACTGAATAAATAGACTAAAATTAATTATTTTTCTTTCTTTCAATCTTGACGTTATTTAGCCTTCCCGACCGGTTCTTCTGTTTTGATTTGCTGATAAATGAATGAATATATTTTATTTCTTGTTCAAATTAATTGAATATGTTCCTGTTAAATTAATTACTATTTTTCTTTACTTTGGAAATTTTTAAATAACGTTATAATAATAGAAAAATTGTGTGCAAATCGGTTTTGATTGCAGCAGTTTCCTCGAGCAGGCTCTGTACAGCTGTTTCAGGCCTAGTTGGGCCTTCATCAGCAGAACCGTAGCTCGAGAAATCCACTGCAAACCAAACCGATATGTCCGAGTTATTCGCCCATGCGATGTGAAAGTAATAAACAATTTAAGTAGCGACATCTTGCAATCGCTTTTTGACCTAACATCGCAGTAGGATTGACAAATTGAAGCTAGTTCGCCACTAGTTCGTTAGCATATGCTTTGACAGCAAGCATGGCCGCCTCGCATGGGATGACTTATTATGTGGCGAATTAGCTTCAATTTGTCAATCCTACTGCGATGTTAGGTCAAAAAGCCATTGCAAGATGTCGCTACTTAAATTGTTATAATAATAATAATAAGAAAACATCTAGAATCATGTTGCCGTTTGCTAGAAAAGAGGAAAACAGTTCTTCTCATAGCTCCGAATATAATATAATCTTGATGCCAAACGACAGTTTTGGTGGCTTTCTCCTATTAGTCATATCACGTAACTCTTCATTATTAAAATCAATTTTGTTATCATAGAAAAAATACAAAACGGTAAAAGTAGTGTCACACTAATCTGAATAATTGTTCTGTCAATTCAAAACTTATAGCAATTGTTTTCCACTTTTCTAGCAAACGGCAACGTGATTCTAAATTCTTTTTTAAATTATTGTAATATACTATACTTATACAGTGAATTATGACAATCCACATTCAGATTCTGAGCCCCAAATTAAAATTTGTTAAGTGGAAGAAATCCTGAAAGTTTCTGTTGAAAAATATTACGCGGTCTACTACGAAGAAAAGTGGTATATAGGAAGAGTTATTTAAGAATATGAACAAATGAAATTTTTAAAAGCCGAATTTGATTATTTCAATTGGCCACATTCCGATGATTGCGACACCATCTCTAAAGATTTCGTATTCTACAGTCCATTTCAACTATTAAAGTAGGGAATACACGATCCAACATGTCTTAACACATGTACGCACGTACATGTTCGCCGAACATCAACGTCAAATAGTACCATACTACACACGATCGAACATGTCTTAAGACATCATAGTCCAGTTATCAACCAAGATGATGTCCGTAGAGTTATGTTTGGTGGCAGTGGCGTGCACCTAATAATAGCCGTCAGCTATCTGAAAGTGATAAAGCTGTAGTAAATCCCCAGTTTAATAGTTCCAATTGCAGGATCTGCCACCACACGTTGCCGGAAAGTTATTTATTAAAAATCATAAATTGGCAGTTTTGAGGTGCTGTGGAAAAGCTTATGCACGACGCCGACGTACTGCATTGAATAAGTCCGTGGCGAACATGTGCGTTTGGCAACCACACGGTCGAACATGTACGTGCAAACATCAACGCACGCACTTGTTTTCAGGAAAACCAGAAAACAAGTTCGACGGACTTTTTGTATGTGCGTACATGTTCGAAGCGTTTTTCGGGCCAACATACGCACGTTGATGTTCGGCGAACATGTACGCCCGTACATGTGTTAAGACATGTGGGATCGTGTATTTCCTGCTATAGGAAGTGGTCCGTTTAAAGTGAAAAAAACAGATTTTTTAAGTATTAGTAAGAAGTGTAAGAAACTGAAATCAGCTAGAGCTTAGCACTTGTACTACTTCTTAAATACTACAATAAAAAATGCATTAAATGCTTTTTGTTTTACCTCGGTTTTGTTTAAGAATGAATTACATATACTTACAGTAAGCGGGCCCTTATTAGCAAACATACTTCAAAGAGATAAATGTGTTATCACTTGTAAATTTAAAAAATTCACGAATTAAAACTAGAATTTCTTAGAAATACTGTTTAAACATTTCATAATCACTTGGCACATTATTTAAAACGTGAAGGAAGATATTTTTCTAAAATTGAACATAAGAATATTTACATTATATCAGAGATATTAAAAAAATGCATTTTTTGTATGCGTAATATTAGAAGGCAATGCTTAATACCAAATAACGAGTCGATATTATGAGGAAGTTTTACAAAATAAATAGGAATTAAAAAAATAATTAGAAATTACTGAATTATTGATAAAGTTCTACGCATTGGATCAGAAGAGATACCTCTCCATATGCCTTGGAATCTATCTACAATACTGACAATTAAACTGAAAGAAGGTGTAAACTGACAAGATAATGGTAAAAGTGGCAAAGACAATCTTGGTAGCTATCCTGCTGAGATCCTAGAACCAATGGAAACCAACTCCGCCAAGAAGGGAATTTTACTGGCTGGAACTCTGGTGAAGATTCAAGAAACAGTTCCTACCCGTCTTGCGAATGTCAACAGCTATCCAGTTACCATACCCAGCGGAACTGTAGTGAGCAAATGTGAAGCAATTGCTTTTGTAAACCATATTGAAGTGAACGATGCATCCGCTCGGCGTCAGTCTGACACTCTACCACCACTACTAGAGAAATTGCTGGCATGTACAACAACATTGCTGAAACCGAAAGAAACAGAAGACATACGAGAGCTGTTTCTAAAATGCAAAGGTATCTTTGCTTACACCGATGATGACTTAACCCGGACAGATATTGTACAGCACAGAATAAACACTGGCAACTCGAATCCATTCGACAACCCGCATGACGACTGCCGTTGGCAAAAAGAGAAGAGACCGACAATTTCATCAAGAAGATGCAGGACCAAGGCGTTATAGAACCATCGCAAAGTCCAAGGGCATCTCCCGTTGTACTGGTGACTAAGAAGGATGGCCGCACGCGTTTTTGTGTGGACTATAGACGATTAAATGATGTCACGAAAAAGGACAGTTATCCCTTGCCCCGGATCGATGATACAATAGATATCTTATCCGGTGCGAAATGGTTTTCGACCTTAGACTTGAAAAGTGGCTATTGGCAAGTTGGTATGCATCCCAAAGATAAGGAAAAGACGGCCTTCACTGCTGGAAATGGTTTATGGCAATTCAAAGTGATGCCTTTTGGTTTTTACAACGTCCCAGCTACTTTTGAACGACTCATGGAATTGGTATTAGCTAGAAAACTAGCCTCGTATATTTAGAGGATGTGATTGTTGTTGGAAGAACTTTTAAAGAATATTTTGCAAACTTTACAGACGTCTTCCAGAGAATGAAAGAGGCGAACTGGAAACTGAATCCTGCCAAATGGGAATTCTTCCAAAAAGAAGTGAAATATCTTGGACATGTCATATCAGAAGCAGGAGTCGCAACGGATCCAGACAAAATTTCAGCCGTTAAGAACTGGTCACCACCAAAAAATGGGACTATGCGCATATTACAGACGATTTGTGAAAGTCTTTGCAAAGACAGCCAAACTTCCGTATTCGCTTACCGAAGGAAAAACATTTTTTTGGAGTGAAGACTGTCAAGAAGCTTTTGACAACCTGAAGGATCTTCTAATGTCTGCACCAATACTGTCCTATCCACGACTAGAGGGCCAGTTCATCGTTGACACTGATGCTAGCAATCATGGAATTGGACAACGGATTCAACAGAACTCTTGAAAGACATTTGGCCAAAGTAGTCTTCACAAACTAACGCGACTGGGATCAACATTTGCCCATTTAAGCAATCGCCGTATCGAGTCTTGTTTGGAGGAGAAATGCGATTTGAAGTTTGGAGTCCAAAAGCTAGAAGATCTGAATTGCACGAGTATCTGCAGGATATCGATTGGCGAACACTCACCAATATGTGCGACGAAACATCAATCTGATCACCGAGAAAATGAAGACCGGTACGATAGATGAGCCAATCAAATGGGATTCCAACCAGGGAACCAGGTGTGGCTGTACAACTCCAGAAGGATGCGTGGACTGTGTCCCAAACTGCAGGCGCCTTGGGACGAACCGTACGAAGTATTCAAGAGAATTAATGACGTGGTGTACAGAATACGAAAACTACCCCGAGAGAAGATGAAAGTGATCCACATCATGGCCACCTATATTAACATTCACTGACGTGTATGTATGGCCGTTTCAATTCCATTTTTGAAAATTTTGGCGGGTACTCCCATCAGCGCCTCTTGTGAGTTTTTAAGTAATTGCAGTTGTCATTAAGTTACTGTCAGTAGTTCTGTAGAATATTTAATAGGGAGCACTGAGGGGAGTACTCCACGGCATGCTATCTTGGAACCGAATTTTAGGCGAATTGAAACGGCCATACATACATGTCAGTGAATGTTAATGGAGCTGGCCATGGTCCACATAGACTGGTCGTGCCACCTATGATACAGACAAGATTCTAATGTATTCCAGACTCGCACCGAATGGTGATAAAATTTGCTGGAATGTTCTATCTTTGTTCGCCGCTATTCTAGAATAACATGACTTGCTATATAACCCCGAGGCAGCGGGATATTTAAATCAATTTTATTTAGAAAGCGATGTGTATAGTAGCTAGCGAATTAATATAACGATTAAGTTAGAGAAGTGTTATTTTGTTAGACAAGTATACAGCTCGATATTATTGTGCTTTCATTGTGTTAAATGCTCGTGGACATTAAAGTGTTTTTAAAATAAACGATTGCAATAGTTATCCATACATTAGCGGGATTATTGACAGGCTTGGCCTGACGGAACTAGACTGACAGTAGTACTGGTCCAAAACGCCAATCCCTTCGTCGGCCATAAGCAACATGGAAAAGCCTGGCGTGCGCATTACGCATTAGCCAGTAGTATTATCGACAGGCAAATCCCTTCACAGTCAAAGACGTTCAGAAATACTGTCAATGTATGGGCACCTAATTTGTGAACCCCGAAGTCGTAACAGTATAAAAAGTTACTATGCTCTGATTTGTTTCTAACTGCGAATTTTTAAAATTTATTTTTGCCTGAAGTAGTATTAGGATGTCATTGCCAATTATTTCTTGAAATTTATTTGAAAAGTCAACTATTGCAAAATTAAATAAATGGCTTGTGTCTCCAAAATATTGTAAAGCGAGAATTTATATCCTTATATTCGTGGATGTTTCTGATTATAATTTAAATTTGATTTTTGTAATTTCCCACCTACACGCAAAATTTCTTCTGAATCTAAAAATGGAATTTAAGCATAATATGTATGTACCTGACTAAATTTAAGGATATGGAAGATGCACTTGAACCAGGTAGATAGCATTTTGGGTATTGAAGGAAATCTCTGTCAATTCCGACTCTTTTCCGAGGCTTGTTTCTGAACATTTGCCGCTGCCTCTAACTGCTGATCTCCGTCAGGTTTTTCTCTGCGTTTTTCGTGACAGTCTTGATATTCTGTTTGAGACTATTGCTGCGTTTCTTTGTCGAAATATAAGTTCTCGTCGTATTCGGCATTGTGTAAATTTTCCCTCGGTCTTTTTGAACTCTCGAGCTTGAAGGATTTACTTCCACCGGTGTTGTTTTTGGTACTTCATTTTGACGATTAATTTAAAATTAAAAAAAGTTAAAAGGGTCTAAATTGTGATTGCATGTTGCCAGTATTTCTTATAAATTGTTTATCGAAAGACCTGTTGGTTTGTCGGAATTGATGAGTAGGTGTACAGGGTGGATTAATTTCGATGTCTCTTATGGACATCTCTGTAACTATAAGAGATAGAAAAAAACTAGTGGCCAAGTCTCGATCTCTTTTTTAGAGATAAAGTCAATAGACCAAACAAAAATTGGCTATCTTCTTTTGTTTTCGAGTTATAAGCCAAAATTGAGATTTTCGACTTTTCGTCAATCGCGCATATCTCGTTTATTTTTACAGATATTAAAAATCTGTTTTGACATTATTAGGACACTTTTTTGAATACAATTCACTGGCGTAGTTGGTTTTTTAATATTTAATAAAATTTTCGAGTTGTACCATAAAGTTGTTTTTTTTTATGGAAATCATAGTAGGCTCTGCCAGCATTAAATAGAGAATTTTTTCTGTTTTCAAAAATATATACTTTGTTTGTTATTGTTGGGAGCATTCTATTCTTAGTAGGCTGGTTTCAACAAAGGCCGACAATTTTTTTTGTTTGTTTTTATTAAATATCAACTCTTGTTCAAATATTTTGACAGTTGCAGCCGCGTAAAGAGAAAGAAAAATAGAACGAGTATCCTCTGAGAGTCACAAAGATTACAACAAACCTATACCATGGGGTTTGAGTGAAATTCGAAATTATGTAACTTCATTTAATATTCAAGATTAAAACGCAGTTTTTTCGATCAAGAAATGGCAGAAAAAGTTCAAGAATATTGAAATGTAAGTAGATAATAAACACAACTCTTGATATATCACAATAAATAACTTAAAATCCAGAAAATAATATCAAAATAAAATCACAATTTAAACAGTGCCACGCTAAAATACGCAGATAATTCATGTTGTAACCCAACCTAGCTCTATCGGCGCTAGTTTTCAATCTCTTATGTTCATCGCAATACCTCTCACTCTTGTGCTACCTAATCATCAAATCTTTGTTAATATTTAATAAAAACAAAAGAAAATTGTCGGCTTTTATTGAAACTAGCCTACTAAGAAAAGAATGCACTAAAAATAATAAAAAAGGCGTTTTGTTCTATTAACTGTTGGAAATAAACCCAACAAAGTATGTATTTTTGAAAACAGAAAAAAAATCTCTATTTAATGATGACATTGCCTACTATGATTTCCATTTAAAAAAATATAACTTTATGTTATAACTCGAAAACTTTATTAAATATCAAAAAACCAACTACACCACTGAATTGTATTGCAAAAAGTGTCTTAATAATGTTAAAACAGTTTTTTAATATCTGCAAAAATAGGTGAGATATGACTGTTTGACGAAAAGTCAAAAATCTCAATTTTGGCTTATAACTCGAAAACAAAAGAAGATTTTGTATACACTATTGACTTTATCTCTAAAAAAGAGATCGAGACTTGGCCACTAGTTTTTTTTTTTTATCTCTTATAGTTACAGAGATCAAGGTTACTAAAGAGACAAGGTTGCCTGGTAACTTTCAACGTCACTCAGTAGGCCCATTTAATGCATTTACACAAATGATGGCCTACTGGATGACGCGTCATTTTACGAGTTACCAGGCAACCTTCTCTCTTTAGTAACCTTGTACAGAGATGCCCATAAGAGACATCGAAATTGATCCACCTGTACATTGAAATTTTGATGGTTGAAGGAAATTATTTTGTTGTGGAGTCGTATTTACTGGATAGAACATAGGTTTATATACCGCGTGTCCCAGAAATGCATATAAAGCTTCCGGTAAACCTATTCCTCTATATTTCCTCATTCTAAAACCGCAAAAAACGGTTCCCATGGTAGTGTACTTTTCTTGTACGAACCCTCCAAATAGAGCACTTTTAACAGAAAGTTGCGAAGTAAACGGCTGAAAACGGAACGGAAAATGTTATTAAATCAGTAAGGAAGACTTTATCATTAACAGAAAATAATTAAAATGCGCTTCACCCACCTACTGCTTTTCGGTTTACTGTTAAGCGCAGAGAACAGTAAAATAAATATTTAATTAAGGTGTTGCATTTGCAACTACATACTTGGAAATTTATTTAGTCTGAAGCCTTTCTGTAAATCGAATTAACTGCATACATAAGTAACTTTGTTAAGTTTACCAATTTGTTTTTGCCTCGTATTTTGTTTCGTGTGCTGAAACTGTCAAACTTAGGTAGTTAATTTTTGCATTTTTGGGACGCTTATTGAATGGAGAAAAGAAATACCTGAAGCTTTATATGCATTTCTGGGACACCCGGTATATCTTTTGGTGGAAATTTTGGAGGTCTGTACCCGGTGGTATCGGTACTATCCTGGAAGAATCATTTACATTTAAATGAGAACCTTTTTCGCACACGTACAACCGATTTTGTTGTACCAAAAAAGTGCCATTGCAGCTTTCTGGACGTTTATTGTAAATGTCTTCACCAAAAGTTTAATTTTCCATAATTCGACTTAAGTACGTTCGTAGCGCCGTTTTCTTATGAAGGTTTATCTCCAAAGCTCTTTCTTTGACTTCGGCTGTTAACTTTATTTTAGGTAGTTAAGAGCTTTAAAGATGTCTTAATTCAAGTGAATATGGATTTTCGCCGAACTGAGGGGTAATCTGCACTAAATCAGTTAAAAGTCAATATTCGGTTCTTCGATCGAAGTAATTTAGATCCAAACATGCTTTAATATCTTGCCAGGTTCGAAGTTCTCTTGTAGCTACCAAATACTGGGCTTCTCCGTTAAATTTTGATTTGATAATTTTAATTTTTAATTAAAAAGTGGAGTAATTTGGTTTTCGAGATTATTTCCGTCGGTATAATGCAATAGAAGGTCTCACTTAATCATTTATTCACTTGTTTACACGCTAAGTTCTCAAGGCCCGAAAATCATGTGAAATACTTGATAGCACACTCGCAAATTAGTAAACGATAATCGATCACGATAATCGGACTGACTGCGCCAAATTTGTTAGTTGATAATACCAATCAATTTTAAAAAACCTTTATTGACAACTAACGTATTACATACGTCAAAAAGTAGGTATTATTCAAGAGAAGACATTCCGTGTCGGCACATTTGATCTTTGCCGAGTAGTTTCGTTGACCTCGAATCAGTTGTCCCTTTAAATTGGCGTGGCGAAATACGCGAGAAACTAATCACACAATGCCATAGGCTAGCGCAAGGCGTGGCGTACACTTTTCACTAATCAGATTATCTACCCATTGTTGCTGTGCCGGAAACACTCGATTAATACACGAAACCAAAGAGTAGATAAATTATACAAGAGGGGACACTTGAACAAGGAAGTGCAAATGAGAAAAAAGAAAAGATTTACGCCAATTTAAATACACTTTCGCGTATTAATCGAGTGTTTTCGGCACAGCGCCGATGGGCAGATAATCTAATTAGTGAAAACTTTACTAGGCGCTAGCCGACGCCGTTGTGTCGCGCTAGCCAATGCCATTTTTGCGATTTCGCCGCGCCAATTTAAAGGGACAATTGGTTTGAGGTCAGCGAAACTACTCGGCAAAGATCAAACGTGCCGACGCGGAGTGCCTTCTCTTGAAGAATACCTACTCTTTGACGAAAGAATATTTAAATTAGCGTAAAACTTCTCTCTTTTCTAAATTGCACTTCTTTGTTCAAGTGTCCCCTCTTGCCTCTTGTATGTTATCTACTCTTTGCATTCGTGCTGTGTACACGTGAAACTAAGACTAAAGAAAAAAACGTGTCGTGCGCTTTTTTATACGTTCTTCTTATCTCCTTGATTCCTAGAATAGTCACATTTCATATTACTACTTTATGGATGTCTAGGTTCATAACTCTCGCCATTAGACAAATTAGGGAAATGCATTTCTCTTCATTTCGTTTTAGTCTTATTTGAAGTCTTCAAATTTACAATTTCTACTTTTTAGTTTAACAAAATAACTAATTGTAAGACACAATACAGATAGGATACAATGATCATTTAAGTCAAAACTTGGCACTAATTCTTTAATTAAACAACAAGTTAATAATAAGCTAGTAAGTTAATAAGCCATCCCGCACAAAGCTACCGAATAATACTTTTGCAGCAAATTTGAAAATTTAGTTATTTAAAAATTGGTTGCAAATCAGATTTGATTGCAGTGGATATCTCGAGCATCCTCTGGACAGCTCTTTCGGCACTATTTGGACCCTCGTCGTTATAAATAAATTGGTATTGCTTTTAAATAAATTAGTTTATTAACTATATCGTGATTTGTTTCAAAGTAAAAATTAATCGAACCCGTAAAATCGCCACACTGGTGTCAGGCGTGAGGTTCGTGAAAATAAATAAACAATTAAAATTGAATTAATTTAAACAAATTATTAAACAAAGTGCAGTGTCGGAAAAAAAACAATGGCTTCAAAGAAAATGCTGTTAAAAGACTTAAAAGTGACCGAATTAAAAGCCGAACTAGAAGAACGCGAATGGGAAATTTCCGGAAAGAATCGATTTTGCAAGAGAGACTACACCAAGCTATACTAGAAGCAGGGGAGGATCCAGAAGCCTTTCTTTTTGAAATCTCGGGCGGTCCTGCAGATTTAAGTAAGATATTAGAGGATAAATTAAAAGAACAATCTGAAAACTTCAACGATGAATTGCAAAATAAATTGATGGAACAATCTGGAAATCTAGAAGCTAAATTAAAGGAG
This sequence comes from Dorcus hopei, assembly GCA_033060865.1. Taxonomy (NCBI): domain Eukaryota; kingdom Metazoa; phylum Arthropoda; class Insecta; order Coleoptera; family Lucanidae; genus Dorcus; species Dorcus hopei. The sequence goes on from CM065422.1 coordinate 38,112,370, forward strand.
CAATCCAGAAGTTTCAAAGATGAATTGCAAACTAAATTGCTGGAACAATCCGGAAATTTGAAAGACGATCTAGATAAATTAATGGAATATTCTCGAAACACGGAAGAAAATGTGAAAATTTTAGAAGAGAAACTTGAAAATAAATTAATGCAACAGTCGACAAATCTAGAAACTAAATTACAAGAACAGTCTGAAAATTTGAAGGATGAATTTCTAGAGCAGTCAAAAGGTCTCGAGGATAAACTAGAGTAAAAATATCGGAAGAGACAAGAAATCTGCAGAAAAATATCGAAGAAATACTGTTCCAGCAGGATAATAAAATTAAGAATCTCGAGCAAATCATGACAGGGTTGCGAGTGCTCGGGATCCGTCACCAGCAGAAATGCCAGAAAATAATGAAGCCTAAACTGCGGTAGGACCAGCGGAAACTTCTAAATTGAAAAAAAAAACCACCGACGTTCGATGGGAAGTCTTCTTGGCCTAACTACTTCAAACAGTTTGAAGCTTGCAGCAAAGGCAAATGGATGGACGGTCAGTGAAAAAGCCAATTCATTAATTGTGGCCTTGAGGGGGGACGCTATCAATGTGCTACAAACGATGCCCACAGAGGAACAAGAAGACTTCCACAAGCTGGTGAACAGGCTGGAGATGCGTTATGGCCAGGCGCATCTGACCGAGGTGTACCATGCGCAGCTGAGAAACCGTTACCAGAAATCCGGAGAGAGTCTTCAGGAATTCGAGGCTGACGTAGCGCGCCTAGCCCGGTTGGCATATCCTGCAGCTCCTGATGAATTCCTGCAATGTTTGACGGTGCAGACCTTCGTGAATGAAATCCGTGACCCGGACAACCAGGGAGAATGGCCCACTCCAAGACATCCAAGAACGCACTGGCCTACGCCTTGGAATACGAGGCGGCGAAGCGAGTCTCAAGATGGCATGTCAAGGTGCGAGCTGCCATGGACTCCCAAGAAGAACCCGCCAGCGTCAAGGTGCAATCTGCTGCAGAGGAGCGGCCCAAGGAGTATGCAACCGCAATATGGAACAATTCTTGAGGCAGAAGAATCCGCTGGTGTGTCAGAATTGCCAGGAAGAAGGACATGTTCGCAGGCGGTGTTCCAAAGCCAGGCAGGATCCTGCACGAAGGAAGTCACAGGGGAAACTGAGCCTGGTCGGCGCAGATGGGCAAACGTCGAGCCGTATTCAGAGTCCCCCAAAGACAAAAGCCACGAAAGTAATAGCCCTGTGGCGATTAACCAACAGTGTCTTCGTGGATTCCACTATTGATGACATCCCTCACACCATGTTATTGGATACGGGTGCGACGAAGACTATCTTGAAGCCCGACGTTATGAAGTCATCGAGACGCACCGAGCCGACTAAGTGGAGACTGAGGACAGCAACCGGAATATCAGCAACTGTCCATGGTGAAGTAGATCCATTACCATTTAATCGACTCCCATCAAACCGTGCGCTGGTAGCAGAAATAGAGGATGAGGCGATTGTGGGCATGGACATCATGTGTGCCCATGGGTTCCAATTGGATCTGAAGCGTGAGGTGATGGCGGTTAACAACGAGGAGTTGGTTCCACATCAACGAGAGGACGTGACCGCTCGAGTTGTTCTCGCAGATGTCGTATTGACCAGCAGAACCGAGGTTATAGTCGACGCAAACCAGAATGGGCTTTCCAAGATGGGCAAGTCATTATGGTCGAACCTAATACCGACGATCAGAAGATTGGAAAAGGAGTTCTCGTTGGAAAAATGTTGTTGACAGCAAAGAAGGAAATACCAGTCCGCCTATTGAATGTGAACTGTTTCCCCGTCAACATCAAGAAAGGTACGATCTTGGGAACCTGTGCCATGGTGTCCTCCATTTCACACCAACTAGAAGTAAACATGCAAGAGACGAAGGCCCGTAAGAAGTTGTTGGAAACGGTCATGTCGAGGGCTCAGGAATTGACTCCAGAACAAAAGACAAAAGTAAAGAACCTGATCTGTCGCTGTCAAGATGTGTTCGAGGTAGAAAATGGACCTAAGGGAAGAACCGACATCCTCAATCACAAGATAGAGACCGTAGAAGAAAGACCCATCCGTCAAGCTCCAGGGAGGTTACCATTGGCGAAGCGTAAAAAGATAATGTAAATTGAGCCATCGAGCAGCCCATGGGCGTCACCGGTGGTGCTTGTGAAGAAGAAGGATGGATCCACACGGTTCTGCGTAAACTATCGATTACTCAACAACGTCACCAAAAAGGATAGCTATCCTCTGCCACGGATTGATGACACCCTAGACACCCTGGCCGGTTCAAAGATCTTCTCCACCTTGGATTTAAAGAGTGGTTATTGGCAGGTGGAACTAGCGCCCGAAGAACGGGAAAAGACGGCGTTTTTCCTTGGTTTGGGTCTATGTCAAATTGCCGTTTGGGTTATGTAATGCCCCAGCGACATTCGAGAGGCTAATGGAGACGGTTCTGAAGGGTCTGTCCTGGACAACGTGCATGGTATACCTGGACGACATAATTGTGATCGGAAAAACATTCGACGACCATCTGAAGAACCTGGAAGGAGTGTTCCAGCGGCTTCGCGGAGCTGGGCTAAAGCTTAGTTTCAAGAAGTGTCACCTATTCCAGAAGAAAGTTAATTATCTAGGCTATATTGTCGATGGGAATGGAATCGCCGTGGACCCAATGAAGATTCAGGTGGTGAAAGACTGGCTAACTCCCAAAAATAAACATCAGATAAGGAGTTTCCTAGGCCTGTGCACTTACTATCGGCGTTATGTTCTCGGATTGTTAGATACCGCTAAACCGTTGACGAAACTCACCGAAGAAGATCGCCCGTTTGAATGGGACCAACACTGCCAAACTAGTTTTGAACAACTAAAACAGTACTTGATAAGTGCTCCTATTCTGTGTTACCCTCTCCCAGAAGGCAAGTTCGTCGAGGACACCGACGCTAGCAATGTTGGTATCGATGGCGTGCTCTCCCGGATACAAGATGGGCAAGAGAAGGTGATCGGCTATTTCAGTAAAGTCCTGTCAAAGCCGGAGCGGAATTATTGCGTCACTAGAAGAGAATTGCTAGCCGTGGTAAAGACCATAGAACATTTCTACAAGTACTTATATGGCAGACACTTCCTCCTGAGGACGGACCATGCCGCTTTAAAATGGCTCCTCTGATTCAAGAATCCTGAAGGACAAGTCGCACGATGGATCGAACGACTTCGGGAATACGATTTTGAAATTCAGCATCGGGCCGGAACTAGCCATAGAAATGCCGATGCTTTTTCGAGAAGACCTTGTGTTGAAGACTGTAAGCACTGTAGTAGCCTGGAGGAGAAAGTAGCCACGACTGCGAAGACGGCCGTTGTAGACGACAAATGGCAAGGTAAAGAATTACGACGAGACCAGGAGACGATCAGGATTTGAAATTTGTGCTGGAATGGAGAAGTAGGGAGGCAAGGCCTATTTGGGAAGAGATAGCACCATATGCACCATCCGTAAAATCGTATTGGGCGCAATGGACTCCATAGTGCTGGATCATGGTCTTCTGAAACGAACTGTCGAGTACCAGGAAGGCACGGAACAGAAGACACAGTTACTGATCCCCAAGAATAGGGTGCCGGAAGTTCTGAGGGAACTTCACGATGGAACTTCGGGAGGGCATCTAGGAATCAAGAAGACTATGGAAAAAGTGCGCGAGCGATTCTACTGGGTAAAATGCAAATAAAGAACTGGTGCAGGAAGTGCGTAGTCTGTGCAGCCAGTAACGGCCCCCACAAATGAGGCAAGGCTTCCATGAAACAGTATAACGTGGGAAGTTGAGAGAGTTGCCATAGATGTAGCCGGCCCATTTCCACAAACGAATAGTGGAAATAAGTACATCGTCGTGGTGATGGATTACTTTAGCAAGTGGGTCGAAGCATACGCCCTACCAAACCAAGAGGCGATAACTATTGCGGAAGTCCTTGTCAGGGAATGGATCAGACAGGTACGGCGCGCCTATGGAACTGCATTCAGATCAAGGAAGGAACTTTTAATCGGCTTTGTTCAAGAACGTTTGTACTCTGCTCGGCATCCGGAAAACTAGAACCACTGCACTTTAGCCCCAGTCGGACGGAATGGTGGAAAGATTCAACAGAACCATCAACTGACATTTGTCCAAGGTAGTCTCCGATCATCAGAGAGACTGGGACACGTACATTTCCCTTTTTCTACGGGCATACCGCTCGTCCGTTCATGAGACCACGGGAGAGACTCCAGCAAAAGTTGTATTTGGGCGACAGCCAAGACTGCTCTGCGACCTGAAATTCGGCGTGAAGCCTGGCGAAGTCCCTGACGACGAGGACTACGTCAGCGGTCTACGCAGGAAGATGGACGACATTCACAATCAAGTGCGTCACAATATACAGACGGCCAGCGACCGAATGAAGGAGCATTATGACATCAATGCTCAGAATGGGGGATACCGACCTGGAGCATTGGTCTGGCTTTATAATCCTCAAAGACGCCGAGGTCTATCCTCAAAATTGCAGACATCTTGGGAAAGTCCTTATAGAGTGATCAAACGGATCAACGATGTCATTTACCGCATCAGAAAGATTCCGCATGGCAATTCCAAAGTTATCCACTTCAACCGAATGGTTCCTTACAACGGAGAAGAAAATGAAGGGACAGTACAAAGGACGCAAGGCTCCGAAGTGAACTTCGAAACCTTTATGTCTCGTCACGCTACCGGAAGTAAGGCACGATTGGGAGTGACCACAGAGAGGTAGCAAGACCTTTTTCAAGTACCACAGGAGTACAGTCTGGCCCACTGTGTGGCAGAAGACCTAAGAATGTCCAAGGGGATAGCCCAGGTCTTCCGGAAGAAATTTGGTCATGTCGAGGAACTCCGAAGACAGCATCTCATGGTGGGCAAGAGCCTGCAGATCATCGACACGGAAGCAGATCAAAGACGACACGTGTACTACTTAGTTACCAAGAGGACATTAAGCGGTAAGCCCGACTATCGCAACATTTGGAAAGCTTTATGGAGCCTGAGGAAACAGCTGGTAGAAGGCAAGGAGACGAAATTAGCCATTCCTAAGGTGGGCTACGAACTAAACGCACTGGACTGGAGGGTCATTCGAAGCATGATAGAAGTCAGCTTCAACGGAACGGGAATTGAAGTCCTAGTCTGCAGTCACCACCCACAGGCAGCTGTCGGCAGTAAGAAAACCGTGGACTGCTATTTCTTCCAGACCGGAAGTTGTAAAAAGGGTCCAGCATGCCGCTTTCGACATCCTCCTTCAAGGCTGTCACGATGAACGTTCCGAGACGAAACGTTTTTAAGAAGGGGGTGTAATGATTCGTCGACACCAGCCGGCGTCAGACTGTCTCTTGCCTAGAGAATTCCGGCGCCGGAGTAAAACCAGCCTTCCTGGAACCATTCGGGAAAGTTCGCGTATAAACAGCCCCGGCTTATATAAAAGCGGCAGCCGGGGAATGGGGGACAATTCGGCATTAAAGTTCGCGTTAGACTTTCGCTCGACTGTTAAAATAAATTAAACATAAGCTTGTAAATAAATTACTGTTAGTGTAAGTTATAAATAAATTGGTATTGCTTTTAAATAAGTTAGTTTATTAGTTATATCGTGTTTTGTTTCAAAATAAAACTTAATCGAACCCGTAAAATCGTCACATAACTAATTTGCTGCTTAATAAACCATCTCACACAAAGCGACTAAATAATACTTTAAGCAAATTTTAAAATTTAAATATGTATTTAGAAATTTGTTGCAAATTACAAAATAAATATTAATAGTATGAAAGTAAAGTTAATTTTTTTATTATATGCCGATCGTATAGATCTGAGTTGAGGAAATATATAACAAAAGTCGCAAGGCCGTTTCACGAAAGTGGGAGATAGTTATCTAAAAGTTTCTTCAGTTATCGATCGATCGGCATGCAATAAAAAACGAACTGTACATAATTATGTATTTTCAGTTTTGTTTTTTACTTATGCAAATACCGAGTGCCCTTTTTATTTATTTCCTCAATTTGATTCCCTTGGATAATAAAATAAGTAAATAGGTACCTAATAATAAAAGATCTATTCAGATAAAAATATATTTTTTTTTGTGGATATTTTGAAAGACGAGTCAAGAAATTGCTTCATAGATTAGGAATTTCCGCTGCAATAATATACATTCTGAACGAATGGCTTGGTTCAAAAATATAATGCAATCATTTAGTACATGAGAAAAATTACTGTGTTTATTGGTTCTATCTAACGAAACAAACAATTAAGATTTTTTAGTCTCATTTAGCGTCTTAAATTCTCACGAATATGGTCTGCTGGCAATGTGTGTTTTAAAAGGCTAGTTAACTTCAGATGTAGTGTTAAATAGTTGTACAATACCGTTGAAGTTTGCTAAGTTGTTATAAAATAAGTCAGTACAAAAATGTAAAAAATATGCGCAGAAAAATAATTACAGAAAATAATGTACAGGTTATTCACGCAAACCGTTGATTAAAAGTTTTCAAGGAAGAAGTTTAGACAGAAATTTGAAAATTACGGAGGAGAGATATTTCGAAAGGTTGTTTTCAAATATAATAAAATTAACTTTCAGTTACTTCCGTTATACCGGAAGTCGCCATCAATTCGCTTATTTTAGTTGGGATGATACATTTTTTGTTACATCTTTGAATTCTATATGTAAGAATTGCAATACATTTCCCTATCTCTAAATGATACCATTTTTGAGATATTTTGAGTTTTCTTAAAAATCTGAATTCTGCAATCTGATCTTCAAAAAATCATATCACCTATTATTGAAACAGTTATATTTGTAACAGCTAATATTGCAGTTGAGTATTTAAGGGTTCCTAAAATTTTTTTTACTATAATCTATTAAGTTACAGGGTATCTAAAATATACCACTCCACTAGAAGATATTCAAACATAGAAAAATATTTTTTTTGAAACGGAACGACCAATATTTTAATCCATAATGCTGCATTGATCTGTATTAGCATTCCCTGTATCTATCTTTAACAGTTTTTCAGTTATAAGATATTATTGATTTAATTTATAAAAATTTACCATTTATTAGGTTAAATATTTTTAATAAATAAATTTAGTAAATTGACGCCATTCATAACACTCATTTTTAGATCTGAAAAATTTACTGATATCAGCTTTTGTGATATACGAAATAAAACTCCGAAGGTACATGAACGCTTTTTTTGTTCTTGTCTTCACTGCATACCATATTTTTCTTTGCTTTGTTACTTTCAACAATTTCTTGCATTTATAGCTGTTTCAATTTATTAAATAGGGATGTGGGATATATGAAAAAGCATTACAAAAAATAGATCTATTTAATGATATTAAAATCTAATGTGGCGACCGTAAGAAAAAATGAAGTTGATTATGGTCAGAACGAGACGAAACATTTGAAGTAAAATCTAATCATATAATCGTAAAGAGCTCTAAAATGTGCCTGTAGAATGTATTAATTTTGTTATGATCCCTGCAATAATAACTATAGAAAAAAATAAAAAGAAAATTACGTTTTTTAGTTTTTTTGGAAATATTTCAAAAACTACAAATCGTAGAAGATTTTTCAGAACGGATTATTGTTCAGTACTAAAATACACAACTGTGCCCAAATTTAACAGACTTCGTAACTCTTATCGTTTCTGAGATCCCAATGGTGAGCCTCGAATTTGTAACAGCCTGTATTTATGCAAGATTACGAATTCTCTTGTCAAACGCGAAATATTAGAGCAACCGCCTTTTACAATAATTTGTGAATAAAATTCCTAACTTTAAATATTACCGCACCATCTAAAAACAGCGAACGGAATGAAAATAGCATACGCGCTATTTTGGCGAGTTATGCGACCTAAACGAATTTATTTTTAGTGTTTTCACCTAATTTGCATCTGATTCTTAGGTTCGCTCTCGTCATATCTTTTTTTCTATACAATAATTTAATTATTTTAGTTAGTTATTTCAGTAAAACGATACTTACTGAAAGAATTGTTAGAAATGAGTTACGTGTTTCAAGTGGCTAGTGGCTGTTTCCCTGAATCATTAATATATTTTTTCATTGGTTTTGAACTTGATATTCACGTATTGATCTTCTTTTGTGTTTTTCAACCGTAAGTATATTCTAATTATTGTTATTATAGGTACCAGGCACATCTCTGCGTTCAGGCCCGCCTGGCGTGATGATTCGTGAATTAGTAATATGAAAATAATTATTGAGACTCATATCACTCCTATGACAATTTACGATTGTAGTAGATAATACTTGAGCTTCCTGGTATTGATATACATTATAATATTCAAGTTAAAATGTACACTAATAATTTGAAACAACTCGTATTTTCATACCACTAATGCACAATATGGTCATTGGTGGCGCTGGCTTCGTATGTGCGTGGTTTGTATATGAATTATTATTATTACTTTTTTTTGTGAGACGTCTGCGATATTTACAAACTTTCAGAAAACTTACGTGTACAGTAGAGTTCTTTCAAAAAATGAACATTACAATTTTTAATATTTTAATGTAATAATAATAAATTTTATAATGTTTTAATTATTTATTATTTGTTACGTTCTTATACACGGTGATTCAGAATTGTATCCCGATATCTTCAGGGTTAATAGAATATCAAAAAATAAGGTCACCTTTTTATATAATTTTTTTTCCAAAAGTCAATAATAAGGGAGTTATAATTCCCTGAAAGAGGGATGAAACGTAAAATAAGTCACTAATACTCCTACCACATCAATTCGTGGACTTTCTCGCCAAACTAATTTGTCATTCGGGACATGTCAAAAAATTCTTAAAAAAGATTTAAGAATGCATCCATACAAGTTATCAGCAGTTCAACAACTGCGGCCTCCAGATTTTGCAACTAGATTTTTGTCATTGGTTCATGCAGCAAATGAATGATGACAACTTAGAAATGTGTTACTTTTCAGATGAGGCGTGGTTTCATGTTTCGGGCTATACCAATTCACAGAACACCAGAATGTGGAGCGCAGTAAACCCACACTTTTTCAGGGAAGCTGTTTTTCATCCACAAAAAGTAGGAGTGTGGATTGGTTTTAGTAAACGTAGATTAATAGGCCCCATTTAACGGCACCGTGACAGCACAACGATATCGTGATGAAATCCTTACACCTTTTCTTAATCAACTTCACGAAGATGAATTACAGATGGGTGTTTTCAACAAGACGGAGCCACAGCGCATACAACACCAGCAACCATCGCATTTCTGCAGGAGTTCTTTGATAATAGACTAATTAGCAAAAATACGCCCATTAACTATCCTGCACGATCTTGCGATTTAGGGGAAAATGGGGTAAGTGTGCGCGCGGGGTATTTGTACGCACCCATTCATCTCAAAAAATAATAGACTTACAAGAAATTACTGCTCATGAAATCTATGTTATCCACCCACAACTCTAATTTTTGAAAGCCCTAATAATATCTGCTTTACCAATCAAGTTTGGTAGGTATAACGTCATAGCAGCAACGAGTTTTCAATGTATGTTTGGATTCCGAAAACTTAAGCCGCAAATAAATTAACTACAAATATTTTAATTTCAGTTTTGTGTTACAATATTCAGTAATATTTAAAGAATGCATTGCGCATTTGGTATTTTTTTTACAATTTTGTGATAATAACAATAAAATAATGTAGGTACGGGGAAACTGTGCGCATTGTGAAGGGGTAAGTGTGCGCGCGAAAAATTTATATTTATGCAAAAGTAACTGAAATCCAGAAGAAGACATACCTCCACAGATGTTGGGAGTTGCTACATAATGATTTAGGTGTATTCTCTGCTCTAGATGGGTACATACATGCAACGGTTGGAACTATGGATGCCCGATGTCATATTTTCAATATCGGTTATCGATAACTTAAAAGTATCGATATTTATTGATACACCGTTATTATCGCTCTATCGTTAATATCGATGTCCCAAATGGAAATATCGTATTTTCAAAGAATCTTATTTTTGTTGTATCACCCATGTTTTTTTTTATATCAAAATATGCATATAGTATGCTTGAGAAATATTTTATTTCAACATATTTTCAATATTAAGACCTAAAAAGAGAAATATTCTATTGCACTAAGTTACCCCATACCCGCGCACAATTACCCCGTATGTATGGGATATCTGTGCGTAGGAGGACTATCGTGAATTTTATTTTTTATTGTCCGTATTTTTTTCCTGTAAGATGTCTACGCTTTGAAATTTGTTCTGCAAATATCTGGAGCATTGTGTAAATAAAAATGGTGGTATTATCTTTATTATTTTCTATATTCTGGGGGTCTGAAGCAAAAATGCGCACAGTCACCCCAGTCTCCAATAACACCCCTCGATTATTTTGTGTGGCCATATCTAAAAAATAAAATTTTTAAAACTCCTGTCCAGACTATCGTTGAACTTCGATTAAAGATTACTGAACAATGCGAGCAGTTAAATAACAATCCAGTATTCCTAGCGAATGTTATTAACAATTTAAAACGCAGAATTCGCTTGTGTTTACAAGAGAACGGCTGACATTTTACGCACCTCTTATGAACTAGATTTTCTTTGAGTTTCTTTGAGTTGTATTCATTTTATTTGACGTCGTTATCTTTAATTAAGTTTGAACATAAATAAATAATTTACAGTTGGTTCTTGTCCGATGAAATTTGTATCACAAAATCTTTTAAGCGGACACTAAATCGCGCACTATACACTTAACGTTTGTCGAACGACTGCGAAACGTTAAGTGTATAGTGCGCGATTTAGTGTCCGCTTAAAAGATTTTGTGATATAAATAAATAAAATAAACGTAACTTCTATTACAACACATTTTATTGCACTAGATTTAATTGATTCAAAATCATAGCAGTTTAACTCAATCATCTTAACAAAGTTCATATGCACCGAACGTAGCCTTAACCTGTCGTTGCTATAGTCGTCCAAGTTTTGTATCGGTTTCATGATCTTGCTATAAAAACAGCTTCAAAGAGACCGGCCTGCGGTCGCCTTTCTGTCGTTTTTTTTTTTTTGGCAAGGCCATAAAATCGCTACCAAACTGGGACGACCTTACGAGCTGCAGGCCTGCGGATGCGTATATGCTCTTGGCGCGTGCTTTCTTTAGCGGGAAATTAAACTTGGGATTTGATATCCAATTAAAAAAAAAAGAACATGTAATAATGATAATACATAAAAACAGCAGTTAGATTTTGTATAGGAATGCAATATAAATACTTCAAATGGCATTTAAAATAGTGAACTAATCAAAGACACACGATTTCATTTCCATAGGTCACTTGATTAGAAAAGATATTGATCACGCATTATAACTAGTGTTATGATAAGTCTCATTATACAACCCAAATGTGTTACATAATATAGCTATTATGAAACAGGTGTAGATAATAGTATATTATTTTACGAGTTTCACAAGAAGGCTTATTGTAACACGAGTGGGGTTGGGGTACGACGAGCGAAGCGTAGCAAGCTCGGAGTGCCCCAACGGAACGAGTGTTACAATGCCTCTTGTGAAACGTGTAAAATATAGTATTTTTTCTACTTTGCGTCACTTATTGAACAAAAAAATGAAAAATATTGTCAAAAATTTGATCTCCTTGGTATATGGGGAATTTTAGTTGTAATGCGTGGCAACACTGAAAACCTTTCGTTTTAATCAAAAGTCACTTTAACAAGTTATTAATTTTTCTTATCCAGCTTCATTGTGAGTATTCTGTTAAGTAACAAATAAATAATGAGTTATTTTGTAGAATCTAATAAATATTTTCAATTAAAAATTGACTAAAATTTCCCCAAAAACAGTTTCACCATGAGCTTCATTGTGAAACTGTTTTTGGTGTCACAATGAGTTCATTGTGAACGCAAAGTAGAAAAATTATATTATAAACGCCATAGTAAATACGTCATATTAATCTAAAGAAGTTTAATAAATCCATTGTTAAAACAGCCGAGTGCTACGAAATTAAATGAATTAAATTTTTTTTCTCTTTCACTGGACTGCAGTTAAGTGGGCAAAAAATGAAACTCCTTTAAAGTTTTTTTACCGAGCTTTCGGAACATTTTATTCCCTTCTCAAGGTTCTAAAAATAATAGACCTAATTATAATTGTTGGTGGTAGAAGTAGCCAGTGGAATAATAAATAACTTTAATCATAAAGATGTGGAATATACAGAATTAGAAAAACTTAATTGACAGTCAACAACGACACAACTAACTTGAACACAAGCTTAGAACACAAAGCTTGTATCGCACATATTATTAACACTTCCCCTCGAGACAAGCACTGGATCTTCAAATCAGTAGTTTTCTCAAACCCAACAAATTTGCACATCGTTCGTGCTTTGGTTTGGTCAGAGATTTTGTTAAAACATCAGCTGGCATTTCATTACTTGCTATATGTTTCAATACTATCTGCCCTGATTCAACTACTTCACGAACAAAATGATGGCGAATGTCTATATGTTTTGTTCGTGCATGAAAAACTGGATTGGTTGCTAGTTTTTGTGCGCTGAAATTATCGTTCTTTATGGTTATGATTTTTACATTTGTTGCTCCAAGTTCTCCTAAGAAACGTCCGAGATAAATTGCTTCCTTAACAGCATCACTTAAAGCCATATACTCCGCCTCTGTTGTCGATAGAGCAACGGTGTGCTGTTTTCTAGATTCCCAAGTGACTGCTCCACCGTTCATAACAAATGCATATCCGGTAAAAGAACGTCTATCATCAATAGATCAGCCCCAATCAGCATCCACATGATCTGTGAAAGATCTTTCGTCACAATTGTACATGATTCCAAAATCTATTGTACCTTTCAGATAACGTAGCGCACGCTTTGCTGCATTCCAATGAGTCTGGTTGAAACAGTCGTTGAATTGACCTAGTAAACTTGCAGCGTGAGCTATTTCCGGGCGTGTTGCAACTGAAAGATATAGCAAACGCCCTATTAATTCACGGTAAGGCGGTTTCTTACCATCTGAGATTGACCACGGCTCTCCTTTAACGAGTTTCATACCAACGTCTAAAGATATGGACACTGGATTACAATTCATCATTCCAAATCGTTGAAGGATATCCTTAATGTAATTTGCCTGATACCTTTTTCATTTCTCTTGAAATCTATACCTAAGCATCTTTTCACATCACTCAAATCTTTAACTTTGAAAACTTTTGATATTTCTCTCCAAAGTATTCGATGTCCATAAGATTTCTACACATTACCAGAATATCATCAACATATAAAAAGTGAGCAAATAAAAATCAGATTAGAGTAGGCGGTGCAAAGAAAATGTATGTCTGTGATTAACTGAATTAATTAATGTAATACATTCATGGACTGTCAAATTTATTGACTTTTCATTTAATCACAGACATACATTTTCTTTGCACCGCCTGCCCTAATCTGATTTTTAGTTGCTCACAGATTATTACAATAATCATCAGTTCACCTCTTTAGTTTCTCAGATATACGCAGGGATCGCCTTTCGTAGGCTTTGCTCCAAGAATACGTAACTCTTTGTCCAGACGTCTGTTCCAGGCACGACCTGCCTGTTTCAATCCGTACAAAGCCTTCTTTAAACGACATACCTTGTCACCGCTTTTCAATTCCTTCAACATCGTCTTTGCTTTTCTAATGAATTCAAAATCACCTTTTCTCTTCTTCAATAATATGTCTCAGAACTTCCACCGTACATTCAGGCAATTCCATAAATACCGTTTCGTTTAACTCACCATTCAGATACGCCGTTGCAATATCATATTGGCGAATATTCATTCTATTCTGTGTTGCTAATGCAATAGCCAATCGAATAGAACTTAAACGAGCAACCGGAGCAAAAGTTTTATGAAAATCTTTTCCGTACCGTTGAGAGTAATCTTTTGCCACGATTCTTGCTTTTTTCTTATCTAACACATTATTTGCACCATACTTATTGCGTAGTGTAAAAGGACTACCAATTACATCTTGTCCATCTCTTCGCTGTACTAGTTCCCACGTGTCATTCTTAAGGATTGACATTACTTCACTTGCCATAGCGTCTCGCCATTCATCAGATTCTGGACTAGACAGGGCTGTAGTAACAGGAATCTCAGCCGTTCATCCAAAATCCGCCTGTTCCTCTTCAGCTGGGTTTAATATTCCATAAACCTTGCGGGGTCTTCCTCGTAGTCCATTATATTTTTCTTGGTCTACCAACTTTTCTTCTGACGGGAATCGTCGGTTCATTTAAGAGATTAAAAACTTCTTCTCGATTGTCTTCGATTTCATCATTGATAACTTCGTTGATGTTTTCTAAAACATGACTGCGATAAATGTCCATTTCGATGAAAGATTTTTCTGAAGATTTTGTTTCCTTAACTGGCAAACTTGACAATTCTTCAGAATACTTTTCCTCGGAACAGAAATCTTCATATTTCTCTGTGGATTGACTTGAAAATTTCTGTAGGAATTTCGCATTTCTCGAAATTTCAACTCTTTTTTCTTCTGGCAGCCAAATTCTGTATGCTTTACATTCAGAACTATAGCCAACAAAAATACCTTTTTTAGTATGTGATTCTAGTTTACTTTTATTCGGCGTTCTATCCTTGATGAAAACATCACAACCAAAACGTTTGAAGTTAGATACATCTGGGACCTCTCCAAACCAAGCTTCATATGGAGTTCTTCCATTGAGTTTACTTGTAGGAGTTCTGTTCCGTATGGAATTACCCGTGTTCACTGCCTCTGCCCACAAGAATGGAGGCAGCCCAGACTGAATTAAGAGACATCTTGCTGTGTCCATGAACGTTCTGTTACGTCTTTCAGCTACGCCATTTTGATTTGGGTTATAAGGAGCTGTCAAACGTCGTGATATGCCATGCTTTTTGAGTAAATCATCAAAATTTTTGTTCACATATTCCTTCCCATTATCCGACTGGAGTTGTTTGATTTTCTTTTCCTTTTGGGTATACACAAAACTTCTAAAGTTTTCAAATTCCTCGAGTATCTGATTTTTCCATTGTATAAATTTCACCTCACACCAACCGGAGAAGTCATCTATGAAAGTAACAAAGTAAAGATTCTTCCCCTGCGAAGTGACACGCATCGGACCACAGATATCTGAGTGTATAAGATCACCCAATTTTGTTTTCCTCTGAGATTTTTTAGGGAAAGGAGTTCGGCACATCTTCCTCTGAATGATTTCACACACAAAATCTTCGTCGATATTTTGGACATTAATTCCCTTGACAGATTTTGTTTTAATGGCTTCACGTAGAGGTTGAATATTCAAATGACCCAAACGTATATGCCAATCTTCAAGAGAATTTTTCTTCATCTTCTTCGTAACACAATCTGGTTCGAAAATCTTTCTGCATTCTTTGTTACTATGGTTTCCAAAATAATATAAACCATTTTCTCTTTTTGCAGTGAGTAACACATTTCTGCAACGATCAACAATTTCAGCTTTCTTTCTATCAAAAATAACTTTATGTCCTTTGTCGGTTACTTTTCCGACTGAAATAAGATTCGCACGCAAGTCTGGAACATATAACGTATTTTTCAGATTGACCACTTTGACATTGCCATTAACATTCATCACAGTTGATACAGTACCAGTACCATTTATTTCTGTACTCGCATTACTAGCCAAATTTAATTCTCCATGTTCATTTTGATCAATTTTATTAAAATAGTTCATGTCCTTACACCTGTGTGAAGTACACCCACTATCCAGGCACCATTTTACATAATCAGTGCATTTTTCAACTTGAAAAGTCTCGTTGGTTGTCACATTTGACGTTACATACAAAGTCATATTTTTAGCAAAATGTTCTTTCGGATTTTTCGACTTTTTACAGTTTTTCGATCTATGTCCTATTATTCCGCACTTAAAACACTTTAACTTAGCATCTTTGTTTACGACACGATCCTTTTCAAAATTTTCGTGTTGACGGCTTTTATTCCAGTATCTTCTTCCAGCAGCCATCGCATTTTGTGTAGGATTATGGTTGAAGTCGTTTCGTGCGTCAAATTCTTCCATTATCTTGATTCGTAATATTTCAAGAGATGGTAATTCGTCGCGTGATGCCATCGCACATCTGAAATTTTCAAAACTCTCAGGCAAGCTGCATAGTAGAATAACGCACAATAAATCTTGATTAATTTCGACCGCTAATTCTGACAATTTATCCACCGTATCAAAGAAACTACGAATATATACATATGCATCGTCACAGTCTTGCATCTTCAGAGACATCAAATGATTCAAAAGAGCAACTTTTCGCGCTGGTCCTTTAGATTGGTACATTTGTTCTAATTTTTCCCAAACTGCTCGCGAAGTCTCGCATCCTTTTATTTGCTTAATTTCTGATGGATTTATAGCAAGAATAATATCTGACTGTGCCTTCAGATCAGCGTCTTTCCAGCGTTGAGCTTTCTCTACCGATGCCGCATTTCCTTGTACTACCTCAGGCTTTACAATTGCGCCACTTATATAGCCCCAAGCATCATTCTTAATGAGAACTGCACGCATTTGGATCTTCCACGTATCATAATTTTCATTGTTTAAAACTTCGAACCTTACTCCCGTAGCGTTCATTTATTGATACTTGTTATTTATGTTATTCCTTTATTCCTGGGCTTCTGGGCCCATAACCTGTTGATGGTAGAAGTAGCCAGTGGAATAATAAATAACTTTGATGATAAAGATGTGGAATATACAGAATTAGAAAAATTTAATTGACAGTCAACAACGACACAACTAACTTGATTATCTTAGAACACAAAGCCTTGTATCGCACATATTATTAACAATAATAAACTTTAAATTATACTTCAAGGAAAAATATTTGTAACATAATTTAAGATCCAAATTAATTTCAAAATAGATAGGTTCCCACAAATTTGATTGATTGTATTTTTTTGAAAATTGAATGACAATGAAATTTGTTTATTAAAAAAAAACAGAAAGCGTGATAGAAATTATTATTCAATTTAAAAAAAAGAACAATCAATTAAATTTTTGGAAACCTATTTTGAATATAATTTGGATCTTAAATTATGTTACAAGTACTTTTCCATGAAGTAGCTTCTTTGATTATTCACTAAAGAGTACGAGTAAAAATTACTATAATTTAAAATTTATTATAATTAGGTACTATTGTTTGTAGAACCCTAAGAAAGGAATAAAATATTCCGAAAGCTCGGTAAAAAACTTTAAAAGAGTTTCATTTTTTGCCCACTTGTCTGCAGCCCAGTGAAAGAAAAAAAATTTAATTTAATCATCATATTAGATCACTTAAATGAATGTTGTTATTATCATGGATTTCGATAGTTTAAAGAATAAACTCTCTCTTACCGTTAAAGAAGATAAACGAAATGCAACCTTTTCGAAAATATAAACTGTCAGATTTACTTGTCAAATTACACAGTTAATTCACAGTTTTCTTATCAAAAGGATTCCCGGAGATTATTAAAGAAAACAACTTCCAAAAATATTGAAAGTCGGAGGCGATATTATGTTCAAGAAAGAAAAAGTTATACTTGGAAAGCAGGTGGTTTTCGTGATAAAATTTGTGCAGATGGATTGGAAATTATAAGCAAGTAAAAAAGTTAAATTCTTAACTGACTTCCACTTTATTTGTTAATACATAACAATTGTTTCGGTACACTGTACCTTCTTCAGATGTTGAGCACTTAATACTAATATAATATTGGTTTACAGTGAATTTATATCTGCAACAGTTCTTCTTAACATTAAGCTAAATAATTTATTCCGGACACGTTCGAAACCTATTTTCTGTGAAATGATTCAGCAACGGTGAACTATTTAAATCTAATTGGTCGTTTAACAACTTGTCTGTATATTTCAATTTATTTATTTCTAAACTTTCTAACAAATTAAATTTTTTACCTTTGGGTTGTACCTTTAAGATTTTAAAATTATCATTAAAAGTATGATTGTTCTCTAATAAATGGTTCGCATAATTCGAATCTGTTTTTCTATGTGTAAAAGCAAATTTGTGTTCTGAAATCCGTTTTCGAAAACTTCTACCTGTTTGACCTATATATATGTACTTTATGACAACTACAACATGTTAACTTATATACACCTGATGTTACGTTCAAATTTGCCGCCACAATATCATGGCGATACGGCATCATTCAACTGCTCTTTAGCACAGTTGGCCACACTGTTACCCCTCATTTACATCGCTATAGGGGAAACCTGCGTGAGGTGAACGCTTAACATTCATAGGCTATGAAGGCACCATGTGACTCCTAGGTGTCATTGGTTATCGTCAGTAATTTTCGCACGTTTTAGCGATCTTCCCCATCTGCGATCTCGTCGCTTTCTTTCTTGTTCGAATTTTGGTGCCAGTGAGACGTGTTTTACGTGTGCTGTACACATATAGGAGTACTTGCTTATTTGGAGAAGTAGCTCAATTGCGGCTTTGCTGGAAGATCTCGTGACACCATCGAACACATTTGGGGCCCCTTTTAAGCCCCATACTAAGCCGGGGACATCTAGAAAATCCCAGGTAATGTAAAACGTGCGAAGGCGTGTACCTAACATGGCCGCTAACGCAAATCATTTCTTCTACCTATGTAGGCTTTTCCTATTTGGGCGTAGTTTTCTGACGCCGGCTATTAGACCAGGCTTTCGGCCTATTTCTCCAGAGGCGCTTTTGCCCTGTGAGTGTACCGTAACCCGATCGTGGCAACCTGACCAGCCAAACCAGTTTGATCCAGATTGTCGTCGCTATCCGCGATCAACAGAGGGCGTTGTAATTACCCTCCGACCACCGTGTTTCGGTTGGCAACGCCGACCTTGACTTCGGACTGGACGAGCTGTCAAAAAGGTTAGGTTTTTTCAACGTAATTCAATCTGACGTTTACGGACCGAACAGTTTAGATTTTAGTTGTTGTTCATGCCTAATTAAATTGCGAATCAGAATTTCGGACTACATGTTGCGCTACGTTCACGGTAGGTAATTAAGTAGTCATTGCAATATCGTAGAGTGTTATCTTGACTTGTGTAAAATCAGATCTGATTATCGGTACGTATTCACTTTTAGTGTTTATTGTCGGCTAAGTTACCGAATAACAGTCTACTTATTTTAGGAGTTGTTTATATAGTGTATTGCAATAAATTTTGTACCACAGTGAATGTTTTATTGTGTCCAACCTGCGCTGAGCGTACAAGTGAATTTAAATCTCCTGGAATTATTGGTCTATCTGAGGCGAACGCATTGAGGCTTAGGGAAGGAGTCTCATATGTGGAGTTCTCGCAATCGGGGGTACATACTTCCTGGCGTCCTTAATAAATACCCACCCCCTCCTTCATTGTGCTAGCTTGGGAGAACCGTTGTTTAGAGACAGCGCCACTTGTCATCCGGTAAGTCAGTAATTTAATTCAGGAGTATTTTCTCTTTTAACATTTTTGCGGTGACACTGACTTATCTAACTTTGATGTTCTACTTTTATTATTTTTTATAAAGGAACCTATTGAATTTATACTTTTGAAAGCTATATTCAGATCAAGTTTCTTCAGTTTTTTACTTATAATCTCTGTCTGATTACCTAGATATGTAAAAGTATTGAAATTCTTATAGTTCTGTATTGATTTAGGA
The DNA here is from genome assembly GCA_033060865.1 of Dorcus hopei. Classification (NCBI taxonomy): domain Eukaryota; kingdom Metazoa; phylum Arthropoda; class Insecta; order Coleoptera; family Lucanidae; genus Dorcus; species Dorcus hopei. The sequence continues at coordinate 38,132,038 of CM065422.1, forward strand.
TAAACTAGATGTAGTGCTTGTTTAACTTGTTTTTTCTTTAATATAGTATTTATTAAATCTACTTTAAAGCCATTATTGATTGCTATTTGTTTAATCAGATTTAGTTCTTTATCAAAATCTACTTTACTTAGAGGCACAGTAATTAATCTATGTATATAACTATTATATGCTGCTACTTTTTGGGAATAACGGTGGTTTGAATGATTATGTATTGTAATATCTGTATGTGCTGGTTTATGGAAAATCGAAAAATTATGTAAATTATTCTTTTTACTAATTGTTAAATCTAAAAAATTTATAGCATTACAAACTTCTATTTCTGTAGTAAACTTTATAGTCGGGTGAATATTATTAATGAATTGTAAAAATTTTTCTAGTTGTCTTTCTGTACCTGTGAAACAAGCTATTACATCATCTACATAACGGTACCAGTACAAAAATTGTTTACTTAGGGGATTATTGAGTATTATTGTTTCTAAGTGATTCATGAAGATTTCTGCCAATAATGGGCTTAAGGGATTTCTCATTATTAAACCTTCTTTGGAAATATAAATATTACGGTTAAATTCAAAATAATTTTGGTCTAGGCACATTGCTAATGTATTTATAATATCTTGTTTTATAACTGGGTTTGTCTTATTCTTAGTTAAAATATTGTCTATTATATTAATAACATCTCTTGGAGGAATACTCGGAAATAAATTTTGTACATGAAACGATACTAGTTTTGAATTCTTAGGTAAAGTAATGTTTTTAATGTTTTCTATTAATTGGTAGGAATTGTCGATGCTATATTTTGCTGAGAGTTGACAATGTGACTTGATTATGTCAATCAATTTTGTAGATATTTTAACTGCTGGAGCTGTGACGTAAGACACAACTGGTCTTATGGGTTTATCATTTTTGTGAAGTTTAATTAATGAGTATAGTTTGGGTGCTTGAGGATTCATCACTGTTAGTTTAAATTTATCTTTTTCTTCAAATAAACTATTATCTTTTATAAGTTCTTTGATATTTTATTCATTTTATGAAATGCACAGTTTATGTAGAATCGCCTGTGACCATTACATGAAAAGAGCGAAATCGCCCACCCACTTGATGAAATTGTAATTAATTTCACGAAGAGCACAACAAGTTGCTCCGTTTCATGAAAAGGACAAAATACTTTGTGCTGATAGTAAATACAAATAATATTACAGTAAGCGGATGCGTTTCATCAAGTGGATATCCATTTCATGAAATGATCACTAAGTGAGCACGACATATATAAGTTAACATGTGGTAGTTGTCATAAAGTATATACAGCGCGTAATCGTATAAGTTTCACATATTAATACTGTAAGTTCTTCATCACATAAGAATTTGATTCTGCAAATATCAATGTTCTTGCTCTAAAATAAAAAAAACTGACCTACCACAAGAGCGCATCACCTTTTGTTTGAAAACCTCTGCTCGTTCGTCAGTGCGTCTGCGATTTTTATAGACGCATCGTGAAACGATAAATTCCGCAAATGTCGCGGTCACTGGGTTAGTGTCGCCCGCAATACAATTTGAAACGGAACATCTGTTTTATTAAATAATCCACAATAATTACATCGTGATATTTCACACTTTGTAAACAAATAACACACTATGTGATATAATTTGTTAATTTCCTATCTTAAAATAATGAATGTAAATTATAAGTACATTGATAAGACACAAATTGGTGATAGGAGAATTTTGCGGATGCGAAAATTTTTTTCGGTCCCGTCAAATAAATAAATGCATTGACTGCACTAAATAAAAATGTGTAGTTTAACGCTTTCCCTAAGTTTTGAGAACATTCTTAAATCATTTACGGTACTAAAGTAATTAGGTGCGATTTTATCGCTCGAGTTTAACAGTACGATCATTTATTGTTTAATTCACGTATAAATTACTATTTACTTTCAGAATATTAAATGATAAAGAACGTCTAATAATAATTAAAAATGCAAATTTCAACACAACACTTGCAACTATCGTAATCAGCTGCCACTGTGAACAGACGTAGACGCAGTACCTCCGCGATCTTTCGGAATTTTTTTGCTTAGCCTGAACGTAATAAAGAATCATAAATTATGGGATGTTAAGTTAGGCGCTTTTTGTTCCAATAATACTTTTAGAATGTTACCTTTATTGAATTAATTGTTACCTATTTTTTTTACTTATTGTTAGATAGGATTAATAATTATAGTTTTATTTTTAATTAAGGAAATAAATTTTTTATGCAAAAATTATTTTGTGAAAAATCTGCATATCTATTACTTAAATATTAATTTAAAAAACAGCTGGGAATCTCCGTATTCTTTCGTACGAAAGTAATAAATGACCTGCCTCAACGTTTATTGCGGGTTTACTGTTCTATGATTTATTGCGTAAATTTCGCTCAGCCGTTCGGGCCGTCCGGGGCTTTAAATCAAAACCAGCGGTACTCAAACGTTTTTTGTAAGAACTAAATACATATTTTTCCGGAGTTATTAATTCCAACTTCACGTCGCGTCGTGTTTTTGGCGCACTGGTTGAAATCGTTCCTCGTTCTATCGTACACATTTTTTTCACTTTGAATTCAATTCTTAATTAATTATGAACTATTCCTTAGAATTTATTAAACGTGATCCCGTAATCTATTACATTCGTTCAGTATGCGATTTAATTTAGAAACTGGACGCAGATCACCGACGTCGTTTTTAGAACAGCTGTACGTAATTAAATTTTTATAGTCGGCGATGAACTTCAGGTCTAATAAATCGCTTCACATTTCCGGAGAAAACCGTTCCGTCTAAGCAATATTTTGCAAATGTAATCAAGTAATCATTCTTCTGTGGCGATAATTATTTAGTTATAACATACGTAAGGTTGCCACATTCAAGAATTCCCTACAATTGCGATATATAAAACCATATGTTTTTAAAGGTTTCGAAACAATATTTAAAATATGCTGGATAAATGTGATATTAGTATCGAATGTCACACCTAGGTCAGTAACATCATGTGTGATCAACGAAATTTATAATTGGAGCAGGTTGTGATACTTACCATAAAGCAAGAATGCAGCAAAATAATGTTTATTACTATCTCATCTAAGATCGTACAAAGCATGAGCATAACCTTAAATATAACAATTGTCAATTTATTAATTTCTCTGTGATATCCAACCACTTATAAAATAGCACAAATCACAGCCTCCTCTAATTATAAATTCCGTTGATCACCTGGTACTATCGACGCGTAGGAGGTTAGTACCACCAATCGAGTACGTGAATAGGAGCGTGGTTCCTAGAGAACGAAATGAACGAACATTTGGATATATTAAGGAGGAGATGGTCGTTTTGACACTAGCGAACTAAAGCCTGAAGATTGTTTTGAAGTTAATGGCAGTCGGAAAATGAATCAATTTTTATAAAGATTTTCATATCGTCCGCAAAGAGCAGCTTCCGACAGGGAATTACGCTGTTTACATCGTTTATAAATAGAGGGAATAAAAGAGGGCTCAGGTTTGGCCCTTGAGGCACACCTGACGTTGGAGAGTATTTATTAGAGTAGAAATTCTGATACTTCACCGTGTTCCTTTTGTTAATAAAGTATGATGAAAATAGATTGATAAACAATCCAGGAGTACCACGGGGCACGGACGAGCACCTTCGAGTTTCGAGCAAGAACAAATATTTCACACATCGACTGTAAGAGTGTCATAACTTAAAACAATATTTTCGTTACCTGCAAAAACTATTTCATTTTTTCTATCAAAATTTTAAGCAAAATAGCTTTAATAATCATATCTTCAACATCTTTCGATTAATATGGCTTATTTGTTATGGTTTTTTAATATGATTTCTTTCGTATTTATAATTCCTTTTGGAAGCTGACATTTGTCAACTGCCAAAAAATCTAAAACTCCTTCATCTCTTGGTTCATCTCCTTGACAAATATTTATTTATTCAACTCAAATACACAAATCTGTCTCTATGTCACGTGACATAGACGCTATGTTTAGGCTACTTTTTAAAATTTGATCCCAAACTGTGTTGCCGTATTTTATATATCTAGGAACTTTAAGGGCCGTATGCACAGACAAATCTCAAGGTAGACTTAAGGAAAGTGATCCCAGCGAAAACACGTACGTGTAAAAAACGTTGTAAAATAACATGTAACCAAACGTTGAATTCGTGTGGTATTGTTACGTTGAAACAACGAAAAAATGTCGCGGCAATCAATTTCTTTTAAACGTCTCTGTCCACGTGTAAGAAACGTTGTAGAATAACAATTAATCAACGTTGAATTCGTGTGTTATTAATACGTTTTAACAACGCTCGAATCAACTTCTTTTAAACGTCTTTGTCCACGGTATTTCTACGTTAAATCCCAGTGCATACATACGTATAAAAAACGTTGTGGAATAACATGTAACAAACGTTGAATTCGTGTGTTATGGTTACGTTAAAACAACGAAAAAATGTCGCGGCAATGTCCACGTGTAGCGCTGAATCAGACAATTACGACGTGTATTAAAGCTGGGTCTAAATCATTAGACTGAACAAACATACATGGCTAATGGTGGAATTCGAACCCACGCCGTCGAGTGACACGACTTTCCAGACTAGACTAGACCGCTAAGCCATTTGGAGATCCCAGTGCCGTATCGCTTCCGTGACTGATTCGTAAAGCGGAAGGAGGCAGTAGTAATAAAGCCGAACCGGGGACTTTAACTTACAATAGCTAGCGCCGCCCTCACTCGTTCAATTTCCGAACTCTTTACTACCTACAGTTTCCTTCTAACATCCATATTATCATAACATCATTAAATCAATTTTTCTAATTATTACAATCCTAAGGTTATTTTCTTTGTATACATTTCAAAAATTCTAAATTATTTATTTATATAATACACATGTAATTCTAAATCGCCTATTTCTAAAAATATTTACACTAACATAAAATATTCGACAAAACACATTTAATACAGTACTCTCAATTTACTTTATTATTTACAAAATTATTTCTTTATGAAAATTAAAAAAAATTACATGCTGCTCATGAACACCGCAGTGGAGTGGAAAGTTTAAGTGGAATAAATTCTGGTAACTTAGAAAATTGCCATTTGTAGCAAAATTCTTGGAACAGGTCAATTTTTTATTTTATGGCGCATATTATAAATGGATTTCTTTAACTTTTCAATTATTTGGAAGGATGAAACAACCCCCTAACTATTTTTTTTAATGGAAGGGTATGTTGAGTAATTTTTTCTTAAAGCTTGTTCAATTGGGAATATTAGCGTTTTATTTTTTTAATTTTCTTAAACAGTAAAAGGCGAAAAATAAAAATAAATTTTTGACTAGAACGATTTTAACGCATCAGATGTTCAAAATGCTCGCCACCTCTCACTTGACAATACCCTAATCGATTATAAATTCCATCCCTAACAGTTTGTAACATTTCCGGCGTTACTCTCCTAATTTCATGCAGAATTTGAAGTTCTGAAGTTCTGCTATGTCGTTTGGTTTAGTCACATACAAACTTTACTTTTTAAATAATTCCCCATAAAAAAGTCTAAAGGGTGAGACCTGGAGATCTTGTTGGCCACCAATCGGTCATCGGTCATCTTCTTCCTATCCACCTATTGGGAAAAACTTCAGTGAGGTAATTACGTACAATTAAAAATTTAGCGCATTGGCGGTGCCATCTATTGGCTGCACGCAACAATACGATACCATATGGAATGCTTATTTCTTCTCATCAAATAATAAAAAATGGAGTTCCTGAATTTTTGGCATTAAAAACGGTTTTAGTAAAAAAATTCTTTTTTTTTTTTTACCTTTTACTGCTAAAGAAAAATAAAAAAATAAAACGTAGCTGTATTCCTAATTTTTTCAACATATCCTTCCATTAAAAAAAACATAGTTGGGGGTCGTTTCACCCCTCCAAATAATTGAAAAGTTAAAAAAGTCCCTTTGTAATATGCGCCATTAAAAATAAAAATTGACCTGTTCCAAGAATTTTTTTACAAATCGTAATCTTCTAAGTTACAGAATTTATTCCAGTTAAACTTTCCACTCTGTATACAGCTGTCCCCAATGAGTATTCGTGACAATATGTATGTATAATTGATTGACTATTGCGTTCTTTAGTATTTTTAATCACAGATTTTGGGCATCAAATTCAAACTAACTTAAAAAAATTTGACAGATTACGTCAACTTAAAAAGGGGTTGTGGTTGACCTGTATGTCCAAATTAGCAGTACTTTTTCATATCTGTTTGCTCATTTCAAAGCTGCCAAGCATGGAGAAGAACCTCATATTTCATAGATTTTTAGTAAAATTAGAATTCAAAAGGTGTGAAACACGATAGACAATCATCACTGTAAAATTAAGTGTTTTCTAACGTCAACATCACGTTTTGTAAGGCATATTTATTCGGTATACGTTAAAATAACGTTATAAAACGTGGGTTAAAATTTTAGTTGTAAATTATGATTTATCTAACGTATTAGTTTCGTTAATTTTTTTCTCATTTATTACGTAGAATAGTAGATGTTGAATTAACGTTGAAATGATGTGGTAATCAACGTATGGTAGATACATCGCATTTACTCATAGTATAAATCACGTCGTAAAAAGACAAAATTGTTACGCATTTATTTCACGTTATAATTACGTTCATATTAAACTGATCGTTAAAAAACACGTCATACAAACGTGGTATAATTATGGTTGCTAATTCAACCAAAAAACAACGTTGCATTTTTCAACGAATAACGTTATTTCCACCATTACAACGTGAAATTAACGTTGAATAAACGTACATGTTTTCGCTGGGATACTTAAAGATAACTTCATATGAAATTGTGCATCGCACAAGCATTTTTGAAAGTAAAGATTTACTTTTACCTTAATTTCTACCTTATGTCATAAATCAAAATTTGATATCAATTGAAAAATTAAGATATATTATTTGGAAGACTTTTTTGAATTTGGTGTTTATTTTGAAAATGTAAAAAATATTAGAATACCTCGACTTCGACGATATATTCGTGATGGCCAAAATCCTTTTGAGTTTTATTCAGAGAGTGACTTTAAACGAAGATTTTGGTTTTATAAGGAAGAAATTAGAGATATTTTCTTACCTTCCGTTGGAGATAGATTAATTAAAATAAATTAAGGTGGATTGCCCATTCCCAGTGAAATATCAATTTTTAGTTTAAGATTTTTCAATTTATGTCAAATTTTGATTTATATCATAAGATAGGTATAACCTTAGAAATTAAGGCAAAAGTAAACCTTTCCTTTGAAAAATGTCTGTGCGACGCACAATTTGATATAAAGTTAGATTTCCTTAGTATCACTTTCCTTAAGTCTATCTTGATATTTGTCTGTGCATAAGTCGCCAAATCATGCGTTGCGATCTAGCGAAATTCTTATGACCTACACAACTGGGGTCTAGATTTGGCTACCAAAATGGCGGCTAGTAAGCGTACTGGTCTTCGGTATATCGTGGTAATAAGTCATTCCATACAAGGCGGTCAAATATGCTTTGAGAGCAGATTTGAAAATTTCGAAATTTCTAAATCTTTCAACAGTCTTTGTGTTATGACAAATTTTTGATTTAATTCATAAAAATTCACCATTCTAACAGGTTAACACGTTGACTGCCACGGCAATTTTCAGAATTCCGGTCTAAAAAGCCAATTTCATTTAATCATATTATATAATTAAAAACTCTAATTATAGTACATAGTTATCATCAAAAATCATAGAAAATGTATTTTTTTAAAAAAAAGGTCTTACGAATTATCTCGTAGTTGGCTTATGTAACAGAAATCTCTTCGCGGAAGCCAACTACGAGTTAATTCGTACACAGACACGCTTAGACCTGTCGCTTCGCTAAAGCTGAATCAGAGATATGCGTCCATATTCGTCAGTAGTATCTCAGATATTGTCGAGTTCATCACATTTACGTTTTTCTTGAGTGTGTTGTTTTATAATTATTGTTATAATTAAATTATTATGAATCCAATATGGATAAGAAAAGACCACTGACTCAAAATGAAATTGAGTACTACGCTAATCTAAGTGATTCAGAATTTAACGAGATTTTTGACGAGGATGGTAACGACAGTAGCGATTATGAACTTTCTGAGAATTCAAGTGATAGTGACGATGAAGTCGTCTCCGAACCTGAAGTTGTTCCCGAACCTGATGATAATGACGATGATTCCCAAGCAACAACATTAAATGCGAATGATAATTTGTGGACAGAAATTCAACAAAATCCTGAATTATTTATTTTCCAAGAAAATGTTGGTTTGAAATTGGATACGTCAAATTTTACCCTGCAAACGCTGGTGGACTTATTTTTTTCGGAAGAGTTTCTTGCATTACTGGTCGAACAAACTAATTTATATGCGCAAGAAATTGCAGAACGCAAAGCAATAAAAAAATCTAACAGGGTATCAAAGTGGACAGACGTCAGTGTTGCAGAGATAAAAGTTTTTATTGGACTTTTGTTACAAGTGGGGCCTTGTTCTTTTCCATAAATTGAACATTACTGGAGCACAAACAAGCTATATAATGTAAAGTTTTGGCGCTCAAATATGAGTCGAAATCGATTCCAGTTGTTACTTCGTTATTTTCATTTGGTTGATAACTCAATACCATCTGCCGACAGATTATACAAGGTGAGACCAATACTAAATCATTTCAATAATATTATGCGTGAAAACTATGTACCAGATAAAAATATTTGTATTGACGAATCCATGATGCTGTGGCGTGGAAGATTGCATTTCCGCCAGTACATAAAAAATAAAAAACACAAATACGGTGTCAAATTGTATGAACTATGTGAGTCCGACGGTCTTGTAATGAAAATAAAGATTTACAGCAGAAAATCTGAGGAAACTGACCATAATTTAGGTCACACTACTGATGTGTTACATTTACTTGAGGACTATCTCGATAAGGGATACACGGTTTACATGGATAATTTTTATAATTCTGTTACTCTTACGAAACTGCTAAATACACGAAAAACTTATGTGTGTGGAATCCTACGAAATAACAGAAAGGGAAACCCCAGAGATGTGGTAAATCGTAAACTGAAAAAAGGGGAGTGTATTTGGCAGCAAAATGGTCCTGTTACTGTATGCAAATGGAAAGACAAACGAGATGTCCTTACCATTTCAAACATGCATGTTGTTGAAATGGTAGAGGTGTCCAATCGCAATGGAAAACTTTCTATGAAACCGAATATAATTCGAGATTACAATAAAGGAATGTCTGGCATTGACCGATCAGGTCAAATGCTGTCGTACTACACATCTCTAAGAAAGACTATTAGATGGCCCAAAAAGATTTCACTACATATTATAGAGATATACAGGGTGTCCCACCAGTGTGTTCTCGGGCCATATCTCCATAACTACTGAAGATACAAAAAAATTTTCAACACAATTTCGTTTTTAATTTAAGAGATCTACAATACAAAATTATTTTTATCTATACAGAGTAAATCAAAACAGTGGTGCTGGGCACAACTTTTTTATTTCAAATGGCATGCCCTATATATGAAACGAAATTTGGATTGCCCATAAAATTCTACACATTTTCAGTATACCATTGCATATACCTAAACCTAACCGTTCTTGAAATATTTAACATTTTGTATAAAAACTACCATTTGCAGCCACTATTTTATTTATTCATATTTTATTTATTTTTAACTCTAAGAAAAAGATTTTTGGTACAGATGTAGTCGATACATAAGCTTATCATAAGCCATTTTTAAATGTACATTTATCGCTACAGGGTGGTCATGGTAATAAACAAAATCTCAGAAATTTCAAAATAACAGAACTCAATTTTCTTAAATAGCACGGCCTATATTTTTTTATCCTAAATTCTTCGTTTAGTAAAGTACTTTCATTTTTGTTAAGTATGTCTTATATCTATCTGAGATATTTTCTGAAATTTTTAGATTTATCTGAATTATCTCTTTTAAAACGAGTTATTGTCTAAGGTGGCCGTGGAAAACGGCAAACAAATGAAACTGTTGACTATAATAATTAATTTTCAAGTGACAATAATGTACAGGCATTAGTTAGTTCTGGTACGTAACTCCTTTAAACAGTTATACATTTTTTTGTACTTACGTCAAACATGCCCCAAGCTCTTTATGAGCTTGTCAGGTATGCATTAAGTTGTCTATTGTAATATTGCCCGCTGCGGCTGCGACCGACCTACTAGGTGTTTTCCATCGGCATTCGTCTTACAAACCGGGAAAACGCAGAAAACCTATTAGTTCGAAGGGGCCGAAATGAATCCTGAACACAATCCGACACATAAGTGTTCCATTTCTCACATAGGACCCATATGTACCAGGAGGGGATTCGAACACACACCTATAATTCTTGGCCAGGCGTCAAGCTCGTTGCCAGCGGATCCAACCAACTTTGGCTATGCAACCATTTAGTAAAGAAATAATTCAATAAATCTAATAATTCATATCTTAACAAGTTCCCAACAGTCTAACACTTTGAAAAATAATTATTAATGTCAACCGGTTCATTGTTTGCCGGTTTTCCACAGCCACCTTAGACAAGTGTTCGTTTTAAAAGAAATAATTCAAATAGATCTGAAAATCTCAAAAAATATCGCAGATAGGTATAAGACATATTTAAGAAAAATGAAAGTACTGTATTAAACGAAGAATTTAGGATAGAAAAATATAGGGCATGCTATTTAAGAAAATCGTGTTTTGCCATTTTGAAATTTCTGATATTTTGTTTATTACTATGGCCATCCTGTAGCGATAAAAGTATATTTAATAATGGCTTATGGTAAGCTTGTGTATCAACTATATCTGTACCAAACATCTTTTTCTTAGAGTTAAAAATAAATAATATATGAATAAATAAAATAGTGGCTGCAAATGGCAGTTTTTAGACAAAATGTTAAATATCTCAAGAATGGTTAGGTTTAGGTATAGGCAATGGTATACAGAAAATGTGTAGAATTTTATGGGCAATTCAAATTTTGTTTCATATACAGGGCATGCCATTTGAAATAAAAAAGTTGTGTCCAGCAACACTGTTTTAATTCACCCTGTATAGATGAAAATAATTTTGTCTTATAGACCTCTTAAATTAAAAAAGAAATTGTCTTGAAAATATACACAATGCGCACAAAATTTTTCAAAAAGTAACTTCTTCTAAAATAAAACTGATAAAGTTTAGAGAAGAATTCGTCGTCGCGTTGATTGGGGAAGAGATTCAACCAGTTTCGAAAAAAATTAGATTGCAAGAGCTCCATTATTTAGAGAGTCTGCCACCTACCGAAAAAAAAAACAGCGTCTGATAAAGCCATGTCGTATATGTACCCAAGCAAAAAACGCCGAGAAACGCGTTATTTTTGTCCGACCTGTGAAGAGAAGCCAGCCCTTTGTGTGGAAGATTGTTTTAAAAAGTTTCACAAACAATAAAAATATTCTTTTACTTCTTGATTTTGATTAAATTTTTTATAATTATATTTTCTGTTCATTTATTAATAAATTTTCTTATTTACAGTTGGTTCTTGTCCGATGAAATTTGTATCACAAAATCTTCTAAGCGGACACTAAATCGCGCAACTATACACTTTACGTTTCGCAGTCGTTCGACTGCTTCGTCAGAAGTGAAAATTTTCACTTCGAACGACTGCGAAACGTAAAGTGTATAGTTGCGCGATTTAGTGTCCGCTTAGAAGATTTTGTGAAATAAATTTTCTGTTCATTTAAGCCAGCATTGATTTTTTGTTCTCTTCCCAGAAGCCATCTATCCATATTAGCACTGATATACTACGAATTAAATCGTAGCTTCACGAATATGGCAAGTAAACACAGTACGAGATAAACTCATAGTCGGCGTCCTAGCAAAGAACGCAATCTACGAGTTATCTCGTAGTTGGCAGTCAACGTGTTAAGTACTTTTAATTTTGTTGATATTTTTCGGTAATTTCTAATTTCAATGAAAAGTTTAAGTAGCGACATCCTATGATCGCTTTTTGACCTGACATTGCATTAGGATTGACAAATTGAAGCCAGTTTGCTACATAATAAGCTATCCCATACAAGGCGGCCATGCGTGCTGTCAAAGCATAGTGAAAGTTTTAAAATTTTGTTGCAAGTTGGTTTTAATTGCAGTGGATTCCTCGAGCATCCTCTGACCAGCTGTTTCGGCCCTATTTGGGACCTCGCCAGCAGAAGCGTAGCTCGAGAATTCCACTGCAAACCAAACCGACTTACTAGGTTATTCGCATGTAAAAATAATGAAAAGTTTAAGTAGCGACATCCTGCGATCGCTTTTTAAACATTTTTTCTCGTGTTCTTACAGGCTTTTCTTTTACAGGGGAGCCTTCTCAGTAGTTCGAAGATGCGTGCAAAAATCAACGGGTTTGGAATTTGCCGCAAAAATAATAAACACAAAAAAATTATCCGCGAGAGGTAAGTTGTTATTTTTTCCATCATACTGTAATATATCTTTGTGAGTTTGTTATTTATTCGTATAAAATTTTGCAAAAAAATAGAATTTTTCTGTTATAAAAAAAATGTAGTATTTATTGCATTCAGGCTGTTCAAACTGAACCGTTTACCATTTTGTAATTTTAAAGATAGAAATTCGTTTATACCTTATTAACAAAGGAACGAATATTTTCATGCGCATTATAAAATTCTAATCGAAAACGCAATTGCACTACTAATTGTGAAAATATTTGTACAACCATTGTTCTTAAATAGCAATGCAGTAATTTTTGTAATTCATTCGGTAAAGACTTTTTTCTTTTTACAGCGACACCAAACTTTCTTAAATTTCTTGAAATGATCCCAGGTAGGCTCATAAGTATGGAGTATGTTATGTTTTCTATGAAATTAATAAAACTCATATATTCTCCATTGGATATACAGGAAATTCCAAAATACACTGACGGTTTTTGGGATAGATAGATAACTTTTTAATAGTGAACTTAAAGAATTATAAACAAAACATCTTAATCTACAACTCTGGGAGTTTCTTTACTTATGAATTGAACGGCGTAGGTGGCTTCCTTCTGTGTGTTTGATATCAGCCAGAAGAATTATTGACCCTTTTCTTTTAAGAGCACGACCATACCGTAGCAGTAATATCAGAAAGATATTGTCACTTATTATTATTAATCAACACTTTTTTCCAGCCAAGGTATGAACTACAATTAATGATTTCAGCAGGACGGGGCAACAACTAATCAATATATTAATATGCTGCCTAATATCCCAACCCGGTCCCCTAACTTAAGGCCTAGCTGGAGTCGTATCTACAGTATAGTAAAATAGTACATTCGTAGAATCCATTTTACACGTGTATTTTTTAGTTGAAAAAATGCTTGCAATCTAGAAATGTTCCTTTTTGTAAACTATAGTGCGGAGAAATTTTCTTTTTTCAAAATGAAAGTAGTTTATCTTTAATTATTGTTTTTGTGATAAACTAAGAATCCGTTTTTCTCGGTAACGATACTCACGTTGATACGAGAAAAACTGAAAAATATGGAAAATTTCTTTTTTCACCGTACGCTGCCATGATTTCATATTTGAGATCTCATAACATTTCTGAATAGCTTTTCCAAATAATATTTTCGCGTATTTTGAAAAATAAAGGTATTTTACTCTTATGTCGATTTCAAATATTTTGATCTCCTCGGTATATGACAACAGGTATTCAAATTTTGATGTGTGTATGTTGAGTTTGGGAAGATGCAGGGACTTTTATAAACAATAAATTTTTCTGAGAAATTAATAATATGGCCCGAGTTATCTGGCGATCTCTGTATAATAATAATAATAATTATTATTATTATTTTCAGGGACAAATTCAAGCGGTATTAAATAACAGGGAATTAAATGCTTACAAAAGTTCTTTATTCGGGAGAATAAGAACCTTTTTCGGATATTAGACCAATACTCTTCTCCGTTTTATTTGATTTGCTTTTCTGGTAGGTTTTGACTGTTAATATTATTGTGGGCCGAGATAATTTTCAATTATCTCTTAAACCACAGTCTCCTTTACTATTTTTTAGTGTTAATATTGTTTATTTTTAGATACTATTAGTAGTATAGATAGTATGATCGGGTAGGTAGGTAGGTAGATAGATAGATGTTAGATTTCATGTAGTGTTTTTTAAATTGTACTGAAGATGGAAGCTTAGCTGCCGAAATACGTATCTACGGATATAAAATTATTGTGGGCGGAGATAAATTTCAAATATTTCGTAAACCACAGTCTCCTTTACTATTTTTTAGTTTTTTTTTACTTAGTATGGAGCTTAAAAGTGCCCCAACTTGTTCGGAGGTGCGACCAAAAATTCCGACCCAGTCGTTTGGTGAATCCTTCTCACACAGAGAGCAAGAATTCCGGGAACACACAAAACACGTTACACCTGGACGAAAGCTGAACGTAAAAAGGTCGATAGAGACGACTCGAAAATAGTGGTGACCGCTAAAATACGGCGTTGCCAGAAGGCTGTCAGGTGGTGTGCCACACCAATGAGCTTCGAGCAGTAAAGAGGAGGGATGCAGGGTAGCCACCTGTATCCAAACGCGGTTCATATTTCACTTTGCCTCCGCGTTTTCTTTGGCGAGAGATTTGAATGTAACAAAAAGATACAGAAACGACACAAGAAGAACCAGATGTAAAAATGATGTTTGCAATGTTAATGCAAGAAATGAAGAATAATAACACAAAATTAAATCAAACTAACAATAAATTAGAAGAAATAAACAATAAAATAGAGACAAAATTTGAGAAAGTCAATATGGAAATAAATAAAAATAATACAAGGTTAGAGGCAAAAATAGAAGAGAACAGAAGAGAAATAAAAGAATTTAATAAGGAAATAAAAATGCAGTATGAGGAAACAAAAGGTCAAAAGGAAGTATTAAACCAGAAGATTGACCAAAACAAAACAGAAACTTTAAGATTAATCGATATCCACAGAAGGGAGACAAAATAATATATTGAATCGAAAATTCGGGTAGAAGGTGATGAATTAAAAGAGGGTATAAAAGAGAAAATGTGTAGCGTAGCTACAACAATCAGGGAAGAAACAAAGCAAAATGTTATCGAAATTGATAAGAGATTAACAGCCATCGACAACAAAATAATAGAAGATTGTGTACAAAGACACATAAAATTAGATAAGAAAATAGACATATTGCTGTATGGTGGCCCCACGTTGGGCGCCAATTTTGTGCTGTGTTATGGCCCTACGTTGGGTGAAGCCAATTTTGTGCTGTGTTATGGGACTTTTGCGTTCGTTGCTTTTCTCAGGGTAATTTTGTCGATATTTTCTAAATCTTTGTTTTGTTTACAGTTCAAATCTTATTTGTTTATTGCTATTCTTATTTTGTTGATGTCGGTGACGGCTCCTGCTCCTTTGATGTATTTTCCAGTGTATCTCGTAGGCTGGATTCTTCCTCGTGCAGTGTATGTTATGTGATGAATTTTGGATGTAGATGGCACTCGCGAGCCTTCACATTCAAAATTATCTGTGTCATTGTACGTGTCGTCTGTGCGTGCGTGTGTGTAAATAAAGAAAAATGCTCGTAGAAGGTGATAGAAACAACGGTTTATTAAATCAAATTTTCAAGAAGAGTCGTACAAGCAAATATCTATCATAAAAGAGTTCAGAGGGTTGAAGTTTTATTTGCTCGCGAGGTTTTTCGCAAAACCAGCGATTACTTACGTTAGATCCGAGTTGGTATGTGATCCTAACTTGAATGCACGTCTGAATGCAAGGTGTAATGATACTTGTGCCGGTCGTTCTAATTTACAATAGCTCATGCGGCGCCCTCATTGATTCAATTTCCGAACTCCACGCTGCCGCTTACAGTTTCCAACAAACGTCCGGTCGTCATTGCATTTTTAAATCAATTATTCTAATTATTACAATTCTGAGCCTAAATCTTACGTATTTACATTTCAAAAATTCTAAATAATTTACTTATAATATACATGTAATTTAAAATCGCCTATTTCTATAAATATTTACACAAACTTAATATCAAAGTAATTGAATATGTTGCTGTTAAAATAATTCCTATTTGTCTTTACTTTGAAAATATGTAAGTAACGTTATAATAATAATTTTTACAAATAAAATTTAGAATCACGTTGCCGTTTGCTAGAAAATAGGAAAACAGTTGCTATAAATTTTTAATTGGCAGAACAATTATTCAATTAGTAGACAACACTACTTTTACAGTTTAGTATTTTTTTATGATAACAAAATGCATTTTAATAATGAAGAGTTACGTGACATGACATACCTACTAGGAAAAGGCAACCAAAACTGTTTTTTGGCATCAAGATTATATTCGCAGCATTATCCTATGAGAAGATACCCGGATTATAGTGTTTTTCAAAGATTGAAACAAATATTCTAAACGCCAGGAAACATTAAATACAGTAAAAATATTTTTAAAATAACATTATGTAAATATTTTCAAAATAAAGAAAAATAGGAATTAGTTTAACAGGAACATATTCAATTATGTACTTTGAACAAAAAATAAAACATATTCATTGATTTATCAGCAAATCCAAACAGAAGAACCGGTCGGAAAGACTAAATAACGTCAATATTGAAAGAAAGAAAAATTATTAATTTTTGTCTCATGACTTCTTCAGTTTAGACAAATACATTTAGCGTTTTATGAAAGCTTATTAAAACAGTGTTTCACGAGAGTCTAGATATACTGGATGTTCCATTTGAAAATTTTGAGAAAAATTATCTTTTGCAAAACTCAACACCCTGTACACATAATAACAGATAGACCGAAGCTGTTTCGAAATTCCTGTAGAAAAGATATTGTGTTGAGTACCTATAAAAATTCAATACGAAATGTAAGTAAATAACAAAGATATAAGCACTCATATTATGGCAATTTTTTACACATAAACATCAGTATGTTAAAAAACTTTTAAGTAAAACTTCCTAAATTTTTGGTTATTACCTACTCATTATGCGTACTTTCGAAATATGTAAAAATATATTGGTTGTCCCATTAAAAAAAAAATATAACTTTGGTATGGCTCTCAGTTACTGAACACTCTGTATAGCCAAAAATAATTTTATGAAGTAGAGCTGACTGAGTTACATCTTAGCTCGTTTGAATTTTTTTTCTATCTTATATACTATACACGGTAGAGAAGACCGCGGCACTCGGTGGACACCCTGTATAGGTGTATACATACACAGATATTTACAATTTTTTTTTTTTTGTATTTTCACGGATAAATTCAAGCGGTATCAAATAACAGGGAATTAAATGCTTACAAAAGTTCTTTATTCGGGAGAATAAGAACCATTTTCGGATATTAGACCAATACTCATTTCCGTTTTATTTGATTTGCTTTTTTGGTAGGTTTTGACTGTTAATATTATTGTGGGCGGAGATAATTTTCAATTATTTCCTAAACCACAGTCTCCTCTACATTTTTTAGTATTAATTTTGTTAATTTTAAATACTATTAGTAGTATAGATAGTATGATCAAGTAGGTAGATAGTTAGGTAGGTAGCTGTTAGATTTCATGTAGTGTTTTTTTAAATTTTTTTAATTGTACTGAAGATGTCAGCTTAGCTGCCGAAATACGTATCTACGGATATAAAATCATTGTGAGCGGAGATAAATTTCAATAATTTAACCTGTATAATAAAACTAATAATGTAGAAGGTGTCTATCAATATTTTTGTTAAAAATACACATTTTGTTTTTCCGACTATACGATTTTAATTTCAAATTCTAGGTTTTTGGGTATCCATCGCTCAATTGTTTTTGTGAGTATCTGTAGCAGTATTCAAATAAATTCTACAACTTCTTTTATCTTTTTTCTTTCTAAATTCACAAATAAAAAAATGAAATAGGAATTATTTGATAGGTACCTTCTACATTATTAGTTTTACATGTAGTCCCATTAGAATTTAATTTAGAATCGAAAAATGTAATAATATAGGTGTTCCATTAAAAAAAAAAACCTGAGTTTAGTTTATATCTCGTTTATCCGGCCATCAATTGTTTTTCTGTGAGCACACAGAGAAACTTTGAATTAGTCCCTATAAGTTTTGTATTAAACATTTTTTCTTAAAATCAAAAATAAAAGAGTTAAAGGGAGTAGGAATTCTCGCGTAGTCACCCTGTACATGGGAAATGTTACTATTACGCATAGGGATTTTTCTACTAGATATTTATAATTAGTTATGCACAGTAAAAATAATTCTTTTGGCCGCTCAATATGAATAAAATACTACTACATTTCAACTCTTTCATCCAACTATACAGGGTGTCCACCGAGTGCCGCGGTCTTCTCTACCGTCTATAGATAGAGAAAAAATTCAAACGAGCTAAGATGTAACTCAGTCAGCTCTACTTCATAAAATTATTTTTGGCTATACAGAGTGTTCCCTAACTGAGAGCCATACCAAAGTTATATTTTTTTTAATGGAACATCCAGTATATTTTTACATATTTCGAAAGTATGTATAACGAATAGATAATAACCAAAGATTTAGGAAGTTTTACTTAAGAGTTTGTAAGATATTGATGTTTAAGTGTAAAAAATTGGCATAATATGAGTGCTTATATCTTTGTTATTTATTTACATTTTGTCTTGAATTTTTATAGGTACTCAATACAATATCTTTTCTACAGAAATCTCAAAACAGCTTCGGTCTATCAGTTATTACGTGTACAGGGTGTTGAGTTTTGCAAAAGATAATTTTTCTCAAAAACCAGTATGTCTAGACTCTCGTGAAACACTGTTTTAATAAGCTTTCATAAAACGCCAAATGTAATTATCTAAACTGAAGAAGTCGCGAGACAAAAATTAATAATTTTTCTTTCTTTCGATATTGACGTTATTTAGTCTTCCCGACCGGTTCTTCTGTTTTGATTTGCTGATAAATCAAATGTTTTATTTTTGTAATTGAATATGTTCCTCTTAAACTAACTCCTATTTTTCTTTATTTTGAAAATATTTACATAACTTTATTTTAATAACATTTTTACTGTATTTGAGGTTTTCTGGCGTTTAGAATCTTTCTTTCAATCTTTGAAAAACTCTATAATCCGGATGTCTTCTCATAGGATAAGACTCCGAATATAATCTTGATGCCAAAAGACAGTTTTGGTTGCCTTTTCCTAGTATGTATGTCATATCATGTAATTCTTATTAAAATGCATGTAAAATATAAAAGTAATGTTACCTACTAATTGAATAATTGTTCTGTCAACTAAAAATTTGTAACAACTGTTTTCCTATTTTCTAGCAAACGGCAACGTGATTCTAAATTTTGTTTTTTAAAATTATTATTGTAACGTTATTTAGATATTTTCAAAGTAAAGGAAAATAGGTATTATTTTAACAGGAACATATTCAATTACATTGAACAAAAAATAAAACATATTCATTAATTTATCAGCAAATCAAAGCAGAAGAACCGGACGGAAAGGCTAAATAACGTCAATATTGGAAGAAAGAAAAATTATTAATTTTTGTCTCACGACTTCTTCAGTTTAGACAAATACATTTGGCGTTTTATGAAAGCTTATTAAAACAGTGTTTCATGAGAGTCTAGATATATTGGGTGATCCATTTGAAAATTTTGAGAAAAATTATCTTTCGCAAAACTCAACACCCTGTACACTGATAGACCGAAGCTCTTTTGAAATTTCTGTAGAAAAGATATTGTGTTGAGAAACAACAAAAATTCAAGACGAAATGTAAATAAATTACACAGATACAAGCACTCATATTATGTTTACAGTTGGTTCTTGTCCGATGAAATTTGTATCACAAAATCTTTTAAGCGGACACTAAATCGCGCACTTTACACTTTACGTTTCGCAGTTGTTCGACCGCTTCGTCAGAAGTGAAAAATATGTTGTCAAAATAAACAAGGTTGTCAACGGAAACTGAAAAAGTAACTTGATTTTTTTTTTTTTTATTTTTTAAATCTAAAAATAATTTGAAACATTATAAATGTTAAAAAATTGACAGATCTATATTCTATTTAAGGAATCGAGAAAACTACAAAATGTATCGTTTAAATTTGCAAAATCAGTACGTTTATTAATAGAATTCGACGACATTTTTATTTTACACATTTCTATAAAACGTCTTTTGAAAATATTAGACTCGTAATATAAAATATTAGTATTTTCAAAATCAAAATTATGGTCATTTTCTAATGAATGTTCTACAAGCATTGAATGATTTTGATTATTTTTTTTTGATATGATATTTATGTTGGTCTAGACGTTTTTTTTAAATTTTGGCTTGTTTCTCCAATATAACACGAATTACAATTTAAACATTTAATTTCATAAACTACGTTAGGTTGTTTTAGTTTTGGTGTTTTGGTTTTTAAATTTGAGAAAATACTATTTAAATTATTTACAGATTTGCTAGCTAAAATTAAATTGTGTTTTTTGAATATGTGTTTAAATGTGTCATTGTCACAGTAGCAGACAAAAGCAATGTTACTGTTTTAATTGACAAAAATGACTATTTTTCAAAAGTTCAAACCATGCTCTCTGACAATAATACATACGTAGAATTAAATAACGATCCCACAGAAAATTTCCAACGTAAAACTTTCAATATTATTAATAAATTAGAAAAATCTGTTGAAATTAGTAATAATATTGCTAAATCTCTTAAAGTACAGCATCCCACATTTCCTAAATTATACTGCATTCCAAAAATTCACAAACCTAACACACCTCTTCGGCCAATAGTTTCTACTATAGGTTCTTCTCTATATTTCTTATCAAAATTTGTTTCAAAAATTATTACTCAAGTTACTAGTAAATCAGAATACTTTATAAAAAATTCTTATGAACTTGTAGATAAATTGAAAAACATAGCCAAATATCCTTCACTTGCACTTGCACATTAACTGATCCCTTGCACTTGTCAGGGCTGTTTACATGTGGGTACAAGTGAGAGTGACAACTGCGAGTGACAAGCACTAATGACTAGTATTAGTAAGTACTAAGCTCGTGTAAACTAGGCATTACTACCGGCTTCGATCTAAACATCATATTCATATTTGCTATTAGATAATACTATAAAATTTTTAAAAAAATTATTTAATAACCTTATCATATTAAAATTATACATGGTAAAAATAACACCGTTCCATTTAAAAAACAAAAATTGTTGCCCTTCATTTGTTGTCGAAATGGAAATATTTTTACTGGATCCCTGTTTAAAGAAAAGTAAATTTTGTTACTGCGGTAGATACCTTCCCTTGTTAACCCTTATTAAACTTACACTAAAATAACCTGATAAACTCAAATTCGTTATAAAATATAGGGTGTTCCTTTTAAAATAGCGAAGTTACACATCGTACAGTCAAATTGAGACACCCTGTATATTTCAAAATGATTTTAAATTATGCGAACCTTGAAAAAATGATAGTTTTGTATAAAACATTTTTCCATATATTCAATAGGAACAGCATTATTGAATAGACCCGGTTAAATATTACACCGTGTACATACATATGTTCATATGAACTTATTTGACGCAAATTACTCGGAGAATAAGCCCTTAAAGTTTTTCGCACTTATTAAGAATCACCCTGTATATTAGAACGTATCTAATAGAAAAAATTTAAATCAACAGTTTTTGTTTATTTAAGTAATATTTATATTTAATTTTAAAAAACACAGGCAATTCAATTTTTTTATTATACTGTTATTAATCTTCTTTTCAGTCCTTTGAAATGTCCTCTTATTTTGGTACTAAGTATCATTACCTAAGTACATTAACGTGAAAATTTTTGACCTGTAGTGTAACAATTAAGTATTGAAACATTATTGGCCATATAACTTTCCAAGTCTGTAATAATTAAAATTAAAATTAAAAATTATTGAAAATGACATACTATACCTACGCGGGATTTCACTATCATTGTTTTCAAGTTGGACCTCCACGTTGTGAACATCTTTACGAAATGCCCAGAACACATAAAAATGCGAATTTATTCTTATTATTAGATACTGAAATCTGACTTATACGTCATTTTCAGATTTTGAAATTTTTAATGTGGTTGGCTAGAGAATTAAATGAGCTATCAGAAAAAAAATTGAGGTTGCTATTTAAAAAAAAATCGATTTCGAAAATAAATTACTGTCAAGAATTGATTTTCACATAAAAACTTGTACTTTTTAAAAACAAAATTTACCTGTCTGGGCGTCTTTTCAAAATATCAAGAGTAAAGAAATTAATAATTTTATTCCAGATTTTTGAGGCTCACAGTAGAGATTGACTGATGTTCTAATATGTATTAAATTAATAATAAGACATTATTTTTTACTATGTATTAGTTTTAGCTTACTAAACAATCTCAAGGCCAGAAAATAACTTTTTTTTCTTTAACTTCCGCAAAAATTTAATTTTTTCAATTCTTGAACTTTTCACAAAATTTCACATATTCAAAACTTAATTTTAAATTTCAAATAATTTTAGATGAAAACTTCAAAGATTTGTAATTGAAAAAAATTTAAAGGTATTTATTGCTTTAGATATTTTATTATTTACCGAAAAGTAATATTTGTACATAATTACAACGTTTTTGATGTAATATGCTTTTGAGGAGAAGTATTTTTTAATGATAATTAACAGATATTGGAATGTCTTCTGAAAACTCTAATCTACCCTTATTAATGAATTCTTGTCACAAAAACCCCCTAAATATTCTTTTACAATGACCTAAATGACGAGAATTTTTCCTTATGTAGTTTACGTGGTCAAGCCAATTAAGCTGGCAATTGAGACGGCTACGAATTGTTTTAGTGTCAGATAAAGTTATGTAATTTTTTTCATATTTCACAATTCTCAACAGAAAAACCCAAAAAGAATTAGTGTGAAACATGAGAAAAATTACATAATTTTATTTGACGCTAAAACAATCCATAGCCGTCTCATATTTCTGCCTGTTTAATTGGCTTTACTATAACGCATGATCAATATCTTCTCTAATCAAGTGACCTATGGAAATAAAATCATGTGTCTTTTATTAATTCATTATTTCAAATGCCATTTGAATTACATATTTATATTCCATTCCTATACAAAACGATAGGAATGCAATAAAAATAATTCAAATGGCATTTGAAATATTGAACCAAAGAAAGACATAATTTTTTTCCATAGGTCACTTGATTAGAAAAAGATATTGATCACGCGTTATAAGCTACATAAGTAAAAACTCTCCTCATTTAGATCGTTTTAAAAGAACATTTAGGGGGTTTTTGTTATAGGAATTCATTAATAGGAGTAAATTAAAGTTTTTAGAAGACATTGAAGAATGTGTTAATTATCATTACAAAATATTTAAATATTTCTCCTCGAAAGCATATTGCATCAAAAACGTTGCGATTATGTACAAATATTATTTTTCTGTAAATAATAAAAATATCTAAAGCAAATACCTTGCTCTATTTTTTTTCCTATTTTTGTTCCATCGAACAACGGTCTGTTATTTTTAGTTAGAGTAACAACCTGCTATTGCTATCTGTGATAGCAGTTTAAAAAATAGCAGACTGCTGAATGGCACGCCTTAATTGAAGAGCTGCCAGGAGGTTGTAAAAATCTTCACCAGATCTTCCTCCAATCTAAGCTGCGTTGACTCTAGCGCGTTGCGTGGACTGTCAATTGCCGCCATTCCAGTTTCAGTCGCACGGACATTTGGCGAAATTTTTTATAACTTCCTGACACCGCTCCCGGTGCATTGTGTGAATCGTCAATTGCCGCTATTCCAATTTCAGTCACACGGACGTTTGGTGAAAATTTTTACAACCTCCTGGCAACTGTGCTTAATCCACATCGAGATTGATCAGCCACAGTTGTATCAAAGAGTGGACCCCTTTTCAATCCGGCTACAGGATCGTAGACGCTTCTCAGTGAGAAAAACATATTGTGGATCACAATGTTAAAATTGTTGTATTAATATGTTGCCTGTTGTCATACTTCATATTTATTGTTTATATATTTAATGTTTATTTAATAAAGTTATGTTGTGTTGAATAGACTATGAACACGCCCACAGCTTCTTATGATACAGTATATTGAAAATAAATGTAGATTTTTATTTTTTCAGATTTCCAAAAGTTAGAAAGAGAAGCTAGAATTTGTAGAAAGTTACAACATCCAAATATAGGTAAGGGAATTTGCATGATCAGTTTGTGTGAGTCTGTAGAGTTTGCCTATAAAATTCATTAAGTGAACAAAAAAAGTAAATAAAGATAGTATATGATATGTTCGTCGCGATGTATTAATAGAGTTTTTCGTTATAAATAGTGTGCAATCCTGACGTACTGAAACATTTAGGTAATCGTTTTTTCAGCATCTTTTCAGTTTTTCATTGTCATCTCACTTCATTGTAGAGCACGATATCACTGCATCATGAAAGGAATTACTAACTTGGGAATGACGAGGCTTGTCCGTTTTTGTTTATATATTGACAGTTATTCACTGAGGTGTAAGTGCATGACATGACTCGTTTTCTTTAAATCTTTAATAATTATAATTTATGTTTGTTTTAGGTATTTAAAAATAGTTCTCGCAAGTACTCATAGCACAAAAAAGCTGTGATTCTTTAAACATATTGGAAAAAATTTGTAACGTTAGAATTCGAACGTTATAACGAGCGTCTATATAAAACCTGGTCAAGTAGGTTGTGATCAAGAACTTGTCCATTGCATTTACATAACAGAATTACTAAATGTAGCCCACTTGACCAGGTTTTTATTTAGACACTTGTTAGGATGCATACACGGTCAAACAATTTGCGCAAACTTTTGTTGTACAACACTGTGTTGTGCATTTAACTTTGTTCATACACGATATGACAGTTTGTGCAAACGTATGTAAGAAAACCAGGAAAAATAAAATAAAAACCACTTTAAGGAACACACGTATAATCTATTGAAATTATCAAAAGGTAACTGATTGTGAGTCATGTTCTTCTCCCCGTGACCGCGCGATCTCACTCATTGCTAGTGGTGAGACGGTATTTCTGTAACGGTTATTTTGTCGCGGTATAAATTTGTAACGTTACTTCGCGTTACTGGTTTCTAAAATAACCAGTTCCAATGTCGCGTATGTCGCGAATTGAGAACTTGCAAAGCGTTCGTGTTTTTAAGTAACGTGTAACGTTTAACGCTTTGCGGGTGCTCAGTCGCGACGTCGCGTCGCATTTATTGGAACGAGTTACTTTAAAAGCCAGTACTGAACAATCGAAAATTTAACTAAGCGTCAAGAGCCAAATGTTCATTACTTAAATCGGCAAGAGAACGTACATAAACACCACCGCTTTAAACACCACTTTTATCATTTAGCAGCCAGAGATTAGTTGTCAACATATATCATAATAAACTACCTAACATCTCAAGACAGGTATTTTTAATTTGTGAGAGGTTATTGTTTACAATCAAAGGCAAAATGCATTTGCGGGTAAATGCAGTCTTTCGCCCCGTTTCGTTCGCTACAGTTATTTCGCTCCAACGCAGCAGGAACTGCCTACATCAAGTACCAAGATGCAAAAATAACGCGACAAAGTAACGTTATTCTGTCGCGGTATTTTTGCGTCGCTGTAACGAAAGTAACGTTCCAACGGTGTAACCGTTTTTCCCATCACTACTCATTATTAGCTGGCCATACACACAGAGGTTGATCCGCCAGTTTTGAACGCCGCGGTTCTAAAAAGGGGCATCTTCATGATACGTCCAGGATGTCATGCGTTTGGTTAAAGTCTAATAAAAATGTGGGCGTTGCAAGCGTTGCAATAAAAAAACATTACGCCTAGAGTCGAATTTATTTTGGCGTCGGAAACCTCTTTTATTAATTCTTCAAATTTGTAACGCAGGAGAAGCTTTTATGGCGATTTCTGTATACGCGTCAGGCATAATAAAACAATTCGCACTTACCTACACGTATAAATGGTATTGTTTTCAAGGTATTTAATAAAATGTTTACTATGTTTTGTACGACTCTCAGCTAAGTTTACTTGACACTGCAAAAAAAATATCTTTCATTTATTTACGGTAAAATAAATAAATCAAGATTCACAAAATATTTTAAATTTGTCGCTAAATTTCGAGCGTTGATAATTTTTTTCCGTGTATAGCACGCATACGAAAAAAATCAGTAATTCAAAAATACTTAAAAATCTCCGTAAATGCATGCTCTCTTGCGCAGGCCTTCAATGCAACCGAAAAGGTATGTGGTAAACGCAATGTATATTTACGAAAATGATCCTGCAAGATAAAGTACAATCAAAATTAAATAAAATTCATTAAAAAATGCCGACAGTATAAAAAACAATTCTCAATTAGCACGCAAAAAGAACTGTTTATGAGATTTTATGATGTCGCGCCGCCGGTGAACTTGGCCTTTTTGCTCGACTTTGTCGATGAAGCAATAAATACATTAAAAAAACCTTATCGTATCGTCCTTAATCCTCCTTAACGTGCGTATTTATCTTTTAGTTAGTGGTAAATGCACGCATCAGATTTAACCGGTACAGACTTGTCTGTCAATTTACACCGCCAGTGAAAACTGCTGCCGGTAACTAACAGCAACTAACAGACGATTTTTAGACATTTACAAAGAACATCCTGCTTTGTGGAAAATTAAAAGCAAGGAATATAGTAACAAAAATATTTTGTTTTGTGAGGGCCCCTCTTACTAAACTTAATAAAAAGCCATATGTCTTTACATCCATTCTCAAATAATTCTTAAAATCATCCGGATCATTTTCTCTTAGCTCTTTTAATAGAGCCCGCTTTTTTATCGCAGAACATTTTTTACCTTACTGGTTAAACACTAGGGTGGGTCAAAAAACCAAACTTTGAGATAATCTTACCTAATAGCAAAATTATGTTGTCTTTTAGTGATATGATGACACCTACGAAATATTTTTGAATTTAATTAATATTTAGAGGGTGTGCCTTACGTTTGAATTTTTGAAATTATACAAGAAAGGCCATATAGTATGCCATGAAAAATTCGTATTTGTAATAATAATAATAACAGAGTTATCATCAAAACTGTATACTAAAAGGGCAAGGGAAGTTGGATAAAATTAAAACTCAGATCTCAGCAACGCCTAAATTCGATAGCAAGAAAGATTTCAATATTGAATGATTTTCATTAATTTTCTGTTGTATTATTTTTAATTATTAATAAATGATTATTTTATTCTAAAAACCCTATTTTCCTTGAGACATTTATGTTATATGACTACCAGAATATATTTAAGTTATTCGTATTTCCAAGGCAAAGCGCAACCTGAAGATGAGTTGCTATTTACTTTAAATTCTAGCATTACACTGTTTTCATGTAAAGGCAACATAATTTTGCTATTAAAAATCAAAAGCGCAATATTCGTTTTTCTCCATACAAAAATGACCCACCCTATTAAACACTTGGAAACAGTTTACTTGCGGTACAGAACTTTCGCCAAGTCGAAATTCCACAGTGCCGGTTCAATCCGCGGATATATCTGCCGTTTCATGCACACTAGCACACGGTTTTGCACGGGACAGATCAACTGTGCAGATTGATCTGTGGATTTTTATTTTTATTAAATGGCTGAGAGTCGTACAAAACATAGTGAACACTATTAAATACCTTGAAAACAATACCATTTATACATATAAGTGCGAGTTACTTTATTATGCCTGACGCGTATACAGAAATCGCCATAAAATCTCTTCCTGCGTTACAAATTTGAAGAATTAATAAAAGAGATTTCCGACAGCAAAATAAATTCGACTCTAGGCGTAATGTTTTTTTATTGCAACGCCCACATTTTTATTCGACTTTTACTAAACGCATGGACGTATTATGAAGATACCCTTTAGAACCGCGGCGTTCAAAACCGGCAGATCAACCTCTGTGTGTATGGCCACCTATAATATTGCCTCGCCTCTCCTTTATTAGATAAGCATCGTCGGTCCCCAAGCCTTGTACAGGTCCCGCACGTATTTTTGTTTTACACGTACAAAATACTGAAATTCTGTCCGTCAAATAAAGCACTATATGAGTTTGTTGTAAAACGTCTTCCAACATCCCCATACACGTTCCAACCTGTTGCGCGACTGCGCCCGCTACACAAATAATTTAAACAGCTTTGAATTTACTCAAACTATTGCACAACAACTCAAACATGAACATACACCATCAAAATGTTTGCATAACACCCTTTGTTGCACAAATTGTTTTATCGTGTATGGGACCTATGAGAGCCCGCGCAGACTGCAGACTTACTATCGGCCGATAGTTTATTCTGCATCAAGCTACGAGAAATGTGATACGTGGCTGTACATTAAATTATTAGAGGCCACGTAATCATACTTCTCGTAACTTGATTCAGAACAAACCATCGGCCGATAGAAAATCTGCAGTCTGCACGGGGTCTTAGTGTTAGATCATTAGCAAATCACAACTGAACCGAGACAAGATATGTTATGCCTCGAAGCCTAATAAAGATAATAATCGACACAAACTTAGTTAGTAGGATATTAAATTACTAACCATTACGATATAAGCAGCGTAATTTCCTGTCGGAAGCTGCTCTTTGCGGACGATAGGGAAAACTTTATAAAAATTGATTCATTTTCCGACTGCCACTTTCTTCAAAACAACCTTCAGGCTTTAGTTTGCTGGTGTCAAAGCAACCATCTCCCTCTTAATATATCCAAATGTTCGATTATTTCGTTCTCTAAGAAACACGCTCCTATACAGTTACGTACTCGATTGGTGGTACTAACCTCCTACCACCCTCCTACGCGTCGATAGTATTACTGACTTAGGTGTCACTTTTGATACTAATCTCACATTCACCCAGCATATTTTAAATATTGTTTGGATGGCTTTTAAAATATATGGTTTTATATATCGCAACTGTAGGGAATTCTCGGATGTGACAACCTTACGTATGTTATGCTGGAAGTCCACCGAGTGCCGCGGTCTTGTCTACCGTCTATAGTATACAAGGTAGAAAAAAAATTCAAACGAGCTAAGATGTAACTCAGTTAGCTCTACTTCATAAAATTATTTTTGGCTATACAGAGTGTTCAATAACTGAGAACCATACCAAAGTTCTATTTTTTTAAATGGAATACTCAGTATATTTTTACAAATTTCGAAAGTATGCATAAAGAGTAGGTAATAACTAGTTTTACTTAAGAGTTTGTAAGATATTGATGTTTAAGTGTAAAAAATTGCCATAATATGAGTGCTTATATCTTTGTTATTTATTCACATTTCGTCTTGAATTTTTGTAGGCACTCAATACAATATCTTTTCTACAGAAATTTCGAAGCTGCTTCGGTCTATCAGTTATTATGTGCACAGGATGTTGAGTTTTGCAAAAGATAATTTTTCTCAAAATTTTCAAATGGATCACCCAGTATATCTAGACTCTCGTGAAACACTGTTTTAGTAAGCTTTCATAAAACGCCAAATGTATTTGCCTAAACTGAAGAAGTCGTGAGAGAAAAATTAATAATTTTTCTTTCTTTCAATATTGACGTTATTTAGCCTTTCTATCCAGTTTTTCTGTTTTTATTTGCTGATAAATCAATGAGTATGTATTATTTGAGCTTTTTAGCTAGATAATTGCTCTTGCACCCTCTTTATACGGAATGAGATTTCAGCTCTTGCCCGCCACTACATATAATTTTCGGGATTGACGAAAAATTACGTTCTTTCTTTTTAAAATGACATTGACTTGAAAATAAAGAGAATATTTTTATAAATAAATATATTCAGAATAGGTAAAACAATTACCAATTGATTTAGACAAATTTAAAAAACTGATTACATACGAACAATACTCTAGTCAAATTACTAGATATCATTAACTTAGACAAATGTGAAAGTTTAAATGCAATTTCAGATTACTTCAGAAGAACATACGAAACAACATAAAACAAATTCAAAGTAATTTTATAACGAGAAAAACAGCATCTCATAATTAAATTAAGCAAATGTTAAGTTTATAAAAACATAGCCAAAATAGTAAAATCAATAATTAAATTCTCACCCAACCATAGTACCCGATACAGAGACGGATGGACTTTTTGGAGAACAGCCACACACACTATGACCCGGTATTTCAGGTTCGGTTTAAACCACTGTTTTGCGCTAAACTCAGTTTAACAATAAACGAATGTATTTCCACTTTCGTTTAAATGTGTTGCAACAATAAGCGGCGTTCAAAATTAAACTTCACCCAGGCATTGGTTTAAGCATTTAAACTGAACTTTATGTAGTTCTGAGATCTGCCGGTCAAATCCGTATTTAAATTATAATATTTGTCAATTATTATTGCATCAAACAAGTAAAACCGCCTTAATAAGCGTAATGAATACCGTTTACATTGTTTTATTACATTTTAAAGGTTTAATAATACCGTCAACTGCCGTCTACCACCCGTCAACGATGCTCACAGGAATACCAACACATCTAAACTATAGCTTCATTAAACGGAACTATCGGATTAATTTGAAATACCCGTACTAATTTAAATGTCGTTTAATTTTAAGCTTTGGTTTAGTTAAACTCTATTTTAAACGGAAACTGAAATACCGGGCCTAAGACATTCTGTAAATGTCGATTTCGCCCTCGAGCCTGAGAGATGTACTCTATATGTCGGGCACTGACTGTTTTCACGACCACACTGCTAGAAGCTGTCTGATGTCTTGTGCTTTTCCACGGCCCCTTTTTATTTGGTTTTTCTAAGGTCAATTCCAATTACGTAGCATTCCAATGTGTGTGATTTCTCTATGATTCACGAGATCGACTATCAATGTCACTGCAGTTCTTCGAACTTGCAAATGTGAATCATGCCTCATCTCGGCCAAGGCTTTTGATGAAGCGAGCCGCTGCGACACTTACTTATATATCCTTTAGGTGGGCGGTCTAGTTGCATTATTGTATCGAGTTTAATTTATGATAATTTATGAATTTAACTTCCGTACTACGCTTTATACTTATAAGATGTTTGGATTTTTTTTACACATGTACAATAGTTGTTTATGTACCAAGGTGGCAAAGTGGCACTTTGTCGAACGAGTTTGTAAATTGCGAGTCAAGGCGAAGCCGCGGCGAGCCAGCAAACGAGTTCGACAAAGACACTTTGCTGCCATGGTGCCTTTTATTTTGAAGTGTTCAAAACTTGCAGATTTATATCTATCTTTATAACTTCGTAAATTAAAAAAAAATGTATTTCATTTAGGGGAAACCCAGGCAAAGTGAATACCTTAATATCTAGATGGTTATTCCAGGAAAAATAGTAAAGGTAAAAATGCAATAAGTATTATAAATCAGTCTTCATTAATTAAACTTTAAATTGGAATTAACAATTTACCTTACCTTTAAAGCCTCTTGCCTTTGTAAATAAATTAAATAAAAACTTGAAAAGTATCCATTTTACCCTAAGTACTCGGGCAAAGTGGATTCATGATTCGGGCAAAGTGATTATCAAATAATAATAGTATATTACATATCGAGAGTTGTAAATAGCAAATTACGCACGGTGGAAAAATTGCGCATGAGCCGCGCAGCGGCGAATGCAAGCAATTTCACAAGTGCGTATTTGCTTTACAACTCGAGTTTTGTACTATACTTTATCTACGACCACAAAAATTACCTTCAAAGTAATAAGCAATGACACTTGCAATTTCGACGACTGTCAATCTAATGTGACGCGCCTATGTAGATCTAACTGCAAATGTGCGTAAAGTAGGTGGGTTGTGCGTTTTTCTTACTTTACGCACGACGTTTGTAAACACCGGCTTACTTAGTTTGTCTTGTACGTAATTTGTCATTTACAGTAGTGGTCGTAGATAAAAGACTATAATCGTTAATAAAATCTAATTATGAACTGAGGAGCACAATTTATTAACCAGATTATAATCTTAGGAAATCTGTTTTTTTAATAATGAGTATTTATCCAGAACAGATATCACAAATAAAAGGACCAGTGCTATTTGCATAACGTTCTCTGATCAGCTGCTTTGATTTGTCTTTTTTTATATTTATGTACCATCTGCAACAAAGTATGAAATTATGTAAACAATGGAAACATCGAGTGCGCGAACAATAAACAAAATTAAAACACAGTTATTAATAAAAGGCAAAGCTTATACAGTATCCACTTTGCCCGATTCGTTTTGCCCAGTGCGACTATTTTCAAGATTATAATATTTTAAACTGAAACGGTTTTAACAAACCTCGAAATATTCCCAGTATAAAAGTGCAAATATATGTACACTCAACTCAAAAAATAATGACATACGAAAAATAAGCCATAAGGAAAGATACATCTCCTTTAAAATTTATGTGCCTGCGAAGGCGACGGGGTGCAATAAAATTTATTGCACTTCGGTAAATAATGGTCCAATGCAATTATAAAATCCTTAGTATTAACGGTAAACACTTAGTACTATGGTGTGTTATTGTTATGAATATTTGAAGAAATAATTTTTTGAAGCTGTTACTTCCATTACAAAAAATCTTTTAAGGTTTAGTCTTTAAGAATTTCTTGATACGGATGTATAAAATATATCAGTCTATATTTAAAAAAGTCTAAAAAAATAAGGAAATCTTCCATACACATTCGAAAAATTTTTACCCTTATTTAAAAACTTTTTTAGTTATTTATTTTTTTTGTTTCTTTACTTTTTATGACGGCACAAATCGAATTACGCGCCCTTTCTTCCATAGCTCATTTATAGAACGATATAGAATTTTTTTCTTTCACAAGGACATTCTACCTATTGAGCACTATATCCTAAAATTATTTGGTATATACAGAGTGTTACGTAAAATAATGGCAGCATGTAGCAGGATTTTTTTAAATGGAATACCCTCTGTATTTTCTTATAGGAAGTCATAACACTCGATCCTCTAAACAGTAGCGCATAAAATATTTATATTTAATTAACCAACTAAGTAAATTAATATTTTATTGAAAACGGTCTGATTTTCAACTTCTCTTGAAATACTAACTGTAAACGTATTGTTTGTCGTACGGCAATAAAAATCGGTAGTGTTATAAATTAAAGTGTAAGGAATAACCTAGATATAAATTCTTTTAGTCTTACTTGTTTTTTCAAATGTTCAAGCCTGTGTAATTGTCAGAATTTCAAACTGCCGTTATTCAATTTTTTTAAACGCAAGCCCCCCCTATCTCTTTTCACGAATAGTGTTCATGTTCCTCTTCAATTTTGTTATAGGAGTTCTGTATCTAATCCTTACAGTTCTTTTGCTTAATAAACTTTTTACATTTTTACTCTGAAATCAATATTAAAAAGTTATTTAATGTACCGTATTTTAATTTCTTTAAGACAACGTCATAAAACAGATGGATAATATCAAGTTTATAATTGATTACAGACTCTTATTACATTATAATAATCGTATTTTTGTTATAATACAATTCCTTTACTTTGTTTTAATTAAGAATGCTTTAAAATTGATTCGATGTAATTCCTAAGCTTCAGTTGTCTTCATTAACATTTGATTTAATAAAATCTGAATACTTGAACAAAAGAAATTCACCGATTTTCATTTATTTGTTAGATTATTAATTTATTATTTGTATATTTTTTTGAAGTACAACAATTTTTACATTAAGGTAATTATTTGCAAACACTGATGTTTTCTTTTGTTGTAAACCACATCGAATCAATTTTAAGACGTTAATTACAACAAGGTGAAAGAACTATATTACAATAAAAATACGATGATTATAATGTAATAAAAGTCTGTAACCAATTGTAAACTTGATATTATCCATCTGTTTTATGAAATAGAGGGCGCTGTCTTAAAGAAATTAAAATACGTTACTTTAAATAACTTTTTAATATTGATTTTAGAGTAAAAATGTAAAAAATTTATTATAGCAAAAAAACTGTAAGTATTAGATGCAAAAAATTATTATTAATTGGTTAAATAAATGTAAATATTTTATGTGCTGCTGTTTAGAGGATCGAGAGTTATATCTTTCTATAGGAAAATACACAGGGTGTTCCATTAAAAAAAATCCCGCTGCATGCTGCTATTATTTTATGTAACACTCTGTATGTATCAAAATAATTTTAGGTTATAGTGCTCAATAGGTAGAATGTCCTTGTAAAAGAAAAAAATTCTATCTCGTTCCATAAATGAGTTATGGAAGAAAGGGCGCTTAATAACTCACCCTGTATATATATTATTTAATGATTAATAAAAAATCTATTATACATGAGTCTCTTTTTTAAGCATTATTATAAAAAATATGTAAAGGGTTTACCAATACGGGTTATAGACAATTTAATTGGAATAAAACTCTAAATATTCAAGAAAATTCGGAAATATTTATTAAATATGGAAGTATGAAACATCTCAGTTTTGTGTGAAACACAATGTCGGCCAAATGACCATCTTTGGCAGGCCACAATCCGCTTGATGAAATCTCCCGCATGACATTTTCACACGTCTCTCGGATGTGCATTGGCCATCGCGTTCATGTGATTTGACGCCACTCGATATTTTTTTGTAGGAATATGTGAAGGGAAAGGTTTACACTACCCATCCACAGAATATTCAACAACTCAAACTCGAAATCCAACTTGTCATCGGCGAAATTTCGAGAGACATGTGAGGAGAGACATCAAGCGGATTGTGGCCTGCCAAAGGAACCGCGGTGGTCATTTGGCCGACATTGTGTTTCACACAAAATTGAGATGTTTCATATTTTTATATTTAATAAACATTTCCAAATTTCATTGAATATTTAGAGTTTTTTCCAATAAAATTATAGGTAACCCGTATTGGTAAACCCTATACAGGATGATCCAAGTTACTGCCACACTATTGCTAACTTCGTTATTATTAGAGCTACGAAGTGGTTCAAATTAGCAAAAATGAACTGTTTTTACTCTGGATTTCAATGGTGATATGAAGAAAACAATTGCGCATCGTATTCTCAAAATAATTGCATGTGTAAAGTTTTTTTTTTAATGGAACACCCTGTATTTTTTGTTGGTGAATGAAAGAACATTAAATTATAAATACAAATTACTCTTTACTATTTTTCCTTAAAACGAATAATAAAGAAATTATTGCGAAAGTTGTATTCATCATTTACAATTAACTGTATTTAGTTCAATGCATTAACAAAACTGTCTTAACACACACTACCTTGGAATTACGTGCTTCAAAAATAAACAAACGTGAAAAACATGAGTGCAACATTTTGAGGAATTGGTATTTAAGTTAAATGTAACTAGTATTATGTACAAAAATAAAATTAATTAATTAAAATTTGCTACTCTTGAAACTAATGTAACTTTCACTAATTTAAACAAAACTATAAATAATTTAAATTAAATGATCAAAAACATTCCCAGTTTGTTCTAAACATCGCTGAACACGTTTGTAGACGCTTCTAATGGCATTTCAATGTTGCGTTCTATGGGTTGTATAAATAATAATAACTTCTTTATTATTCGTTTTAAGGAAAAATAATAAAGAGTAATTTGTATTTATAATTTTAATTTCTTTCATTTTCGACAAAAAATACAGGGTGTTACATTAAAAAAAACTTTACAGATGCAATTATTTTGAGAATGCGATGCGCAATAGTTTTTTTCATATCACCATTGCAATCCTGAGTGAAAGCAGTTCATTTTTGCTAATTTGAACCACTTCGTAGCTTCAATAATAACGAAGTTAGCAGTAGTGCGGCAGTAACTTTGATCACCCTGTAGTTATAATTACAAGTAGACCGCTCGTTTCGCAATATGCTCACTTTATCGTAAATAACTATTGTAAATGAGTAAACTGTCATTGATGTTTGTAAGCTATAAACGAAATGTAAGGATTGTGGATTTGTATTTATTGATACGACAATAAGTTATATACACACCAATAAAAACTGAACTAAAAAGCCAATGAAATTATAACTACCTACAAAAAATTAATCATTGTTTCTATAACTACTAATATAACGAATGCAATTAAACAATACAACAACAATCAATGATAACAAATATTTTACAAAAAATTACAGTAATCATTGCATGTGCAAAAAAATTAAAAATGGTAAAATTAGTCCCTTCAAATAATACTCTTAAGTAATATTATTAATAAAAAATACTTTCAGAAAATTCATTTGAAAAAGTTCTTGTTATTTTGTTATTGATATTGATTGTTCTCCTTGCTGTCAAAATTTATAACATAACAAAACATATAGTAAAGTACACTGTTGGACCCCTTTTCATATGTTTAGGCTTTCCAGTCAAGAAAATATGTATAAAACTGACAAATTTACATTACATAGGACATTTATCGGGCCACAGGCTGCAGGGGCCCGAAGCAAAGACCCTTCAACATTAAAAAAATCCACGCGTTTAAAAAACAATCACTTCCCAGTTTTAATAAATTTATCATTTCGTTTCTTTCATTTTCTTTTTTATTAAATTATCAAAGATTAAGAATAAGGAGGTAAAGAAAACCTATACAGAAAACGAAGTCAATTATATGGGCACTGATAAAGAATGACGTGACAACCTTTTTAAATGTATACGCTAATAGAAATTATAAATCACCATTACAAGAAATTGAAAATTGATGAACTGAAAATCTTCAGTTATATACATATTTTTATTTCAAATATGTAATTGTAAAAAGCAGTGTCACTTTAAATTTTTTTAATGGTCTCAGTAACTAGATATTCAATTTTTACGTTAACATCAAATCTTTAATTTAACTGCTTTGTAAAAATTTAGTTAAAAAGTTAATTTTGGGAAAGAAAATAAGTGTATTAACTCACTTGCCCGTAACTTTTTGTAATTCTTTTATTAAAAAAAAATAATATCTTGAATACTGAAACAATTTATATCGTAACTATTTCGCGTTTCAATTTCAACATCTAAAATTGTGTAAATTCATTGTCAGGTAAAATTCGCCTTTGCGAACTACACTTGCGCCTGTTTGGACCCCAGTAATCCGCTTAAATTTTATTACCCATCTGGGTTGTTTATTTCTTTAAAGGAGATATATTAGAATATTCCTTTTTCTTACCTATGTTTTCTAATCAAGTGACCTATGGAAATAAAATCATGTGTCTTTGATTAGTTTATTATTTCAAATGCCCCTTGAATTACATATTTATATTGAATTCCTATACAAAACGATAGGAATGCAAAAAAATAATTCAAATGGCATTTGAAATAAAGAACCAAAGAAAGACATAATTTTTTTCCATAGGTCACTTGATTAGAAAAGATATTGATCACGCGTTATCTTATGTAAGAATAATGGACAAAACACTTACCTTGAAAAATTAATCTTTTTTGAGTGAAAATTAATTTGCTACTGCCCGTATAGCATGCAGAGCGACCCCCCTGTATCGTAATTCTTTGTTGACTGAGCAATGATGGACGAACGTTCCGGGTCATATACAGTTGATGTCAGCAAATATTTTACAAATGGCAGAAAATATTCGCGGGGTATTCACTTTGCCCGGGTTTCCCCTACCTTATAATATGTTATAGACGAAACTCTCATTTTGATAAAACCTAAAGATGTCATGTGAACGCAAAAATGTTATTTTTTGAGTTGATTTGAATGACAAATTAATTTGACATTGAATTGGATTCGACGATAATGCACGCCATGACGCAGGCAATGCTTTTTACAAATTACCTAAAAGAAATAAAAAATCATATTAATTGAACCAAAATAAAAATATTTCAACAGCATTATTGAAAAATAATCAAATGTAAAACAGAGCATGAGCAGTTCCAGTATAAGAAGCAAGTAAGCAGAGAATTAATTAAGATGAGAAGAGAAGAGAAGACATTGATGAAATTTGACAAAATATTAAGTCGGTAATGGAGAAAGCTGCAAGAGATAATAACGTGGTAATAAAGAGACCGAGGAAACCATGGTTCGATGATGAGTGTAAAGTGGAACTGGAAAAAAGATCGGAATTAAGGCAATTGCTGTTAGTACAAAATACAAAAAAATGAGAGATAGATATGCAGCGCAAAAGAAAATAGTGAAGAGGTTGCTAAGAGATAAGAAAAGAAGAAGAAACGAGCTTATTTTAAAAGAAGTGGAAGAAAACTATAAGAGTAAAGAAATCAGAAATCTTTACCAGGGGATTAAAAAGGAGATATTGAGCAGATATTGAAAAGAAGGAGAGAACACTTTGAGGAATTACTTAACGGGCAAGAGAAGGTGGAAAATGATAGCGATGAAGAGCGAGGAGTTGGTGGGAAGCAAGAGCAAATCGGAACAAATGAAGAAGAAATTAAAAATATTGTTAAGAGTTTTAAAAATAACAAGAGCCCCGGAAAAGACGACATAACGTGTGAAATGTTTAAGTATGCAGGGGAAACCTTGATTAGTTACATGCATCATTTGTTGCAAGAAATATGGAAGCAGGAGCAATTACCGATAAGCTGGAATGAAGCTATACTGTGCCCACTCCACAGAAAAGGCGACAAGACTGTCTGCGACAACTATAGGGATATAGCTCTGCTTAACGTGGCCTATAAAATACTAACGAAATATATAAAGAATATGGAAACAGAAAAAATGGAATATATTATTGGGGAATATCAGTGTGATTTCCGAAGGGGCAGAAGTGTTATACATCAAGTATTTCTTTTGAGAGAAGTGTAAGCGGAGAGCTACGAATATGGAAAAACAACGGTAGCATTGTTCGTGGATTTTAAACAGGCATATGATAGTGTTACAGTTCATTTCTTTCATTCCTGTTCTGAATACCCCCTGTATATGCATCGCCACCGCCCAGCCTTCATTTCTGTTCCGAACACGCCCTGTATATGCGAAATTCGACGTGTCGGATCATTCCTTGGACCGCGTCGTTGTACACATTGCAGTCAGTGTAGGAATACCCGTATTTCGCCGGCGTAATTTTCTTAAACTTTCGTTTTAGCATATTTCTATTAACAGGACCTTCTTTTATCTAAACAAATTCATTTTATATAGGTAATCCCTCCTTAATTGAGTTCAAAATCGCGTGTATGTGAGGAATTGAACGAATTATAGCGAAGTTCTACTTCTGGACGCGTATTATGCGTGACCTTTGTCCTTTCAGCCGATTGGTTCCCGCTATTACTAAGAAAGTTCCCCGGAGGAAGGAATAGACGGTGTCTCGCTTATTTAGAATCCTTCCTTGTTTGTCAAACGAGAAATGTTGCGCCATTGTCAGAACGAAACTTGCCGTCTCTTGGGTCACACTCTCTTTTCGTAAATATTTTTATGTGTGCGTGCCATTACATCGAAGGGATGTTAGTGCATATCTACGGCTAATTGCCGACTCTGATTAGACCCAGGTGTAAGACGGGAAAACCGCGTATCCCGTGGGTGTCACAGCTTCGCAATAGACCGAGGTAAGTTCCATACGCAGCAACTCTCGGTTTGACTTATGTGTTCGTTTTATTTCATTTCTTATAGGCTTTTCTCGTGAGCTTTTAGCGTAAGCTTTTATCGTGAGCTTTTATCAAAAGCTATCATCAATCGTAGGCTTTAATCTGGAACCTACATCAAGAGGTATTTCTCGTTGGGTGCATCGCGAATTACGGCGGTGAAGGCTCCCTCCCTCGCCCCTCTACGCGGAAGCCGGCACATTACAAAGTGCCGCGGCGGCATCGACGCAAAGACACCGACAAACACGCCGAACATCAAAGGAATAAAGGTCGGAGCGTTTTGATTTCTTCTCGTAGTTTTGAGCGATATTTCGCGGATTTTATTTCGGATCCATTGCTTTAATTTTGTCGCAATAAAACTTGCAACTTATTGCATTCTCTGGCATTTTGTGGCATTAGTGACGATTTGAATTATTTTAAGATAGATATGTAGCGATTTCGGATCCGAAAAGTTAGGTAATAACGTATTATGTCTATGGTCTTGTTGTGTGCTTAGATCGATCGACTTGCGTTGAATTTGTTTTATTGTATTTTTATTTGTGTTTCTAGCAATAAAAGTGTTCATGTTTTGGACGTAACGTGTTTTCTTAATTTTTCACGCGATCTCTTTCACAAAAAAATTAAGTGGCGCCTGTTTTGGTTTGGCCTTCGCGTTTTGGTTAGAGAACCCCCCCGTCCCACTGTGCTGGCTGGCAACATTGGAGTAAAGTTTCGCTCCAATGTAAAACTTCTGCCTATCTACGCAGGTAGGTAGCAATAGAGTGAAAAGGAAGGACGTACTCAAAGCGTTATAGGAATTAGGTATTGGGCGCAAACTCATTAAAATGATTGAACTAACATTATAAAACATAGAGAATAGAGTGAAACTGCAGGATAAAACATCGGAGAAATTTGTGGTAAACGAGGGAGTAAGGCAAGGGGATCCATTATCTTCAATTTTGTTTGCGTTTCTTTTGGAAAAAGTCATAAGGAAAGCGGGTATTAATAGATCAGGGCTAATATATCATAAAAAACATCAGTGCTTGGCTTTTGCGGATGACATAGTAATATTAGCAAGGAGTAAGCAAGAATTGAGGGAGGTAACAAAGCGGTTGGAAGAAAATGCTGGGAAGGTAGGATTGATCATAAACGAAATTCATGCCTTGGACAAATGAAGATTATAGAATTGAACAATACTTGACTATAAAAACTAATAAAGGGAAGGTGTATAAATTTGAAGAGGTGGAAAAATGTGTATACCGGAAGTTACGGCTGACATACAGAGGAGATTGATGTCAGAGAACAGGTGCGTTTATGCACTTAGTAGTGTGCTGAAGAACAAACTTGTGTCAAGAAATGCAAAGGTACGGATCTATAAAACGATCATTCGACCAATAGTGTTATATGGGAGCGAGGTTTGGACCTTAAGTAAAATGGAGGAAGAGATGTTGAAAATCTGGGAACGAAAAGTGCTTCGCAGGTTCTTTGGTGGAAAGAAAGTAGAGGGTGGATGGGAACGTAGATCAAATAACAAACCAAAGGAGTTTTATAAGGAACCAGGTATAATAGGGTTCGCAAGAGCGCAAAGATTGCGTTGGTTAGGCCACATAACCA
This sequence comes from Dorcus hopei, assembly GCA_033060865.1. Classification (NCBI taxonomy): domain Eukaryota; kingdom Metazoa; phylum Arthropoda; class Insecta; order Coleoptera; family Lucanidae; genus Dorcus; species Dorcus hopei. The sequence goes on from CM065422.1 coordinate 38,173,182, forward strand.
GGATGCCCCATAGTAAAGTCCAGAAAGGAACATTAGAGCAAGAAATAGGAGGAAAAAAGAAAAGAGGAAGACCAAAATTGAGATGGAAATCTGAAGCTGAGAAGGATATAAGATATTTGGCAATTAAGAAAGAAGTAGCTATGGATAGGGCCAGATGGAAAAATATCGTCAAACAAGCCATGGGCCTTCTAGGCTCGTAGTGCTAATATGTACGTATGGAATAATATTAATTAGAACCGATTAATATAACTTCAGAATAGGTCGAAGTAGGCTTCGTCACAGTCTAGGTCTCCGTCACATGCCTAGGCAGGTAAAGTACCGCTTTCTCTCCTTGAATGAGTATAATAAAATTGTACTTTCGAATGTGGTAGTCGAAAATAGTAGTTTATGTATCAAGTACGCAAAATAAGGTTTTAGGGGACGAATAGTAATTAATGAGATGAGTCCCCTAAAACCATCTTGTGTACGTGATACATACAATATTTTTTGGCACACGCTCGCCAAATCACCAACATTAATGTTAAATTGCTGGAATTTCGAATTAGTAAGTCTAAATTGTCCCTTTCATCAGATATTATAGCAACGAGTTGAATTTTATACTTAGTTGCTTAATTTATTTCATTGAAACTTGCTAAAAAAAATCCGCTAAAGTGTTGCCATGGCAGCTTTAAGTACTAGGTCGCTAAAAATTTTTAGCGGATTCTAAGTGTTGCTATGACGATTGATACGTTTTTCGTTCTGAAAATAGTCTCCTAAGGGACCATTTTGCGGAGCGTGTACCAAAAAAAAAAAAATTTACCTCACTCGTTACTTCGTCACTTGCAGGATGTACAGGGTAGATCAATTTCGATATCTCTTATGGGCATCTCTGTAACTATAAGAAATAGAAAAAAACTGGTGCCAAAGTCTCGATCTCTTTTTTAGAGATAAAGTCAATAATGTAAACAATAGTATATTGTAGACCCAGGCGGTAAAGTGCTTGTTTTCCAGGCCGAGAGAAGATATGGACAGGCGAGGCGCAGCCGAGCCTGACCACTTCTTGAGGCCTGGAAAACTACTTTACCGCCATGGTTTACACATTATTTTTTTTCCTACACAACATTACAATTAATTTTGTAATTAACAGTATTGTATGTGCTAGCGTGGCCGAGCCGTCAAGGCGCTCGCTGGTTTAAGGCTAGAGATGGACAGTTTGGGACGAACCAGCTCAATTGAGCTACTCATTCAGCTGAGCTACAAGAGCTAGCTCGCAAGAAATCACATTTGTAGCTTCTAGCTCGTGATGGTGTGTGTATGATACGTCACATAAATAAGTTCAACAATCGTTAATCGTTACCTACTTTTTTCGCTCGCTGACTCAAGAAGCTTTAAAGTTACCTCCAGGAATGTGTACGGTTTGTAAAAAGCATTGGAATGGCATATAAATATTTTTTTAAATCCACTCTATACCCGCATGAGTGTCAATTAATTTTAAACAAAATTTTAAAAATAGCTCATTATAATATTTATATTTTCAAAAAACTTATTTAAATATATTAAAATCAATTACTTTTTTAAAATGAATAAATGCAACATAAAAAATAAATTAATTCCTTTTGCCAATTTTGCCTCGAGAAGTGGCCAGGCTCGGCTGCGCCTCGCCTGTCCATACCTTCTCTCGACCTGGAAAACAAACACTTTACCACCTAGGTCTACAATATACTATTGTTTTCAAGTTATAAGCAAAAATTGAGGTTTTCGTCAATCACTCATATCTCGTTTATTTTTACAGATATTGTTTTGACGTTATTTGGACAATTTTTCGTATACAATTCAGCGGTGTAGTTGATTTTTTGCTATTTAGTTAAATTTTATAACGTGAAGTTATATTTTTTTTAATGAAAATCATGTCATCATTAGAGATATTTTTTTCTGTTTTCAAAAATATGTACTTTGTTGAGTTTATTTCTTACAATTAATAGTATAAAACGCCTTTTTTAGTTATTCTGGGGTGCATTCTATTCTTAGTAAGCTGGTTTGAACAAAAGCCCACAATATTTTTTGTTTCTATTATATGTCAACAAAGATTTGATAATTAGGTAGATATGCACAAGAGTGAGAGGTATTGCGACGAACATAAAGGATAGAAGCTAACGCCGATAAAGCTGGGTTGGATCACAACATGGGTTGGCTACGTGTTTTAGCGCGGCAGTGCTTAAATTGTGATTTTGTTGTGGTATTATTTTCTCGGTTTTAAGTTACATATTGTAATTTATCAATGGTTGTATTTACTATCTACTTACATTTCAAAAATGTTACGGTAATAATTTAAGTAACATGAAATAAGGGACGTAGCTTAATATAAATGTTAAAGACTATGTAGTTACCATGTATTTATTTAAAAAAAAGAAGTGTGTTTTTGATTACTAAAAAATAATTTTGTATGACATATTTCAATACATAACTCCTTTAAGAATTTCTAATAGAAGATCACATTTATTATCAAAAGAATATCAGCTACACCTTGGGGTACAAGACAAAAAATCCAAGTGAAGTTGAAACAATAACACTACATTTATTATTAACTAATTACAAGTACAATTACTTACATTGTGTTTTGGGGCACTTACTGACAATTAGACTAGTTGACACTCTGACTAGGTTTATTCTAATTATGCGCTAATGTTCGATTTGTCGCCTTTTTATAGGGGTTTTGTTTCCCGGGTATTACGTCAATTGTTGCCTTGACATTTTTGCACACGACTCTGCGTTAGATCTGTGCCCGTAGATGAGTCATAAGATTTTGCGCACGTCACCCGAGTGAATCATCGCTGTGATATGTGCATGTGCATCTTCTGCACCGCGGGTGAGTCATACGTTACATAATTGCAAGTGAGTCATTCTTATGTTTATGTTATCGTCTTATGTTTATGTTACGCTCGACTGATTTTCAGCTGTACCTCTTTGCTGGTTTTCTTATCCTAGTTACATTTTCCCCCCTCGCAAAAAAAAATTGGTACATAGGCAAATGTGAGGGTAGGTTACTGAGTTCTTGTTGCGCCAGAAAGTGCAAAGCTTGATGGATTTCTCCTGTAGGTTATTCGTTGTTTCATCGTCTGGTACGGTGTTCTTGGGACTTCGTATGGTGTGTGACGAATGTCGAACTGGCCGTTCACGGGCGGAAGTGCTGATCCCGATGCCAATAGTGGAAGGTGATCGTTCGGGGTCACCTCAGCCAAGATCTTCCGAGACCCAGGGGTTGAACGACTGTCGGCAGGATCTTGAGCGGCTCAAATTAGAGAATTTGCCCCTTGCTTCTGAGATTGAGGCGATTTTTCGCGATCTCTTTGAATAATGTGCTGTGAGACTGTAAAATACATTATTAGGGTTAGCTTAGAACAATAAAGTGCAAACACGTTCATTGGTATCCCAATTAAAGTCTCAATAATCTTAAAAATAATACAAAATCTTAATAGAAATGAGATACATTCTCAAAATTAAAGAAATGTGCCATAATGATAAGTAGTGTTGCATGACCAGCAAGATGACGGATTAAAAAAAAATTTAAACACTATGTTTAGTAAATTTAGTAAAAATAAAGGAAACTTACTTACGATATTTGCGTGGAAAGGAAAACAAATCCGCGCTTGATTTTGTTGCCATTCTGTGGCCACTAAACAACTAAATGTGTTATGGAAAAAGTCAAAGCTGGCTGGTCAAGCGAGCTAACGTTGCTTTATGTTATCTTATCTTATAATAATAATAAGCTAAACTTTTTATGTTAAGTGAGAAGGTACATTGGAATGCGAACCGGTTCATGGGTGATTTGCGTGCTTTAGCAGATTTTCTATTTACTTATAACAACATAAGATTATTCCAGCAAAATAATAACAATAATCTTATCCTAATTTTATGTTTACTAAAACAATTTTTGTTGAATGAGATTCAATGATGGTGTTCGGATGGTCTCTGTGCAGAGTGTGAAATGCGATATTTAATAACAGCAACACGAGATTATCTCAGCACGCGTTGTATAAGGCCTATTTACACCCGCAGTAAGATAAAGAGGTGTATATGTTCATTAAAATACCATATAATGCTTTCAATAATATTAAAAATTAACTTAAGAGTCTAATAAGACATAGTAATAAAGTTAATAATTAAATAAACAATCAAAGTACTTTGTAATTTTTTCTTTGTCTTATAAACGTAAAGATGTATGTACAGGGGGTATTTGAAAGTTGAAATTCTTTGAAAAAGTTTACTCTTTGTGAAATGCATTTCATAATATACGTAACTTTGCTAGCAATAAAGACAACCGTTTTAATTTACACTAATTTGTCTTTGAAAATAAGCAGGATTTGGTAAATAGAAATTTCAATGCCACTAAGCTCGCTGGGCAGTTTAAGATTGCAATTGTGGCCTACTCATGTATTTCGCATGAGTTTATTTGAAAATTGTATTGGGGAGAAAAGTTAGTTCGTCGTATGTATACGTAGTACTTCGCAAAGTAATAATTAATTGTGATGGAGTATGCACATGGTGATCTGAAATCATTAACATAAAAAAAATTCAAATAAATGTAGGCCAGGTCTGCATAACTGCAACAATAAACCAACGAGTACACGGAAATTTCTGAAACAGAAATGCTATTTAATGTTTATACATGTATTTATCTATTTATACATAAACTTAAAAGCAAATAGATTTAGTTTTGTGGAGGCTGCCATGCTTCATAATAAGGTCTTATTCTGCTTACATGAACCACATAGGTTTTTGAATTTTTGTTTGGACCTTTCTGAACAATATAATCTACATCGGTGTGTTTTTTAACTATGTAATATGGTCCAAACATTTTACGGATGGGAGTGAAAACTTTTACTTTATCGCCTACATTAAATTCGACATGACGGTGAGAGTCGTCGTACCGTATTTTAGCTTTATTTTGTGATTGTTTAATATTGTCGGTAGCAGTGTTCCGAATAGCTAAGATACGATCACGTAAATTTTTTATGTCTGTCGCTTCGACGTCTCGTGCTAAAGCGTCTTCAGAAGGCAGCCCTTGGCTCACGGCCGTAGATAAGACTGAAGGGCGACATTCGTGTAGTTTCTTGGATTGCAGTGTTGTAAGCAAAAGTTAAATGTGGCAGATAAAAGTCCCAATCAGTTTGTTGATAATTAGTATACAAACTGAGCATATCAGCTAGGGTTTTATTAAATATTTCTGTCAATCCATTACACTGTGGTCGATAACTTGTTGTAAATTGGCTATTAACGCCCATAATTTTTAACAACTCTGCTATAAATTGTGACTGAAAACTTTACCGTGTAACGGATGCTTGTCGGTGTAGCTCGGTGGGGAAATTAAGTTCCAGAATTCGAAGAATTAAATATATTAAAATAAAATAAAGGTAACACTTCAATAATAATAATAATGAAACGAAAACGGTGTCCTCCTGGTGGGTGCAGGTTATCGCGGATGGCTGCGGGGCGGTATCTTCGGACGGCTGCGGGGCGGTAAAACGGACGGGGGTAGCCACCTGTATTAAACGGTAGGGGATAGAAACGGTAGCGGCGGGTTGACCACGCCAGAGAGAAAAGACGGTGAGCGGTAGCGGCGGGTTGACCACGCCAGAGAGAAAGACGGTGAGTAATAGCAGTAGCGGTACCAGTAACGGTAGCGCTAACGGTAGCGGAAGCGGGAGCGGAAGCGGCGGGTGGACCACGCCGGAGGGGTGACTGGTTCGTATTCTGCGGTTGACCAGCAGAGTACTCCCCTAAACGAAAGGTAGACGGAAGCGGCGGGTGGACCACGCCAGAGGGGTGACTGGTTCGTATTCTGCGGTTGACCAGCAGAGTACTCCTCTAAACGAAAGGTAGACGGAAGCGGCGGGTGGACCACGCCAGAGGGGTGACTGGTTCGTATTCTGCGGTTGACCAGCAGAGTACTCCCCTAAACGAAAGGTAGACGGAAGCGGCGGGTGGACCACGCCAGAGGGGTGACTGGTTCGTATTCTGCGGTTGACCAGCAGAGTACTCCCCTAAACGAAAGGTAGACGGAAGCGGCGGGTGGACCACGCCAGGGGGGAAATGGCGGGATGATCACGCCAAGTAGGAGAGTTGGTCAGTATACCGCGGAAGACCAGCAGTATACTCCCGGTTCTCTATGAAGCGAGGCGGCTTTTATAAGGATAAGCGCCTCCTCTTCGTGACGTCTTCGAAGGTAGGGCAGCGCGAAGATGTAGCGCTGTCGATGCACGGTGTTGACAAACCAGTTCAAGCGGAGGGTGAAAGGTCACGCGTAAATACACTTCATTACAACCGCGATCACTTAAAATTTTCTTCGGGTAACCATGCCTACTTATAATATTTTGAAATAAAAATTTAGCAACTGAATTAGCTTTACCGTCTCGTAAAGCTCGCGTTTCTACCCACCGTGTGGCGTAGTCGGTCGCTACAATTATCATAGTGTTTCCTTTTGAACTTCTGTGAAAAGGACCTAATAAATCAATTCCAATTTTTTGGAAAGGTAACCCTACTTGAATGGGTTGTAATAATCCGGGGGTGGTTTATTAGTATAATCTTTTCGGGCTTGACAATCTGGACAACCACGAACATAACTTTTAATATCCTTTAACATCCCGATCCAAAATAACGATCTTTAATACGATGGTAAGTTTTAGCAAACCCTAAATAACCTGCTAAGGGTTCGTTATGATTAGCAAATAATATTTCCTCTTTTAATGTGTCGGGAATTACTAATAAATTTTCAGAACCTGTTGCATTAGGATTTTTCTTATATAAAATGTTATCTATTAAAACAAATTTTTTTATTTTTCTCCTCATAATGGCAGTTAAATTTTCTTCTGGGCTCAATGAGGCATTTTTAATTTCACTAATAAAGGCGTCAGACTCTTGTGAGTTTATAAAATCATCAGGAATGGAAACAAAAATAGGTAAGTCTTGGTCTACTTGCTCATCCTCTAATGAGGTTTCATTTACAGGGCAACGGCTTAGGCAATCACTGTCTTGATTTAACTTTCCTTTTTTATGAATTATTTTATAATCATATTCGGATAATATGAGTATCCACCGTGCGGTTCTTCCTTTGGGATTTTTTAGTGTTTTTAAGAAACATAACGCGTGATGATTAGTTATAATTTCTACTGGTTTACCATAGATTAGATGTCTGAGTGTTTTGAGACTCCAAATAATGGCTAATCCTTCGAGATGTAATACTGAATAATTTTTCTCTGCTTTTGTTAACGTTCGAGAAATATAGGCAATAGGGTGTGATTCTCCCTTAAAATTTTGTAATAAAACGGCTCCAATTCCTTTAGATGAAGCATCTACTCTTAGTTCAGTTTTTAATTTTGGATCATAATGAGCCAAAACAGGAGCTTCAATAAGTTTTTGTTTTAATAAATCAAAAGATTGTTGTTTTTCATCATTCCAAATAAATTTTTCATCTTTCTTTAAAAGATTATAAAGTGGAAATGCAATTTTTGCAAAATTTGGAACAAATTTTCTATAAAAATTACAGAGGCCTAGAAAACGTTGGAGTTGTTTTACTGTTTTAGGTTTTTTGAAATTTTTTACAGCTTTAATTTTTGACTCGTTTGGGCGAATGCCTTTTTCATCTATTTCATATCCGAGGATTTCGATGTTTGTCTGTAAAAATTTACATTTATCAGGATTTAAGGTCAGACCGGCTTGGCGGAGTCTTTGAAATACTTTGTTTCATGTGTTCTTCAAGGGTGTCCGAAAAAATAATAATGTCATCTAAATAAATTAAAACTCCTTTCCATTTCATTCCTTCAAAAACTTTATCAGCTAAATTTTGAAAAGTTGCAGGTGCGTTACAAAGACCAAAAGGGAGGACGTTAAATTCGTATAGACCGTCGGTTGTGATGAAAGCGGTTTTTTCTTTACTTTGCTCTGTTAATCCTACTTGATAATATCCGCTAAATAAATCTAATGATGAAAAATATTTAGCTCCCTGTAAACAATTTAGACAATCTTCAATTAATGGTAGCGGATAAAGATTCTTTTGCCGAGTTACGTTATTTAATTTTCGGTAATCAACACAAAATCGATAAGTATTATTAGGCTTTCGTACTAAAACAACAGGGGATGACCAAGGAGACTGAGTAGGTCTAATAATTTTATTATTCAACATTTCTTTCACTTGTTCACTAATAATTTCTCTTTCCTTATGAGACACTCGGTATGGTCTACTAGAAACCGGACTCGCTTCCCCCACGTCAATGTGATGTTTGAGTATCGTGGTTAGGCACATTTGTTACATGTCTGAGGCAAAAATATCTGTGAATTTAGATAATAATGTATTGAGTTGACGCTCAAATGAAGGTTTTATATTTTTGCTTGTGGTTACTTGGTGGAAAAGGTCAGAATTATTTTTTGTAGAATTTGTTTATTTTTCAAGGTATCCAATGGTTGTACTAGCAAATAATTTTTGCGGTAATTTCCCAAATTTGTTAATTCTATCATAAAACATTTTTTTGTTTGAAATGGGTTTTTTGTAATTGTTAAATTCTTTGAAAGCAGGAAATCGTCTCGAGGAACAAAATTATTTTTGATAGTATATGTGGTAGTTAATTTGTTGTTTGAAACAACTTCAATAAATTGAGATTTATTAGGATGAAGGAGAACGTCTGTTTTAAGGGTGATTTTAGCGTCGTTGGTTTCGTTTTGAACATTTTTGTTATTCCTATTTTTCTTAGAATGTAAAAAGAAATTATCGAATTTAGTAACATCTTTACATAATGGAACTTGTATATTACCACAGAGTTCTAAATAATTTTAAGTGAAATTAATAATTGCCTTTGATTTCCGAAGAAAAGAGGTTCCCAGTATTAAGGGCCTTGGTAGATCGTGTACTACAAGGACTTCCATAGGAAAAAGTGCTTTAGAAATTCCTAATTTAATAAAAGCTTTGCCGATTACTTTTATTGGTTCATTTCCAGCTGTAATTATATTTAAAGGTCGTTGTAAAGGAATATATTTGGAAACGTATTGAGAATTAATTACATTATGTAGAGCGCCAGTATCAATTATAACTTTTAAGAATTGGTTTTCTAAGGTTGCTGGGATAGTGACTATTCCAGACGAAGAGAAAGAGTACAGATTCTTTTCTTTATTTTTTGAAGTTAATTTAGGTTTTACTGAAATACGTTGCTTTGATTTTAGTGACGCCGTATTTTGATTTTGCTTTTTATTAACTCGAAAGTGTCGCGGGGAAAAAGTTTGTTCCCTAACAAACTGTTTAGGTTGCTCCCGGTTATGATTGAATTTCTGTGAATTATTATTTATTTTATCAGAGTGTTTATAAGCACACGTATAAGAAAGATGACCCGGTTTATTACAAATAAAACAGATGGCCTTGATTTTGCGTGCGCGGTTGTTTAGATGAGACCGAGCCGCGAATGCAAATTGTTTATCTGCAAACGGTACATTTTGTGCGGGCGTACCTTGAAGAAATAACTCGGGGTTTCTTAACTGTGACGCTATAGTCCGTTTTCCTGTGTCACTTAATTTTTCTACAAGAGCTTTGAAATCTTTTAATGACATATCAGGGGTTGATAGTAACGAGAATTGAGTAATGTAGATTTTCAAAATAATCTAAAATTTGTTGGAAAGGCATATTTGGATTTAAATCATTACACATTTCTAAAATATCGTACATATATATTTTAATATATCTTCGTCTTCTTTTTGACTTCTTTTCCTTAATTGATTTTTAAGTTCTCGAATACAACCTGTAATTCCGAATTCTTTTTTAAAATCACGGACAATATCGTTCCAAGTTTTATTACTATTTTCTACTGCCAAAAGATAATTATTATACCAGATATTTGCTACTATTTTCTACTGCCGAAATAATTATTATACCAGATATTTGCAGCTCCATGAAGAAATGAACCGAAAAAATTTATTTTATGTACTTTTGACCAATTATTAATATTAGCACATTTTTCATAATTTTTTATAAATTCAATTATATTGGTCGTTGCTGGTATAAATATTTCAAGACTTATGAATTTAGAAAACCGTGGATTTTTGTTTGCGTCTCGCACTAGAGCGATTGTAACAGGAGCGCGAGCGTTTTGATTTTCAATCATAATTACGGGCGAATAATGATCATAATTTATTGGAAAAGTAGATACGCGTCGTATTAAAAAAACATACAGTAAAATTTAACATTGCCTCTTATTATCTCGTTAAATTCTTCTAAAATAAAATCATTACGTTTACCCCAAAAAAAAATTTTTGAAGAAAACTTTTCCCCAAAAAGAAAATTATTTTTTGGGAAATAAATTAGTGACTACATTTTGGACTTTAGGCGCCGCCACCAAAAATGTTACGGTAATAATTTAAGTAACATGAAATAAGGGACGTAGCTTAATATAACACCACATTTATTATTAACTAATTACAAGTACAATTACTTACATTGTATTTTGGGGCACTTACTGACAATTAGACTAGTTGACACTCTGACTAGGTTTATTCTAATTATGCGCTAACGTTCGATTTGTCGCCTTTTTATAGGGGTTTTGTTTCCCGGGTATTACGTCAATTGTTGCCTTGACATTTTTGCACACGGCTCTGCGTTAGATCTGTGCCCGTAGATGAGTCATAAGATTTTGCGCACGGCACCCGAATGAATCATCGCTGTGATATGTGCATGTGCATCTTCTGCACCGCGGGTGAGTCATACGTTACATAATTGCAAGTGAGTCATTCTTATGTTTATGTTATCGTCTTATGTTTATGTTACGCTCGACTGATTTTCAGCTGTACCTCTTTGCTGGTTTTCTTATCCTAGTTACAATATTCTTTAATTTTGCTATTTTCACTTCTGCAATTCTTATTTTTAAGGTGGTTTTAATTTATACAAAGTTAGCCAATAGTGCGTATTCGGAAGATAGCGTCTTTATTATTGTACATTTTTAAAATCTGTTTTCGCTATTACTTACGTATGGTATAGATGCATGATTTAAAATTAGTTACAGTTGTGGTGAATCGTGTGGCTGTGCCAAACCAAAGTTATGCTTTTTAAATGGAACATACTGTATATTATGACTCATATCGATTTGGCTTTAAGAGTAACTCAATTTATTATAAGGGTACTTTGTACCCACAACTAATAGTTTTTGAGATATTGACATTTAAATGTAAAAAATGGTACTGTTTAGTATTTAATAGATCAGATGTTTGTTATAACTAGGTTTTTAAACTTTACAGTAATATTACATAATCTATCTAGATCAGAAAATTGTATTCATTTTGAAAATATTCCTATTATTTTGTACAGGGTGATTCAAAACGCGAATGTTTATTTTACTCGGTTATTTTAAATGAAACACCCTATGCATTAATATTAAATTTAGTAATTGTATAGCCGAGTGGTTCAGTCCGCTAACACCAGGCTTGACGCTTGGTGGGGCAACTATTAGGCGTAGGTTCGAATCCCCTCCTGCGTGTGGGTTCTATGTGAGAGATAGAATTTTCATGGCTCGGATCGTGTTCTGGTTCGCACCGACTGCTCCTTCGAACTGGGTTTTCTGCGTTTTCCCAGTTTGTAAAGCTGGGTACACATTAAGCGAACGAACACCGAACGTCGAATGAACGAAGGCGAATTTAATCAATGTATACGTCGAGACGAAGGGGAGCGGAACGTTCGGTTCGACTACGGTTGTGTTCGCTCCCTAAGTACGCCGATTTGCGCGTTTACACTAAAGTAAACGAACACCGAACGAACATTAAAAACCGAAGGCGAATTTGGCCAGTGTGTACGATTAAACAAAAGTTCGCCTTCGATTGCGTTCGCTCCAAGAGCGTACATCAAAGTATCGGCTGCAGTCTTTGAAAATAAGTTGCAAGTCGGAACTCAGTTTCTTTTATGCAGTCCAGCGTAAATTTATTGTACGTTGTAATTTAGTTAAAACTGTTTCGTATACGACAGAATTTCGCAAATAAATTTAAAAAAAATTATTTGAACAGCTTGAGCTTTTAAATACATAGTATATAGAAAGGTTATTCAAATAATAAATAGTGCAAATTTATTTGTTTTATTTTACGTTAAGCTGCCCAATTATTTAGCTAAATAAAATGGCCAAATTTGAGTGGACCGAAGAAATAAACAAGTCCCTTTGTAATATGCGCCATTAAAAATAAAAATTGACCCGTTCCAAGAATTTTGCTACAAATGGTAATTTTCTAAGTTATAGAATTTATTCCAGTTAAACTTTCCACTCTGTATAATTTTTGTATGGGATAGAATGAATTTGGTAAAACTTATATGTAGGTGTAAATAATATGGACACTGGTATTTTTAAACAGTTGATAAGGATTGTATAAGGATTTTAGTTGGTAAATCATCTTCTTCACATCGCTTATTGATATAGCTCCCGGGTGTAGTTTTCCTATGCTCGAGAACACAATTGCATCTTCTATTTTCGTTAATATATTAAATATCATGTTATTATGCTGTTTCAACTTATCTACATGGTGAAATAATTTATGCGCTTCAATCTTGTAAACTGATAACCTTGTACTATTCTACTTTGTCCTAAATTGTAAGATAATACATAATTTTCAATTTGTTTTACTTGTAGTTGGCCGGTCATTAGCTTGATCGCTATTGCCATCAGAATGATCCGAATTAATTTCATCCTGTAATAAGGAATCTTTTGTGAATTTGCATTTCTTTTTAATTACATCTTTAGACAGTTTAGTATTCTTTTGTGTCCGAATTGTTTTATCAGCAATTTCTATCACTTGTTCTTTATTAAATTTAGGTTTTAATTTATTTCGGAATTTCTATTTGACGTAAATTTGTTGACCTACTTTCACATTTTCTATTTCTTTTCTATCAGCATTTATTTTATTACAGGTTCGTTCTTTCGTATTTTCTAAATTATTAAAAATTTGATTATTTATAATTTTTATTTCTTCGGCTCTGTCTTTAATAAATTGTTGCGTTAACTTTTCTTCGTTCATATCGAAAGGTAAATTAGTTTCACTGTGACCATTAATAACTTCAAAAGGAGTGAATTTAGTACTAGAATGAAGACTGTTATTATAAGCTAACACAGCGTTCACTAATTGGTTTTCTAGCGTATTTTGATTATCTAGTAATCTACATCTTATTGATTCTGTTATAGTATTGTGAAAACGCTCTACTATTCCATTGGATTTAGAATTTCCGACAGACGTTAAATGTAAGTTAATTTTGTGCAGTTTGCAAAATTCTTTTAATAAGACGTTATCAAATTCTTTTTCTGAATCTGCGATAAATGTTTGACATAAGCCGTGATGACTACTAAACTTAATTATTCCGTTTATAATAGTGGTTGCATTTTTATCAGTTATTAAATATGCTTGACCATATTTAGAAGAATGATCTACTATAGTTAGAATTATTCGGTTATTCATGAACAATATCAATATGTAATTGCTCAAAAGGTCTTTTGGGGGTATAAGTATGTGAGATTGATTGCTTTTGGGGCATTCTGTCATATTTTGCTAACTGACAGGTTTTTGGGGCGTGTGTGTGGTCGTATTCTTTAGCCAAACAATTGATTGTCACAGACACAAACAAAATGTCTTTATTAATAATAATAATAATACAAGGATGTAAATATGTCAGATCGCCTGGTTATGTGCACGGTATGTCCACGGGGATGAGTTCGTAGTTGTCCTGGTGCAATGGTTGCAGGTGGAGGACGTGCTGAACCGGGGCGTCGGGGGAAGCGGAGAAACGGCGCGGCGCGGCGTATTCTACTGATGCGTTTCAGTGCCCGACGAAGCTGGGTGGTCGTAGGTGTTTGACGGACGTGGAAGCCAGGATATCCCGACCTTTCGACTGGCTTTGGTTAGGAGTCCAACCTTGCGGCTGGCTTTTGGAGAGGAGGTCCAACTTTGCAGCTGGGTTTGGTTAGGAGGTTCCAACTTTGCAGCTGGCTGGGGAAGGATGATCTTTGAGCTGCTCTGCACGCGTTTATATAGCCCCGGCATCGATCTTGTAGAGGGGCTGAGTGTGGTGTGGAAGGGTATTAGAGTTTGGTGCGTGGCAATAGTATAGAGACGTGCTGCAGGTGGAGCTGTGGTCGCTACAGGTTTCACAATTATTTATGTAGGTAGTAACAGCTCTTTCTAAGTTTGGCCAATAATAATTTCGTTTTAATGATTGGTAAACTTCATTTATGCCTCTGTGTGATGTTTTGCCTTCATGATAATATTTAATCTTTTATAATTGATCTTCATCGTTTTCTATATCTTGTACGATTTTATTTACTATTTCTATTTTTAGATTAACAAACGATTCCTGTAACATTTTAATAATCTCTCGCTCGATATTCTTGTGTTTAAAATAAATTACGTTTTTCTTTTCAGTTGTTAAACATTCCTTTAAAGTTTTAACAATATTTTCCCATTCTGCTGTTAGTGGTAATGTTACACATATTCGTGTTTTGCCAAATATTTTTGATCGCGTTACAATCGGTGTTGTCAAATTTCGCGTTGCATTTAGAATGATTTGATGATCAGCTAAATTTTGAATTTTCTCCGAATAAGGTATTGAAATTTCTGTATCTCCGTTAACTGAATGAATAGTATTACTTGTACTAGCTTCTTGATTTATTTGATTTGAATTTTCTGCTTGGGTTAACGAATTTATAATTTCATCTAATTCCTCTACATTGAATTCAAGAGATTGATCATCATTATCAACTATTAGTGATTCCGCGTCGTTTGCATTAATTGTATTAACATAATTTTCAGTCATTTTTATTCTTGATAAAGGATCAGCTTCGTTAGTTTTTCCTTTTTTGTACTGAATTTCGTAATCGTATTCACTTAATTTTAACCGCCATCTAGTTAAACGAGAATTTGGATCCTTGATCGAAAATAACCATCATTATTAACTATTAGTGATTCCGCGTCGTTTGCTTTAATTGTATTAACATAATTTTCAGCCATTTTTATCCTTGATAAAGGATCAGCCTCGTTAGTTTTTCCTTTTTTGTGCTAAATTTGAATCTACGATGAAAAAATTTGTATGGACCAAAATTGCCGAAACTATTGCGGCTCAATCTGGTAAAGAAATTAATGGTAAACAGTGCGAGTTCAAGTGGAAACAACTGAAAAGAACATACAAAACTGTACTTGAACACAATAACAGTACTGGAAGAAATAGGAAACAATGGAAATATTCTGCTATTCTTCATAAAATGTTATATTGCAAGCCAGAAATAAATCCTTCTGCTATTTGCAGTAGCAGTTCAGGTTTGACTGTTCGTAATGAGAATGCATGGTGTATTCTCATCACGAACAGCAACACTTTCATCTTCACATTCAAGTGAGGAGCCAGTAGATACTGACTTTATGCAAAAAAGGAAGCGTAGAACAAACTGTGCAGATCAAAGACACAAAGAAAACATGGCTCGCCAGGATAAATTTTTAAGTTTATTTGAAAAATTAATTGATAAGTTGTAGATAAATAGCTGCAGGATGTCTGGTTGAGATTTCTCATCCCCTTTAAGTTTCTTAATTTGGAATTTAGAAAAAAATGACAAGTTTAGGAATTTCTAAATTCCAAAACAAAAGATTTAAAGTGCGTGGAAATTTTCATGTACTATCGGGGCCTTAAAATTTCGCACGATTTTTATCAAGTAGCCAGAATTTCTCTAAATTAGTTTTGTAGAAATTGAATCGTGCGAAATTTTAAGGCCGCGATAGTACACTGTACAAATGTGTGTCAGAGTGATATTTGTTTACAGTAAGTTTGTCAAAGTGATATTTATTTTTTTTTATTTAAGTTTATGTTTAGTTCGTCAAAATGATTGCTTTATAGTTGTTTATCAAATTGTATGTATAAATGTTTGTCAACCCAATATTTGTCAATAAATGTTCTTTGTTTTTCTTTGAATAATTTATTTTATTGAAATCTCATACATACATAAGGAAATGTTAAATTCTAAAGATTAAATTATAATAGGTAAACTATTCATAACAGCTCTTCTTTTAGTGATACTTGATTTCTCACTCCGAAATGTCAATATTATTATTTGCTTCTTCTTGCAATTCTTCTTGTATATTTAGGTCTTCAAATGTATCACCGCAAGAAATACATGTGTTATGTAAAATTGTCCCAGCTATTATCAGTAGCACAATGTGTTCAATTTTTACCGCTTCTAAATATTCAGTCGTCTAAACCTGCCTTTTAACAAAGCATATGATATTTACAATTACACACCTTGATTTACATAATAGTAGTTTATGTATCAAGTACGCAAAATAAGGTCTTTTTACGATTCGTCCCCTAAAACCATTAATTGTGCGTACGTGGTACACACAATATTTTTTGGTACACGCTCGCCAAATCACCAATATTAATGTTAAATTGCTCGAATTTCGAATTAGGAAGTCTAAATTGTCCCTCTCATCAGACATGGCAATGATCTGTAATCATAGCAACGAATTGAATTTTATACTTAGTTACTTGATTTATTTCATTGAAACTTGCTCAAAAAAAATCCGCTAAAGTGTTGCCATGTTAGCTTTAAGTACTAGGTCGCTAAAATTTTTTAGCGAATTCTAAATGTTGCTATGACGTTTGAGGTTGCTAAAGATACGTTTTTCGTTCTGACAATAGTCCCCTAAGCGACCATTTTGCGGAGCGTGTACCAAAAAATTAAATTATAATTTTTTTCTCCTGGTTAGGGCACCATTATCCTTAAATGGAACCATTAAGATCCAGTTTTACAACTGCGGCTTAACTTTGAGCTGAGGCTTAAACCCTTAGCAACGATTATTTCAACAATTGTTGTGAAGGGTTTAAGCTTCGGCTCAAAGTTAAACCGTCATTGTAAAACTGGGCCTAAGTATGTTAATAACGGATATGCTTTGTCACCGTTTAAATATGTGTTATATGGAAGTTCTATATTCCCTGTTGCAATGCGATTATATAAATCTGATTTTTTAAATAATGCTGCATCGTACATTGATCATGGTTGCCCAGCATAAATATCAATGAATAATAAATCAGAATCACACACTCCCTGTAAAAGCACAGAATGGTAATTTTTCCGATTTATACACCGTGTCCACCGAGTGCCGCGGTCTTCTCTACCGTCTAAAGTATATAAAATAGAAAAAAAATTCAATAATGCTAAGATGTAACTCAGTCAGCTATACTTCATAAAATTATTTTTGGCTATACAGAGTGTTCAGTAACAGAGAGCCATACCAAAGTTATATTTTTTTAAATGGAACACCCAGTATATTTTTACATATTTCGAAAGTATGCATAACGAATAGGTAATAACCAAAAATTTAGGAAGTTTTACTTAAGAGTTTGTAAGATATTGATGTTTAAGTGTAAAAAATTGCCATAATATGAGTGCTTGTATCTTTGTTATTTATTTACATTTCGTCTTGAATTTTTGTAGGTACTCAATACTATATCTTTTCTACAGAAATTTCAAAACAGCTTCGGTCTATCAGTTATTATGTGTACAGGGTGTTGAGAATTGCGAAAGATAATTTTTCTCAAAATTTTCAAAGGGATCACCCAGTATATCTAGACTGGAAGGCTAGTCGCATTGTAAGGGAAAACGTGGTTATGTTATAAGGAGGTCGCCACCACGTTATATTTTCCCTTATATTGAGTGGTCGCTTGCGGGGCAGGATATTCGCGAACAAAACATAATAATTTAAATCAGCAATGCGCGCTAGAGGGGAAATGATCCCCCACTACGCTGAGCAAGTATCGACGGGGTAGTCGGCGCACTTTAGGCGGAGTCTTCTTCGTTCCACAAAATATGAAATTGTAGACGGCCTAGTCGTTTGGCTGCTGTTCATATCGAAATAAGCCGAAAATTATTATAAATATTGTTTAAAAAAGGTTTATTTTTCAATTTTAAATGATCTCGAACTTGTACGACACTGTTAAACGCTAATAAACCAACATGAACTAACTCGCTCGGCGCTCTCTGTTTTTATTTCGTTGGTACGACTGAGTCAGTTATGTGACGGCGCTTGTTTGTCTGAAACATCGGTATCGTCGCAAATAATTGAGGGTGGGGGTCGAGCTTTCAACGAGCTCGTGCCCGTCACTGGTTTAAATTCTACATTACCTCGCCTGCACCTGACTCGATCCAACGCCGCCTTCAAGGTCCGATTTCAAGTCAGAATTAAACTCACTAATACATTAAACTGATTTTATTATTAAATTCTCGAACACTGTCTGTTGACCGTTTTTTCCGACAATACAACTTAGCGATATGTTAACCACTTAACAACTAACAACAAAACCGCGACTCTAAAAAAGTTAACTACCCCCCTTTTATTTCCCAATTTCCCTTTCTATTCCACCCGTGCCGGATGTCACAAAGTACGTTTTTAAAGGTTGGGGTTCAAAGCTCTGTGTCCCAAAATTGTCAGCGTTAATTTGTTTTGAATGCAAATACGAACTGTTGTCTAGCCTTTTCAAGTAAGTTCAAACAACTTAGTTTCCATTTGTCAGCATGGAATTCCTTGTATTAAATGTTAATTTTGCATAAGTTGCACTGATCAGAAAGGAGTTTGACCTGCAAGCTAAGCACAGGACGGTCGTTCATATTAGCCCGCGTCCTCGGCCACTAGGCTGATGACCGTCCGTCTGAATGCTAGCTAAACAATTTTGTAAATTAAACCTAAAATACGCGCGTTAAATTTCGTGTAACTCCAAAAGTAAAAAACTAATATATCTAATAATTTTCCAATCGTGACATTAACCCTTTCTCGTAAGTTTGCTCGACCCAGAGCAAAACATCTTTGTGCCATCCGCACGGTATAGTTACATCTAGATAAAATTAAAAGAAATAAAATATGAATCATAGTACATGTCTCCCATACCCAATAACAATAAATTCTCTGAATGAAAAAATGATAAATTTCCAAAAAAAAATACTAACTTATTTTGTCACAAACCGTAAACACAGATCGTCCAATGAAATGCGAGTTCTGCTTTCCCCATTCCCGATTTCTGCCAGGATTTGTGAGTGGTACTGCCGTTGGACTTCGGGTGGTCGGCTACTCGTCTCCTCTATGTCTTCATAGACTTCCGCTGCACTACTACTGGTAAACGGCCCGTCTCCCCTATGTGGATGCTTGGTAAGATCAATTGGACATCTCTTGTGGGAAAGGCCGCATTTTCTTTTTTCTTGACTCTTCGTAGACATCTCAGGAACAGCTTTGCCTAACTCGTGAAGGCTGATTCCTAGATCAGACTCTTCATTGTGCGCACAATTTTCCTTCCTGACGAACGGCTGGGTAACATCCTTAGAGCTGCGATTCAGGTTGGATCTAACATTTGTATTTTTCTTCTTCTTTTGCAGGTACTCTTTAATCTTCATCCAAATTACAATTACTAACAAAAGCAGTGCTAATATCAAGGCTCCCGTTGAGGTGGTGGGTTTGGAATGCGGAGGCGAATCTTGCTAACATCATTAGAGTGAAATGGGTTCGTCTTAATAGGAACAGGACAATGACTGTGTGGATTCCATTCCAGATTAGGAATAAAGTGTCTCCATGAAACGAACTTTAGCTTTTCCTCGATAGTTTACCCTGGATGTTTGTTAGGTATTGTTGGAAATTTGACGATGACTGACTAGGAGTGATGTTGAGATGTGGAATTGATAAACTCCAATTTGAGTTGATGCAATCGCTCAGGTTTTTGTAAACGGGCTGGCTCCAAAGGGTTGGCCTTAGGACGAATGATTTTAGGTTTGTCCAAAAGGCAGGAAGAATATGTGTAATTTATGCATATCCTTCTTTCTTCACGCAAGGAAATCTTGTGGTGATTATGACCTCTTCTTGACGACATTGGCAAGGTAAGTATATTCTCAGTGCCCCCGACTTGGTGTAATGTTGCGCTTGCAACTTCATGGTTCCATTTTGGCAGTCTATTACTATTTCTTCCTTGGGGTGGGTGATAATGAAATTGTCCTCGGAAAGTTGGGTAATGGGCATGTGGTTACCCTTATGGCATCTAAGTGGACAGTATTAATCTCTTTTACAGTGGCTCCTTTGTAGAGTAACTTGATGCACTGTGGAGCTTGTAGAGGGTCTGCCGAGAATCGAGGGAGAAAACACAGTTTGTCATGCAACGGTCGGCAATGATGTAAGTTATTTCACGGGATAGATGCGACCAATTCTATGCCATTTTGCGGTTTGCCCACTGCTGGGTACATACTGTTGTGATTTATGATGCATGTGCTGTCTTCCCAAGCGAACGGAGTAGATATCAGCTGGTATAAAGACCATATTGTCGACTTTGTACTGGAACTTTTAAGGTGATGACAAATTGGTTGCTTCCAATAGCACAGTCGGTGATTGGCAACTGGTAGTAACGGGTGATGAATTCTAGGGGAATTGCCAGCTCATAATGTTCATTTGATAACTTCATATTGAGCCTTCTAAGATCTGAGCGCAGTACTTCTGGATTAACCATCATGACTGGTAGTTGATGATTTTTACAAGTCGTCACTATTTCTGAATATTTCACTGAACTGCCCAAAGCATGCAGGCGCCTAAGGTTCATAAAGATGTGGTAATATGAACGTTACTTGGAGTTGGATAGGCCTGTGGTATCTGCTGTTAATTTTTTGTTAAGATATTCCATCATCTTGATTCTGGTTTGGATTACTTGCATAGAGCTATACAGTTGCTCTTGGTAATCTTGAAATTCCTTGGAATTGGTACCAAAATTCTGAAGTTCTTTTTGGAGTCCCATCGTCAATTTCTTTATGTTCTTCCTGATGTCGTCATCTTCGGAGATGATGTCTTCTAGCTGATGTTGAGTTGCAATTCCACAACACCAATTGAAAGCGTCTCCGATAAAATTTAAGGATCTCTTCGTGATGTCTTCTACTAGGTCCTCAATTTCAGATTCTGGATACTGGAATTGGAATTCTTTGAATGGCCATTGTTGTTGTAGACTCTTGAAGTCTTGATCTAACGCATAACCCAGTTGTTCTAACTGCAGCTTCATTTGACACTCTGTAGAGTAGCTTCCACGGCATTTGGGGTCCTTCACGTAGTCGGTTTCGTATGCAAAAGGTTTCCATGGTGCTTTGTACACAATGGGGATGCTGGCTTCGTATACGAGTGTTTTGGGTAAGGGCGATTAATAGATTCCCGCAGTGATTTCCACATTTCCATGTATTGTCATTACATTCACCAGAAGAAAAATGAATAACATGGCTATGCGGTTCCTATCTAGAAATTAAAAATAGTTAAACATACCATTATAATATAAACGTAAAAGGGTAGGTTTTTAGTGTCCGTGGGACAGGGAACATTTATCCAAGAATCATGGTAGGGAAGGATTCGGCTAACATGGACAGTGTCGGTCCTCTTGTTCTTCTCACTTCCCATGTCGATCTCATAGTTCACATCACTTAATTTATTTAACACTGTGTTTGGTCCATGCCATTGTAATAACAGTTTTTCACTTTTTCCAATTTTTCATGTCGGGGTGAAAATTTTAACTTTATCGCCAGTCCTAAACTCCACATGCTTATGGGTGTTGTCATAATGTTCCTTGTATTTTTCTTGTTTTTTATGTATCTTCTCTACTGCCGACGCTCTTGCTAGCAGTGTCTTCTCTCAAATTTCAGTTACAGAAGCATGGCTGGTGGGTTCCATGAGGTTAGCTTCTGTCGGAAGTATCGGCTCTCTTCCGTAGACCAACATGAAAGGTGACGTTTGAATAGTTTCCTGCCATGAAGTGTTGTAAACAAAAACGACGTGATTTATACACTGACACCAGTCTGTCTGGGCGGTATTAGTATACATAGAAAGCACATCGACGATGGTATGATTAAAAAATTCCGTTAATCCATTACACATTGGGTGATAACTGGTTGTAAACTGCTTTCAGTGCCCATATAGTGAAGAAGATCTTGGATTAACTCTGAACGGAAAATTGCTCCTCGGTCACTAAGGATGGTTCTAGGTGCTCCCCAGCGAAAACACGTACGTGTAAAAAACGTTGTAGAATAACACGTAACCAAACGTTGATTTCGTGTGTTACTGTTACGTTGAAACAAAGAAAAAATATCGCGGCAATCAATTTCTTTTAAACGTCTCTGTCCACGTGTAAAAAACGTTGTAGAATAACAATTAATCAACGTTGAAATGGTGTGTTATTGATACGTTTTGACAACGCTCGAATCAAGTTCTTTTAAACGTCTTTGTCCACGGTATTTCAACGTTAAATCCCAGTGCACACATACGTATAAAAAACGTTGTAGAATAACACATAACCAAACGTTGAATTCGTGTGTTATTGTTAGTTGAAACAACGAAAAAATGTCGCGGAAATCAATTTCTTTTAAAGGTCTCTGTCCACGTGTAAAAAACGTTGTAGAATAACAATTAATCAACGTTGAATCCGTGTGTTATTGATACGTTTTAACAACGGTCGAATCAAGTTCAATTAAACGTCTCTGTCCAGGTATTTCAACGTTAAATTTAAGTTGATATTGTAATAATATTATAAAATAAACGTTTATGTAAATTAACGATTGATTTATATATTTATTCTTAAAAGGAGTACTATCACAATTATACCGAGTGATTTTTTAAAATTTCTATCAACTCTTGCCATGAAATCTGGATGGCACGTCTTAGCTTAAGTATTTTTCACTTCTGACGAAGCTGTCGAACGACTGCGAAACGTTAAGTGTATAGTGCGCGATTTAGTGTCCGCTTAAAAGATTTTGTGATACAAATTTCATCGGACAAGAATCAACTGTAAATACCTGTTTTATAGTGAATTTTATACCGTCTGTCTTATGAAAAACGCACGACACTATAACTCAGTTATTAATGATCCGATTTCAATAATTCAAAAAGCACATAAGATTAGTTTAAAAATACTACAAAAGGATAGCATTTTAGATTTTTTTAAATATGACATTTTTGTCAGACGATAGTCAACTTTTTTTTTTTCAAATGGCGGCAGATATTCTTTCTTACTCATTTTGATAGAGATTTATTTTCTGAAGTCAATTATTTGAAAGTCGATTTCGATATATCAAATTTGGGGGGGGGGATAATCGAAAAACTTTCGGAAAAGTAAAACTCACCGTGCGGGTACTCAAATTAAAGGTCTCAAAGAGGAAAATCAGATAATCGAAAATGTGCAATTTCCCGAGTTGAAGTTCTCGAATTTTCTTGAACACTAAGAAAGACATCTAACTCTACATTTTCACGAAATTAACGTTGCTGTTTCTTGGGTTTCTTAAAAGCTTCGTGATTTCTTTAATCTTTTTCAAGTCTTCTAAATTTCTGACGGTTAGGAACTTCTCTATTAGGAGAGCGAGCTGAGTAAAGGCGCTCAGCTTGACCAGAATTTTTGTGGCACTCGAAAAACACTTGTACCATATCAGTTAATTGATTGTTATCCATAACGAAATAATGATGGTATAATAAAATAATAACAAGACGGTAACAAATAATATAAACAAGAATAAATGAAAACAAGTTGATAGATAAATACTTAAATCGTAAAAGATAGTTACTGTTTTGTGCAATTTGATAGGAATCCAAAGCATACTTGAAAATTTTATTAAAAAAACAATTTCCATTTCTCAAAAACATTCTACAAAAAATATCAAGTTGAAATAAATCGTTGAATTCCGAAAATAAATCTCTATCAAACTGAGTAAAAAAAAAATATCTGCCGCCATTTGAAAAAAAAAAGTTGACTATCGCCTGACACAAATGTCATATTTAAAAAAATTTAAAATGCTATCCTTTTGTAGTAACAAGTGTCTAAATAAAAACCTGGTCAAGTGGGTTGTGATCGAGAATTTATCTATTGCATTTACATAGCAGAATTACTAAATGTAACCTACTTGACCAGGTTTTTATTTAGACACGAGTTATTTTTCTACTAGTCTTATGTGCTTTTTGAATTATTGAAATCGGATCATTAATAACAGAGTTATAATGTCGTGCGTTTTTTCATAAGACAGACGGTATATTCGATAAATAGGCCATGATTTCCTATAGGGGTGATTACTTTTAACTATATCAGTAAGATTAAACGTTTTATTAATTGCCTTTGGTCAGTAACATTTTGTATCTCTCTTCTGCAGCAAGAGTATAGGAACTACAGCAATTTCTCCATTACTTCTGCCCAATGTTCCCATAAATTCCACAATAGCAAACATTCTTTACAGTAACAGTTGCATGTAAATGAATTCTACACATACATAAATAATAAAAAAAATAAAAATACAATAAAACTTTTCATAAAAGATTACGAATTAACTTAATAAAATTTATTTTAAACGCAATGATTTATTGGAAAGGGAGCAGGAGACTTACAAACTATATCTTTCAATGAGAATGAAAATGCTTTTTGATTTTCTTGTTTGCTGACATAATAAATGCCAATGTTTGCAGATTCAATATAATAAGTATACAGTGAGCCTCTAAAGTATGGAATAAAATTCGTAATTTCTTTATTTTTGACATTTCCAAAAAATGCTCGGACAGGTAAATTTTGTTTTTAAGAAGCACACATTTTCAAGTGAAAATCAATTTTTATCATCAACAAAATCATTTGTTTTCGAGTAATGACGTCATCGACATTTTTTGAGATAGCAAACCCCAATTTTTTTTCTTGATTCTGATAGCTCATTAAATTCTCTATCCAACCACATCAAAAATTTATTATGTTTTATGGGAAAAATTTTGAGAAAAAAATTATTGAAAATGAATGAATCATCTACTACCTACAAATGAAGTAGGAGTGACATGTTCAACAAAACGAAAATGATACCTACAATAAAACAAAGCTTGTCATTCTTGTCATTTAAACAAAGTCTTTTCAAGTCAAATAATAATGGTTCGTCATTTAACCGAAAATTAAATTATTATTATTTCATTTCATTTTCAATAATTTTTTTCTCAAAATTTTTCCAGTAAAACATAATAAATTTTTGATGTGGTTGTATAGAGAATTCAATGGGCTATCAGAATCAAGAAAAAAAATTGAGGGTTGCTATTTAAAAAAAAAATGTCGATGACGGCATTACTCGAAAACAAATGACAGTCAAAAATTGATTTTCACTTGAAAACGTGTGCTTTTTAAAAGCAAAATTTACCTGTGTGAGCGTTTTTTCGAAATGTCAAAAATAAAGAAATTACGAATTTTATTCCATACTGATGAAACTAGAGGCAATAAGCAAAGAAAATACGAATAAAAATGCAGTACATTATGTAACTTTCAGGTATATTTAAACAACTGATTATAAAAGTGAGCAAATAAAAATCAAATTAGAGTAGGCGGTGCAAAGAAAATGTATGTCTGTGATTAACTGAATTAATTAATGTAATACATTCATGGACTGTCAAATTTATTGACTTTTCATTTAATCACAGACATACATTTTCTTTGCACCGCCTGCCCTAATCTGATTTTTAGTTGCTCACAGGTTATATAAACAAACAGCGTACACTTATAACGAGCGTCTAAATAAAAACCTGGTCAAGTAGGTTGTGATCGAGAATTTATCCATTGCATTTACATAAGAGAATTACTAAATGTAGCCTACTTGACCAGGTTTTTATTTAAACACTTGTTATCATATATAGTACGCTTGATATCGCATATATTTTTTCAACACTTCCCCTCGATGAAAAGTGTTTAAGCCTATCTTGTTATTTCAGAAAGTCCTAGATGTTCGACGCACTTCTCGTATTTAAATTTTGTTATTGCCTTTGTAAAAACATCTGTAGGCATCTCTTCCGATGCCACATGTTCCAATTTAATCTGACCTGAGTCAACTGTTTCGCGAATAAAATGGTGACGAATATCTATATGTTTCGTTCTTGCGTGAAACATTGGATTTGTTGACAACTTCTGTGCACCAATATTGTCTATTGACAATCGTATAACATTGACTCTCTCACCAAGTTCTAAAAGAAAATGTCTAAGATAAATTGCTTCTTTTGCAGATTCACTGAGAGCCATATATTCAGCCTCCGTTGAAGATAGGGCAACAGTTCTCTGCTTTCTTGAATCCCAGGATATACTTCCCCCGTTCATTTTGAAAACGTACCCTGTGAAAGATCTTCTGTCGCAGACGGATCCAGCCCAATCGGCATCTACAAAACCTTCTAAGCTATTTCTGTTGCTAAGATTGTTACCATACGTAATCCCAATATCCACTGTCCCTTTTAAGTAGCGTAAAACCCGTTTCGCTGCTGTCCAATGAGTCTTGCCAAAACATTTATTGAATTGGCTCAAAACTCTTGCTGCATGGGCCACATCGGGTCGAGTTGCAACGGAAAGATACTATAACAGCCCTCCAACCAATTCACGGTATGGTGGCTTCGGTCCATCAGAGACACTCCAGGAATTATAATAATAATAATAATAATAATAAATGTCTTTATTGTGCACCGAAATTAGGACCAAACACCAAAAAGTTACAAATGAATGTAATAAATAATAACAATAATGGCACACAATATGAAGTTCAGATTAGGCATAGCCATTCTGCTTTAAAACTTAACCTTGAGAGATTAAGGGATTTAATAACATAAAAAATGCCTAAAATTAACAAAAAATGATAATAATAAAAAATATATATATTAAATTATAAGTAAAGAATTAAAACTAAAATAGAACTAGAAAATAAAACAAAAATGAGAGCTAACAAAATATAAATTCTAGGATATTGTGTAAAAGCGAACGAAGTAGCTAACGAAGGGAGAGATTTAAATAAATTAATAAACAGAGTTTTAAGTTATTTGACTTAATCTTAAAAGTTGTTTCGACTGAATTTTGAAAGGAATCAAATCTACAGTTTTAAAATGTATCGGTAGTTTGTTGTATTTCACATAAATAGCATAGGAAAAAGAGCTTTTAAATAATGAAGTTTTATGTGTCGGTGGTGATATTAGTCCTCGGAATCTGATAGATACATTATGAACATCGGATTTATTGTGCAAATATGGAGGTGTCTTAAATAAAATAATCTTATGAAGCAAACATAGAGTTTGTAATTCCCGTCGATGCCACTTGGCATCATTTAGTTTATAGGAAATATGGACATATTTTCTTATTCCGTAAATGAATCTCAAACAAGAATTCTGTATTTTTTGTATTCTATTTATTGTAACTAAATCCAGAGCAAGATGATAAATGGGCGTGCAGTAAGTAAATTGTGAGAGGACAAAAGCTTCACATAGTCGTTTCTTTACTTCAGTGCTTAAAAAGTGTCTGAAGGCATATAATTTTTTTAAGTTGTAAGTAGGAGTTACTAATACATTTAGAAATTTGGCCACGGTATCTGAAACTCTTATCCATTAATAAACCCTAAATTTTTAACTTTGTTAGTATAAGAAATTTTTGTACCATTAATTTGAATAAGTATTGATCACATTAGCAAGGTTCTCACAGCACTTTGGTTTACCAAGTAATAAAACAGGAGATTTTGTTGCATTAATATTTAGTGAATGATCAGCAGCTGTCAAATATAAGGCTTCTAGATCAGCATTCACTTTTAGCATTGCCTCATGCCAATCCGCTGGGCTGAAAGAGTAGTACAGCTGCGTGTCATCTGCATAAACATGAACCGAGCAGAATTTGATGTCAGATAAAAGCTTGAACGTATATAAACTGAACAGTAAGGGACCCATTAGGGAGCCCTGTGGTACTCCTTGGCGAATTAAAAGAGGGGAAGATATACGATTATCAATAATGACACTTTGCTTTCGGTTTTCAAGGTATGATTTTATTAAGCTAGTCGAATTAGCGTTAATACCAATATATATCAAAATAGCACACAAAAGATCATGCTGCACCGTGTCAAATGCCTTACTGAAATCTAATAAAGTGAGAATTGTGATGAGGCCTTTGTCGGAAGCATGCAATATATCATCGGTCACTTTTAACAAAGCAGTCTCGCAACTGAAACCACTTCTAAAGCCCGATTGCACGTTCGGCAATATATCCGAATTAAAAATATACTTCTTAAGCTGTTGTGCAATTATACTTTCAAAAAGTTTTGATAAAACAGGAAGCAAGCTGATTGGACGCAAATCTTTCATATCTTCAGGGTTCTTCACTTTAGGCAGCGGCCTAACAAGTGCGTGTTTCCAACAATCAGGTACAGAGCATTCGATAATGCAAGAATTAATAATATGTGTGAGGTACGGTAGTATTATTGGACAACACAGTTTAATCATAATTATATTGATACCATCAATGCCAGTTGCAGTGGATTTAAAACGACATAAAAGCTTGTACACTGTGGTGATATCCACTGTTTGAAAAACAAATTTATCATCCAATTGATTATTTTCATAGAAAGATATTAAGCATTGTGAACTATTATTAGGAGTGGGCAAAGTATTAATGAAAAAATCATTAATGTTGTTGGGATCCGCAAGATGTTCAGGCAAAGCAACTGAGTGTTTACTATTTATGCCTAGAAGATTTAGGCTCTTCCAGAGCGTTTTAGAATTCTGAGTTCGAGAAATATACTCGAAATATGCCTTTTTTTCTAATCGAAATGTACGCGTAGCCAAGTTTCTCAATGATTTATAGTATTCCCAATCCTTTGTCTGCTTTGACAAGCGAAATTTTGCTTTAGCCTTATCTCTAAGACGCATTAACATTTTTAAATTAGAGGTTAACCACGGAATATATTTCTTAGTGAATCGGCGAGTAATTTTGGGAGAATGCTTATCAAACAAGTTTAAAATACTAGCATTGAAGAAAGAAATTTTATCATTGACATTATCAAGAAGGAATACACGTTGAAATGGAATACGATTTAAATCCTGCATAAACAGTTCCAAGTTAATATTATTGTAATTACGATAAGTTCGATTTTTATGTACGCCAGGACATCTAACCGATGGAAACGAGCAAAAGATAAAATCATGGTCGGAGAAATCACAACCTTTAACACCTACTTCTAAAATCTCAGTATTGTCAGTAACTAACAATAAGTCTAATAAAGTGGCTGAATTATGAGTAAGACGAGTGGGCTGATTAATTACTTGTTTGAAATTGACAGATTCAGAAAACTCCTGAAAATATTGAGCTGAAAAATTATTTACTTTTAGCAAATCTATATTAAAGTCGCCTCCACAGAATATTTTTTCTGAGTAAGGAAGCGTAATGGCAAGGGAATTTTCTAACTCGTCAAGAAAAAATTTATAATTCATTTGAGGAGCTTTGTATACAGCACCAACTACGAACTTATCGTTATTACATAAATGTAGGGATACCCATATTTGCTCAATAACATCACTAGTTGCAATAATAGAAAACTTAAAACAATCTTTAATATAAATACCAACTCCTCCACCACGAGTATTTCTATCCTTTCTTAAAAATTTATAACCAATTATATTTAATAGATCATCCGTGATATTTTGATTAAGCCACGTCTCTGTAACAATTAAAACATCGATGTTTTCAGTATACAAAAAATTAGCTAATTCATGTACTTTACTTAACAATGATCTAATATTAATACAAGCTAATTTTATAAAACTTCTGTTCATATCAAATTCTTAATATTGAATATTATAATGTTAATTTAGTGTAATAATTAATATGACAAAAATTATACATACTTAGAATATCTCCCTTCGAATTTTTCAATTAATAACAATAAGCAAAGAAAAAAAAAAGCAAGAACAAAAAGTTATCGCACGAGAAAGCAAATATCGTGTGCAAGGTAGTATTCAGACAAGGTGCGCTTACTGCTGTAGTTAATTAATTCAATTTGCTTAAAAAGTTATTATAGTCGCCGATTGAGTTAATTTTTTGGATAAGACCATTTAATTTAACGAAAATACGACCATTATTCGTAAACACATTTGAGTTACCGAGTCGAGTAGTTAATTCCTTAACCCAAGAAGCTCGCCGTCGTGTAAGATCTTCACGAATGACGATTTTTGTTCCTTTCAGTTTCTTCTTATTATGAAATATTTTGTTTCTTACGTTTCTGCGACAAAACTTGACAATTAATGGCCTGCAGAACCCCTCCTTGGCTGACAAGCGGTGGCAACAATCAATATCTTTTTCGTCGATGTTTAAATTCATTTTCTCCCGGCAGAAATCGATGATTACCTGATCGGGATTTTCAGATTGTGTTTCCGGTAATCCGAAAATTCTAATACTGTTCCTTCTCGAGTATTGTTCTTGTTTTTCAAGCAGCATTTGTGTATCTGCTAAACTGTTTTCGAGTGACGTTACCTTCTCTTCGCAATACTTGACCTTAGTATCCAGTTCAGAAATTTTCTCAGTTAGAGCCGACATAATTTTGTCTAAAAACTTGGGGTTGGAGAGGACCTTTTCAACCACACGTTGTACCAACAATTCGTCCTTTTCATTACTGAAGGATCTGGTAACCCTATCATTACTCATGTTGCTATTGAAGCGACCAAAATTAATAAAACACAGCAGCACAACCCAACGTGACTATTCGCCGCGAGTACACATTACTTCTGTGTACTTTTATCAATTTCGTTCCTACGTCGAGAGGTGTGGATACTGGTTTACAATCCTCCATTTTAAAACGTTTCAGAATTTCACGAATGTAAGTCCCTTGACTAATTGTGATTACATTCTGATTTCTCTTGAAATCTATTCCGAGACAACGTTTTATATCACCCAGACTCTTCAAACTAAATTTCTTTCCCAACTCTTCACCAAAATTCATCTCCTCAACATTTCGAGACAGGATAAGGATGTCATCAACGTAAATGACAATCATCATCAAGTCATCTACTCGGTTCTTTAAGTGTAGACATGGGTCTCCATTTGATGGAAACGCACCAAGATTACGAAGTTCCTTGTCTAACTTTTTATTCCAATGCCTGCTTGCTTAAGACCATAAAGGGCCTTCTTCATTTGACACACATAACGTATGTCACATAAGTTTTGGGAAAATTTTCGTCCGCTTAAAAATAAATGTAAATGACTTGCAATCTAGTAACCGTAATAAACAAACATTCATTAATACTCAAACTTGTTATGACATTTCGTAGATGTCAAATAATTTGTGCCGTTATGTCGTACAAACTTGAAATTCGAAAAAGCATTTACAACCTGGTTGGACATGTGCCCAAACGAGAAATTGTAAACATTTTTCGCATTCAAAATATTTCAAAAACAACGATTTATAGAATAATTAAAGAATGTGAACAAGGTATATCTTGCCTCAATTTACCAAAAAGTGGACGTCCGAAGTTGCTGACCGAAAATCATGCTAACCGAATTTGTGAAAGTGCAAAAGACCGAGTTGGAACATCATATCGAAAGTTATCCAGAAGATTTAATATTTCTCATGAAACTGTAAGAAGGGTATTGCAGAAAAAAGGCTTAAAGTACCGTAAAAGACGTAAATGTCCACGTTATACAGAGGATCAGTTACGAAGAATTCCAATTTGTTGTCGTAGATTACGCCGAATTCATTTTGCAAACAATAAAATGATCATAATGGACGATGAAAAATATTTCACATTCTCTCACTCAGAAATGAAAGGAAATGATGGTTTTTATACCACTAATATAGAAAATTGTCCAGATAATGTTAAATACAAAACAAAACAAAAATTTGAAGACAGAATTTTAGTTTGGTGTGCTATATCGGAGAGAGGAGTTTCACGACCTTATGTTGGGCATGTGAGGGGTGAAGCTGTTTATACCGACAGATGTCTACCGAAGTTGCTCCAATTTATTACTACAACTCATCCACGTGATGAAGTAATGTTTTGGCCAGATTTAGCAACTTGCCATTATGCAAGAACGACTAGAACATGGTTAGAAGCTCAAAACATACCCTTTGTGCCAAAATCTGATAATCCACCAAATGTGCCACAAGCTCGACCTATCGAAGATTTTTGGGGATTACTGACCAGAAAAGTATATGATAATGGATGGGAAGCTCAAAATGAAGCTCAACTAAGACAAAGAATATATCAAAAGATAAGAGAAATTGATGTAAACATCGTCCAAAACATGATGGGGCAAGTTAGACAAAAACTGCGTACCATTGAACACCATGGTCCTTTGTCATTATTTTAAATATAGATTTAATTAACTTAGATATAAGATAAAATGTTGGTAAAGTGGTCATTTAAATAAATTACGTTATACTTATTTTAAAGAATTTAATTATTTTTTCCCAAAACTTATGTGACATACGTTAAATTCCAGATGTCAACTTCTCTAATGAAGTCTTCACCTCTTATCCAAGCCACCAGCCAAGTTCTCATTGCCAATCATATATTTCAGAACCTTTTCCATCGTATTTGGGACTTCCATGAAAATTTCTTCATCAAGTATGCCATTTAGATATGCAGTCGTCACATCATATTATTGTTTAATGAAAAATTTTCTTTGTACTGCAAGTGAAATTGCCAGACGAATCGTACTTAGTCGCGCAATCGGGGCATACGTCTCATGAAAATCTGTACCGGGCTGTTGCGAGAAACCTTTGGCCACAATTCTGGCTTTTCGCTTCTCTAAATTTCCATTCGTGCCATACTTGTTTCGTAGCACAAAGCGACTACCTATGACACTCCGCCCTTTCGGCTTATTCACGAGCTCCCAAGTGTTGTTCTGTAGTATGGATTTGACTTCACTCACCATAGCTTTTATCCATTCTTCTGACTCTGGACTCGACAATGCTTGCATCACAGGTACTTCAGTTAGATATGCAATGTCGGCCTGCTCTTCGTCATTAGGTTGGACTAAGTTGTATTCCTTTCGTGGTCTCCCTCTTTTTCCACTTAATATCTTTCGCGGTCTTCCACGGCCTCTTTTTGGTGATGGAATTCTTTGAAGTTCGTCATTCAGTGGGTCTTCGACGTCATCGTTATCATCGATAACATCAGAATTGTCTTCTGAGTTTTGTGATCTCACCAGCTGAATATCAGTGCGAAAATCGCCCTCAGATCGCACAGTCTCAATTTTCTTCATCGAAAAAGGATCATCTGATACTTCGTCAGTCTGGATAGAAATGTTATCCAAAAATCTGACATCGCGTGATATCTCGATCTTTTGTTCATCCGGAAGCCAAATTCTGTAGCCCTTGGATTCTACGCTATAACCCACGAAAATGCCTTTTCTTGATCTAGGTGTCAACTTACTTCTGTTTGGGGTTCTGTTCATTACAAGTACATCGCAGCCAAAACGTCGGAAGAAACTTACATTCGGGGGTTTCCTATGCCATGCTTCGTAAGGTGTCTTCCCCTGCAATTTACTTGTAGGACATCTATTTCTGATGAAATTCGCCGTATTCACAGCTTCGGCCCAAAAAGATGATGGCAACTTTGACTGAATCAACAGGCATCTCGCTGTATCCATCAATGTTCTATTTCGCCTTTCTGCTACGCCGTTTTGTTCGGGATTGTAGGGTACTGTTAAACGTCGTTTAATCCCGTGACATCGAAGAAGACTATCAAACTTGTTGTTGACGTACTCCAAACCATTATCCATTTGAAAAGTCTCGATTCTCTTCCCCTTCTGAGTTTCAGCACATGCCCTAAAGTCTTCAAACATCTCTATTGCCTAACTTTTATGCTCGATGAACTTTATTTCACACCATCCTGAATAGTCATCAATGAATGTGATGAAATATCTGCTTTTCCCAATTGAAATGACTCTCATCGCCCCGCATATGTCTGAATGAATCATATCTCCCAATTCAGATTGTCTTTCAGAATTCTTCGGAAATGGAAGACGGGACATCTTCCCCTCAAAACATACCTCGCACACAAAATCTTCATTAGCATTTTTTATTTGTGCTCCTTCAATTGCACCAATTCTAATGGCTTCACGCAAATCTTTCAGATTCAGATGTCCTAGACGAATATGCCAATCTTCCAGCGAATTAACTCTTGGTGATTTTGCTGAATTTATCGACTGGTTGATCGCTCTGCGTTCGTTTACTTTACTGGTTTGAACATAATAGAGTCCATTTGAACGTTCTGCGACAAGAATCGCATTTCCTTCGTTGTCGATTACCTCAGCCTTCTCATTGTTAAAAATTACGGTATGGCCTTTATCAGTAATTTTACCAACAGAAATAAGATTTGATCGTAGATCTGGTACATACAGAGTTTCTTGAAGACGTATTCTTTGTTCATGACCGTCTATCTTGTTCGAAAAAGAAACACTTCCTTTGGCTTTAATGTCCGTACATGCCTTGTTCGCCAGATTCAATTTACCCAATTTGTGCGAATCAATTTGAACGAAATTGTCAATACTTTTACACATATGTGACGTACATCCACTGTCAATGCACCAAATGTCATGATTTTAATGATTGTCTACTGAGAAAACTTTTTCAGCGCTAGATGTACATTTCACACACATATTATCGACAGGTCCTGCAGACTGTCCTACAGTTTTGGTTGAATTACAGTCTTTTGCTTTATGTCCAAATATGTGACATTTAAAACACTTAAAATTCTTCTTTCGGACTTCGTTCTTTTCGACTTCATTCTTCTTGAATCTGCTTTTCTTATCTACGAATTTTCCAGCCATCAAAGCATTTTTATTTGAAGATTTCCGACTACTTTCTTTTCGTGCTTCATACTCTTCTAATATTTTTACTCGCAACATTTCTGGTTTAGGCAGGTCATCATGCGACGAAATTGCACATCGAAAATTTTGAAAACTTTCTGGTAGACTTCGCCATAACATTACAGTTAGTAAGTCAGCATTTATTTCAATACCCATCTTTGCCAATCTATCAACAATGTCAAGAAATTCCTGAGTATTATCACGTGCATCATCGCCTTCCCGCATTTGATGAGAAATTAACTGATTTAATAACGCTGCCTTCCGTGCCGGTCCCTTTGACTGATGAATTTCTTCTAACTTGGTCCAAATTTTCCGAGATGTCTTGCAATCTTTTACGGGTTTTATCTCTGACGGACTTATTGACAAAATTATGTCCGACTGAGCTTTCAAATCCGCTTCAGTCCAACGTCTTAGAGCTTCAGGCGATGCTGCTGCATTTTCTGCACCTATTTCGGGCTTCACGATTGTACCACTGACATATCCCCAAGCATCGTTTTTTATCAAAACTGCTCGCATTTGGATCTTCCAGGTTTCGTAATTTGCCTTATTTAGAGGCTCAAAACGAACAATACTGTTAGAATTCATTATAACATAAAACAGGAACCAAATATCAAAACCAACCAACGTCAAAAAATTCGTGAGTACTAACTATTTCTGCTTGCTCCACGTTATTTCACGTTTCTGGGTAGTTACTGGGCCCATAACCTGATGAAACTAGAGGCAATAAGCAAAGAAAATACGAATAGAAATGCAGTACAATATGTAACTTTCAGGTATATTTGAACAACTGATTATACAGGATGTCCCAACAGTGTGTTCCCGGGCCATACCTCCATAACTACTGAAGATACAAAAAAATTTTCAACACAATTTCTTTTTTAATTTAAGAGATCTACAACACAAAATTATTTTCATATATACAGAGTGAATCAAAACAGTGGTACTGGACACAACTTTTTTATTTCAAATGGCATGTCCTATATATGAAACAAATTTGGATTGCCCATTAAATTATACACATTTTCTATATACTATTGCCTATACCTAAACCTAACCGTTCTTGAGATATTTAACATTTTGTCTAAAAACTGCTATTTGCAGCCACTATTTTATTTTTACAGTTGGTTCTTGTCCGATGAAATTTGTATCACAAAATCTTTTAAGCGGACACTAAATCGCGCACTTTACACTTTACGTTTCGCAGTCGTTCGACCGCTTCGTCAGATTTTTCACTTCTGACGAAGCGGTCGAACGACTGCGAAACGTAAAGTGTAAAGTGCGCGATTTAGTGTCCGCTTAAAAGATTTTGTGATACTATTTTATTTATTTTTAACTCTAAGAAAAAGATTTTTGGTACAGATGTAGTTGATACATAAGCTTATCATAAGCCATTATTAAATGTACTTTTATCGCTACAGGTTGGTCATGGTAATAAACAAAATCTCAGAAATTTCAAAATGACAAAACTCAATTTTCTTAAATAGCATGTCCTATATTTTTCTATTCTAAATTCTTTGTTTAATAAAGTACTTTCATTTTTGTTAGTATGTCTTATATCTATCTGAGATATTTTCTGAGATTTTTAGATTTATTTGAATTATTTCTTTTAAAACGAGTTATTGTCTAAGGTGGCCGTGGAAAACGGCAAACAAAGGAAGCTGTTGACTTTTACAATTAATTTTCAAGTGATAATAATGTACAGGCATTAGTTAGTTCAAGTACGTGTCTCCTTTAAACAGTTACTTATACATTTTTTGTACTTACGTCATACATGCCCCAAGCTCTCTATGAGCTTGTCAGGGATGCGTTAAGCTGTCTATTTTAATATTGCCCGCTGCGGCTGCGACCGACCTACTAGGTGTTTTACTTCGGCATTCGTCTTACAAACCGGGAAAACGCAGGAAACCTAGTTCGAAGGGGTCGAAATGAATCCTGAACACAATCCGACACATAAGTTTTCCATTTCTTACATAGGACCCATATGTACGAGGAGGGGATTCGCATACACACCTATAATTGCCCGACCAAGCGTCAAGCCCGTTGCCAACGGATCCAACCAACTTTGGCTGTGCAACCATTTAGTAAAGAAATAATTCAATAAATCTAATAATTCATGTCTTAACAAGTTCCCAACGGTCTAACACTTTGAAAAATAATTATTAATGTCAACCGGTTCATTGTTTGCCGGCTTTCCACAGCCACCTTAGACAAGTGTTCGTTTTAAAATAAATAATTCAAATAGATCTGAAAATCTCAGAAAATATCTCAGATAGGTATAAGACATACTTAACAAAAATGAAAGTACTTTATTAAACGAAGAATCTAGAATAGAAAAATATAGGGCATGCTATTTAAGAAAGTTGAGTTTTGTCATTTTGAAATTTCTGAGATTTTGTTTATTACCATGACCACCCTGTAGCGATAAAAGTACATTTAATAATGGCTTATGATAAGCTTATGTATCAACTACATCTGTACCAAAAATCTTTTTCTTAGAGTTAAAAATAAATAAAATATGAATAAGTAAAATAGTGGCTGCAAATGGCAGTTTTTAGACAAAATGTTAAATATCTCAAGAACAGTTAGGTTTAGGTATAGGCAATGGTATACAGAAAATGTATAGAATTTTATGGGCAATCCAAATTTGGTTTCATATATAGGGCATGCCATTTGAAATAAAAAAATTGTGTCCGGCACCACCGTTTTGATTCATTCTGTATAGATGAAAATAATTTTGTGTTGTAGATCTCTTAAATTAAAAAAGAAATTGTGATGAAAATTTTTTGGCCCGAGAGCACACTGTTGGGACAACCTGTATTTAAACAGCGCACACTTATATCATATATAGTACGCTTGATATCGCATATATTTCTTCAACACATACTTTAGAGGCTCACTGTATAAATTATCGCAATAATAAAAAGGTATAGCTTCAAAACCATATTCATTATTAGCAAAATATATGGATTTAATTACACAAACTCTTTTACATTTGAGTTTTACGCAGTTTTCTGGATTATTTGTGGAAAGCATATAATTCAAAAAAAAACAGCTTTTCACAGTGGAACGAAATCAATTCTCGATTTAAACTGTAAAGTTCTTTAAATTTGTTTTTAGCCTGATAATTTTCTTTGCTTTTAATTTGCTGTGGTAAAATACTACCTTGTTTTACTATTCGTTTATGAATTGACTGCAGTACGTTTTTTTTACAATGTAATTTTCTTTTTAAATAATATGAGTAATTTTCGAATGGAAAGCAGCTGAAATCATTTACTGAACCGTACAGTTTACAATCATCGGTTAAATGTAACAAACTATGTACATTATACACAACAAAATCTTCACCATATATTTCTGCTGAATTTACAACAAAATTTTCAAGACATTTTGCAGCTACGTTCATAAATTTCATAATCAAATTATTGTTTGATAAAATCAAAATAGCTATGTGCAGAAGTAAAAAATGTTTATACTTATTAGAACTTACTGCATTGTGGAGCAATACTGGGCCAGTATAGAGAAGAAACATTCGGAATTCAGTAGCTTTCTACCTTTTAATATCATTAAACGTACGCTGTTTTCTAGCAAAATCAGATGTTAGGTACGGCCGAATATCAATTATTTTTCTATTCATATCATTAATTATTTTTCTGGACAATTTGTATGGTGCAAATCCCTCGATTAAATAATTCTTTAACAATCGCCTTACTACACCTAAGTGCACTAAATTCATTGGATCAAGCGGAAATTGAGTTATTAATTTAATATTGATATCTAATAAAGGTGATCTATTTTTAATATAGTGTGCAGATGTATCAGATAGAAAATCTGAATCTAATTTAAGAGGAAAATAATTAATTTCTTTTTGCGAAAAACTTATTCTATGGTTTTTCCAAGTTCCAACAATGTTACATTTTTCACATCCAAATTTACTGTTATGTCCTACAGTCTGTATGCACGAGCAGGTGCATCACAAATAAAAAACTTATGTGTCGATTCTGCTCGTATCTGTAGCAACCGTAAGATCTGTAAACCTGTAACTCAGTTATTAAAATATGAATTTTTGAAGTTCTGTGGAAGGTATGATTTCTCCTAGGTCTCTAGGATTACTCGTAAGCTTCTAAGGTATTATCGTTTTAGACGTTTCTTTTAATTTTTTTAATTTAACTTTCATTCTACGTTGAATTTGTCTTTTACACACAATTTTAACTTTGTTCATTATGATATCTGTTTAATCCTGAACAAATAATTTTGTTGTTAATATTTGTGCAACTGTGACTGAATTTAAATTATGTATATACAAAATGTTTGGTGTCTGTGTTTTCTTGCTCCGAATCTATAAAATTAAAATGGTAATGTAACTTGATAATTTGCAAATACCTACCCTGAGTGTTGTTTCAAATTTTGAATAAAATTCAAATATATATTTTTGTAAATATAACCTGTGACTATTATCTCAATATAATCCGTAACCACAAACATTTTAACGTACATGATATCAGTTGACAGTTTTGCAATCACAAATTAATTTTAACCTTGAATTTATTTCAAATAAGAACAATTTATTGAAGCGTCCATTGCAAAAAGTGCCTAAGTCACAACGTTTTCGATTGATCGCACTAGTGCGCACTCAGAATATGTTCATCTCATGTTATTGCATGAGGTTAAAAGAAGATGCAAATACACTGAGTGCACGTGAATCGAAAGCGCTATTAGCTTAACTGAAAAATAAGAAAAATAAGAACTTCTTGAGGTTATTTTACAGTAAAGTAAATTTTAAAATCAGTTGGTATACCTATAAGCCCTTTAATTCTTTTTATAACTGCTACAAAGAGAATAAACCGAAAACTAAAGTTAATTCAAGTTTATAAAACTGGGCCTATACTCGTAGTACATACTAGTTATAACATGCCATCGAAAATAAAATGACTCCGAGTAAGCCTTGATCCAGTTCTTCACCATGTCTGAAATAACTTTCATCAATGAACATTTTGTATTCAATTCGAACGTCTCCAACATTTTGAAACAATTAAAATGTAACTTACTACAGCTATTAAATTCGACAGACAGTATTAGCAAAATTTGTTCTATACAACTGTAGACGAAGATACTTGGATTTCACCGTATTGCGCAATTGGGGCGGTTATGATAATCCTTTCTTTATTGATTGAAAAGTTTTCAGTTAATAATTGTAAACAACTCTTAAAACATAATTACAAGATATACTTACATAATGTATTAACTATTCACCACAAATTCAATTTTTAAGAATTCAGTTCAACCGTTGTTCAAAACAGCATGTAAATCCCCCTGCATCTGTGTGTGCCATAGGCAAGGAAGGAAATAGATTGCCGACTTTTGCATATAAAAATGGTGGTAAGTTTCTGCGCCATCTGTATTTGCCTGCCGTATAATAATACTAATAGTAATGCAGAAACCTGTTAAAGAAAAATCCGGGAAATTTAAATATATCCCTACAGCCATAATAAATTATTTTGTTATTACGAATCGTTCAGTGAACGAACAATAAGTGACTATGATGCATTAGCATAATAACTTACTATTCTTTCACTCAACAATTCATAAGTACTACTTATAAACTATGAAGTTCAATCAAAGTTCATCTACAAATAATTCCATTATTGCAATGATGTCTGTAAAACGATTTTGGCTGGTAATGTAAATATGTAGTAGTAGTAGATGAAGATTTGAATCAAATAATTCTTCACAATTTTGAGGTAACGAATGAGCACAACGAAATACTATTATATCAAAAAAAAATAAAAAAATAAGAGAAAAATACAATAATAATAATAATTTATTTGCCATAATGGCAGAGATACAAAATACTACACATAGGTAAGAGGGCTTGTCAAGTTGAGGCAAAAAATGTAAATGCAATATGTGATTAGATCATTTAAAAATAAACAGGATAATTTTATAGAGTAAAAGAAAGTTAATTAATTAACAAAATTAAGTTTAAGATTTATCTACAAATTAATTAAAATTGCCTTACAGTAAATAATTCAAATAAATGATATAAAATCTCATCCACAGAATAGAAAGCGCCTTGTATTAACATCTGTTTTTAAAATGGCGATTACATGTAGGCAATGAATATTATTCTCGATGCAGGATTTATTAACATGCAGTTAAATACAAAAAGTAGTAAAAAGTAATTAATTATGGAATTGTTTCAACAGCTGCCTCATAGATTACCATTTCTTTTTCTAAATCTGCAGCCACTTTTAAAGGAATTACAAATGACTGATTATCAATCAAATGTTACTGTGTCACTTACATATTGAATAGCTGTCTGCTCCAAACGACGAGGTGTGAATCCGTTTTTTATGATGTGAAGAATAAACTTTCTGGTGTGGTTCTCATGTTAATGACCAATGTTCAGGGGACGATGCCATTGTGGAAGGCACACTGCACATACATCTACAATAATCAACTTTAAATATTTACACTTAAAATACAAGTACGCAGACCTCGTAGTTTCTCAGGTGTAACAGGTTGCTGTTGGCGTGATGGTTGCCAGAAACTATTTTCCGGTGTTTGGGGTTCCTCGAGTCCTACAGAGAAATTCCACATATCTAATTTTCTGTTTTTGCATATTATGTAAACTATTCTTACCTGGTAAATTTAAAGTAGGCAGTGCATATTTTATCGATCTTCCATTTGAATCTTTGCACCGGTCAAAAATGGCGAAATTACTACCACAGATCACCAAATAAAGATAGTAAAATTTCACTATTCCTGTGCTGTCATCTGTAGTTGCCGCATGAAAATTTACTTAAAAAAATCGAGAAATTTGAATAGTTGCGGTTCTGTAACCCATTTCAATTCTTTCTTCAAAATTATTAGACTATAAAAAACAGTACATGTCTGAAATTTATTTTATTAAATAAAAATATAAATGAAGAATATTATATCTAAAAACATAAAATATCATCTAGCTCCGTTTTCTTTTTTTTACATAGTAGTCATATGCCGCTTGTAACATTTTATCAAAATTGAAATGACCTTTTAAAATATTGTTAATTTTTTTAATATAATTAAAAATTACAATATTTACAATAATTGTAACTAAAATATTAATTTTATCATTGTAATGCTCGCTACAGAGAATGTTGCGAGGCAAACATGTGTGCAAAACTTCGGTTAAGTTTTTAAATCTAAAGCCATATGTGTGTAAAACTTTTGGTATTATTTGTTTGTCAAAGGACCAACAGATTCATCCTCTTCACAGTTTCTACCTGTAGAATATGGTGCAGAAAAATTATTTACAATTAGTGATTTAAAACTGTTTGTGAATGTGGAACAAATCGGGTTTCTTACTGAATGAGATCTGATTTGTGGAAAAAAAAATTCTAAAGGATCTTGATTAAATGCTCGTGTTGTAATACTGGTAATCGATACGCCTTTCCACTTTGTACTATGGTGCTCACCAAAAACGATAGGACTCGGCAATTTGCTGGCCTTTACGGCAATACACAGAGGCAAAGGCCTGAAACTGCTGTGTGAAATAACTAACTGGTCGACTACGGTCAGCTCTGGTACCTGCGGCCCAGATGCGACCGTGATCCACGGGATTATTATTGGCAACAAATAACAAATATTATGCAAAGATTATTCAAGAATACTCAATACTGTTATAATTTTATAATTAAACTTTGTAAAGCTGCGCTGTCAGTAGGTATTTTTTTAGAGCTTTACTCGATTAATAT
The DNA here is from genome assembly GCA_033060865.1 of Dorcus hopei. Lineage (NCBI taxonomy): Eukaryota > Metazoa > Arthropoda > Insecta > Coleoptera > Lucanidae > Dorcus > Dorcus hopei. The sequence continues at coordinate 38,215,539 of CM065422.1, forward strand.
TTTGGAACTTCTGTATTTTGAGTTTAATAAAGTTAAAGCGTATTTGCGGCAACGAAATTCATGGACACGTTTTTTGTGGTAATAAAATTCGCATACACGTCCGTTTTTCTTTGAATCATGAATTCATCATTTTTAGGCATAAAAAAGAACAAAATTAATTAAATGAATTAAGAAAAAAGCTTTATTTTGATCTCCTCTAGCTGCCCTTTCAAGCTCCTCCGTATGTAATGAGTAGGGAGAGGCAAATATGCAAATTGCATATTTTGCATATTTTGATTATTTTATGCGTTTTTTAAGATTATTCCATATGCATATTTTGCATATAATAAGAAATTTATCTACAAATATTGAAGCAGAGCGTATACTTCCTTAACATTAAGTCGATTAACCCTTATAATATCACAATTTAAAAAAAAAATTTCAATGTGCCTCCTGAAATTATAACAAATCTGAAAAATGCTCCTTTGACTTCTGTTGACGTTGAAAGACATTTTTCTCTTCATAAATACATATACTCTGACAGAAGGCACAATTTTTTACTGGATAACTTTGAACACCATTTAATTATTTACAGTTTTTAAAATTAATTAATCATTATTTAATTTAGATATCTACTTTAAGAAAATTTATCGAAATACTAAACTATTGAATAAAAAATAGATTTTCAATTATTACTACTTGTTTTATTTTAATTGCATTTTGTAAAATAATTATTGTATTCCAGGTATTTTTTGAATAACTAAATTGTCGATATAGATTTGAACTTATTTGACTTGCATATTTTTTAAATTTCTTGCATAATTTCAATAATTTCTTCACATATTAATGCGCATATTTTTTGCTTTTTTCTCTGCATATTTGCCCCTCCTTAGTAATGAGACACCCAGTATACACATTTCAAACTGACTGAAAATAAAGATTTACACCTGTTCTGTTTGAAAAATCTAAAAAATTACACAATATGTTATTAATATTGGTATAGCGTTTATCGTCTATCCTTTTTTACTGTAAATAAAAATTGCGCTGGCAGAAAATTTATTTTAAAATATAACCGGATTCTCCTTAATGCGGCATTTTTAAGTTTTCAGCGTCTAGAAATTTTGTAATAAATAATTATTTTAAGAAAATTATAACGTCAAATGTTTTTTTATTAGATAGGCTCGCTGTAAAAAATATATCTTAATCAAAGTTATATTTACGCATCAATAAATGTACGAACACTATATTATTGCCGACCCAAGGTTTAACCGAAGCAATAAAATTACAGCGGACCAGACTCGACGTACCAATTTAAATGCCCGCGTTGGCTCCGCCCAATGTTCATAAGGGTGCACTTTGCTTGCAGGGGTATCGTTTTTGTTGAGCATCATAGTACAAGCATAACGCAAAAACCTTATCGTCTAATGTATATCTTCTATACGTTGTTCACAAATTAAAAAACCACCACCTGCTGCATTATGATGGTATAAAACATAAGTCGCCTATAAAACATTATCAAAATAGTAAAGGTTCGCAAGATATTTGAAGTTTCATGTCACAGTAATTTGTCAAATCAATTTTATTATTATATTGTTTACATTTATATTCATTTTAACAAGCCATTTCAATACCTCGAAAGCAGAAAAATATTTTAAATGCCAAAATGAAAGAAGTACTCGTCAAATGTTACCAAATTTCTAACTAGGACAATGTTGCCGGTTGTACTTTTCCCAAGGCAACATCGCCAGTGGTCTTTTAATTTGTGAACAGAGAATACCTTGGGGATGTAATGCTTGATTTTTTAACTGTGACTTAAAGAATTGTATAGTGACATCATTAACGCCCCTCAAGTATTTAAGAAGATGTTGATTTCTTTGAAGGGTTTTAATTTTCTGTGTTGTAGATAGCTTCTGTGTTTTCTTATGAATAATTTTTAATGTTCTCATTTGATACGGCACTGCTTTTGTTTTTGTGGATCTACCCAGCTGTTTATCTCTCTGTCGTCTTGACACTGTAAATAAAATAGCCTTTTGATTTATAAATTGAGTAATGTAGATAAGCATTGTGTTTATATACTATGTGTTTTTTTAAAAATGCCATAAGGGGTGGCTGTGGAAAAGAAAATTCTTGTCTTAGCTCCATTCATTTACTTTAAATTTTCAGATTTGGCATGTGTTATATGCCAAGCTACGACATGAGTTTTAATTTTCATGGCCAACCTTTATGGCATTTTTAAAAAAACACATGTTATAATCTTAGTCTGTATCGTTGATTAGGTCTCTCGGACACGCTTAATTTGTTACCAAACACGACGTGATGAGCTTTTTGAATCCATTTAATCATCTCTTCCTCGCTATAGGCGAATAACTTTCGCCAAGACGTTTAATTTCAACTTGATTTTGTAAATACTGTAGGGAAATAATTTCGCTTTTTAAACAAAAATGAAGTGTGCGATGGAAAAAAAATGGAAAGTTTTTAAAATTTTATAATTATTATAAATATTGCTCAAAATGTCCCCCGCCTTGTTGAATACATAGCTGACACCTTCTATTTACTCCTTGTATTGCATTTAAGATTAAATTGAGAAGTATCTCGTGACAAGTGCGGATAATACTCTGCCTTAAAATAGCTGCTTTCTTTCGCTGAAAAGTTTGAATCATGATTCGAATAATTTTTCGTTACCCGCTCTGGATCTGAATGCAGTTCAATCCAAACGGTTTGCAAAATTGGAAGATTGAAAGGGGAAATGGGATTACCGATCGGAATTGAAATTTCGCGAAGATCCAGTTACAAGAGAGCATCCATCTTTGAATCAAAACGCGTTATGTTGCGTTTAGATCAAACGAAAGAGAGCAGCTAATATCCTCATTTTCGGGTAGTGTTAAATAAACATGGACATAGCTCCATAACCAGAAGTCGAGCGGTGTAATATCAGGTGAACGCGCAGGCCACCGAACTGGTGACCCATATGTCAGTACAGACTCATAGCGTTTTCGATAGACTGCACTGGTGCGCACTCAGAGTATCTACATCTCGTGTTATTACATGAGGTTAAAAGAAGATACAAATACACAGAGTGCAACCGGTGCATGTGAATCGAAAACGCTGTAAGATTCATTTATGTCCGATTTCACCAAAGCGATTTGACACTACCACTCGGATTAATTCTGAGTTATTTATAAGAAAGTAATAGGGTAAACTAGAGTTAAACCGACTGCTATTCTCAATCCGCGTTGGTGATACCGAACATTCGATTTTTCGATTACCTGATTTTCCTCTTTGAGACCTTTAATTTGAGTACCCGCACGGTGAGTTTCCCTCTTCCGAAAGTTTTTCGATTATCCCCCCCCCCCCCAATTTGATAGTTCGAAATCGACTTTTAAATAATTGAATTCAGAAAATAAATCTCTATCAAACTGAGTAAAAAAAAATATCTGCCGCCATTTGAAAAAAAAAGTTGACTATCGCCTGACAAAAATGTCATATTTAAAAGATTCTAAAATGCTATCCTTTTGTAGTATTTTTAAACTAGTCTTATGTGCTTTTTGAATTATTGAAATCGGATCATTAATAATAGAGTTACAGTGTCGTGCGTTTTTCATAAGACAGACGGTATAAATATTATAATATTGTAGACTTAATTCCATAAACCATATTTTATAAACCAAAACACTATATTTTATAAACACCGATATTTTTAAGATACAATAATAACTTACCATGTGCGGTAACTCGACCTAAGGGTGAGGAAAAGTGTGAATCATTACCTACAATAAAGGCAATATTATTAACTAGAGTTCCAACTTAACTTGAAGGCTTCCGCGGCCGTCGTCCATGTTTGAATTGGCTTCCGGTTGGAACCGCGTCACGTTGACTTCTTCTACTGCCGACGTTTCGTTCTCCATTGCAGAAGAACTTCCTCAGGGCTGCTGCTGCTGGTGGTGTTGCTGCTGCTTCTCGTTAGTCGTTGAGACTGTCAGTCTCAACGACTAACGAGAAGCAGCAGCAACACCACCAGCAGCAGCAGCCCTGAGGAAGTTCTTCTGCAATGGAGAACGAAACGTCGGCAGTAGAAGAAGTCAACGTGACGCGGTTCCAACCGGAAGCCAATTCAAACATAGAGTTCCAACTACAATTTTTAGATAACTCACTGGAAGTGCTTGGACCGGCATCTTGAATAGCTATATTAGTGGAGGCAGTTCTGCTGGTGATTGCCTGTGTAGTAAATGTTTCAATATCTACAAATTAAGAAAACTGCATTTTCTGTTTGATTCCCATCCGTTTTTTACGTTTATTTCAATATTTTTTTCAACGGACAAGACACGAATTTAATTATTTCTAACAAATATTAACACAGGGTGATTTAGTTTTTTCTCGATAACTTTAGGAATTAATAGAACGCAATGAATTCTATTGATTCCTTATTATTAAGAAAAAAATTGAATCGCCTACATAGAATTTTTTAAGATATTAATATATCTTTTTAAATGATAAATTTTCTACATATCTACGATAAAACTTGTAGTTAACTGTTTGAAAATAATGTTAATATTTATAATTTCTTATTGCTTTAAAATATGGTAAATTTACTAATATTTGTACCTGCATAATCTAGTTTTCTTTTACTGTGACTTGTGTGGTGTCTTAACTTTTAACTCTCCGCCCTCATCTTCTATTTGTAATACAGTATTAGAAGAATCTGCACCAGAAATGTGAAGAACTGCTGTAAGTAGAAAGAAATTACTTGAAATTGGCCTGAAACAAGTGTAAAAAGTACATTTTATCAAAATGTCAAAAATGAAAAATACTCCCTGTTTGGAAATAAGTGTCTGATTTTGATTCTTTTTTGTTAAGGAGGCTTTGAAGATGCCTACCACTGACAGTCCTTAATTTAATAAATAAATATGTGACGGCAAGTGCAGTTTAAACAATTGTTCTGGTAATTTTCTACCTTTAATAAACAATTTATTTATTTACATAATGTAATGAATTTAAAATGCTCAGGCCCTGTTTCATAAAACGGGAGAAAGTTTAAACTTTCCTCCAATGATATTGCTTAATCACACGATTAACTTGATCGAGTGGTTAACTGCGTTTTATGAAACTGGGCCCCAATCGGGCACTTATTTCGGAACAGAGGGAGTATGAATTTTATTCCAGAGTTTTGAAGCTCACAGTAAGTAGGAGATTTAACATACTTTTTATTCTTTCTGGTGTTGAAAATTCTTTAGGCACTGGACTGTAAGAAAAGCAAGATTCTGTAGTAGCTTCTATATAATCTGCAAATAGAAGTTGAGTTCAAAAAACTTATGCAAAAACTAAAAATTAGTAAAGGAGACTCTGGTTTAAGGAATAATTGAAATTTATCTCCGCCCACAATAATTTTATATCCGTAGATACGTATTTCGGCAGCTAAGCTGCCATCTTCAGTACAATTTAAAAAACACTACATGATATCTAACAGCTACCTACCTACCTGATCATACTATCTATACTACTAATACTATCTAAAATTAACAAAATTAACACTAAAAAGGGGGAGACTGTGGTTTAAGAAATAATTGAAAATTATCTCCGCCCACAATAATAACAGTCAAAACATACTAAAAAAGCAAATCAAATAAAACGGAAATGAGTATTGGTCTAATATCCGAAAAAGGTTCTTATTCTCTCGAATAAAGAACTTTTGAAATAAAAAATAGGTCGTTCCATTTAAAAAAATGAGATACTGAGTGCTTCGCAAGTACTGTTTGCCCGGTATAATGCTAAAAGATATTTTAACTTTTTTCATATTTTCAAAAAGCCCAAAGTCCTAAGAATATTTTCGTAAGTCTAATTCTATTTCTAAGTCTCCATAGTCAGCAACATAAGTTCAAAATTCGTAAATTTTTAAGGAATTTTCGAAGAAAAAATTTTTTCTTACGAAAATAGCTGAGCGAAATTAATATATCTTTATATTATTGTAATCATCTCTCCGCGGGACATCCAAATTTATACGAATATACAGGGTGTTCCATTTAAAAAAAATCGCTTTGTATGCGCCAACACTTTCTGGAACACTCTGTATAGTTCAAAATAATTTTAAAATGTGCCGCGTGATGTCTAGTATAACTTTCTTAATCTTTTTTTCTCTACTTGCTATTCCTATAAGCACCACAGAAGAAATATACACCGTTGGGACACCCGGTACTTGGGTACTGGCAAGAAAGGCATGTACAGGGTGGATCAATTTCGATGTCTCTTATGGACAACTCTGTAACTATAAGAGATAGGAAAAAACTAATGGCCAAGTCTCGATCTCTTTTTTAGAGATAAAGTCAATAGTGTAAACAAAAATTGGCTTAGTGGCCATGTCTTGATCTTCTTTTGTTTTGGAGTTATAGGCAAAAATTGACATTTTCGACTTTTCGTCAATCGCGCATATCTCGTTTATTTTTACAGATATTAAAAAACTGTTTTGACATTATTAGGACACTTTTTTGAGTACAATTCAGTGGTGTAGTTGGTTTTTTGATATTTACTTAAATTTTCGAGTTATAACATAAAGTTATATTTTTTTTAATGAAAATCATAGTAGGCAATGTCACCATTAAATAGAGATTTTTTTTCTGTTTTCAAAAATATATACTTTGTTGGGTTTATTTCTTACAATTAATAGAATAAAACGCCTTTTCTATTATTCTTGGATGTATTCTATTCTTAGTAGGCTGGTTTGAACAAAGGCCGACAATTTTTTTGTTTGTTTTTATTAAATATCAACTCTTGTTCAAATATTTTGACAGTTGCAACCGCTTAAAGAGAAAGAAAGATAGAACGAGCATCATCTAAGAGTCACAAAGACTACAACAATACCGATACCATGTGGTTTGGGTGAAATTCGAAATTATGTAACTTCATTTAATATTTAAGTTTAAAACGCATTTTTTTCGATCAAATATGCATTTCATGGGATAATGAGCTAAATTATATGTATAAATTAAAAACATCTTAAAAATAAGAAATTATTGCAGAAAAGTTAAAGAATATTGAAATGTAAGTAGATAATAAACACAACTCTTGATATATCACAATAAATAACTTAAAACCCAGAAAATAATATCAAAATAAATCACAATTTCAACACTGTCGCGCTAAAATACACAGCCAACTCATGTTGCAACCCAACCCAGCTCTATCGGTGCTAGCTTTCTATCTCTTATGTTTATCGCAATACCTCTCACTCTTGTGCTACCCAATCTTCAAATCTTTGTTAATATTTAATAAAAACAAAAGAAAATTGTCGGCTTTTGTTGAAACTAGCCTCCTAAGAAAAGAATGCACCCAAAAATAATAAAAAAGGCGTTTTATTCTATTAACTGTAGGAAATAAACCCAACAAAGTATATATTTTTGAAAACAGAAACAAAATCTCTATTTAATGAGGACATTGCCAGCTATGATTTTCATTTAAAAAAATATAACTTTATGTTATAACTCGAAAATTTAATTAAATATCAAAAAACCAACTACACCACTGAATTGTATTCCAAAAAGTGTCCTAATAATGTCAAAACAGTTTTTTAATATCTGTAAAAATAAACGAGATATGACTGATTGACGAAAATTCGAAAATCTCAATTTTGGCTTATAACTCGAAAACAAAAGAAGATAGCCAATTTTTGTTTACACTACTGACTTTATCTCTAGATCGAGACTTGGCCATTAGTTTTTTTCTATCTCTTATACAGGGTGTTTCATTGAAGATGCACCAAACTTAAGGGACACGTTTCTGACATTATTTCAAACAAAATATCTTAATAAAATTTTTTAATCGGTGCAACTTGAAATTTGCATAATTTGGAGCCGATGTTTTTAGAAATACCGTAGCGATTTAAATTTCTGCAGCCGTGAAACAAGACGAGTGATTTAAATTGTTTTATGAATGGCACGCGCCTGCAAGAAGACAGTAAATAACTATCGTAAACGAAAAAATTTATGAGAGGCTTTTTTAAGTTTGGCCTTGACCGCAAGACGTGTTAAAGACGAACACTTTGAAAAAAGCGTGCGTTTTCATCGCACTAACATTTATGCAAACCGTAATTACATCAAATTTGCCGAGTCTTAATAATGTACGATAAATAATTAACGCTTGTAACGTTTTTATTTGTTTCTGTATCCAACAATTACTACAATTATGTACAATTAATAAATTGGAATTGTTGAATAGAATTATTGCTTCCGCCACGCCGGTCTGTTAAATTATTTGCCTATCAGACTGAACTTGATCACATGAGGAAGAAACAATTTCGGAAGCGGGCGAATTACGCAAATGGCAATTACCTTACAACATGTGTTCGAATAATCTGCGTATTCTCGAAATGTGTAATTGCCCATTGCACCACCAACACACCCACACACACACTTACATAATAAACTTAAAAATGAAAAGCATAAACTACACCAACTAATTACTCGCCACTACAACGTTAGTCAACGAACGGAGTGAACGAACTAAATGTGTTTCATCATATCATCTGAGGCGCGACAGTTTATGGGGTAATAAAGTAAAAAACCGAACGTTAAGGTAGGTTAAGAATTCGGGCCCCTCTCATCTATTGTACGTTTTAAAAATATACGATTCTCCTTTCCCTTCGATTATCTCAAAACTTATTCATTTAAAAAAAAAATATTATAGGAAACTTTTATTTCTTTTCACGATATCTACCAACATACCGAGTTTGGTGCATCTTCACTGAAACACCCGGTAGTTACAGAGTTGTCCATAAGAGACATCGAAATTGATCCACCCTGTACGTGAATGTTACGTTTTATTTTTAAACTAATTATCCAAAATATAACACTATATAATTTGAACGTTAATATCAAAAACCTACAAAAATATACGTTTATAATAAAAAGTTGTTTTACCTAAAATCTCGTTTCTATTAATAATAATGTTTATCTACCAAAATTAAAGGCAGATTACTACCTGGTAAATGTTCAGTGGGAATAGCTGTATGAAGTAAAATATTACTTCTTCCGAAACAGTTTTCCATAAAATGTTTAAACGATAAAAGTTTAAAAATAAACGATAACTTTAAAATACCATAATCACACAAACCACAACAACGCGATGCCACAAAGTGCATAATCGCATAACGCTTGTAACTTGCATTGTTTGCATTCGATTGGTTGGACAGGTCGGTGGCGTTCCGGAAGCAAGGCGCCAAATTTAAATGTATGCACATGCTGCCCCATCTACAACATGGGGAAATATTACTACCTCAATTTTCTAGGTACTCAGAGCTCCAATATAAGAGTCTACCCCGTGGGTGGGCAGTATTGGGGGTATATAGTATACAATGTACATTATATACTGTACACAATCTACTTTGTAGGTATATTGTACCTGTACATGATATACTACGATAAAAAAGTATATTGTATATTGAATATTTATACAAATTCTAGGATATTATGAGTAAATATCCTTTATCTACGACCACTACTGTAAATGACGAATTACGTACAACACATAAATTAAGTAAGCGGGTGTTTACAAACGTCGTGCGTAAAGTAACAAAAACGTATCTATTTTACGCACGTTTATAGTTAGATCTACGTAGCCGCATCACATTAGATTGACAGTCGTCGAAATTGCAAGTGTCATTGCTGATTATTTTGAACTTGAATAATAAGGTAATTTTTGTGGTCGTAGATAAAGTATAGTACAAAACTCGAGTTGTAAAGCAATTACGCACTTGTGGAATTACTTGCATTTGCCGCTGCGCGGCTCATGTGCAATTTTTCCACCGTGCGTAATATGCTATTTACAACTCTCGTTTTGTAATATACTATTTCCGCACTTGGGAAATATAATATTCAGTATATTATATACGAATTGTACATTATATACATTGTACCTATATTACATACAAATACACTTTCATTTGAACTTGGTTTCAACAATCTCTGTTGCTAGTTGACATAAACATAACGCGCACTGCATGATCATGTCATGTTATCTAGAATTGAAGTAAAATTACCGAAAACCGTCCTTTTTGGAATTAAAAATGACAAAGCTATGGAACAGCGATAAAGTGACAAATATGTTGTATATTTTATGGATTTAAGAAGGACATTTCAAACATTTATTATATATATATATTTTAAATACGCTTTAATATTACTTGATTGAAACTCGTTTTATTTCATCATAAATATACATTGCAATTCATTGACTCGTTCTTTATAAAATTGAATATAGAAATATTTATCTTGTATATTCAAAGTTAAAAAAAACTCATGGTGTATGCACACTGCACAGATGGAAAAAAAAACTCAGTCTATATGTATATTATACAGTGTTTCCCAAAAGTAACGGATAAATTCTATAAAATGGTTAAGCAAAATGTTCTAGAAAAATGCTCGGACAGGTCGATTTTTAATTTTAAATCATTATTGAACGATGTAATTTTCAACCCCCCACCCTTCAACCCCTAAGCGCCAGCAACCCCAACTTTAAAAAATCAAATAGCATAGTACTCCTTGTGATACCTCATGTAATAGCATTTTTTATGCTGAATACAATAAAAAAAAGTTTTTTAAAATCGGTTGATAAATAACTGAGATAGTCAACAAAAATGTATTGAATTGAAAGTGCTAATATTCGAACAGGCGTTGATACGGCTCTAGCAATAAGTGGTAAAAATAATTGCAATTTCTTTGTAGTTAAATGTCAAATAGAATTTATTGACATTACGTAGTGTGTTAGATGTAATTTTCAACCCTCCACCCTACAACCCCTAAGCGCTAGCAACCCCAACATTAAAAATTCAAATAGCAAAGTACTCCTTGTGATACCTCATGTGATAGCATTTTTTTTTGCTGAATCAACAAAAAAAAAGTTCTTTAAAATCGGTTGATAAATAACTGATATATTCAACAAAAATGTATTCAAACGAAACAAAACATAAAACTTAAAAAAAATTGAAAAATAAAACAATATTAAAATTAAATTAAATGTTCAAATTGCTGTCCATTAATGGCGAGACAATGTCCTACTCTAGAGTCAAACGCTTCTTGAATATTGTTTACCACTTCAGGGGTGACTGAGCGAATTTCCTGTCGAATTCTTTGCTTTAACTCTTCAATATTTGGAGGCCTATTCAAATAAATTTTAGATTTTAAATAACCCCAGAGGAAATAATCCAAAGGGATTAAATCCGGAGATCTTGCTGGCCATTCAATAGGTCCCCGTCTACCAATCCATCGATTAGGAAATATTTGGTCGAGATATTCCCGTACTGGACGTGCATAATAAGGAGGTGCACTATCTTGCTGTAACCAAATTCGGGGATCAGGTAAATCAGGATCTTCTGCATTAGGAAACAGTATCGCTAAGACCGGAATTAATTCAAATTGGAGAAAGTTCAGATACTGTTCACCAGCCAACGTTCCAACAAAAAAGTATGGTCCAACAATTAGGTTACCCACTATCCCAGCCCATACATTGACCTTCTGGGGATATTGTGTATTTGCCTCCATCATCCAATGTAGATTTTCAACCGCCCAATAACGGCAATTTTGCTTATTGACGGTACCGTTTAAGCAAAATGTTGCCTCATCAGAGAAGAGAATATTTCTAATGAATGCAGGATTTGCGTTAGAGAGTTCCATCATTGTCTCGCAAAATTGCGCTCGTCGATCAAAATCATCATCGGATAGCTCTTGTACCAAGTGCACTTTGTAGGGATGAAATTTTTCCTTACGAAGAAGTCTGTAAACTGCATTTTTTGATATATTAAGTTGTGAAGCGATTCCTACGAGGGTTGAATGTGGATTTTCCTGCACCATTAACATGGCATCCAATTATCTGTCTTCATGTAAAGCCTTTGGACGCCCGGCTTTAGGTTTATCTCGTACATGTCCAAGATCGCGAATTTTTTTTCAATTCGACTTATAGTTGATTGCGATATTGGAGGATGGTTTGGGTGAGTTTCATTGAACAAAATACGAACCTCTTCATGCGTCCGAATTCTATCTCCAAACCCAATCATAATTAAAATTTCGATTCTTTCGGTTTCAGTAAGTTTCATTTTTGCTATCTAATCGTTAAACACACTACGTAATGTCAATAAATTTTATTTGACATTTAACTACAAAGAAATTGCAACTGTTTTTAGCACTTATTGCTAGAGCCGTATCAACGTCTGCTCGAACATCGGCACTTTCATTTCAATACATTTTTGTTGAATATCTCAGTTATTTATCAACCGATTTTGAAAAACTTTTCTTTATTGTATTCAGCATAAAAAAATGCTATTAAATGAGGTATCACAAGGAGTACTATGCTATTTGAATTCTTAAAGTTGGGGTTGCTGGCGCTTAAGGGTTGAAGGGTGAGGGGTTGAAAATTACATCTTTCAATAATGGGTTAAAAATAAAAATGGACCTGTCCGAGCATTTTTTTGAAACATTTTTCTCAACCATTTTATAGAATTTATCCGTTACTTTCGGGAAACACTGTATACATCTCAAATATATTGTATACGTATAGAGGTACAAATAAAATGTCGCATATTGTACATGTATATACATATACATTTTAAATGAAGTATACAGTATATGTTTAAGATATACATTTTTTAAAAATATATGTAAATGTATCTCAGATCCAAAAATAAAGTATATTACCCAACACTGTGGGTGGGTTAGACTATTTGAGGTGAGTGGCTGGGTCCAGTGTTGTAACTGTAACATATCTACACCATTTCCAACTGTAATTCAGAAAAGATCAATTTTATTTCAGAATATATTATTTGTAATTCAGATTCATCAATTTACTTTCAGAATGTATTATTTGTAATTCAGATTTATCAATTTAATTTCAGAATTCGTTATTTGTAATTCAGATTAATCAGTTTAATTTCAGAAAGCATTAAATGAATTTGAGATTATATCAATTGTAATTAAGAAATCGTCAGTTTTTTAGGCCTAAATTACAATTAATTTAGTCTGACGTTCATTTCATACTTTCTGAATTACATTTGATGTTTTCTGAAATTAAAGTGACTAATTTGAAATACGAATAACACATTCTGAAATTAAATAGATAAATCTGAATTACAAGTGACACGATCTGAAATTGATTTGATAAATCTGAATTTCAAATGACATTTTCTGAAATTAAATTAACAATTCTGAATTACATTTGAAAATTTCTGAAATGAAATTGATCTTTTCTGAATTACAGTTGGAAATGGTGTAGATACTTTCAGTGTATCTGTATCTGTAACTGCACCATTTCCAACTGTAATTCAGAAAAGGTCTTTATTTCAGAAATTTTCAAATATAATTCAGAATTGTTAATTTAATTTCAGAATATGTTACTTGAAATTCAGATTTATCAAATCAATTTCAGATCGTATCACTTGCAAATTAGATTTATCAATTTAATTTCAGAATTCGTTATTTGTAATTCAGATTAGTCAGTTTAATTTCAGAAAACATCAATTGTAATTCAGAAAGCATAAAATGAATTTCAGACTATGTTAATTGTAATTTAAACTCAGTAAAATTTAAAATCGCATTTGTTTAAGATGCTTCAATGACTGCCAAAAATTTATTAAGTACAGTGAAACTTGCTTATATCGAGCACTGGTTATAACGAGAACTCGGTTATAACGAGGAAATTGAAGAGTCCCGTTTCTCGATATGGTAAATTACATATAAAAATATTTTGATTGAAATAATACGTCCTAATTTTCAATATTCTTTTATTCTAATGGCTACCGGTTTCGGTCTAAGACCATCATCAGGCCAATAACGTCAAAAACGAAATTATATTAATTAAATTCATAAATCACTGGAGAGGAAGAAAAATGTAAATGTGCTGTCAAAATAGATAGATGTGAAGTGATAGATAGATGTGATAGATAGATGATAGATAATTTCAAAAAATTTGAAAATATTTTTTTGTTTGATGTAGAAGTACATACTATGCCCGACAAAAAATCTAAATACGACGAATTAATTGTTAAAAAAAATGTACGTTTGTTTTTGCATATTTTTTACGTTACTATAAAACAAGCAAAATAAATTGTTTAAAATTGTATTCAAACTTATTAGTTTATTAAATAAACACAAAAATGCAGGAGTACAGTTGTCTCAGATTCTTTTGGTGTTAATAGTACATATCATATATGCATATATTCTTTTCATTTATAACGAGCACTTGTATATAACGAGCAATAAGCGTGGTCCCTTGAGCCCTCGTTATATCCGAGTTTTACTGTATTATGGAATTAAAAGATAATTGCGCTATTTGCCGAGTATCCATGGCAAGAACTGCTGTGAAGCGGCTTCTACTTTGAAGTGCTTCAAGGCAATAGAAGAAATTGATGCACATTATGTTATTTGCCCCATTTGCAGAACTGCTGTAATAGAAGCGGAGTTGGTCGAGAGAAGGACCTACGAAAGGCAAGGAAATTAAGATCGCGAAAGAATTGTAACATTTGCAAATCGAAGAGAGAATTGGACTGCACTGCAAATGCTACAATTCTCTCGCGATCTTGATTTCCTTGCCTTTCGTAGGTCCTTCTCTCGACCAACTCCGCTTCTACCACAGCAGTTCTACAAAATTTTATTTATTATTTAAAATGTGTTAGACCTGAGTTATGTTTGCAGAAGTAATATTATCTGAATTATATGTACCTAGCTGTTGTTAATAATGTTGGCCTTTTTTCAAATATAAATGATATTTGATGTTTACTGGAATAGCATAATCTAAAAATCTAAATTATTTGACGAATTTTGAAGTACATAATTTATATCTCAATTAAAAGTGACGATTTCTTAATTACATTTGATGTAATCTCAAATTCATTTAATACTTTCTGAAATTAAACTGATTAATCTGAATAACATTTGACAAATTCTGAAACTAAATTGATAAATCTAAATTACAAATGATATATTCTGAAACTAAATTGATAAATCTGAATTACAAACGATATATTCTGATTTACAGTTGGTTCTTGTCCGATGAAATTTGTATCACAAAATATTTTAAGCGGACACTAAATCGCGCACTATACACTTAACGTTTCGCAGTCGTTCGACAGCTTCGTTAAGTGTATAGTGCGCGATTTAGTGTCCGCTTAAAAGATTTTGTGATACAGATATATTCTGAAATTAAATTAACAATTCTGAAATACAACTGGCGACTTCTTAATTACAACTGGAAAAGGTGTAATTACATTGTAGTACTTGGTATCTGTAACTGTATTTAGTTACATTTATGTATGTATCTGAGCATTTAGATACACAGATACATTTTTTAAATAAGAATAAAAATATTTATTTTATGCCATCTCACACTATGTTACAAGAAATGAAAAGTACAGTTTTCAATACACAGGCTAAACGTTAATGGAAAGATCTCCTTTATATTGTGCGATGTTTTTTTATAATAGACTTCCACAACGGATAAATCAGCTAAGCGGATAGCGTTTTACGGTTCTCGTGCAGCCTTTGTGATTTGCTATAATTTTGAATAATTTAGAATGAGACAGTCACAAATGCTGCACAAGAGCCGCAAAATGCCATCTGCTTAATAGAAGTTTTCGCACGGAAATACATATATCTGTCGTAGCCACTTGCCGTAAATTAGCACTTCGTGTAAAGTCTAGACAATTCACGAAATGCAGACAGATAGCGTAATGCCCACCTTTAAACGATTTTTTACAGCAACTGTCTAAAATATTTAGCCTCTTCATGAACTGCTACCAGCCATTAGGTTTATGCTGTAACGACGAACAATTACGCTACCGGTCTAATAATTTTAGACGCTTCATGAAGTGACTAAAGCTATTTACGCCACTGCTGAAAAAGCTGCAGATTGGCATTGTACTGGAGAAAATAGCACTCCTATTTATTCATATTATACCGAGAGATAATTAAACTGAACACTGAATAAGACAAGTTAATGAAGAATAAAAATATAAATACATTATGCATTTATTTATTTATTAACACATGGAAAACTTGTATTGCACAAATTATTACGCACTGGGCGTTTCCGAAGGAAGTGCAGAACTTAAGAATATCAAATATATTTTGAACATTACAATTAATATTTTGTTAAATGTTTAGGAGGCGACTCCGTATTTTTTCATTATAATCAAAGTGTACTTACAATTTATTTTTGGCAAATTCGGTTTTTGCAAGTAATATCGATCAAGTTTCTCATAAAAATCTGTTTTCTGCGTATAACCATGTTCTTGATCAATTCCAGACATTTTGTTAAATATCTTTCACAAAATAAGTAATGGAAAATAATAAAAGAAGATTAAATTAGCAAATAAATTTACTTTATCTACGACCACTACTGTAAATGACCAATTACGTACAACACATAAATTAAATAAGCGAGTGTTTACAAACGTCGTGCGTAAAGTAAGAAAAACACACAGCGAGGACATTTGCACCTACTTTACGCACGCTTGTAGTTAAATCTACGTAGCCGCATCACATTAGATTGACAGTCGTCGAAATTGCAAGTGTCATTGCTGATTATTTTAAACTTGAATAATAAGGTAATTTTTGTGGTCGTAGATAAAGTATAGTACAAAATTCGAGTTGTGGAATTACTTGCATTCGCCGCTGCGCCGCTCATGCGCAACTTTTCCACCGTGCGTAATATGCTATTTACAACTCTCGTTATGTAATATACTATTACACACTACCAACAAGGAAAAGCAGAGAAAGCCAGGAGAAATACGTTCCTACAAGTTCGTGCACGATCCACTCACTTTTCAATTACGCTATCCACATATACAACTGTAGCCACTTCATGAAGTATCTAAAATTATTAGACCGATAGCGTAATTGTTCGGCGTTACAGCATAAACCTAATGGCTGATAGCAGTTCATGAAGAGGCTAAATATTTTAGACAGTTGCTGTAAAAAATCGTTTAAAGGTGGGCATTATGCTATCTGTCTGCATTTCGTGAAGTGTCTAGACTTTACACGAAGTGCTAATTTACGGCAAGCGACTACGACATATCGACTACTATTAACTTTGGAACCTCTTTAGCAGACTAATTTTCTGATGCTGTTCATTTCTTCTTTCGTTTTTCCATAACATTGCTCAATAAAATAACTGAATAGCAATGAAAAATGCGCTTTTGTTCTTCTGGGAATGTCTTATTATATTGAAAAGAAAACGTATTAAACATTTTCTCTTTGAATGATTGAAGTTTCTTTTCTAAGAATTTAAGCATGGAATTGAAGTGCTAAATGGTATACAGCGTGTTTCTAAACCTATGTCTTCAATTAAAATCACTGATAGTAGACAAAAACAGAAGCAAAATTTGTCATACAACAATAAGGAAAAAGTTGGTTGGCGATTTAAATGTCTCAGCTACGCAGAATTGGTGTTTTTGTGGCCATAAACGAATAAACGCCGAGGGCTAGGTCTGATGGGCTAGGTCATGTTTGTCCTTCGCAAAAAAAATTCGCCAGGATTCTAAATAACAACATCTTCACAAGCGAGAAATAAATATCATGTAACGCAACGAAAAACGCATTTCGCTATGCCAGTAATTGTTGGTGAAACAGAGATGGATATAAAAAAATTTGCCGAATAAGTGCGTGCGGCATCTGAGACGTTGACCTAGTTCTTTCAAACGTAAATATAAAAAATTATTGCAGTTTTTTGCTTTTTATTGAAAGTGGACTTTCCTCAATAAGTCATAAACTAATCAGAGGTTTCAAAACAAAGGAACTGCACGGACTTGTGGTATTTTAGTTTTTCATTTTTGAGCAATACTGTTCAGATTTGGGGAATCAATCTCTTCTATAATGAGGAATTTATAGTTTTAATTAAAGACATAGGTTTTGAGACACCCTGTATTGACACTGTACTTCATTAAAAAAATATTCTCGCATGTACTTAATTTATCTCATGTTGAAAGTGTAGTAATTATGTAAACTTTGAGGTACATGTTGACATACAGTACATAAAATTGCTTTACATTTTAACATTGCTTTTGTGATGCCCTTATTTCTATTTATGCATTTTCTTCTACTCAGTATTTTGTAATAGCATAATACTGAAGCTTTTTTGCTAGTTTAACTGTTTAGTTGGAATTTAAATATGATTTGATCTCATAATTATTACTTTTACGTTTCGATTTAATTCATTTCTATCAAAACATTAAAATGTTTACATTATTTTATGATATTAACGTATCATATTCTATTTTTCCTTACCTTACTTTATGTTTCACGTACAACTGAATTTGCATTAATGTATTCAAGATTTTTATTTTATTTTATTTTTCAGTGAGGCTGCATGACAGTATACAGGAAGAAAACTTTCATTACTTAGTATTTGATCTGTGAGTATATATCATATTGAACATAATAATTTTATTATTTTGTAATATGTGTCGGGTTTTAGCGTAACTGGGGGTGAGTTATTCGAAGACATCGTAGCTCGAGAGTTTTACTCAGAAGCGGATGCGTCGCATTGTATTCAGCAGATTTTGGAATCCGTCAACCATTGTCACCAAAATGGAGTTGTTCATAGAGATCTCAAGGTAAGTTTTTTCATTAATATTCAGATATGCTGTTTACCAACCTTCTAAAGGCAGTTGTCAGTGTACATCATAAAGTAATTGGATTGCACAATTTTGTTGTTATCTGCTGCAATGTAGTTGAACCTGAGTAATTGTTTTTTTGATCCCTTTAGTATTTCTAAAATCAAGGAACCAACTTGTAAATTATTCGAACTTCACAGAACTGCCCTTTTTGTGATCGAGATTTAAATAGAAAATTTTAAGTCGAAAGTTATTCATTTTTTCTTCAGTTGAATTTCCAAAATTTTGCAATATAATAAAAAAAGTTAAGAAAAAGTTAGGTATTGAAAATGTCCGATTTTTAAAGATTTTGGTAACTGTTTCAAAAATTAAAAATGTTGTACAAATATCCAAAGATATTTAAAAAAAAACTTTACAGATAGGAACGACAAATATCATACGGCTAAGCATTTTTTTATTCACATGCGCTTGTTTATTTGGCCTCCACTAATTAAAAATTCATATTGTTTCAAGTGGATGTTAATCATTAAATTTCTTGAATTTTCTGAATTTCTTTACTTACAGTTCTTCATTAAGTAGATTATGTATAAACATATTTTTCAGATTGTAACAAGTAGGGATCGGATTTTATATTTTCTGTGGTTCAAATTCAAATAAAGCAGCACTTTATTTACCAATGAGGCTTCAGTATAGTATCCACAGCCGTTACTGCTGTGTTACGCTATGTCCTAGGTGAACATAGTAGTTATTTATGTACCAAGGTGGCAAAGTGGCACTTTATCTAACGAGTTTGCAAATTGCAAGCCAAGGCGAAGCCGTGGCGAGCAAGCAAACGAGTTCGATAAAGACACTTTGCTACCGTGGTGCATACAACATTTTTTCGACTACCACATACTCAACGAATTTATTTTGAAGTGTTCAAAACTTGCAGATTTATATCTGTGTTTATAAAACTTGTTAAAAATATGTTTCATTTACCTTATAATACGTTATAAATGTCGCTGGCGTTTCCATGACACCAAAAGATGCGACACGAGCGCAAAATGTTATTTTTTGAGTTGATTTGAATGACAAGTTAATTTGACATTTAATTGTATTCGACGATAATGCAGGCCATGATGCAGGCAATGCTTTTTACAAATTACCTAAAAGTAATTAAAAATCATACTAATTGATCCAAAATAAAAAGATTTCAATAGCATTATTGAAAAATAATGAAATGTAAAACAATTAATTGGTCATCATTTATAGATAAACAATAATAACCTGTGAGCAACTAAAAATTAGATTAGAGTCGGCGGTGCAAAGAAAATGTATGTCTGTGATTAACTGAATTAATTAATTTAATACATTCATGAAATGTCAGATCAGCCTAACGCCGCGTTAGTAACAGACATACTTTTTCTTTGCACCGCCGACTCTAATCTGATTTTTAGTTGCTCACAGGTTATTAATTAGAACCGATTAATGTCACTTCAGAATAGGTCGAAGTAAGCTTCGTCACAGTCAGGTAAAAGGGTCTGGTAAAGAATATGTCCATAAACGTTCAACATTTTTTGTGACATAAATAGTTAATTTACCTTACATTGAACGTATTTCTGCAATAAAATTTGCGGATTATCCGTAAATTTCGAAATCATCACCTTTTAAAAGTTAAGATTTCTAGGTTATGTTTGATGTTCCATATCAATATTTTCGAATAAGTTATTCTTAAAAAGTGCTGTTAAAGAAAAGGAAAGCCTGTGTATATGCATTTGAAGGGAAGAGAAACTTTTGTATAAATACATTTTATTATATTATGTTGCCCATCATACCCGGCAAATTATGAGACTCTATTGCAATAGCCGATAACGCATGATAAATCTATTCTAGATTTACAGATTTTATTCTGCAATTTTCTATTTAGCTTTTTTTCCGAAATTGAAAGATTATGAATGTTGCGAAGTAGAGAAATTAAGTTTGAGCGTTCGTAAAAACTCCAAAATTTCATGCCAGCACTAACCATAAAATTTCAGGCGCTATTTCTTCTTAAAGAGGCGACAGTGGCACATTTGGCGATGTATATGTTAGTTAAAGTGAGCTGGCCCATCGGGCGTTGGTCATGAAAATATACCTATAGTTCTATAGTTATTTGGGCATTACACAAAAATAATATTTATGGGATTGGCTTTCAGAGGTAGTGTGTTAGGTGTATTTAAATGAACAGCGAACATATTAAATTAAAAAGGAAAAGGAAACCTTTATGTGTAAATGTATTTTAAGCAGTGATGTAAAATTACCGTAATTTATAATTTTGGTAAATTACAGGAGTAATTTACCGTTTTTTATTACCATTTTAAATTCTCCAATAATTTATTGTTGTAATAATTTGCCATGGTAATTTACCATTTTCCACGTTTCTATGTAATATGTAGGAAAATAAACTGTGTGTATGTAAAAGTTAAACTTTTATTGAAAATTTAAAAAACTTCAATTAAAAACATCAAATTACGATTTCAAAAAAAGAAATGTAAACTTAATAAAAAATAATTTGTAACTTGCAAATAAGAAAATTTAGTTAAAGAAAGCATTGAGTTCACAAATTCAATTGAGTACACAAATTACAATTAAAAAATAAGCATAACATAAAATTAATGTATGGGTGAAACCTTTTCTTCACTTATTTTTCTTCGGATGGAAAACTAAAGTCCACTCATTAACTCGTTTAAAGTAAAGACATTTGATTCCTGAGGAGTGCAAGGTTCATCTTTTGCAACAAAGTTTTGGGCCCACTTAGATTTCAATTAACAAATAGTACCTTTGCAGCTCAATCATTTGTCAATATATTTGTTCCTTTGTTATAAATTTTATATTTTGTTTATTTAATCTTAGATTTTGTAATTAATGGTATCTGATTTGGTAATTAATTAATTAATGGTAATTTAAAATGGTAAATTACGGTAATTTAAATCGTAATTTACAGCGTAATTTTCGACTAATATCACTGATTTTAAGGGAAGGGAAACCTTTATGTGTAAATATATTTTAAGGGAAGGAAAACTTTTGTGGGTAAATTTTAAGGGAAGGGAAACTTTTGTGTGTAAGTTTTAAGGGAAGGGAAACTTTTGTGAGTAAAATGTCCGTATTCATAGTGTTTCCTCAAGGCTTCCTTGAATGAAGAACATAGATTGTGATTTTTTATGCAACTGCCTTACTACAATCCTATTCTAAGGGTTCCTTACTGAAAAGCCTCGAGAGCTACTATGAACTCTGGACTTAATTAAGGGAAGGAAACTTTTGTATATAAGTTTTAAGGAAGAAACTTTGTGTGCGTATTATTTTAAGGGAAGGAAACTTTTGTGTGTGTTCTAAAGGGATGAGAAACTTTTGTGTGTAAATTTACACCTAAATGCTAAATTTGAAACGACAAACTAGTACACTACCCTGAAAGCCTATCCTTTAAAAATTATTTGTGTGTATTGCTCGTCAAGTAGATGGGTACTATTAAAAAATATTTATGTACAATGGTTTCTCTCCCTTGAAATACACTTACTCAAAAAAAGGCTTTCCTTCTCTTATCAGCACGTTTTAAGAATAACCCATTCGAAAATATCTATAAAAAACGTTCGAACATAACCTAAAAATCGTTACTTTTAAAAGGCAATAATTCCGAAATTTACGGATAATCCGCAAATTTTATTGTAGAAATACGTTCAGTGTAAGCTAAATTACCTCTTTTTGTCATAGAAAATATTCAGCGCTTATGGACATATTCTTTACCAGAACCCAAAATATTTTACCTGACGAGGCAGGTAAAACACCGCTTTCTCTACTTGAATGGGTATAGTAAAATTATACTTTGGAATGTGATAGTCGAAAAAATAAATTATTATTGTAAAATGACGTAATAAGCTGATGCTGGACAATAAATTTTATTTTTTATTGTCTGCAAATTTGATATTTTTGAAATGTTTTAAGTTTTCTTGAAATAGTGCCCGAACTGAATGGCAAAATAGATTATAATGATATTTTATATACAGAATATATACAGGATGTTTCAGTGAAGACGCACCAGACTCGGTATGTCGGTAGATATCGTGAAAAGAAATAAAAGTTCTCTCTAACTTTTTTTTTTTAAATGAATAAGTTTTGAGAAAATCGAAGGGAAAGCAGAATCGTATATTTTTAAAACGTACAATAGATGAAAACGGCCGGAATTCTTAACCTGCCTTAACGTTCGGTTTATTGCTTTATTACCCCATAAACTATCGCGCCTCAGATGATATGATGATATGAAGAAATACATTTAGTCCGTTCTGGTTCGCGTTGTAGTGAAGAGTAGATTATTAATCGGTGTACTTTATACTTTTCATTTTTTTAAGTTTATTAGTGTATGTTTGTGTATGTGTTGGTGCGTTTGCGATGGGCGATTTTACGTTTCAAGAGTGCGCAGATATGCATTTGTTATACGGGGAATGTCGGGGAAACGCGCGATGGGCATCACATCTGTAAGCGGAACTGTTTCCTAATCGTGAACGACATCCGCATTATCGAATGTTTGTCAGGGTAGCTCAGTGACTACGCGACACAGGCTCTTTTTTTTACCTGAACAAGGAGTAAGGAACAAATTTGATGTAATTACGGTTTGCATAAATGTTAGTGCGACGAAAACGCACACTAAATGCCACATTCTTTCAAAGTGTTCACCTTTAACACGACTTGCGGTGAAGGGCAAACTTAAAAGCCTCTCATAAATTTTTTCATTTACGATAGATATTTATTGTTTTCTTGCAACCGCGTGCCATTCATAAAACAATTTAAATCGCTCGTCTTGTTTCACGGCGGCAGAAATTTAAATCGCTACGGTATTTATAAAAACATCGACTCCAAATTATACAAATTTCAAGTTGCTCCGATTAAAAATTTTTATTAAGATATTTTGTTTGAAATAATGTCAGAAACGTGTCCCTCAAGTTTGGTGCATCTTCAACGAAACACCCTGTATATGACTATATACAGTATGTCCCTGGATTGAGTTTACAATACGTATAATGGACCAAAAATTTTTGAATTAAGATTTCATGTTCATGTTCTGCAGTTCAGGCCTACTTGGCGTGACATGATTTTGTGCCAAATTTGACCCCGAAAGTCTTCAAGGTAGCGGAATTAACATAAGAAGAAGTAAAATCTGTGTAGGTAAAGTGATCTTCCTTTTAAATTTAGGAGAAAAATTTAGTAAGATAAAATGATTCTCATTTCAAATTAGGAGATATACCAAATTTCAACATCCTAGAAAAAAAATTGAATTACGGAAAATTACTAATTAAATTATAAATGTTTCAGTAAAGTTGTAAAATGTTAACGCCATCTACATATTTATTGACTAAAAACAAATAAAATATAATTATTCAAATAACACTTCATCCATATTAGCACCTGACAATGTTAATGTCTTCCAACTGTACTGAAATCCTAATTTTCCGTAATTCAATTTTTTTTCTAAGTTGTTGGAATTTCGTATGTCTTCCTAATTTGAAATGGGAATCATTTTATCTTACTAAATGTTTCTCCTAAATTCACAAGGAAGACCACTTTATCTACAAAGATTTCACTTCTTCTTGTGTTAATTCTGCCACCTTGAAGACTTTCGGCGTCAAATTTGGCACACATTCATTTCATGTCAAGCAGACCTGAACTGCAGAACATGAAATCTGAATTCAAAAATATTTGGTCCATTATACGTATTGTAAACTCAATCCAGGGACATACTGTATATGTATATATTCGGTGATTAAAATACGCCAATATTGTTTATTAAATTTGATACAAAAGGTTTGCTTTATTAGGAGGTTCTGAATAGTTCGGAACCGTCAAAAGCATGCATTCGTCAAAGTTATGCACTTGATGGGGCTGTTGAAACCGGTCATTACTTTAATAATAATATACATAATAGTTTATTAATGCCGCTGATCATTTGTACATGATATGGCACAAGTCTTGTGCGCAAACGTTTGGGAACATGGCAGTAAGAATTAAGTAAACTAAAACTATCCTTATTTTAAACTTAAATCTAATTTGTCTTTCATTTTACAAATCGTCCGCCAGAAATTCAGATATTGTGTGCCTTTATTTATTAGCAATTCCTTTAAACAACTTTCAAATGTCTATAAGTTTGCATTTTTAATGACATTGGAAGCTTGTTATAAAATTTGGATCCCATATAGGACGGTGAACTCTCATAATGTTTCGTCCGGTGTTTTTTTTTACAGATAACATATCCGCGAACCACGTTTCATAGTTGTGGAAATCTGAATTTTTTGAATGTTTATCAAGGTTTTGTCTTACGTATAATATGCACTTGCATACAGCGTGTCTCAAAACCTATGTCTTTAATTAAAACTGTAAGTTCCTCATTATAAAAGAGATTGATTCTCCAAATATGAACGGTATTGCTCAAAAATGAAAAACTGACCTACCACAAGCGCGTGCAGTTCCTTTGTTTTGAAACCTCTGCTTAGTTTATGATTTATTGAGGCAAGTCCGCTTTTAATAAAAAGCAATAAACTGCAATAAATTTTTTTATTTACGTTTGAAAGAACTAGGCCAAGGTCTCGCGCGCGCGTCTTCGGCATAAATCCATCTGCGTTTCACCGACACTGGCATAGTGAAATGCGTTTTTCGAAATAAAATGCGTTTATGTGAAATTAAAAAAAAAATTACAGTACAGCATAAAATGAATATCGAACGTGTTGTCATACCTGTGCATTCATTATAACCTTAGTATTTTACTAAAGTTCACTTCTTGTTCTTGGCAATGATATTTGTGATTATAATAAATGTTCAAAATGTTGTCCTGCGGTATTAACACATAACATAACGCCATAACAGAGCACTATGTCTATCAATTCCTCATTGGAATAAGTAATTGGAATACAAATGAGCCATATTTATTACTTATTTACACTTAAGTTATGTACACAGATATTAAACTAACACAAAACAAACTACACACGACGTAAATTTGATAAATAACTTTAATAAAACACAAACGTACTCGCTCGGGCTAAATTTTCTCAAAAACTGTTATTCAGCACTTCGTCTTTCATTCTAAGTTATGACAGCATGATAATAATAAAAACAAACAATAAAAGAACGCAAGAACGAATTTTATTTTATGAC
Source organism: Dorcus hopei (assembly GCA_033060865.1). Classification (NCBI taxonomy): domain Eukaryota; kingdom Metazoa; phylum Arthropoda; class Insecta; order Coleoptera; family Lucanidae; genus Dorcus; species Dorcus hopei. Next base: position 38,241,259 of record CM065422.1, read on the forward strand.
AGTGCAATTGTAACCAATAAATCGCCAAGACGAATGTAGGTAAACGTTTCTGAAAATTCAGCATTATTTTAAACCAGAATCAAATTTTCATCACGAAAACTAATTAAGCCACTCTTTTCTTGGATTTAATAATATTTATCAAGATTTTTAGTAGACATTTATTTTTGTCTTATTACTGAACATAAACGTAACATTTTGCAGTTTACATGAAAATGAAACAAATAATAAATAGTAATAAGTAATTGCAATAAGGAACACCGCGTGAAGACGTTTTTATTTAGAATCGTGACGAAATTTTTTTGCGACAGACAAACATATAACATATGACAAATACATTTCGGTATTTATTCGTTTATGGCCACCAATTCTGCGCAGCTGAGACATTTAAATCCATTTAAATCGTCAACCAGCGTTACCCAAACAATTTCTTTGAAAACGAAAACTGATTTTTCCCGGAGTTATTATTTACTTTCTCCCTATTGTTGTATAACAAATTTTGCTTCTTTTTTTTTGACTACTATCTGTGGTTTCAATTAAAGACATAGGTTTAGAGACACCCAGTATATACAGGGTCGCTGATATATATGGAAACGGTCGATTATTTCTTAAAGTAAGAGAGCTAGCGAAAAATGTTAAATACAAAAGTTTTAGGGCTTTTTAAAATCTATTATACTAAACAAAAACTGAGTATACACGATCAGTCAAAAAGTCATAGGAAAACAAAGTTACTTTTTTTTAATTGGAACACCCTGTATTTTACGCAGTATTTCAGTTCTTCTCAAAATTCTAAAAACAATTGCATAACACATCACATACCTAATTAAACTTAACCGTTTTCGAGATATCGAGTTACCTTAGAAATTTTGTAACTCCATAACAACGCCCCACATGTTTCAATAAACAACTATTTTCTTTGAAATCCTATTTTGTAAGGTGACCCCATAGAAAAAAGTCAAGTGGTGTCATATTGGGAGACCTAGCTGACCATTCAATTGCACCCCTGCATCCAATTCCTTTACCAGGAAAAGTTTCGTCAGGATATTAGTAACTCGTAACAATTCACCAGTCTCAACAAAATGGAGAACGATAGAGAGGGCAAATAGCCCAACTATATTTAATAACAGACGAGATAAGTAAGTTAACCGTACGCGTATGATACCAACTGCGACGTTCACATGACATATAACAAATTAAAACTTCATCAAATCGACGGGTTCATGCCAGAACGACATAAGCGCCAAAAATTCGAAATCTCGAATTTGGTATCATTAGAAAGAAAAATTTATTAATGGAGATATTTCGGTTTTAATATTGGCATAAGCGCCATCTAACCGCGCATGTACAACCCGGCGTGACGTAATTGCCAGTTCGTTGTTGTCCGCCATAAGAAATGCATTGTACTTTTGTTAGTAGCATTGGTTTTCTGAGGTTTGTATTATTATTTCAATATTGTATTTTATTATACCAATTAATTAATCTATTAATTGCTTAATAAATGTAATGTTTTGCTATTTTATTGCGTATTTACTGCCTAAAATTCGTGTTAATGATTGTGTCGTTTATGTCAAACTATTATTAATTTGGTTGGTTTGACATCAGCGCCAAATGCCATTGCTAGGCTAATGGTACAATTTTTGTACAATTTAGCTAAAGGTTTTCCTGTTTGCGGTATTATTTTACCATAAATCAGTAGAATTCAACAAGATGAAGCCCTTGTAACATTCGCTTGGCGATTACTAATCAGAAATGTTTTTTATAACCAGGTTATATTTTATGCCGTTACGTCTTTTACAAAATGTCGTATTCTACAAGAAGCATGAAAATATTGAAATTACTATTGTTTTTTGTTTGGAGTTTTTGTTGGAGGAAAAATGATTTCATTGAATTTTTATACTTTATTGATTGATAGGTTATTTAACAATGAGCTAATAGTCCAGTCAATGAATGCCCAAATGAAGGTTGTAGAGGACATGGAGGGGGGGAGAATTTTTCTCTTCAGGAATGTGTTGGGGGCACTTAGGAGGTAAACATACTAAAAGTCACCACCCCTACCCCTGCCGCTTCAGGGGTGAGGGGGAGGAGAAGCTCCTTTTTCTCGGTTTTTCGCTTATAACTCGGAAACTGTGCGTCGTACGAAAAAAGTATTCATTTCAAAATCAGAGATAATTAAATTTCCTACAAAAATGTCATTTTCTTCCTATGTGTTATAGTTTCCGAGATATTCGCCAGCGAAAATCGATAATTTTCGAAAAACTTTTTTTTTGTTTCACGTTTTTCGTCAATCTTATCCTTCTAATTCCTCAGCCTTTTGTTTTACAGATTAATCTTTAAAGTTGTAGAGCATTAAGTTTTTCGAAAATTATCAATTTTCGCTGGCGAATATCTCGGAAACTATAACACATAGGAAGAAAATGAATAGACATTTTTGTAGGAAATTTAATTATCTTTAATTTTGTAATGAATACTTTTTCGTACGACGCACAGTTTCCGAGTTATAAGCGAAAAACCGAAAAAAGGAAACTTTTAGTATGCTTACCTCCTAACTACCCCAACACATTCCTGAAGAGAAAAATTCTCCCCCACTCCATGTCCTCTACAACCCCTTCGTTGACTGGACTATAACGAAAGTTGACATAAGTGTAACATAAGTACCAAACAGTGTAAACATTAGCCCGCCATACACACAGCGTCTTATGGAGGTTTTGGTTCGTGGCACACTAAGTACTCGTGCCAAATTCGCAGCGCGCCGGGTACGCTATTGCCCACAAACTACCAAAAACAAATTAAAATATTCAGATAATAGATTTGGACAGAAACTTCTAAAGTACATGTTTGTGACTAAATAGGATCTACAAATTTCATAGCTGATCAGTGATCACACATAGAGCATCTTAGAAAATGTTTTGGCACAAGACATACTCGGTAGTAAGTACAAGTATCAAATTTTCATAATTAAAAGAGTTTGTGATATCAAATTTTCATTAAGCTGAACAGGCAGTTCCTCTATAAATTTCAATAAAACCTGTCAGGAATTCTTTACTCCAATAGGAACCGTGCACATGCCTGCGTTCAGCGACGCCTGGCGGTGATTTATGCATTAGTGGTATGAAAACATTGTTTTTAGGTTAATACACCTGTGACACGTTGAAGCGACGTTATTAACGTCACTCTGTAATTTTTAATTTTGCAATTACAATGGATGTTGAAATATATTTTAAAATTTTATTTATGTAAGTGGACGACCAGCTGGTAGTGGCCGGCCATTAGGCGCAGTCATCCTATGCATAACTTCAATAGCAAAGCGAAAATTTTGGTATTTGCGGAAGAAATTTTGCATGGCATTGATGGTCAATAAAATTTTTGGTTGTGCGCAGATTTGTTGTTATTTCTTGTAATTGTATTAAAAATATTTAGGGCTTTTTCTAAATTTACTCAAATCTTGCAACAAGTTTTATTGTTTGATGATCAGTACAATTTGTAAATATGCAAAATTTATGCAAATCCTGCGTGGTGTCACTAATAGATGTGAAAATATATTACAAATTGAATTCTATTGTTTATGAGCATAGTATTTCAGAAAACACATCAGAAGATCGGCAGTTGATTATTGTTGGACATGGGCGTTTTTCGTTATTTCTAAATTTTTCTTTTCAAACACAGTGGATTTTAAATGCATGACCTCCGTACACAAATTTATGGAAATTTGCCTAACTGGAACGTATTCTTCACTCTTTTTTGCTCTTTTACACCCATTTGTATAAATAAAATGGGTAACGAGAGTGACTCATAGAATTAATGTAAAAGTGCTATAAATTAAACAAAAATCTGAGTACAAACCTCAATTTAAGAAACATCACTAATATAATCAGTCTTTTAATACAATTAACACAAAGTATTCCAGTTAAATAGTATAAAACATGTTCCACATGCATTTGACATGAAGTCGGTCTGATGATCAGTTGGGGCTATTGTTTATACTGACTTCTTCACATGAAACGCATACCATCAGTATCCTGACCGTAAATGTATTCACAATACCAAGACTAACCATCCGTTAATCATCAACCGCATTTGAAACTGGCCTACATTTGTTGACTTGCTTTCCGACTTCTCATGAAATTCTTCAAACTTTCATTTCATCTGAGTCTCTTGCACATTTCTCGAATAGAGTACGTTGTACTTAATGACTAATCGATATTGAAATCTATGAATCACTTTCAAAACAGCATACAAACTTAAATGTTTCAATCCATATATATTTTCTTGCTACTGTCTGAATAATTGTAAAGTTTAACATTCTTCCTGTTACTATAACTCTTATGACAATTTACAGTTGTAGTACATAATAACTATTTGATCTTCTGGTATGAAATTAATTACAAAATTCAAGTTCAAATGCACACTGGGCATTTGAAATGACAGATGTACATTTGAACTGTCATCATACTGTCACTCGTGTTTTCATACCACTTATGCAAAATATGGGCATTGGTGGCGCTGTCATCGCATGTGCACGGTCCCTATAGCGTGTATCGGGCGCATTTTATTTATTATTTTATTTAATTTATTAAATCCTTGATCGCTCCATAAATGCAAAATTTTTTAAAAAATGCTTGAATGCAGATTCTAACTGCGTATTCGGAGCGCTAAGATTTTCTCTCTAAATACACGAACAAGTCTCCGTGCCTTATATGTCACGAACCAAGAACGATGGATAAATCTTTATGTGTATGACGGGCTATTCGTTAACCCGAATGGTATAAGCGCACCTTTAAATTTCACATAAACGACAAGACTAAATCATGGACTGACATAAGCGCCTTTTTTGTTCATATTTTTTAAAGAAATAAAGGAATAGTTGTAGTTTTAATGAACGTGCAAAGTGTAATAAATTAAGAAATACAGGGTACGTAAATAGTATTGCACCAAACCGGATTACGTAGAAACGGTTTGACATTTAGATATGACGTTTGGTGGGATTAAATTATTCATAAATACCCATATTTTGATATGAGTTTAATTTGTTTTGTGCGACTGTTTTTTGTCAGAGGCAGCCATCTTGAATTTTTGTAAATGGCAACCTAGGTTTAGTTTGGTGTCATTTGGCAGGTAATTGATTTAGAAATACAATACGGTATACCATAAGCTTATTTTACATGTGGCTCTACATGAGAAAAACAAGCTTATGATAATATCGTATTGTAGTATTTGCTATCAGTTCGAATTAGAAAAGCGATAAACAGTATTAGAAATTGCTAAAATTGATAACAATCGATAGATAACACAGAAATATCACTTTTAATTAAATTTTGAATAAGTTGTGTTTATTTACAGCTCTTTCTTCAGAAAATGTTCCCTCCACAAAGTTAATTTGGTTTTCTAATTTTCTTCATTATTTTAGAATAAACAAGCTTATGATATACAGTATTGTATTTCTAAATCAATTACCTGCCAAATGACACCAAACTATACCTAGATTGCTATTTAAAAAAATTCAAGATGGCTGCCTCTGACAAACACCAGTCGCACAAAACAAATGAAACTCGTATCAAAATATGGGTATTTATGTATAATTTAATCCCACCAAACGTCAAATCTAAACGTCAAACCATTTCTTTACTGGGTGTCCGGTAAAGAATGGGCCAAACTTCAAGGGTGGCTTCTTTGGATCAAAATAAATCGATTTAGATCAATTTATCTTAGTACAATTTTACTTCATTAAAAAGTTATGGCCTTTCAAAGATAATTTTTTTATATCAATATTTTAGAAAAACTCGCTCATTTTTGGAGATATTTAATTGTAATTTGGTATTTAGAGGTTCCTTGTACTGCTGAATCTGAATATCTGCTTATTTTTAACGTAACGTATAGAAGGCGCTCTAGAGACCCTGACATTCTCTTGTTTATTGTCGTACTTTTTTTTACGTGAATATTTTTAAAATATTGTGACGATTTTAAACGTTCTATTAATTTTTATTTTAAAATAAAAACACGAAATAGTTAATAAACTAATTTATTTACAAGCAAACTAATTAACACTAACATTTAACACTAGATAATTTACAAACTTAATCCTAATTTATTTTAACAGCCGAGCGAAAGTTTATAACGCGACTTTAATTCCGAACTGCCTAATGTTGAATTAAATTCCAACTGTCCCACTCCCGGCCGCGTGCATTTTTATATGCCGGGGTTGTTTTTCGCGAACATTCTGGAGGCGACGGACTGTCTGGTCTAGTTTATTCCGCCGTCAGAATTCTCTAGGCTGTCGCCTAAGGCGCGTCGACTAGACGGCTGTGACCCAAGAGACAATTTGGCGCCGGCTGGTGTCGACGAATCATTACAATATGTTTCGTTTTTTTGAAACGACATTTAATTTACTTTAAAAAAAGGCATACTTGTCACATGTCGCTAAAGTACACCGGTTTTGAGAAAAATTGCTTTGAATGTGAAAATGTTGTATACTTACTACAAAAGACAATTACCTAAAGTTGCACTACTTCGTAATTTACTTAAAATTGAAAAAGAATTACAATTCCACATTTAAATCAACGATACATTACGTAAAAAATTCTTGTTATGTTTGCTGTGGCCGCATATTCCACTCATAGTTTAACTTTCAACTCCAGATTGCTCCCATAGTAACGATTATAAAAACAATTGTTCCCATGGAAATAAAGTGAAGATTAAAGTTAAACTGTAACCGAAGTATGGGTCTATGTGCCTGATTCAGTGTAGACCTAAAACAGTAATTTTCACTTCTGACGAAGCAGTCGAACGACTGCGAAACGTAAAGTGTATATTTGCGCGATTTAGTGTCCGCTTAGAAGATTTTGTGATACAAATTTCATCGGACAAGAACCAACTGTAAATAAAACAGTAATATTCAGCATTATCATATTCAAAGCCATTTTTCTCAAAACTGGTATACTTTAGCGACATGTAACAAGTATACCTTTTTTAAAGTAAATTAAAAGTTCTTTCAAGAAAATGAATATAATTAATGAATATGAATTTTAAAAATATTCACGTTAAAAAAAAGTACAGCAATAAATAAAGGAATATCAGGATCTCGATAGGGCCCCCTATATGTTACGTTAAAAATAGGAAGATATTCAGATTCAGCAGTACAAGAAACCTGTAAATACCAAATTGCAATTAAATATCTCCAAAAATGGACGAGTTTTGCTAAAATATTGAAATAAAAAAATTATCTTTGAAAGGCAATAACTTTTTAATGAAGCAAAATTGTACTAAGATAAATTGATCAATTCAATTTATTTTGGTCCAAAAAAGCCACCCTTGAAGTATGGCCCATTCTTTTCCCGGTATAATCTCATTTGGTGCAATACTATTTATGCACCCTGTATATATAAAGTAATATATTTAAGAAGGAAAACCATTAAAATGTCTTGATAATTCAAAAAAAAATAGTTTTTTGTATTTCCTGATAAAGTTACGTAATGGCATTTATATCGTTCTGGTGTGAACCCGTCGAAATATAAATGACGTGAAAGCACGTTACTTTAAACAAAGAAAAATTGCAAAATGCAATTATTATATGAGAACAAAAAAAAAACGTGAAAATACACTGCATTTAGCTAAATTGGCATAAATTGCAAACATCTACACGATGCGATGGTCCGGGCATACAACTTTATGGCATTTAGCGCAGGAAATTTTTGATTTTCTGTCACTTGATCTAGGAGACAGATAACATCTAGTGCTTTTAGCCAGTTTAGGTGCAGATTCTGAATTATCCGGCTGTTCAATAGACAATATATCCTGTATATCTTTGCGGAGTTCCCGCGGTAAAGTTTTTTGAAGCTTTCTTTCCATGTGTTGTCGAGCCAATTGAAATCCAAGTTCAGTTAAAAATTTTCTGCGTATAAGTTTGTCTTGTCTTTTAGCAAGCTTAAAAAGTATCATGGAGTTAATTCCAGCTTGGTCCAACATTCCAAAAAAATAACGCAAAGGCCATCTTTGAGTTTTACGGGCAACTGTATAAGAATGTGCCATTCGATCTAAAGTATATACTCCACACTTTGTGGAGTTGTAGAAGTCGATTATTTTTGGCTTCTTTGTTTCCAAGTTTATGTTTTTTGTAAAATGCATCGTTGAAAGAAGAGTAACACTTTTTGATTTTTTAGGTGTAAAGGATACCAAAGCTTTTTTGTCGTGAAAGGCTAATTGTGAAGACAAAATATCTTTACTTTTATTTGGTAGAAACGATTTCGGGATTTCCCTTTTGTTGTGCCGAACAGTGCCCACAATGGTTATTTTGTAATTTTTTAACATGTCATCTGCTAACTTGATGGATTATTATCCATCGTAATGTTGGGGAAAGTTCCATGTATTGGGGTTGATAATGTTTTGACTAAATAGGATCCAAGAGGTTCATTACTATCTCTGTTTTCTTTTCCAATGTACGGAATCGCACTGACCGGACCATGTAAAAAGTTCTGCTGTCATTCATTGAAACAATTTTCATCCCATATTTATCGGGTTTGGATTGTACACTGAGAAAACAAAATGTGTTAATTCAACCAAAAATTTTGTTTGAACGTATTGAACCGAAACTTTTTGTTGGGTGAACATTTTTTTGGTAAAATCAACACATTTGTTTTATCAGTGTAAACAAAATGTGTTAATTCAACCAAAAAAAGTGTTCACCCAACAAAAAGTTTCGGTTCAATACGTTCAAACAAAATTTTTGGTTGAATTAACACATTTTGTTTTCTCAGTGTACACTGAGACACAACGCGTTATGGACGTTTATTGATAGCCATGACGCAATATAAAGCTATGTAGCTTTACTCATATGCAATGCAACGAAAATTGTTCACAAAAATTACACTTGCTCCCAGCTTTATATTTAAGCAATTTCCATATAATTCCAATGAAAAGTACCAATTTCTGAATGTAAATTTTTACTTATACAGGGTCTCCCAAATAGAGTGGCCTATTAAAAGTTTTCGGGGAAGGGATTATACAAAAGTTCTGAAAATTAGCACACTGCCCTAAGGGAAAGCGATCTTTCAGATTAAAATATTTTCACTTTTATATCACATCCGGTTATACCGGAAGTCGCCGTTAACTTTCTTATTTTAAATGGAATGCTATACTTTTTATTACAAATTCTGATTCTACACATTATTCTAAATAAAAAATGTTAAGGCTTCCCTATACCTAAATGTAATCGATTTTGAGATATCTTCAAATTTATTTAAAAAAAAGTTTTGGTGACCTTTCATTAAAGACAATGTATTTACGCCAATTTCAAATTTAAAGGTTGAAGTGACATATCTTTTAAAAGTATAATGTTCAGACTTTCAAATCATATCCTAATTATCCCTGAAAAATTCATAGGGTGGTTACATATGGTGTCGTAGGTAATTATGTTTAACTGCCCAAAACTCAATTTTCGTAAATGGAACACCCTGTATATTTTTACATCATGAGATACAGAATCAAATTCTACATCGATTGATATTAGCATTCCCTATACCTATATCTTTTAGTTTTCTTGTTATCAATGATTGTTTATTTTATTCTGTTAATTAATGGAATGATTGCACTTATTTGTAGCAAGCTTTGAAAAAAGAATCAGATATTGAATTGTTACTTTTCAAGAAATAAATAATTGCTAACCATAACATTATTTTGACGTACATCATAGAACAGTGGCGTAGATAGAAACTTGTTTCGGGGGGGGGGGGGGGCGAACAAAAAAAAATTTAACGAGTACGGACTATTTAACATTTTATTTAAGAAATGTAAAACGGCGAACAAAAAACAACGTCATATGGAAAACTTCTTTAGTATGAAATACGCAGAACATAATATTTTAGAACCATTTCGGGGGGGGGCTCGGGCCCCCCAGGCCCCCCCCCCTATCTACGCCACTGTCATAGAATAAAGCTATTAGATAAATACCTCCCGTAAGTTTACCATTTTCATAAACGAACGTCTTTAAAAATTAAGGATGCTTTGAAAAACAATTTTTTTGTTAATTTAACGTTTTTATTAAACAACAAAAGCAATACTTATAATTGGTAAAGTGGTAAAAATAATAATGAATAATTTTATTTAGTCTAATAAACAGTTTATTTTGCATTCAAGGAGAGTGCAACGAAATGGTTACGAGAACGAGCAGAAAATTTAAGGAAAAGTATCCGCAGTTACCGCCAATGACAGAAAAAAAATATAGAAGATTTGAACGTATTTTTTAAGAAGTGGCACCTGACCAAAGAAAACTTCATCTGCTCCTGTAACGGGCAATGAAGCAAATGAAATTTCTGTATTAGCATTCGTCGAAACTTATTTATTTATTTCTACTTATCTGTTAATGGTATAACTTAATAAATATTTTTATTTTGTTAACACTTACGGTGCGGCCACATTAACGTTTAACGTAACGCCTAACGTGATTTTCAAAGTCTAATTTGACTAGTTTGGTGTAGTTTTTACTTGTGATATGATAATATGGAAAAGAAAACAAATTTATAACGAGTAATTTGATATTAAACTTAAGTGTAACCGCAGATTTATGTCAAATTAGATGTTAAAAATCACGTTAGGCGTTACATTAAATGCATATGTGCCCGCGGCATTACTGCGAAAAATTTCGATAATTCTAGCAAAATATGCCGTTATAATAAACAATTATTGATAACAAGGAAACTAAAAGAAATAGGTATAGAGAATGCTAATATCAATCGACGTAGAATTTGATTCTGTATCTCATGATGTAAAAATATACAGGGTGTTCCATTTACGAAAATTGAGTTTTGGGCAGTTAAACATAATAACCTACGACACCATATTGTGACCACCCTATGAATTTTTCAGGGATAATTAGGATATGCTTTGAAAGTCTGAAAACTTGATTATTTTTAAAATTCGGACGCTCATGTAAAATTCGTGAATCCGTTTATGTTGAAATATCCAAACTTATACCCGAACTTACCCGGATACCCGAATTTATACGGGTACCCGTGTCAGATCCGGACCTCAGTTTTACACGGGTACCCGAATTTATACGGGCACCCGAGCTCATAAGATTACCCGAGCACGACACGGGTACCCGGGTAGTATCCGGGTAGTTTATTCGGGTACTCGGGTAGCTCAAACATACAGGTATGTCTTCCCTCCTATTTATGTTTGGATTGGAGATCTATGGCTGCTGCTAGCGGAGAACTGACGTCACATGCGAATCGAAATTTACGGTGTTCTTCGCAACTTTAAAAGCCTATTTCTCCGTTATTTATCGATGAATTTTAAAAATTCTTTCACCAGACAGATACTTTTGGTCTATATCGTACTAGTATTTAAGAAAATGTTTTATTTCGAAGATGAGTAAACTACATTATAGTTCGTTATTTTTTTGGAGAAATGAATCTATTAAATACCGATTTAAAACTTTAAGTCGAAAAGAATGATTCAATTTTACTACTGGCTGAACTATGAAAAAGAAACACGAAGAAAAATAAAAAATGAAGTTGATATTTCAAATAAAAAAATTTAATATTAAAGTAAATTCAAAGGTCACAGAAAAGCTAGACTTTCGTACGCTACGTGATTGGGAATCAGAGGTCAATCAAAAGAATTAAAACAATATTTAAACAGAAAAGCCGATTTATTGGAAAAAATTGAAGGTAACAAAAATACAAATGCAAATGCAAAACCAAAACTAAGACAATCAGGATTTGTAGTGACATCACGTGATTTAAATGCAATTTTTGCCAAAAACCACACACAATTTACAAATGCTCCGACTTCTTAAAACTGGAAATACCTGAAAAGAAAAAACTGAAATCATGTGAAAATTGTTTACGTATTGGTCATAACATAAGCAAGTGTCAACACGATTCCTGCAAGAAGTGTAACCTGAAACATAATACACTGTTACTGTTACTGTTACTGTAGTCTGAAAATCAAGTATCTCTGTATTCAAACGAAATCAATAATACAGTTTTGCTTTAACTGCTCTAGTCAAAGTCAAGGCAGCTGATGGTACATCCGTTCTATCCCGCGCTCTATTAGACAGCGGATCACAATCCACAATCCAATTTTATTACCACTCAATTATACAACAGATTACGAATCACGGCCAAGGAAACCAATATTTCTGTAATAGGAATTGGTACAAAATTGTCAAACGTGAATTACAATTGCACAATTAACTTGATGTCTCAAGACAGTACTTACCAGACAAGTCTTTCTTGCCTAATTATAAATTCAATTTGCGATTCAATTCCAACTTATTCTTTTGAGATACCGTCATTTAACATTCCTAATGATATACAGTGATATCCACATGAAGCGTTCGTTAAAAGTTTTCAAGGTTACAGTTCACGTAGATATTTGAAACTTAAGGAGCAAGGGTTTTCCGTAGAGATCTCTTTAAATAAAATAAAATTGTCTTTGTATCACTTCCGGTTGTACCGGAAGTCACTATCAACTCGCTTATTTTAAATGGAATGCTATGTTTTTTTATCACGTTTTTGAATTCTACATGTAAAAATATGTTAAATTGTAATACATTTCCCTATCTCTAAAATGCATCATTTTTGAAATATTTTGAATTTTCTTAGAAATTTGGATTCTGCAATCTGATTTTCAAAAAATTATAACACAGCTGTTATTGAAGCAATTTTATTTGTAATAGCTAATATTGTAGTTGAAGCTTTAAGGTTCTTAAAAATTCCATCAGCATAATCTACTAAGCTACAGGGTGTCTAAAACGCACCGCTCCACTCGAAGATATTCAAACACAGAAAAATACTTTTTTTCAAATGGAATGACCGATATTTTAATGCACCATTGTATATGGAGTCAAATGCTGCGTCGAACTGTACTAGCATTCCCTATACCAAACTTTAACAGTTTTTGAGTTATGAAACATTTTCGATATAATTTATAGAAAATTACAATTTTAATAGGTCAAATATTTTTAATTTTATTAAGATAGCATGGAAATTATAACAATGATTACTGTTACTACAAATTTTGTAGTCAACCAAAGAAAATAGAATTTGGCAAGTGGAAATTCATAAATTTTAATAGTCCTTTAATCATCCTTCTCTTAGGACGCTTGTGATCTTATAAAACGAAAAAGTATGAATTTCATTACTTTAAATTGAAGAATAAAATAGCTGCTAGTTTGCAATTCTCTGGAGTAGCGTGAAAGTATTTTAAAACCATTGTCTAATTGTCTTCGTTATTTGTTACTTATCTTCGTACATTTTATTTTTCCAAATTGTATAAAGTTAGGTTCAAACTTTCCAAACTGTGTTTTATTCATAGGAGACAAGAGGGGTACATTTTATTGAACACACATTCTCTGCTCTGAACAATTTTAGATCATTCTTCATGAATTTAAAAAATAGATTTAAAATATCAGCGTTTGAATAATTTTGATTTTGATTCTCAACTTTTTTTGCTTTTGCTTAAAATTTGTAGTAACAGGAAACGTTAAATGCAATTGTTTGTTGTTTTCATAACTATATCAACAAAATTAGAAATATTTAACCTAATAAATGTAAATTTTTATGTATTAAACCAAAAATATCTTATAACCGAAAAACTATTAAAGTTAGGTATAGGGAATGCTAGTATAGTTCGACACAGCATTTAATTCCACATACGATGGCGTATTAAAATATTGGTCGTTCCATTTGAAAAAAGTATTTCTCTCTGTTTGAATATCTTCGAGTGGAGCGGAGCGTTTTAGACACCCTGTAGCTTAATAGATTATGCTTATGGAATTTTTAAGAACCTTGAAGCTTCAACTACAATATCAGCTATTACAAATAAAATTGCTTCAATCATAGCTGTATTATAATTTTTTGAAAATCAAATTGCAGAATCCAAATTTTTAAGAAAGTTCAAAATATCTCAAAAATGATGCATTTTAGGGAAATGTATTAGAGTTTTACATATTTTTACATGTAGAATTCAAAAGCATGATAAAAATATAGCATTCCATTCAAAATAAGCGAGTTGATAGCGACTTCCGGTACAACCGGAAGTGATACAAAGACAATTTTATTTTATTTAAAGAGATCTCGACGGAAAGCTATTGCTCCTCAAATTTCAAATATCTACGTGAACTGCAACCTTGAAAACTTTTAACGAACGGTTTATGTGGATATCCCTGTATATTTGGCAGATCCAGAGTTCAATGTTGCAAGCACAGTCGATCTCTTAATCGGCGCAGGATTATTCTGGAATATATTAAACGAAAAGAGAATCATATTAGGAAAACGACACCCAACACTACAATCGACAAAACTAGGGTGGATAGTAACAGGACAATTATGGGAAACCAATTCAGTTACACACTGCGGATTAGCACTCACAAACGAAATTTATAATCAATTGAAGAAATTCAATGTGACAGCCCCACTGAAAACAACGATTATTGTGAAACACATTTCACAAGAACTCACACCAGAGAGGACAATGGTAAGAATTCATGGTAAGAATTCCGTTCAATGAGTTAATTTCCAATTTGGGTGACACATATGTATCAAGTAGCTGAAAAACGACTTTGTGGAATCGAAAGGTTTACAAAAGACCCACACTTCCATCACTTATACTGTGACTTCATGAACGAATATAAAAATTTAGGTCACATGACGAAGATTGAAGAAATACAATCACCTCAGTATTTCTTACCACACCACGGAGTGCTGAGAGAAAACAATGTAACAACTAAACTGCGTGTTGTTTTCGATGGTTCAATAACATCAAACACAGGAGTTTCGTTGAACCAAACTCAATTGAATGGACCCACCATACAAGACGACATACTATCGATTGTATTACGTTTTAGACAGCATGCCTACGTGGTATCAGCTGACATCAAACAGATGCATCGACAAATATTGGTGCATCCTGAAGACAGACGCTACCAGAGAATTTTGTGGAGAAAAACCCCTTCAAAGCCAATGAGTTAAACTCTGTAACGTATGGAACAACATCCGCTCCATATTTAGCAATACGTTCATTATACCAACTAGGCATTGAAAATGAATCTTTGCAGCTACTTGCAGCAAACATTATCAAACATGACTTTTATGTGGACGACTGCTAACAGGGGGAGAAGGTAATAAAATTGTGTCTTGAAGTAAAGAACATTTTAGCAAAAGCACAATTTTCATTACATAAATGGACTTCAAACAGTTTGAAGTTGTCAATGCAATCAGTGATAAAACAAACTATGAAAAGGGTGTTGCAATAAAAATGAAATCAACAACACTCTGGGCGTTTTTTATTCAAGCCATATGGACACATTAACATACAGCTATGACATTCCATTTCTTCCAAATGAAACACAAGTCACAAAGCGAATGATTCTATCAATTGTATCAAAATTATATGACCCATTAGGTTTACTCAGACCATTTATCATATCATCAAAAATACTGCTTCAAAAGATATGGATCTCTAAGGCAACATGGGACGAACCATTACCTGAAGATTTGAAGGAAGAATTTTTGAATTTCAATAACCAACTTTCAATGTTACCAACTCTAAAAATACCAAGGCATGTTATTAGTACTGACAACGTTTCAACGGAGATAAATGAGTTCTCTGATGCATCAAATGAAGCATTTGAAGCATGTGTTTATTTGCGAACAACAACAAGCAATGGAAGAATTATGATACATTTAATCTGTGCAAAATCTCGAATTCCACCACTCCGCGATTGGAACTTTGTGGAGCGCTAGTCTTAGCAAAATTAATGAAGAAAGTACACAATTTTTGAACCATTAAATGCAAACAATACTATTGGTGTGATTCTCAAGTAGTACTGCATTGGATACATGCACAATCTGACACTCTGCAACCGTTCATTGCACACAGAGTTGCTATTATTCAATCCATGACTAATAAAAATGACTGGCGTTACGTAAACGCAAAGACAAACCCAGCAGACATCTTGTCTCGAGGGTTATCGCTAAGACATCTGATAAATTCTGATCAATGGTGGAAAGGACCGTCATGACATGAATTATACATTTACAAAATTCTAATCTGATAACACTATTGACTTACCTGAAAGAAAGAAAAGAATAACTGTTTTATTTACTTCTGAAGATTCGTTTTCAAGTTTAGTCAAAAGATTTTCTACGTTACAAAAACTTAAGCGAGTAGTAGCTTATATTTTGAGATTTGTTCATAGTACAAACATCAAGAACCACAAAGACAGCGTGGGACGTTAAGTATTATCGAGTTAAAGGAAGCTATGCAATCGTTGATAAAAGAAGCACAAAATGAAGACTTCGGAGATGCAATCAAATTATTGAAAAATCAACGAGAATTACCTAAGAAACATAGACTACTAAGTATGGCACCGTATCTCGATGATGATGGATTTCTACGTGTTGGAGGCAGATTAGATCTCTCAGATTTACCTGCAGAAGCAAAACATCCTTTAATACTATCTTCAAAAAATATTTTGACAAAATTAATATTTCAAGATGTTCATAAAACTTCACACATTGGTCCTCAATTACTTTTACCAACTGTACGTCAAATATACTGGCCTTTTAATGGAAGAAATTTGGCACCAAAAACTGTCCATGAATGTGTAAGATGTAATCGATTTAATGCATCAAATGTACAACCTGTGATGGGAAAGAGTCACCATTAGGATAGAGTCACCATTAACTATCCGTTTCAAATTTGCGGCGTAGATTACGCTGGACCATTCCAAGTAAAAGATAGACAAGGAAGAGGGTGTAAAATAACAAAAGCATACATGTGTCTATTCGTCTGCTTTACAACTCGAGCTCTGCAACTAGAAGTAGTATCTGACTTGCGCACAGAAACTTTCATAGCAGCACTTAGACGATTTACATCGCGTCATGGAAAACCAAATACCATCTATTCAGACAATGGTACCAATTTTATTGGAGCGCGAAACGAGTTACAGACTTTAAAAAGTTTTCTATCTGATGTCAACACAGATGTAGCTAACATTTTGGCAAAAGAACATATCGAATGGAAATTAATTCCAGTATATGCACCACACATGGGAGGTTTTTGGGAGGCTGGAGTCAAACATGCTTGAGAAAGGTTATTGGAAATACAATTTTGATTTACGAGGAAATGTTGACCATACTTACCCAAACAGAGGCAACATTAAACTCGCGTCCTCTGTATTCTTTAAGCTCCGATCCTAATGATCTCAACCCGTTAACCCCAGCTCACTTCTTAATAAGCAAATCTTTATGTGCACTACCAGACATCAATTTGCAAGAAGCAAAATTAAACTCTTTGAACCGTTTTCAACTTATTCAACGGCTCCATCAACACTTCTGGTCTCGATGGAATCGAGAATACATTAGTGAACTGCAACATAAGACAAAGTGGAAAAAATCAATTAAAACGATTGATGTATTCATTCTCATACGTGAAGATAACTTACCTCCGCAACGCTGGTTGATGGGACATGTATTCGATCTCCACTACGGCAAGGACAAAGTTCCAAGAGTCGCTATCTTGAAAATTCAACGTGGTGTTATCAAGAGAGCAGTAAACAAACTTTGTGTCTTACCAGTGCCTACAGAGAACACAAATTAATACGTACCTTATTTAAGTATAGCGTTAGTCACTTATTTAATGTATTTATTTATATCTCATTGTCAGTCTCTTCCCAACAGGGGGGGAATATGTTAAGGCTTAGATTATTTTCAATATTAAAAATGGGGAACGATCAGAGTGTGCGCAATCTTTTTACAAGAAAAAAGTGTCAGTGTCACATGTTATCTATAAATAAAAAGAATTAGGTACAAGTGCTATTGATTCAATTTCAAGATACAATCCTCAACACTGATCGACACTAATAAAAGCGAATTGATTCCATATGTGAATCGAATTCAGCTTTAATCTGTTATTCCGCTGCCACATTTGCGTTTAATGTAGCGCCTAACGTGATTTTTAACATCTAATTTGATATTAAACTGCGGTTACACTTAAGCTTAATATCAAATTACTCGTTATAAGTTTGTTTTCTTTCCTATATTATCATATCACTGGTAAAAACTACCTACAGCAATAATCAAATTAGACTTTGAAATTCACTTTAGGTGTTCCATTAAACGCAAATGTGGCCTAGGAATTATAACATTTTCTCATTGTAACATCTTTTATAAATTAAAGTTTAGAAAAGAAAGGTGATCGATAGGGTTGCCATACGTCCCGTATATACGGGACTGTCACCGTATTTCACTACTCAGTCCCATATTACTATTTGTCCTGGTTTTGTCCCGTTTTCTACCAAAACTTCATAACCGATGTGAACCTGGCGCCCAACTTCATCAAAAATTTTTTTTAATAATTTAGTGGGTTTGTACCCCGTTTGTACCCGTTTGTACCACTTTTTATTTCGTTTGTACCTCAAAGGGTAACAAAATAAAAAATAATTAAAAAATAACCGGCGCCCAACTTTAAGACATTTTAATTTCGTTAACGCCATTCGATAGAGAATCGTTTGTACCTGTTTGTACCTCTCTTCATTTCGTTTGTACCTCAAAGAGAACGAAATAAAAAATTATTAAAAAAATAACTGTCGCCCAACTTACAGATATTTTTATTTCGTCAATACCATTCGGTAGAGAATCGTTTGTACCTGTTTGTACCTCTTTTCATTTCGTTTATACCTCAACGGGAACCGAAGTACAGCGTTTTCATTGTTTCGAAAATAACGTTAAGCCGGTACATACGCTATTTTTTAAGGTATCGAAAAACGACCAAGGGGGCTCGAAGGAGAATCGTTTGTACCTGATTGTACCTCTCTTCATTTCGTTTGTACCTCAAAGAGAACGAAATAAAAAATTATTAAAAAAATAACCGTTGCCCAACTTTAAGATATTTTTATTTCGTCAACGCCATTCGATAGAGAATCGTTTGTACCTGTTTGTACCTCTCTTCATTTCGTTTGTACCTCACAGGGAACAAAATAAAAAATTATTAAAAAAATAACGGTCGCCCAACTTTAAGATATTTTTATTTCGTCAATACCATTCGATAGAGAATCGTTTGTACCTGTTTGTACCTCTTTTCATTTCGTTTGTACCTCAACGGGAACCGAAGTACAGCGTTTTCAATGTTTCGAAAATAACGTTAAGCCGGTACATACGCTATTTTTTAAGGTATCGAAAAACGACCAAGGTGGCTCGAAGGAGAATCGTTTGTACCTGATTGTACCTCTCTTCATTTCGTTTGTACCTCAAAGAGAACGAAATAAAAAATTATTAAAAAAATAACCGTCGCCCAACTTTAAGATATTTTTATTTCGTCAACGCCATTCGATAGAGAATCGTTTGTACCTGTTTGTACCTCTCTTCATTTCGTTTGTACCTCACAGGGAACAAAATAAAAAATAATTAAAAAATAACGGTCGCCCAACTTTAAGACATTTTAATTTCGTTAACGCCATTCGATAGAGAATCGTTTGTACCTGTTTGTACCTCTCTTCATTTCGTTTGTACCTCACAGGGAACAAAATAAAAAATTATTAAAAAAATAACGGTCGCCCAACTTTAAGATATTTTTATTTCGTCAATACCATTCGATAGAGAATCGTTTGTACCTGTTTGTACCTATTTTCATTTCGTTTGTACCTCAACGGGAACCGAAGTGTAGCGTTTTCAAAATTTCGAAAATAACGTTAAAGCGGTACATACGATATTTTTTAAGATATCGAAAAATGACCAAAGGGGCTAGAAGGGGGCGCCAGGTTCATATGGGTGGAATCGTCTGTTGTGTTGTATTCTTACGCTTAGCATTATTCAGAACTAACAGTGAAGACGTGGCAGGATTCTAGTTCTATCTTTGTTTGTTTTTTTATTGGTTTTTTGTTTTTTATTTTTAATTTGTTTGAAACGTTTTTGTTTCTTTTATGTTTTTTTTTGTTATATTTATTTTATTTATTTGTTATTAAAAATATAATGTGTGTTAATAGTTATAATTAGTAATTTCTTAATAAAATGATAAAGGAAACAATTCGTATTTATGAAGACAGAATTCACACACAATATTTAAATACATTACGTTTTCTTATTTCGGATTATTCAGATATGAGAATCCATAACCATAATTAGACAATAACAAACCCAATAATACTGTATTTAAATATTGTGTGTATGTAATGTATTTAAATATTGTGTGTAAATTCTGTAGTGCAGTGCTTTTCTAGTGCTTTTTACTATTACACATAGAGCCTTTTGTTACTAGCATTGTGGCAACCCTGCTTGCGTGTACACCAAATCAAACACCAAATGTACGGCTTTAAAGTTATTTTCGAAACATTGAAAACGCTATACTTCGGTTCTCGGTGAGGTACAAAGGAAATGAAAAGAGGTACAAAGAGGTACAAACGATTCTCCTTCGAACGCCCTTGGTAGTTTTTCGATATCTTAAAAAATAGCGTATGTACCGCTTTAACGTTATTTTCGAAATTTTGAAAACGCTATACTTCGGTTCCCGTTGAGGTACAAACGAAATGAAAATAGGTACAAACAGGTACAAACGATTCTCCTTCGAGCCCCCTTGGTCGTTTTTCGACCTAAAAATAGCGTATGTACCGGTTTAACGTTATTTCGAAACATTGAAAACCTATACTTCGGTTCTCGGTGAGGTACAAAGGAAATGAAAAAGAGGTACAAAAGAGGTACAAACGATTCTCCTTCGAACGCCCTTGGTAGTTTTCGATATTTAAAAATAGCGTATGTACCGCTTTAACGTTATTTTCGAAATTTTGAAAACGCTTTATACTTCGGTTCCCGTTGAGGTACAAACGAAATGAAAATAGGTACAAACAGGTACAAACGATTCTCCTTCGAGCCCCTTGGTCGTTTTCGACACCTTAAAAAATAGCGTATGTACCGGTTTAACGTTATTTTCGAAACATTGAAAGCTTTGTACTTCGGTTCCGTTGAGGGTACAAACGAAATGAAAAGAGGTACAAACAGGTACAAACGATTCTCAACTTCGAACGCCCTTGGTAGGTTTTTCGATATCTTAAAAAATAGCGTATGTACCGCTTTAACGTTATTTTCGAAACATTGAAAACGCTATACTTCGGTTCCCGTTGAGGTACAAATGAAATGAAATGAGGTACAAACAGGTACAAACGATTCTCTATCGAATGGTATTGACGAAATAAAAATATCTTAAAGTTGGGCGACCGTTATTTTTTAATAATTTTTTATTTTGTTCCCTTTCCCACAAACGAAATGAAAAGAGGTACAAACAGGTACAAACGATTCTCTATCGAATGGTATTGACGAAATAAAAATATCTTAAAGTTGGGCGACGGTTATTTTTTTAATAATTTTTTATTTTGTTCCCTTTGAGGTACAAACGAAATAAAAAGTGGTACAAACGGGTACAAACGAGGTACAAACCCACTAAATTATTAAATTTTTTTTTTGATGAAGTTGGGCGCCAGGTTCACATGGGTAACTTCATAGCAACTATGAAATTGAGTATGGAAGAGAAATGGCTGAAGTTTCTTGCAGATACAAAGCATATTGATCAGAAATCATGTCTAATAAAGTTATGCGAATATGTATTTGCCATTCCAGCCCGCAATGTAATGTGGAGAAAATGTTTTCCCTAATCTCAACGCAATGGTCCGATGAAGAAACAGGTTGTCAGTGGAGACAATTGTAGCAATTTTGATTTGTCATTATAATTTTAAAATGACTTGCACCCAATTTTATAATTACATGAAAGAAGAAAATGATATAATTAAGAAAGTAAAATCAACTTTAAAATATGACTGGGCTAAAAGGGATTAATTAGCTTTGCATCTTTTTTATTATTCTACTTGTTCATTTTATTAGATTGCTTAAACTTTATTCATTTTTTATAAAAGTAAAATAAACCATTACCTACCCACTTTTTTCTTATTTAGCACTTAAACGTCACGTATCAATGCTTGGCAATTATGGCAACCCTAGTGATCGCTTATCAACTGAAGCGTTTTTTGGCAATGTGAAAATACCACAACGCCAACGCCTTGTGGACGTTTATTGATACAGTCGTGTACCACGAATAAATAAATAAATAATAAATATAATAAAATAATAAAATAAAATTATAGAACAAATTATTGGCCTTACTAATTCTACAGCTCTTATGGTTCAACCACACCTGCGGCAAATGTGCTGCCTAACGTCATTTTTAACATCTAATTTGTCATTAATCAGTCGCTACATCTACAATTATTAGAGAGATATCGGTAAAGCGAATAACGTTATGCAGTATTTACGCTGCGCTAATTTGACATTTGAGACATGCGCGATTCGATTCTCAACGACGAAAACGTTAATACCGTTTCCGCATGGAGTAATTTACGAGCAAATAATTCCGTGCGTTACTTGCATAACGTATAAGTCCCGCATGCGCACTGTTGTAACTTTTGACGGCAGGCTTTTGTTTACATTTGTTAACCACTTAGTTTTAGACAAAAAGGCTTCTGTTTTTGAGAGTTTAATTAAATTTTTATTTCGCACAAATATAAAAGTTAAGTTAAAACTTATAAGATATATTTGTGTATCGCGGTATTCAATGTTCCGATAACTGTAAATTAGGAAGTAAATACTGCAATACGTTTAGACAATACTGCTTTGCGTAATTTACGAACGTAAGCGTTATACGCTTTACCGATATCTCTCTATTGTTAAGCTAGACGTGAAAAATCACGTTAGGCAGTATATTAGACACAGCGTGGCTCCGACAACGATAGTGTAGCGACGGATTATTGGCATATATGGCACTAATTTTGTAACGGCATTGAGAGTGGCATTGCGCGCTAGACGATAGCTCGGCTGGCGGTTTTTGATACACATCAAACGGATTGCCGGCGAACGTATTGCATAGTTGTTGCCATTGATAAAGAAAGACATATGTGAGGAAGACAGAACATACATTTTTTACGAAAACAGCGAGATCTCATGTTTTTATTCACGTACTATCTTAGTTTTGATTGCAGGTTTCTTTCAGTATTTCAAGTACTAATTTAAAATATAAATTTTGAATGTTAGGAAACGGAAAATGCTAAAATATTTTAATGGAACTCCTGTGATATGTGACATTTAAAATAAAGTTGCCAATATTCAAGCAAAATAAAACTTGTGCAGCCGCTTCGGAGCGAAATATGGGACAAATAATGACGTTAACCACCAATGTAAAACTTACCGCAATAATTTTTCTCGCATTAATTGTCGCTTTCTTGTCCGTTAGAATGCCGTTAGACGTTAACGTTAGTGTGGCTGTGGCATTAGAGCTATCATATTTTTTGTATAAAATTTGTTACGAAGTGAGTGAGAAGTGCCAATTCAACCAATCAACATTCATTATGGTAGTCTATCTCTCTCACTTTACAAGAAAATTATTATCAAATTTAACAAGTGTAATACGGCTCTTATTACAATAAAATCTAAAACAATTTAGTTTCTAGGTAGAAATTTCCGTTCATCAGTATACACTGTGTACACGGATTGAGTTCACTATAGGAATTTTTTTTTTATTTTTGTGTTTTCGAAAAAAGTCATTCTTTAGTTTTTGCTTGCCTTAAGAACCCCAAAAACACCATCAGAAGTGTTATATTCCGCTTAATAACAGAAAAATATCCAAATTCACTTTCCGAAAAAAATGGCAAAGTCCAAAAATTCTCTTAATAGAATCACGTTACCTGGTAATGTCAGTTAATATACAGTTAATACAGGGTGATCAAAGTTACTGCCGCACTATTGCTAACTTCGTTATTATTGGAGCTACGAAGAGGTTCAAATTAGCAAAAATGAACTGTTTTCACTCAGGATTACAATGGTGATATGAAGAAAACAATTGCGCATCGCATTCCCAAAATAATTGCATGTGTAAAGTTTTTTTTAATGGAACACCCTGTATTTTTTGATGACAAATGAAAGAACATCAGATTATAAATACAAATTACTCTACTGTTTTTCCTTAAAACGAATAATAAAGAAGTTATTTCGAAAGTTGCATTCATCATTTATAATTAACTTTATTTAGTTCAATGCATTAACAAAACTGTCTTAACACAAACTACCTTGGAATTATGTGCTTCAAAAATAAACAAACGTGAAAAACATGAGCGCAACATTTTGAGGAACTGGTATTTAAAATAAATGTAACTACTATTGGGTACAAAAATAAAATAAATTAATTAAAATGTGCTACTCTTGAAACTATTGTAACTTAAACTAATTTAAACAAAATTATAATAACTTAAAGTAAGGGTTCAAAAACATTCCCAGTTTGTTCTAAACATCGCTGAACGCCTTTATAGTGGCATTTAAATATTGGGTTCTCTGGGTTGTATTAATAATAATAAATTTGTGTCACAACTCTAAATAATATTAATAAAAATATCTTCTTTATTATTCGTTTAAAGGAAAAATAGTAAAGAGTAATTTGTCTTTATAATTTGATGTTCTTTCATTTGTCAACAAAAAATATAGGGTGCTCTTCCATCAATATTATTTTTTTGGTACTTTAAATTCTTTAAATCAGATTTTATAATCCTTTGACTTGCAGTTGACCATAATGCCGGAAGGTTTGTCACAAATAACATTTCTTACTGTTTGAAATGGATTTTCCCTCAAACGATTAAAGAGAGCTTCATCTTGCTCATAAGTTGAATTTTTTTAAAGTCCCGAAGCTTCTTTTCTACTTACACTTTCTTCCTCTTTCTAGTTCTTCTCTATTCGCGTAAGAGTTCTTTTATTTAGACCATAATTATCCCCCACTGCTCTTATTCATTATGCATTTTCTAAAAGAATATTAAAATTGTTTCTGTTTCTGTCAGTTCGGCATTTTTATTGTTTGTCACTGACAGATTATAAATTAAGACCGACTTATAAAAAGTGAGCAAATAAAAATCAGATTAGAGTAGGCGGTGCAAAGAAAATGTATGTCTGTCATTAACTGAATTAATTAATGTAATACATTCATGGACTGTCAAGTTTATTGACTTTTTATTTAATCACAGACATACATTTTCTTTGTACCGCCTGCTCTAATCTGATTTTTATTTGCTCACAGGTTACAACAAAAACTGGGTACGCGATTTTTTTGCACGTCACCGTACCAGTGTCGGTGAATGCACTAAAAAAATTAGTAAAAAATTTTGACGAAACGGGATCGGTATTAAGTAAGAAGAAAACTAAGAACATTTATATTGATGATGACACAACTACAGTTTTGGAAATGGCTTCCGTAACTGTGAGACCGTCCTCGTCTTTATGCAGAAGAGCCGCTGATTTAAATCTAACCAAACCTTTATTGCAGGCCATTTATAAGGATAGAAAAATTCGGCCATAACAATCCAAATTTGACCCCTTTAGAATTTCTTTTTTGATATATGACACAAAAGGTGTATGATTTTGATTTTGGAAGCAATTTATAAATTTTGAAACAAAGGATTCAAGAGGTTAATCTCGCTTATTTAAGAGATACGAATTCGATTAAATGGGTTGAATATTGTTCCTACGTATTAGGACTGTTACAAACTATGTTCAAATTTAAAAAAATTCCATGTACTTCAGGAGTTATCGCAAAAAATTAAAAAAATTTAGTATCGTTTTTTAATTACGTAAATTTTTTCACCTTTTCTTTCTGTTTTATTATTTTGAAATTATGTGTTTCCCACTTGCAATATTTAAAGATTTTTACTTTTATTTTAAACAAATGTTTTGCTTAAACATTTTATGCTCACCATACAGCGGATATCCGGCAACTATTCAGTTATCCGGCTGTCCGGCCACATTTTTGCTATCTCGGATACTGACTCCTAATATCCGATCACGCCGGATATTAATTCACAATCACATTTCATTTAAAACAAAACATTTGGATACATTTTTGGTTACTGATCATCAAAGAATCAGAAACGAAATCTTTAATTTTAGCAAAAGGTTGTGAAATAGAACATTTACTTTTGAAATGAAAATCACAAACCATAAAAGTGGCATTTTAGAAAAAAACATTATTTCATGTCAAGAAAAATTTTCAAATTTAGACCACAACAAACTGTCAAAGATGGCGACAACAAGCAGGTCGTCGTCAATACCGCTCTCGAACAAAGTGTGTAGAAAATGTAATAATGTGGCTCAAAGTGGCATTAAATGTGTCATATGCGAGACAATAATACATCATGGTTGTGTTAAATACTTAAAAAACATAACTATTATTGACGCCGAGCGGTTAATATGCTGTGATATTCCGCCGCCCAGAGAGAATTCAGCGGTAGAAGAAGTGACCTTCTCTAGTGCCATGGAACTTGACCAGGATACTGACGGAAAGGTGAATCTAAACCTTATAAATTTTATAATTAGGCAAAAGGACGAAATAATTAAGCAAAAGGATGTTATAATTAGAATGCTGGAGGATAAAATTACGCTACTTAACCAACACCAGGCTGATCAAGCGCTATCTTCCCAGCAGCATAAACAACTCCAAAAAACTAGTTCAGATAAGGAGGACTGCAGTACACGAAAACAAGAATCGACATTTGCGAATGTTGTGAAAAATAAAAGAAATGTAAACAAACAGCAGGATTTGTGCGAACAATCCCAACTAATTAGCAGTAAAGATGTGTCAGTAGGATTGTTGCGTGAGCATACAAAGCAAAAACTAAACGAATATATAAACCTAGCAGAGAATACCTCATCAATGCAGGAAAATGGAGATCAGGGTACTGAAGAAAATAAATGGAAAACCGCGGTACGTAAATATAAAAAAAAAGGGAAATCTATTGTGGGAAGTAAAAATGATGGATTTGTAAAAGGTGTCCCTAAGTATGCTACACTTCACGTATATCGAATAAATATTGGAACTACGGCGAAAGCATTAACGGAGCTTCTGCAACCCAGTTTCCCGGAGGTAACCTGTGAAACTCTTACTCCGAAGCATCCAACACTGTATACTTCATTTAAAGTAAACATATTCCAGAGTAATTTTTTGAAAGCAATGAACCCCGAACTGTGGCCGGCTGGAGCGTGCGTGAGTCGTTTTTTATACCTAAAGGGCAAGCCAGAGAAGATAAGTTAGTGTTTAATCCGGAATTAGTGCTTCTAAATGTGCAATCTCTGAGTGATGTGAAACTTAACAATCTGTATGCGGACATAGAAGATTTTGATACTAAATTTATTTGTCTGACGGAAACGTGGTCTAAAAATGTTGAAGCCCTCAGCATTAATGACTTCCAAATAAAGTCCAGCTACTGCAGGGACAGCGTAGGAGGTGGCGTCCTGATATATGTGCGGAAAGATATTCATGCGGTAAACTTGAATCTCGACAAATACTGCTCTCCGAAGGACTGTGAAATCTGTGGAGTAAGATGTAGATTAGATAATGAAATAACAATTATTCTGTGCTGCTACAGGTCCCCGTCAGGTAACCTGGATATTTTCCTTAATCTTCTCTATAATATATTAATGAATTTATTTAAACTTAAAATCAACATAATACTGTGTGGAGATTTTAATGTCGACTGTTTTAATGTGTCAAATGATTTCAAAAAATTAGCTGATCTTTTATGTATTTTTAACTTGACCGCCTCTGTGCATTGGCCAACACGAGTGACGAGTACCTATATTTCAACAATTGACCAGGTATTCACTAACTTCTCTAATAATGTTACTTATGTAATAGACAACACTATATCGGACCATAGAACGGTATTATTCCAATCTCATGCAAATCAATCTGTTAAAATAGAGAATGCAAATATTTTAAAAAGATCTTTTAGTGATTCGTCTATCGCTAATTTTAAGAGTTGCTTACAAGGAGAGACTTGGGAAGAAATTTATATTTCAAACGATGTTAACTTCTCATTTTCAGCATTTAATAATATTTTCTCATTTTACTTTGATATCTGTTTTCCAAAACGTTTAAAACGTGTTAATAGGGATGCCAAGAGCTGGATAAACGATGAACTACGTGAATCTAGTCTGCGTTTGAAGCAGTTATATGCGCTACAAGTTGCACACCCTGCGCTCAAGGGCTTCTATAAATCTCAAAAGAAAATTCATAATGACTTGGTGTCCAACATCAAAAAACAATTTTACCAAACAAGAATACAAAACTCACTAAATGTAACAAAAACAGCTTGGCAAATAGTAAATGAGTTAAGTAATAAAACAAAACACCGTGGAGAAATATGTTTAAGGATTGATAATTGTACTGTAAATGATCAGCAGATGGTCAGCAATATTTTTAGCACTTATTTTAGAGATGCGCCCTTAAAAATCTCTAATCACTTACAGGAAAATAAACAAACTATAAAAACAAATGTGAACGAAACTATCCCTGTAAATAAGGCTTCTATGTTTTTGAATCCGTTTACTGAAAAAGAACTCTCTTCTTTATTAATTAATAAACTAAAAAATAAAAGTTCCTCTGGTTATGATGAAATTCCGGCGTTCTTAATCAAAACTTGTTTGAACTATCTTTTAAAACCTTTAACGCACTTAGTAAATTTATCCTTTAAAGAAGGTAAATTCCCTAACTGCCTTAAAATTGGAAAAATTACTCCTATATATAAATCCAAAGATCCTGAAAAAGTAGAAAACTATAGACCCATAACGGTTACCTCTATATTCTCAAAAATTTTTGAATACGCTTTCTTGGATAGATTACTTTCTTTTGTCTCAAGCCAAAACATTTTGTGTCAAAATCAGCATGGGTTCATATCAGGAAAGTCAACTACGACGGCAATCACTACATTTTATTTACAAATACTACAATTTATTGAGGAAGGGGAGTGCCCAGTAGGAATTTTTTGTGATTTAAGCAAAGCGTTTGACTGTGTCAATCATGAATCGTTACTAAATAAACTAAACAAATATGGAATTCGCGGTATACCTCTGAAATGGATCACTAGTTTTATTTCTGACCGGAAGCAATACATCGCTATTAATAATGTCAAATCTCACTTAGAGAGTAGCAATATTGGCGTACCACAAGGTTCCATTCTGGGACCAATATTATTTGTTATTTATCTTAACGATCTGAATTATTTACAAATACCCGGTAATTTTACCCTGTACGCGGATGACACATCCTTGAATATCTCGAACAAAAATGGAAAATCTTTAACACAAAAATGTCAAGAAGCTTTAAGTGAAATGTACAACTGGTTCATGCATAATAGCCTACATTTAAACTTTGAAAAGACCAGTGCTATAGGATTTCATAACAGACAGAAGGTGTGTGAGAAACCAACACTTGTGATAAATAATGATTATACGTTAATTTGCTCGGATACATATGTTAAGTTTCTAGGGGTTACAATTGATGAAAATTTAAACTGGAATAGGCACTGCTGGGAACTTTCAAAAAAAATTAATTCTATCTCATATCAATTACTCAGCTTAAAAAAAGTCCTCAATACACAGCAACTGTTAAAATTGTACTATGCTCAAGTAGACTCCAGGCTTCGCTACGGTATCTGTATGTGGGGTTCTTCTAGTGCAGCGAAAGATGTTTTTATTTCCCAGAAAAGGGCTGTAAGAAGCATGTTCGGCATGTCGAGTAGAGAGTCATGTAGGGAGGTGTTTAGACATTATAAAATTTTAACGGTCCCCGACATCTATAAGTTTGAACTTTGCGTATACACTTTTTTAAATAAACGTAAGTTTTCGCATGTACAGGATGTTCATGATAAAGATACTAGGCAAAAAGATCACCTATATATTGCTTACAATAAATACAATATTTCTTTAAACTCACCCAATACGTTGGGGCCCAAAGCCTTTAACTCACTTCCAAAAAAGATAAAAGAAGCGACTTCTATAACAATCTTTAAAAAAACATTGAAGGAAGAGTTAGTGAATACCTGCAATTATATTTTTAACTCTACATTGTGGTAGGTTTATGTATGTAATATGACATGTTTGTTAACATTGTTTTTTAATTGTGTTTCATCCTTATACCAAAATGTTCATACATTGTTTTTAGATATAAGTCTTTGCTCCTGACAATTCCTATACATGTATTCCATGTCTGAAGGAAATAAAGTTATTATTATTATTATTATTATTAATGAATTTTCAGCACGATTTAAAAAATTCTTTTAAAAAATCCTTTAATCCTTTTCTAGTAACATTAAGAAACTTAATAATTTGGAAATACAAAATGAAATAAAGCTTTTTAACAATAATGCAAAATAGTTTGTGAATTTAACTAATGTAGACTAACATTAGAAATTAGAAGTTTATTGTTCTTAGGTCCCAAATTTAGTTTACCAATCAAAATTAATATTGCAAAATTATTGACTGATTTAGAGAATTTTGTTGATGCTTTTTCAAAAGAACAAAGAAATTTAACTAGATTGAAATTTGTATACATATTAAAGGCTGATAAGGGTTCTACCAAAGTACATACATAGCTACATATGAAGGTTATAAAAATTAAAAAAATGCCAGTGTAAAAATCTGAAATATTCTAACCGTAGTCTTACTTTTTGTAACTTGTTCTCTTTGTGTAAGTGAATAAATTTGGCCGAATATCCGACTATCCCGCCTAGATATACGCCGGATATCCGGTATCCGGTTATCCGACTAAATTGCTATCCAAGAAGATCCACTCGGATTAATTCTGAGTCATTTATAAGAAAGTAATAGGGTAAACTAGAGTTAAACCGACTGCTATTCTCAATCCGCGTTGGTGAAACCGGACATTCGATTTTTCGATTACCTGATTTTCCTCTTTGAGACCTTTAATTAGAGTACCCACACTTTGAGTTTCACTTTTCCGAA
Source organism: Dorcus hopei (assembly GCA_033060865.1). Lineage (NCBI taxonomy): Eukaryota > Metazoa > Arthropoda > Insecta > Coleoptera > Lucanidae > Dorcus > Dorcus hopei. The sequence goes on from CM065422.1 coordinate 38,272,068, forward strand.
AGTTTTTCGATTATCCCCCCCCCCCCCAAATTTGATATTTCGAAATCGACTTTTAAATAATTGAATTCAGACAATAAATCTCTATCAAACTGAGTAAAAAAAAATATCTGCCGCCATTTAAAAAGAAAAAGTTGACTATCGCCTGACAAAAATGTCATATTTAAAAAAATCTAAAATGCTAACCTTTTGTAGTATTTTTAAACTAGTCTTATGTGCTTTTTGAATTATTGAAATAGGATCTTTAATAACAGAGTTATAGTATCGTGCGTTTTTCATAAGACAGACGGTATAACCAAGAGTATACATATATGTCTTAAATAATAATGAAATTAAAAAAAACATCCAGTACGGAAATACATTTATATCAATGGGCAATCATTGCTGTACAGTAAAGAGCTGATTTCGAGTTTTTTTTTTAATAGTCAACGTCGACAAACCAAGATCATGGGATATTTTATTATAAATTATTGAGGAATTATAACTAAAAGACCTTTCGAAGAGGGCAATATTGTGCATAGAGATATGTACTCCACTAGTACGTCTTAAAGTTAAATCACGTAGTCTCTATCTAGGTATTAGTAAAACACTGAGTTACAAAAACTTCATGAATTAAACAGGCCATATGATGCAATCTTCTATTTCGCATGTTTATTCATTTAGCTTCCTTTAATTTATAAGATACATGATCCCTTCCCCTCAATCCATAAACGAACTAAAGACACGAGTTTTGGATTTTTTGAATTCTTGCAGTAGATAGAGCATCCAAACAGGGGCCATAGACAGCATCACAGTAATTGAAGCAATTATAGAACTAGTACATCACATAATTGAATTTTCAGCTTAGTAATAAGAAAATGCCATATACAAACGCTTTAAAGTTGAATCAATTTCTTGACATGAGATGAGAATCTTAAATCATTATTATCAAAGAAAACGCTTAAGTTTTTTTTTTATTGATTCACTGAAAGTCAATTGAACATTATTAGCTGTGATTTTCAAACTGTCAATGGCCCTTTGCCGATCTTTAGACCTACCAAAAACAGTTGCCGTCGATTTTATCGAATTAATATGCAACGAGGGAGAATAATTACATGAGTAATACTTATATCTACTTAAGAATGGTAAACACAACTTTATTATTTCCATAGAAATACCATCGTAACCACAAACATTTGACTTGATACTAAAAATTCTTTTCTCTACCAAGTCTTCCACAACCGTATGAAACATAAAAAACGGATAATGGTTGTTACAGCGATTATTTAGATAAAGCGATGAAGTATTTAAATCAATATCGTTGCTGACCGCACGCACAGAATTCAAGAAAAACAAATTTATTTCACTTGGGTTACTGAAAGCATGAAAGCATTAGGCAGGGGTTCCTGAAATTCAGAGTTGGTAACATTTAAAGATTTTAGTGTTTGCTATGTTAATTTTTGATTATTGTGACCACATATGCAGCCTGTCTCAATAAAGATGCACCAAACTCGGTATTTCCGTAGATATTGTAATATTGTAATATTGTATATACCGGCTGTTTCAAATTGAGTGTGCACTGAAGGGATCTTCTAAACCGTAAGAGATACAAATTTGGTTAAATGGAAGAAAAGTTGCACAAATCAATGCCTAATTCGTATTTATTCACAGAATAATTTTTTTCTTATTTCTTCTTGAGATATTGATCAAAATGTAAAAATGTCGATTTTCTTTTTTCCTCTGTATCTCTCATATTATAAATAATTTTGAAATTCTGATTTAATTTTCTACAGGCACTTTCTTATTCTGCTTCGAATAGAGGTGGCAGAATTGAAGTCAAACGTTTCGTCTCTCCACGACCATCTTCAGTTTCGATTTTTTAAATACAACGTATATCTTTTAATTATTGTATTCGATAGCATTTTTTCTGCTGATTGCAGTGATGTATAACAATTAATACTTTTTTCAAGTAAAGTTAAAATATGATAAAAAAAAACTTGATACAATTTCGTCATGATTTATTTAATAAGTAAATTTATTTCTTAGTACTTTTTTTACTTACTAAATATTAATAACTAACATTTAAATGTCGGAAGAGGAAAAATTAATAAAATCAATCAATCAATCAATAAAAAATCAAAGGGCTAATATTTGGTGATCTTAGAGGCCACGCGACAGGTCCATTTGTACCTATCAGGAAAAGTTTGATTCAAATAATTTGTTGTTATTTCAGCATTATGTGCTGGTGCTCCATCATTTTGAAATTGCAATTCCCTAATATGATTTAGAGGAATGTAATCTAAAATGTTTTCCAATGCTGTCCTTAAAAAATCGATGTAACGTTCAGCTGTTACATGATTTTCGTAAATATCGGACCATTAATTCTATTATGCCAAATACCACACCAAACATTTAAGCTGAATTGTATCTGTTGAAATCTTGTTGAAATCTTTTTTGATTCTCCCTGGACCAATATCTATGTACATTTCTATTAAATATTCCCTTGTTTGTAAAATTAGCCTCGTCAACAACTATCTCGTATAAGAAATTCTTTTAACGGATACTACAAATGTGCACTATCAGTGTCCGTTAAAAGAATTTATTATACAATAACTAAAGAGACAGATATTAAATAATTCATTGAAATTTACACTATACCTAAGAATGAACTAAATATTTGAAATTATGTATTAAATAAAATTTTCATATAAAAATCTGTATTATTTAAGCTTCAAATTAATATCAACAATTAAGTATGATATACCATTACAATCAGGAGAAAAAATGGCAACAAATACGATAATAAAAAGGTATACGTTATATTTAAAAAATGTAAACTGAGGATGGTCGTGGAGAGACGAAACGTGTGACCACAATTCTACTGCCCCTATTTGAAGCAGAATCCAAAAGTACCTGTAGAAAGTTAAGACAGAATTTCTAAATTATTTTTAATAAGGGAGTTACAGAGGAAAAAAGAAAATCGATATTTTTACATTTTCACCAATACTTCAAGAGCAATTAAGAGAAAATTGATTCTGTTAATGGATACGAATTAAGCAATGACTGGTGCAACTTTTCTTCCATTTAACCGAATCTGTAACTCTCATGGTTTAGGAGATCCCTTCAGTGCACACCCAATTTGAAACAGCCGGTATATATATATATATACAGGGTGTTAATAAAAAACTGTACACCGCTTGGCAGGTGATAGTAGAGGTCAAAAGAAGAAAAAAATTCTAATAAACCCATATCCAATTCTCAATACAGGGTGTCCATGCCATGTGTTCACTCTTCTAAAATTTTTATTTTTTACATAAAATTCGAGAACGATAAATTAAATAAAAAGCTACTATATCTACTATTAATGTCTCACTAGCGTGAGACATTAATAGTAGATGTGTTGACATTAACAAAACATTTTGTAGTTAAAAGTTAATTGAAATTAATTGTAAAATTATTAAAACAGACGATGCAAAAGGAACACGTTAAAACTGTGCACGAGGTGGAGACATATTTGTTGTTGTTGAATGACAAGATCGTGCTGTCAGTGCGCATGGTTGGGCGGGAAATTCAAAATGTTAGCATAAATATTGCTTAATTGATTAGTGTCAGATTTGAAATTGACCGTAATATCACTGTGTCTCTGAATGTGGGACATCTCTAAAAAAAATTCTGTAATTGTAATTAGTATGTTTGTCAAGAATTTGGATATCATTAAAATTAAAATGATGACCGGTGTCCGTCGTGTGGGTTGCAAGAGCACAAGATCTTTTTTTAATTTTACAGTCACTCTTATGTTGTATAACTCTATTTTTTAGCCATTGACCGGTTTGGCCAATGTAACATTGATTACAGTTGTCACAATTAATTCTGTATACAACATTCGAGTTAAGTAACTTAAGATACAGAATCAAATTCCACATCGATTGATATTAGCATTCCCTATACCTATTTCTTTTAGTTTCCTTGTTATCAATAATTGTTTATTATAACGGCATATTTTGCTAGAATTATCGAAATTTTTCGCAGTAAGTGTCGACAAAATAAAAATATTTATTGAGTTATACCATTAACAGATAAGTAGAAATAAATAAATAAGTTTCGACGAATGCTAATACAGAAATTTCATTTGCTTCATTGCCAGTTACAGGAGCAGATGAACTTTTCTTTGATCAGACGGTGCCACTTCTTAAAAAATACGTTCAAATCTTCTATATATTTTTTTCTGTCATTGGCGGTAGCTGCGGATACTTTTCATTAAATTTTCTGCTCGTTCTCGTAACCATTTTATTGTACTCTCCTTGAATGTAAAATAAATTTAACAATAGTTTATTAGAATAAATAAAATTATTCATTATTATTTTTACCACTTTACCAATTGTAAGTATTGCTTTTGTTGTTTAAGAAAAACGTTAAATTGACAAAAAAAATTGTTTTTCAAAACATGCTTAATTTTTAAAGACGCTCGTTTACGAAAATGTGATCTGTCATTAACTGAATTATTAATGTAATACATTCATGCGCTGTCAAATTTATTGACTTTTCATTTAATCACAAACATACATTTTCTTTGCACTGCCTGCTCTAATCTGATTTTTAGTTGCTCACGGGTTATATATACGAGGGATACCTTTTTAGTTTTTACAAAAACAAGGAAAGAAAATTTTTTTTTGGTACAAATCGTTTTATTGCTTTTCAAAATATTCGCCTTTAAGTTTTATACACTTTTGCATGCGTTCGAACCTATTCTCGAAACATTTTTCCATTCTGAAGGTGGTATCTCTAAAACATGGTTTCTGAAGGCTTCAACAGCTTCTGAAGGTGATGAAAATCGCTGTCCACGCATTTTTTATTTGACATTCGGGAACACAAAGAAGTCGTTAGGCGATAAATCAGGTGAATACGGGCAATGAGACATTAATTCGATGTTTTTCTCCTTCAAGTAATCAATTGTTAAACGTACTGTGTGAGAACTGGCATTGTCATGATGAAGGATGATGCGACGTTTTCGGTTGTTTTTTCTGATTTCATCGATGACTTCTGACAAACAGATTGTTGTATATCATTCAACATTAACTGTTCTTCGATCCTCTAAAGGAATGGTTGCGACATGTCCAGTGCAACCAAAGAAACGAGCAATAATTTTCTTGGAAGTGCTTCGTGAACGAACAACTTGTGTTGGATTTGGTTCATCTTGGAACACCCAAACAGTCGATTGCTGCTTAGTTTCCGGCTCGTACGAATATATCCAAGTTTCGTCACCTGTTACGATGTTGTATACGGATTTTGCAGTTCCACGGCCGAATTTCTTGAGCATTTCCTTATACCAATTGGCACGAGCCTTTTTCTGAGCTTCGGTCAAATTATGCGGAATCCATCGGGAGCAGATCTTTTTCACGCCTAAATGTTCATTCACGCAAAATCGAATGTATTGCAGTCTTCGATATGCCTAAGAATGCCTCTATCTCACGATAGGTCACATGGCGATCCTCTTCAATCATGTTGCGCACAGCATCGATGTTTTTTGGAAGAACAACCGATTTTGGTCGACCTTCACGAAATTCATCACTGACGAAAGCACGACCACGACGAAATTCTGCAAACCAGTTGTAAACTGTCTTTTCTGATGGGGCTTCATTACCAAAAGTTGAACGAAGCGATTCGAGGCATTGTTGTTGAGTTAAGCCTTTACTAAAATCATAAAAAATCATCCAACGAAAACTGAAATTTCTATTTTCCTACAAAATTGCTTTTTTTAAACGCTCACTGTAAACAAACTACTCGGCTGATTTCTGAGCTGTCACTATTTTAACAATAACAAATGTCAAATTTTACGAAAATAGTCATGTTACATCTCAATAGCGCCATCTAGTAGTCATTTGTAAAAACTTAAAAGGCGGCCCTCGTATACATCCGTACATAAAATCTACAAAATTAGAGTAAATCAAATAATACGGAACTAGGTATTGGTCCATTATCTGAATTCATTAAATTGTTTTTATTTTTTCGAATAAAAATACTTTCGTAAGCATTTAATTCCCTATTATTTGATACTGCCTTAATGAGTTTTAAATTATCTTTAATAATACTGTGTCCAGTATTGTAAATATCTTGGACAACACTTGATTTCTCAAACCTATTGTACCTATAGTGACTTAAATGTTCCTTAAAACGTGTTAATATATTTCTTTTTGTTTGTCCAATATATTTATTAGCACATTCATTACACTTAATTTCATAAATTCCAGATTTCTGTTCAACATCAACTTTATCTTTCGGGTTTCCCAATAAATTCTTTGTGGTATTGTTAGTAGAAAAAGCTAATCGTAAGTTTTGAGTTTTAAAAATATGATTTAAACCTTTAGTGCAAAGTGCATCGATAGGCATTTTAACAAATTTCCCTAGAGATGAAGTTGCCGTTAGATTGCTGGAATTTTGGACCTGTGTCCTGTGGCTAATCTTCCTAATTATATTATCTACTATTTGGGGAGTATAACCATTATGAACCGCAACATTTTTAATATATTTAAGTTCTTTGTCATATCGGGATTTAGTAAGTGGAAATGAGAGTAATCTATTTACTAAAAAAATTAGAGCCGCGAGTTTGTGTTGTACAGAATGTTGTGATTCGTTAATTATAAACCGGCTAGTATTTATATCTTTACGATAAATGTCGATTTCTAATTCATTTTTGGTGTTTCTAATTACACGAGTGTCTAAAAAGGGAATTGCACCGTTTTCTTCCTTTTCATATGTAAATTTAATGCTATCAAATTTTGAATTTAATTTTTCTAAAAAACCCAGCGAAAACATGTACGTTTATTCAACGTTAATTTCACGTTGTAATGGTGGAAATAACGTTATTCGTTGAAAAATGCAACGTTGTTTTTTGGTTGAATTAGCAACCATAATTATATCACGTTTTTATGACGTGTTTTTTAACGATCAGTTTAATATGGACGTAATTATAACGTGAAATAAATGCGTAACAATTTTGTCTTTTTACGACGTGATTTATACTATGAGTAAATGCGATGTATCTACCATACGTTTATCACCACATCATTTCAACGTTAATTCAACATCTACTATTCTACGTAATAAATGAGAAAAAAATTAACGAAACTAATACGTTAGATAAATCATAATTTACAACTAAATTTTTAACCCACGTTTTATAACGTTATTTTAACGTATACCGAATAAATATGCCTTACAAAACGTATTGATGTTGACGTTAGAAAACACTTAATTTTACAGTGATTGTCTATCGTGTTTCACACCTTTGAATTCTAATTTTACTAAAAATCTATGAAAATATGAGGTTCTTCTCCATGCTTGGCAGCTTTGAAATGAAACAGAAACAGGTATGAAAAGTACTGCTAATTTGGACATACAGGAGTCGACCACAACCCCTTTTAAGTTGACGTAATCTGTCAAATTTTTAAGTTAGTTTGAATTTGATGCCCAAAATCTGTGATTAAAAATACTAAAGAACGCAATAGTCAATCAATTATACATACATATTGTCACGAATACTCATTGGGGACAGCTGTATACAGAGTGGAAAGTTTAACCGGAATAAATTCTGTAACTTAGAAAATTACGATTTGCAAAAAAATTCTTGAACATTTTTATTTTTAATGGCGCATATTACAAAGGGACTTCTTTAGCTTTTCACTTATTTGGAGGGGTGAAACAACCCCTAACTATGTTTTTTAATGGAAGGATATGTTGAAAAATTGGGAATACAGCTATGTTTTATTTTTTTATTTTTCTTTAGCAGTAAAAGGTAAAAACGAAAAAAAGAATTTTTACTAAAACCGTTTTAATGCCAAAATTCAGGAACTCCATTTTTTTTATTATTTGATGAGAAGAAATAAGCATTCCATATGGTATCGTATTGTTGCGTGCAGCCAATAGATGGCGCTGCCAATGCGCTAAATTTTAATTGTACGTAATTACCTCACTGAAGTTTTTCCCAATAGGTGGATAGGAAGAAGATGACCGATGACCGATTGAGTGGCCAACAAGATCTCCAGATCTCACCCCTTTAGACTTTTATGGGGTATTTAAAAAGTAAAGTCTATGTGACTAAACCAAACGACATAGCAGAACTTCAGAACTTCAAATTCTGCATGAAATTAGAGAGTAACGCCGGAAATGTTACAAACTGTTGGGGATGGAATTTATAATCGATTAGGTATGTCAAGTGAGAGGTGGCGGAGCATTTTGAACATCTGATGCGTTAAAATCGTTTTAGTCAAAAATTTATTTTTTATTTTTTTCGCCTTTTACTGTTTAAGAAAAATTAAAAAATAAAAACGTAACTGTATATTCCCAATTGAACAAGCTTAAGAAAAAAATTACCAACATACCCTTCCATTAAAAAAATAGTTAGGGGTTGTTTCATCCTTCCAAATAATTGAAAAGTTAAAGAAATCCATTTATAATATGCGCCATAAAATAAAAATTGACCTGTTCCAAGAATTTTGCTACAAATGGCAATTTTCTAAGTTACAGAATTTATTCCAGTTAAACTTTCCACTCCACTGCGGAGTTCATGAGCGGCATGTAATTTTTTAAATTTTCATAAAGAAATAATTTTGTAAATAATAAAGTAAATTGAGAAAGTACTGTATTAAATGTGTTTTTTGTCGAATATTTTATGTTAGTGTAAATATTTTTAGAAATAGGCGATTTAGAATTACATGTGTATTATAAATAAATAATTTAGAATTTTGAAATGTATATACAAAGAAAATAGCTTTAGGATTGTAATAATTAGAAAAATTGATTTAATGATGTTATGATAATATGGATGTTAGAAGAAACTGTAGGTAGTAAAGAGTTCGGAAATTGAACGAGTGAGGGCGGCGCGTAGTTATTGTAAGTTAAAGTCCCCGGTTCGGCTTTATTACTACTGAGTAGTCACGGAAGCGATATGGCACTGGGATCTCCAAATGGCTTAGCGGTCTAGTCAGCCAACTTGGAAAGTCGTGTCACTCGCGGCGTGGGTTCGAATTCCACCATTAGCGATGTATGTTTGTTCAGTCTAATGATTTAGACCCAGCTTTAATACACGTCGTAATTGTTCGATTCAACGCTACACGTGGACATTGCGCGACATTTTTCATTGTTTTAACGTAACCATAACACACAATTCAACGTTTGTTACATGTTATTCCACAACGTTTTTTATACGTATGTATGCACTGGGATTTAACGTAGAAATACCGTGGACAAAGACGTTTAAAAGAAGTTGATTCGAGCGTTGTTAAAACGTATTAATAACACACGAATTCAACGTTGATTAATTGTTATTCTACAACGTTTCTTACACGTGGACAGAGACGTTTAAAAGAAATTGATTGCCGCGACATTTTTTCGTTGTTTCAACGTAACAATACCACACGAATTCAACGTTTGGTTACATGTTATTTTACAACGTTTTTTACACGTACGTGTTTTCGCTGGGAATCTTCCAAATTACATTTCTTGGTATCAAAAACTGCAAAAATGTCATCAACATAACGCAACCAAATTCTTGGAAAATACTGATTATCATCTCTTACGTCATTTTCGAATTTACTCATAAAATAAATTGGCCAAAAACGGTGACAAATAGTTTCACATTGCGGTCCCTTGAACTTGTTCAAAAAACTCACCATTTATTTGAAAGCAGCTCTGAGACATGCGAAGAGATGTGAGCCTGACGTATTCCTCCAACCTATCTTAACTGTCAGTAGTTCCCGCAAATAAGTCAACGTCTCAGGTATGGGCACACTGGAAAATAACGATTGAAATCCTGATCTCTTTTGCTGTTCAATTGTATAACAAACCACATACCTAAACTTAACCGTTTTCGAGATATCGAGTTACTAATATCTAGAAGAAACTTTTCCTGGTAAAGGAATTGGATGCAGGGGTGCAATTGAATGGCCAGCTAGGTCTCCCAATATGACACACTTGACTTTTTTCTATGGGGTCACCTTACAAAATAGGATTTCAAAGAAAATAGTTGTTTATTAAAACATGTGGGGCGTTGTTATGGAGTTAGAAAATTTCTAAGGTAACTCGATGTCTCGAAAACGGTTAAGTTTAGGTATGTAGTGTGTTATACAATTGTTTTTAGAATTTTGAGAAGAACTGAAATATCGCGTAAAATATAGGGTGTTCTATTTAAAAAAAAGTAACTTTGTTTTCCTATGACTTTTTCACTGATCCTGTATACTTAATTTTTGTTTAGTGTAATAGATTTTAAAAAGCCCTAAAACTTTTGTATTTAACATTTTTCGCTAGCTATCTTACTTTAAGAAATAATCGGCCGTTTCCATACATATCAGCGACCCTGTATAACAACATATTAAAAAGCCATACTTGACATTATGATGTGAAATGGGTGCGCACCCTTACAACTTTACATCAGTCTGGCACAGTCGTATCAACTTCAAAGTAGTCTGGCAATATCATTACAATATTACCAATGTTAATAGAAAATAAATTAAAACAGAAAGATCTTTGATATTATTATGTTTCATTAACCTATTTTAAGGGAAAGTTGCGGCGCCTACCCTTTAGATATGCAACGGGGTTCGTTAGCCAGACTGTCATTTCAGTGACTAAGACCGATTTTACAGCACGAAGGGACTTGGATCATGTAGATTTTGACGTTGCTAGCTAGCTCCCCGACCATAAGCTCAAAAATATGAACCATGCCTCGTCTACAGTATGTCCCCGAATTGAGTTTACAATACGTATAATGGACCAAAAATTTTTGAATTAAGATTTCATGTTCTGCAGTTCAGGCCTGCTTGGCGTGAAATGAATTTCTGCCAAATTTGACACCGAAAGTCTTCAAGATGGCGGAATTAACACAAGAAGAAGTAAAATCTGTGTAGGTAAAGTGGTCTTCCTTTTGAATTTAGGAGAAAAATTTAGCAAGATGAAATGATTCTCATTTCAAATTAGGGAGATATATCAAAATCCAACATCCTAGGAAAAAAAATTGAATTATGGAAAATTACTAATTAAATTATAAATATTTCAGTAAAGTTGTAAAATGTTAACGCCATCTACATATTTATTGACTAAAAACAAATAAAATATGATTATTCAAATAACACCCCGTCCATATTAGCACTTGACAGTGTTGATGTCTTACAACTGTACTGAAATCCTAATATTCCGCAATTCAATTTCTTTTTCTAGGATGTTGGAATTTGGTATATCTCCCTAGTTTGAATTGAGAATCATTTTATCTTACTAAATTTTTCTCCTAAATTTAAAAGGAAGACCACTTTACCTACATAGATTTTACTTCTTCTTGTGTTAATTCCGCCATCTTAAAGACTTTCGGCGTCAAATTTGACACAATTCATTTCACGCCAAGCAGACCTGAACTGCAGAACACGAAATCTTAATTCAAAAATTTTTGGTCCATTATACGTATTGTAAACTCAATCCGGGACATACTGTATATGGGCTCCCTAAATCTCATAAGGAGGGTTGCCCCTTAAGGTCTGTAGTTTCTTTTGTAGGATCCCCTGCTTATAAGCCTTGAAGAAGGCGCGACAATTGTTTTCAAAATAAAATCGATTATTACATGTCTAACTTCAATTAACAAACACATGGCCTGATTCTTGGAGTTTGCAGCGGTATTTTTGCGAGCGGTAGGCCAACAATTCGAGGCGCCATGTTTTTCCTTTCAGGCTGGACCACCCTCGACTAGTTGTAAATCTGTCAGAATAACCTTTATCTGGGTATTTCGAAGTTCTGTATAAAATTTAGTCACGCGGTAATCGCAGGCGCCAGGCAGAGGCATTAGGGTGGCACGGACGTTATAAAACAAATCTATTCGACGTTTAGATGTGTTTTCTTAGATTTCGTATACAGTCTGTCGCGTTAAAATCACGGTTACATGTACATTAGCGGAAAAGGCAGATCGAATTACGCTCGAGTTGAAGTGTTTTGTTTTTGTCTGTTTCTGTTCCAAGTCTAGCGTCATAATTCTACTCAAGAGGCTTTTGAAATGAAGTTAGAGAAAACAAATCGCAGATGTCGTTGGACAGACGCATTCCTTATGATAGTTTGGAGCGCATAATTTATAGATGCTTGCGGGATAGGGACGCGGAAAAGGAGGCAGATAGCGTTGAGGCTTTAGCGAGAATGCTTGAGTTCATTTTCTAATTTGGCTTAGTTGTGCTTTTCCTTAGGCGCTGGTAGTCTTTATTCATTTTTGTTAAATAATTTATTTCTGTACGGTTAAAATACAGTGTGTTAAGAAAGGCAATTATACTAAACACGTAAGCGTCGTGACGCGACTGATTTAATCAGAGTGGTAGTGCGCGGAAGTGGTAGTACACGGATTATACGACTTGGGTAATTAACATTCATTTGTATTCCTTCAGCGCACCTTTGGTGGTAACAATTGCGTAGGGATAATTTGATTTGCATTAATTAGTGACTAAAGGGCAGTCAGGTTCAGATTTACATTGCATTTAGATAACTTAATCAAACTATTGTTAGTAGCATTTCAGCGAGTATTAAAACTCACTAGTGACCTTCATCTTAGAAAAATTTATTGGTCATCGTTTCTTTAATTATTAGACAAGTTCTGTAATTTAATCAACCAACGCATCTACCAGGGAATTCCATACAGTATACTTTTAAAAAACATTCTACCTGGGGGGATTTTCTCCAGCAAATTGGAAGCACTAAAGGTTGTTTTTCGATTTGTACAGGGAAGTCGCCAATCCAAATCACTGGCGTGAGGCAAGTTATATCTGCCGCCGGAATCACGTGTGCCAGCATAATTTAACTCAGAAATCAAGACAATTAATTGTCATTACGAATTTCGTGGAATCACGAAACCAAACAATTTGAACTACATATTCCTAGCCATCTTCTTAACAAAGGTTCTTCCACACCCTCTATATGTGTGTGGGTCAAACTGTGGTCTTTCCCGAGAGATTTGTCGGTTAATTAAAGGCGATTGCCTTGAGACTGCAATACCAAAACCACCCATAGTGGAGTGCAAAAAAAGTAGTCAAAACTAATTTCTTGCGCTATAAATTAATTAGATAGGTTAGACGGCGAAAGAGCGACAGACAGAGGGTCCTGAAAAACAGGCAAGTGGGTAGAGCACCGCCTTCAAAGCAATTAATTAACGCTCTGGTGACGGAGTAGAAGAAGCAGTGCCGTATTAAAGAATATGCGGCCCCGAAATGAAAGTACTGATTTACCTTGTCAAAATTGTCTCCGCCGTGATTTCTTGGATGCAGATTCATTAAGAATAGATTCAAAATCAATATTCACTGTTAAGTCACTTTCTATCGCTAAAATTGCTAGTGAATGTTGTCTATCTTCTCTCATGGTAGACCGTAAATATGATTTTGTTAAACGAATGTTTGATTTTGCTGCCTCTAGAAATTTGCCGCTATACGCACGTGCGTATTTTGCGTATAGGGTAATCCGGCATTGAGAAGAAGTTCGCCTCACTACACACTCCATATTAATCAGATTAGCTAGATATAGGTACCTAATACCTCCCACGGGAGTCCCTGAAAAACAGGTGATTGCTACTGATTGACTTGCAAATTGATCACTGAAGGCGGCATTTTGTATCACATACTTCTCGAAAACATCTGATTAATTCATTAATTAACTCCATTAATTAACTCCATTAATTAAGTACACTGTGGTCCCACTGTGAGACATTGTTCGTTAGTTTATTAAACAGAACAAGTCTTTGAGTACGATAAGAAGTGACGAACACTTGTACCAAGACTCGAGTTAATTTGAAATCCAATTAATTATTAATCTAATTAAGGAGCAGAGCTCTCCAACAAATATCTGGGTAGACATTAAACCACCAACGGTGTGAATCGAGGAAAATTGATCGCGCCGATATTCGAAGGTGAAAGTTGTTAAACGAGCTATACTGTACTTTCTGAAAATCGTAATTTTTGTTTATTTGTATTGATTTCAAACGAAAGGGTTTTTCGCTCACGATCACCGATCCCACGGAGGATATCAGGAGTTTTTCCCATTTTTTTCTTTTTTTTTCAATAAATAATTAATTAAATTTAATTGTTGCATTTCATTATTAAATTATCTATTTCCTTGTCCTGGAGAATTATTTTACTGCTAGTACCAAAAGAACCAAGTGATCACAACGTAATTACAGGGTTACATTGACGATCGGGCCATAATTAGGAAATACTAGAACAAGTGGCAACTTATCGCACGAGTTCTGAATGGGCGTTCAACTCTAAATAATCTAGGTCATTAGCACCAACGATAGTAGCCGGCCGGCAAATAAAATCTTTGGTTTGAGTAGGTAGAACAGACAGAAGCTAGATTAAGGCATGCTAGTGGTAGTTTTAACATCTGGATGACTCTTCTCGGAACGCTTTGAAGATAAGTGCTCACTACCGTTACTTAAGGGAACAATAAATTTCAATTGTTGTGTTTGTTTGGACAGTTTTAGTGTCTGTTTACTTGTACGTGACAGTCAACAAACAGGGCTTAGTGGGCGCGTCACAGCCTGCAAAATTTCTATCAACTGTTCTTAAAAATTCGCTTGATAGTGATATTAAATACAGCATAAGAAACACTGATGATTTGATTAACAAACTTTATTGCCTAAAAATCTCTAATAACAGCATTTTGATTTCATTAGACATCTCTTATTTGTTCACTTCCATACCAGCCTCTGATGCCCGATTTTACCAACGCGGATTCAATTCAAGTGTTCGTCAACACTGAACCACGGATTAATTCGAGATTCAATCTTTGTGCTATTTCACGAAATAAATCGTATGCTGTGACACGATGGATCAACAAATTCAGTGTTGCTCAGTGTTGTTCAATTTAGTTAAACTCCGTAAAATATCGCAACTTTTATGATAGTTGGTACGCGTTGCACACGCCGCGTCATGCGCGTTGGTCATGCGTTGAAAAATGGTTGGAAATTAAACCTGGTGAATTAAGTTTATGCGCCCGCTGTGTACACTTGACAGTTGTTTTATAACATACGGCTTAACTCACAAGTACCACTTTTTTGCGATTTTTGTGTGGTGATTTTTGGGAACCGGAATCTTATTTTAAACCCTTTTTCATCATACATTTCCATTGGGTGTCTTCGATTTAATATACAGGCTGTCCCAAAGGTGTGTCCTCGGGCAATATCTCGTTAACTACTAAACATACAAAAAAAAATTTAACACAATTTCGTTTTTAATTTTAGAGGTCTACCACACAAAATTATTTTTATCTATACAGAGTGAATCAAAACAATGGTAGCGGACCCAACTTTTTATTTCAAATGGCATACTCTATATACGAAACCAAATTTTGGTTGCTCATAAAATTCTACAAATTTTCTGTATAGCATTGCCTATACTTAAATTGAGGCCGCTCTTGAGATGTTTAACATTTTGTCTAAAAACTGTCATTTGCAGCCACTATTTTATTTATTTTTAACTCAAAGAAAAAGATTTTTGTAAAAGATGTAGTTGATACATAAGCTCAGTGTGGTCATGGTAATAAACAAAATAGAAATTTCAAAATGACAAAACTCAATTTTCTTGTATAGCGTACACTATATTTTTCTATCCTAAATTCTTCGTTTAATAAAGTACGTTCATTTCATTTTTGTTAAGTATTTCTTATACCTATCTATGATATTTTTTGAGATTTTTAGATTTATTTGAATTATTTCTTTTAAAACGAGTTATTGTCTAAGGTGACCGTGGAAAACGGCAAAGCTGTTGACTTGAATTATTAATTTTCAAGTGACAATAATCTACAAACATTAGTTAGTTTAGGTACGTGACTCCTTTAAACAATTAGCTTGTCAATGAGCTTGACAGGGATGCGTTAACTTGGCTATTCTAATATTGCCCGCTGCGGCTGTGACCGACCTACTAGGTGTTTTCCTTCGTCATTGGTCTTACAAACTGGGAAAACGCAGAAAACCTAGTTCGAAGAGGCCGAAATGAATCCTGAACAAAATCCGACACATTAGTGTTCCATCTGCCACAGAGGACCCATATACACCAGGAAGGGATTCGAACACACACCTACAGTTGCCCGATCAAGCGTCAAGCACGTTACCAGCGGAACTAACCAACTTTGGCTATGCAACCATTTAATAAAGAAATAATTCAATAAATCTCAACATTCATGTCTTAACAAGTTCATAACTAAAAGTTTCCAACAGTCTAACACTTTGAAAAGTAATTATTATCAACCGGTTCATTGTTTGCCGGTTTTCCACAGCCACCTTAGACAAGTGTTCGTTTTAAAAGAAATCATTCAAATAGATCTGAAAATCTCAAAATATATCGCAGATAGATATAAAATATACATAACAAAAATGAAAGTACTTTGTTAAACGAAGAATTTAGGATAGAAAAAAATAGGGCAAGCTATTTAAGAAAATTGAGTTTTGTCATTTTGAAATTTCTGGCTTATAATAAGCTTGTGTATCAACTACATCTGTACCAAAAATCTTTTTCTTAGAGTTAAAAATAAACAAAATATGAATAAATGAAATAATGGGCCAGATGAATAAAACGAAGCATATGCTTTTACTTCAAATTTTTCAATGAAAACTGCAAATATTTGAAGAAAAATGAAATTCTAAATAATTCTGCCTGCAACGTAGTAAAAATTTTAATAAATAGAATCGTATAATGATTTGCATTCGAAATTTTTCCACATATTTAAGCGTTAAAAAAAATTATAACAGAAGTAAAAGCATTATTCATTTGGCTTAGTGACTGTAAATGGCACTTTTTAGACAAAATGTTACATATTTCAAGAACGGTTAGGTTTAGGTATACGAGCCCTGCGTCAAAAGTATTCACCTAGCTAGTGTAGCTGTTTTTGAAAATAAAATCATTATTAGAATCTAAGTATGAGATAAACAGAAATAAAGAGTATCTATCTATCAAAATTTTATTTAAAAATGTATAAATTACTATTTATTTTATTAATATTTTGCTCGAAAAATAATCTACCACTGATTGTGAGTAACTAATTAACTGTGTCTTTCTTTACCAAAGAGAGGTAGACGAATACTTTTGGCGCAGGGTTCGTAGATAATGGTATACAGAAAATGTGTAGAGTTTTATGGGAAATACAAATTTGGTTTCATATACAGTGTCTTTCAAAAAGTGTGCTACAAGAAAGCACAAAGTTTCGGATCGCATTGAAACGAATTTTGTGTTTTCCTGTTAATAACCTGTGAGCAACTAAAAATCAGATTAGAGTCGGCGGTTCAAAGAAAAAGTATGTCTGTTACTAACGCGGGTTAGGCTGATCTGACAGTTCATGAATGTATTAGGTTAATTAATTCAGTTAATCACAGACATACATTTTCTTCGCACCACCTACTCTAATCTGATTTTTATTTGCTCACTTTTTATTGTTTTGGCGGACACTTTAATCCAACCAGTATTTCCTAATGTAGTGTGTACAAAGAGTGGTTCACAATAAATTGGGATTTTTTTTATTTTTGAGATAGAATTCTGTAATTTCATATTTAGCTATAACTTTTAATTGTGAACAACTTATTCATATGACATTTTGCTGTATCTTGTAAAATAAGGGTACTTTACTCTTAAGCCGTTTTCATTTCTCGGTGTCCACGCTGTATACCGTTCAAGATAAATTTCATCTGACATTTTCCAATTTGACTTTAAGGGATGCAGAAGCGTTCTGCGTCAATAAATTTTTATGAAAACCGATAATAAAAAAAATTCCCATTTGTAGCACACTTTTTGAAAGTCACTCTATAGAGTATGCCATTTGAAATAAAAAAGTTTTGTCCGGCACCACTGTCTTGATTCACTCTGTATAGTTGAAAATTATTTTATATTGTAGAACTCTAAAATTAAAAAGAGACTGGAAGACTTTTTTGTATCTTTAGTTATTATCGAGATATATCTCGAGAACATACTGTTGGGACCAGTGTTGGGGTATACAGGCTGTTACAAATTCGAGGCTCACCATTGAGATCTTGGAAACGGTAAGAGATACGAAGTCGGTTAAATTGGGGCAAAGTTGCGTATTTTGGTGCTGAACAATAATCCGTTCTGAAAAATCTTCTACGTTTTGTAGTTTTTGAAATATTTCAAAAAAACAAGAAAACGTAATTTTCTTTTTTCTTTTTTCCTGAAGTTATTGTTGCAGGGATCATAACAAAATTAATACATTCTACAGGCACTTTTTTAAGCTCTTTACGATGATATCATTAGACTTTACTTAAAACGTTTCGTCTCGTCCTGACCATCATCAACTTCATTTTTTCTTATGGGCGCTACATTAGGTTTTAATACCAATGAATAGATCTATTTTTTCTGATGCTTTTCCATATATCACACATCCCTATTTATTAATTTGAAACAGCTGGAAATGCAAGAAATTGTTGAAAAATAACACTGCAAAGAAAAACATGGTATGCAGTGAAAACAAAACCTGATACCTGATATGACAAAAGCAGATTTTTGAAAAATTTTTAGATATAAAAATGAATGATGTGAATCCAAGAAAGACGTAGACTTTTAGAACGTATTGTGCTAACAACAACAATTTAGTAACAGCAAGAGAAATTTACTTCCAACAACGACGATGACGCAGTATTTAATTAGTTTCGTAATTAAATTATACATTTTTATGATTAAAGCAAGAAAGTATCACAAGAAATTATATCTTTAAAAATCTCTTATTCTTATAAATTTAAAAATGTATTGTGCTAACAACAATCTAGTAATAGCAAGAGAAATTTACTTCCAATAATACCCAGAAAGATGCCATCCACACAGAACAATGTTATTAAGTTAGATAGAAACATTGCACTTTATGGATATTTTCGTAAAGCTCGAAGGACGTATCGAGGTAGCCTTAATGATGATGAGAATGAAGAATTATTAGTAGAGGTAGTTTGTACTCGACGTTTAAAAATCGTCATTTGTCATTGTTTTCATGGCCAGGTAGATTACATAAAAATAGTTACTTATAAAATGTATAAAATTATGAGACTACAAGAAAGAATGTTTCCTCGAGCAGCAAAATCTTTTAAGGTACGAGTTTTCTAAAGACGTACATAATTTAATTTGATATTTTCTTGCTTTAATAATAATAATGTATAATTTAATTACAAATATAATCAACTATTGTTTTGTAGTTGTCTTTCTGTATATTGTTGGAAGGAAATTTCGCTCGTTATTACTGAATTGTTGTTGTTAAGACCACAATAAATTTTTAAATTTACGTCATTCTTGGATTCAAAAACATTCATTTTTAGATCTAAAAATTTTACTAAAATCAGCTCTTGTGATACACGAAATAAAACTCCGAAGGTATATCAAACTTTTTTGGTTTTTTTTTCACTGCATACCATGTTTTTCTTTGCAGTGTTATTTTTCAACAATTTCTTGCATTTCCAGCTGTTTCAGATTATTAAATAGGGATGTGTGATACATGGAAAAGCATCAGAAAAAATAGATCTATTCAATGGTATTAAAATCCAATGTAGCGCCCATAAGAAAAAATGAAGTTGATGATGGTCAGAACGAGACGAAACGTTTTAAGTAAAATCTAATGATATCATCATAAAGAGCTTAAAAAAGTGCCTGTAGAATGTATTAATTTTGTTATGATCCCTGCAATAATAACTTCAGGAAAAAATAAAAAAGAAAATTACGTTTTCTGGTTTTTTTGAAATATTTCAAAAACTACAAAACGTAGAAGATTTTTCAGAACGGATTATTATTCAGCACCAAAATACGCAACTTTGCCCCAATTTAACCGACTTCGTATCTCTTACCGTTTCCGAGATCCCAATGGTGAGCCTCGAATTTGTAACAGCCTGTATGATACACAAAGTATGTTTAAAGCTGGTTCTTATCCGATGAAAATTGTATCACAAACTCTTTTAAACGGACACTAAATGGCGCACAAACACTTTACGTTTCGCTATCGTTTGACAGCTTCTTCCGTTTACGTTTCGCTATCGTTTGATAGCTTCTTCGGAAGAAGCTAAAGTGTTTATGCGCCATTTAGTGTCCGTTTAAAAGAGTCTGTGATACAAAGTATATTATTTATACGGAACAGAATATACTTTGTAGGTATATTGTATATGTATTCAAGTTTCTGCGAACGGAAATGTATATTGTATATTAGATACTTTTACAAGTCGAGGATATTTAAATGAATATCCTTTTCGGGCCACAAAAAATATAGTTTGATGTATGAAATAAGTAACGGCTTAGCTGGCAAGGAAAAGTAACTGTCGACGTACGTTTCGGTCTTATTAGACCTCATCAGGACAGTATAACCAAGGTGTAAGGTGTTGACACTTGGAGATAGAAATCAGTTACTTTTCCTTGCCAGCTAATCCGTTATTTACTTCTTTATTTCTTTTTTCTCTTTCTTAATTTTTTTATGGGCGCGATTTTTGTTGTTTAGACAGGTAGATTGCACATTTTTTTCTGAATTCATTGGTATTCCACACTTGCTATTTTGTTTAAATTTTCATTGAGAAATTTTGAAAAAAACTAAAATTAAATTATGAGCACACATTAAGTTAGCTTAGCTTCACACATTAAGTTAGCTTAGATTCAATTGTATGCTGCATAGCTAACCTTCGTTTAATTGGTCTGTCATTAAATACAAAATGGCGTATCCAAATGAAGAAAAACTGATATGTTGCGTATGTTTTATTGTCACAACAAAATTCCATTACGAGTGCTCAGCGGTATTTAAAAACTTATTCGGAAAGAATTCAACCAAGTATTAAATATTTTTCCAAGTTGGATAACTGGATAAGTTGAATTTGATTCAAAATGATACAATGTATACGGCTAGGTATCGCCGAAAATGGAAATGTCTTTGAACAAATGCTCTGATTTTTTCTCTATTCTATTTCTGTACATTCTCTTCGAGTTTCAAATGTACCATTTTGAATGAAATTGTTATCCAACTTGGAAAAATACCTAATATGTACTTGGTTGAATTATCGTCGGATAGGTTCCAAAATACCACTGAGCACTTGCAGTGGAATTTTTGTGACAAATAAAAAATGCGCAACATATCACGTTATTCTTCATTTGAATATGGGATTCTGTATTTAGTGACAGACCAATTAAACAAAGGTACAGTTCTCCTAAGCTACGCAGCATATAGTTGAACCTAAGCTAATTTAATGTGTATACATGAATCTAATTTCAGTTTTTTCAAAATTTCTCAATGAAAATTGAAACAAAATAGCAAGTGAGGCATACCAATTAATTCAGAAGGAAATGTACTATCTATCTGTCTAAACAACAAAAATCGCGCCCATAAAAAAATGAAGTTGACTCTGGAAAAACAAAAACTAATCGCTCTAGAAACAAAGTACGTTCGGCATTCAATCAAGCGTAATAAGTTGCTTCGGGAATGTTTTCATAGATTTTGAAAAAAATCATAAATAAAGAAGTTATGTCCGATTTTCGAAAATCGCAATTTTTCGTTTTTCTTCGATTGTAAAGAAACCGTTCGAGATATTTCAAATTCTTTAACAGATAATTAATCACTATGAACTTTGGCAGCTTTGCCTCCATTTAACCGATTCTCTATCTCTTATAATAAGCGAGATCCCATGTGGGCCCTCGAATTTCAATCACCCTGTATACAAGGTGTTCTTCAAGTTCGTACAAAAAAATTAATGGCGTATTTGGTAACAGATATTCTCACGAATGCACCAAAATTAAAACGAAGAAAAGTCAAAAAATTCCTACCGACATCTGCAATTCGTGTTCGAAGTTCCCCCCTGCGCAAGACTATACCATATCTTGCGTCTTTAATATGGTAGACCAGGGCAAGTGTAAACGATTTTTTAATAAACTGATCGAAAAAAGTTAGGGATAGTTTTCGTAATACATTTGAGCAAGCCATCAAACCTGAATGTAAAAAATCACAATATAGTTCTTGAAATTTTATTTATTCATTACTTTAACAGAGACAACCAAAAAAATTGGTTTCTTTACACCATTTGTTAGGTAAAAAATAGTCTGGGGTAAGAGTAATTTGTTTTCTTTTACACTTGCCACTACGTCAAATTTTGAAAGGGCAAGTGTAAAAGAGGCTATAAAAAATACAAAACAGTGGACAGATATTGTATTCAAAAATATATGTACAATCCTGATAATACTAATGGTATGATAGAGACTGAAAAACAAATCTTTGAAATCTTTTAAAAACTCACCTTTATTACACTTCTATTTCGTACCGGTTGCACTCATCTGTTAACCACTAGTGACATTCATTTAAATATCGCTCTCGGTAAAACAGAATTCTTTATTAATATTAGCTATATGAACTCCAATATACCACAGATTTTTAATGGGTTGCCTGATAAGTATTGCATATTTAATTTTTAATGTTTTAGATTTTTTCTTCGCAACTTTTACACTTACCCAGGTTAACTCTACATTTAAGACAGCTGCATGGCAGCTGTCAACTTTTGTTTTTATGTGCAATTGTATAATTACTGTAACAAATTTCGAAAGAACTTTTTTCTCTGCGTTCAATGCTTTGCTGCAATAAACATTTATTTTTCAAAATAACATAAAAAAAATAAAAAGAAATTAATTAATTATTAAAATGAAATGACGTAATAAATAGTTGCTGATTGCTGAACAATAAATGATACCTGTTTTACAGTAAATAGTGTAGTATCTATAAGTAGGTACTTCCTCATAGGCAAAATATGAAAAGGAATCTACCTCTTATCCTGATGTTTTTGATTTTTTTGCAGCCTGAAAATTTATTATTAGCAAGTAAAGCGAAAGGAGCCGCGGTGAAACTTGCGGACTTTGGATTGGCGATAGAAGTTCAAGGGGAACAGCAAGCCTGGTTTGGCTTCGCGGGAACTCCTGGCTACCTTTCCCCGGAAGTCCTAAAAAAGGAACCGTACGGAAAGCCGGTAGATATTTGGGCGTGCGGAGTAATATTGTACATTCTTCTAGTTGGTTATCCGCCTTTTTGGGACGAAGACCAACATAGGTTATATGCACAGATTAAAGCTGGTGCTTATGACGTAAGTAATGCTTTAGTTATTACCAGCCTTAGGCGGATGAGATTCCGCTCGCGCTGGTAAGAGCGTCACATCTAACTGCACTCGAAACGGGAGTAACAAATAATCGCATGCATAATTTGCGTTAGCGAAGAACGTTTAGTGTTTAATTTAACTTATTTAATTTTGAATTCGAAAATAGGAAATTTTGTTTAAATTTAACAATTTCTTACGCGATGAAATTAAAATTTCGTCCGACGCTTATGAAGAAATGAGCCAGCGCAATGATCGTACATAAACATGACCATTGCAAGCGGAATCTCATCCGCCTAACTGTGGTTATTACAGTTAACTTATCTCAGAGGAATCTTTCTATGGTAATATGTATCATTGATTACGTATACGTTTATAAGATACATATTCAAAAAATTAATACCAACCCAGAGAAATTGAAACAAAATATCTTAAAATCCAGTAATATACAGTGTCTTTCTAAAAGTGTGCTACATGAAAGCACAGAGTTTCGGAACGCATTGAAATAATCACTGAGAACCAAATGAAATAATCGAGAAATAAGAACCAATTTAATGCTTTCCATTTCATATTATTTTGGCGGACACTAATCCAACCAATATTTCCTAATGTAGTGTGTATAAAGAGTGGTTCACAATAAATTGTGATTTTTTTATTTTTAAGATAGAAGGCTGTAATTTCATATTTAGCTATAACTTTTAATTCTGAACAACTTATTCTTATTTTGCTGTATCTTGTAAAATAAGGGTACTTTACTCTCAAGTCGTCTTCATTTCTCGGTGTCCACGCTGTATACCGTTCAAGATAAATTTCATGTGACATTTTTCAATTTGACTCTAAGGGATGCAGAAGCATTCTGCGTCAATAAATTTTTATAAAAACCGATAATAAAAAAATTCCCATTTGTAGCACACTTTTTGAAAGACAGTGTATGTATATGTATGCTTCAATTTAAAGAAACTGTTTCTTTCAATAGTAGCAAAGATATATTTATTTCGGGATAAAACATTTTCTTTGGGGATAAAATATTATTTTCATGTGCATAAGTCGCTTTTTTTTAACACAAATAAGATATTTTAATGAAGTAATATTTATTCCACTGAAATGCAAAATGTCAAAGATACAAATTTCTTCATAATAAAGATTCTTTTTCTCAGAATCACCTCTAGTATGTAGTAGAATGTCTATGCAGATCCTAATTTAAACTCTTAAAATTTCAACTCGAATGGTTTTATTGGAGTAATTGCAGAAATAATATAAAGGGTGGAATATATAAAATCTTTGGTTTAACTTAAAGGCTTCCGCGACCGTCGTCCATGTTTGAATTCAAATTCAAACAAAAACCTTTGGTGCTGTAACTTCCTTATTTTCTATCCGATTTTAGTAAATAATACGTCAAACAAAACCGTTTTAAAAACATTTTAACCTGATTTGCTGTGAATTTTTTTGACAACTATTTTCTGACAGATCTTAGCTAACTTTGTTTTTTTAAATTGCATTATACAGGCTGTCCCAAAGGTGTGTTCTCGGGGAATATCTCAATAACTACTGAAGATACAAAAACATTTTCAATACAATTAAATTATTTTCAACTTCCGGTATAACCACAAGAAACATAGGGCCAGTTGTATAATGCCAGTTTAAATTTAAGCTGAAGCTTAAACCCATACAACCCAAAAAATATTTCCCATATGTGCCGGTCACTGTAGATAAATTAAGTTAAATTGCAATATTTTGATGTCCTCTGTACGTAGTATAGTCATTGGCGCCTTAATTGATAACATCCTGTATATGTAGTAGGGTTTTATGGTTTTATTTTGTCAAGATCTCATTTTTTGTAAACGATCTGTAGCTGTAGAGTATTCGTCGTTCTCAACAGAACGCATAACCGTATTTATTTGTTATTTGTAAATATTTGATTTCATAATTTGGATTAATGTGTACTTTTTTGTGCTTTCTTATATTTACTTATTGTGTTGTTATTGATTTTATCTTTATTACTTTTAAAAACGACTCATGAATTTAGATGCAAAACGATTTAAAAAATCCTTTTTCTTTAATTGTGAACCCCTCTGTTTAAAATTGTTATTAATTTTATCTTTATTGATTTTAAAAACGACTCATGAACTTAGATGCAAAACGATCTAAAAAATCCTTTTTCTTTAATTGTGAACCCCTCTGTTTAAAAATTTTCCATCAGTTTTCTTTTTTCTTAAATTTGACATAATTACTGAAATTTTTCTATTTCTTTAATATGGTTAACAGTCAACATTTGTGGTCCCTTTTTTTGTGAGACAAAATTTAAAAAATATGATTTTGATAAAAATACTAAGACGTCTAGAATATAATATACAGTAAAACTCGGATATAACGAGGGCTCAAGGAACCACGCTTATTGCTCGTTATATGCAAGTGCTCGTTATAAATGAAAAGAATATATGCATATGTGATATGTACTATGAACACCAAAAGAATCTGAGACAACTGTACTCCTGCATTTTTGTGTTTATTTAATAAACTAATAAGTTTGAATACAATTTTAAACAATTTATTTTGCTTGTTTTATAGTAACGTAAAAAATATGCAAAAACAAACGTACAATTTTTTTTTAACAATTAATTCGTCGTATTTAGATTTTTTGTCGGGCATAGTATGTACTTCTACATCAAACAAAAAAATATTTTCAAATTTTTTGAAATTAAGCTCGCTATATGCAAGGTAAAACAAAAAATAAATTACAAAATTTGCCTCTATAAGCGAGTTTTCGTAATAAACGTCTCGTTTTAAAAAATTTTTTTTATATGTAATTTACCATATCGAGAAACGGGACTTTTCAATTTCCTCGTTATAACCGAGTTCTCGTTATAACCAGTGCTCGATATAAGTAAGTTTCACTGTAATACATACGAGCTGGGTTTGATATCTGTATTGGTGATTGTCGGTATATTTTTCCTCTTCACGATTGGTTTTCTGACTTACATAATAGACTGGATGCATTTTTCCGTCTTGGTCATTCTTCTGCATCAAAATGGCACCAATTCCCATTTTAGACGTGTCTGTGTTTAGTTCAGTTTCTGCGCCAACTCGATACAACATCAGTACTGGTTCAGCCATCAATTTCGCTTTCAATTGTAAGAACGCATCTCGTTGCTCGGCCCCAAACTCGAATTCGACATCCCCACGGAGCAGACTAGTCAGCAAGTGAGCCATAATGCGAAATAAATTTGAGGAAATAACCTGCGAACCCCAAAAAGCTCTGCAGCTGCTTTACATTTTTCGGTTTGGGCTAGTTAAACACAACATTAATTTTTCTAGAAGATGGACTTATAGTATCATTCTCAAAAACATTTCCTAAATATTCTACCCTAGTATATAAAAAGTTTAATTTTTGGCATTTAATTCGCAAACCTGCTCTCTCCGCTACTGACAATACTTTGGACAGCTTTTCAATTCGCTCCCTGCAATTTACAGATGGAATAATATGCAATAGCGTCTTTTATCAGATTTTTAAAAGCAACATTAATAAACCGTTGGAACACAGCGGGTGAATTGCATAACCTGAAAGGAGTTCTCAAAAATTCGTATTGTCCGCCTAGCACCACAAAGGAGTTATGTCGACGACATATTCGGATAATGAATACTGAACGATACCTTGATCTAGCCAATCGTCTCTTTGTTTATCCACAATTTCGCGGTCATAAGTGGATAATCTACGCGCTAGCTGATAAATGGATTCATCGTCCTTCATTAGATTTTCATTCTAACATTCTACATCGCAAGAATTTCGCGGGTTGTATGTTTCTATCATTTTCTCTAACTCTTGCCTGTCATCCTCACATAAGTCACCATGTATATTAACTGCGCATTCGCATCGACTTCAATTTTAAATACATCAGGTAAATTCTCCGGGGTTTTACGCTTCAAAAACAAGAAAATCTTGAAAACGAAAACCAAAAATCGTTATCAACACAAGTTAATTGTTGAATTTGATGCTAAGAACAAAATGTTTATGAAAAATATGGCCCGTGGCGTACCAACTCTTAAAAAAGTACGTGAAATTATAATTCGACAATATGCCACGGATAGAATCATAAAAAATGCGAATGAATTAGTTATTTTCGAAATTGACAATTGGCGATATAATAAACAGTATAGAGAAACGGCAAATATTGATATTCGTAGCAGAAGTCCTGGAAAACCAAGCACTGCAACACAAAAACAAAGAAAAATTCGCACTAAAATTTGCAAACGGCAAAGACAGGCTACTTTAAAAGAAATTCATCCTAATGGAATGAAGAAACTGGTCTAATCGTACCTAGGGAATGTTGCCAACAATAATTAAATAAATTCGGCTATGGTTTTTATAAAGTTTTTTTTTTCTTCTAAAGACACCATTAGCGGAAATCCAGGCCGATGGTGTGTTGGATTCATCCGGTCGTAGCCTTTCTAAAGGTCTCAGACACAGACACCTACCAACTAAAACTCCTACTCCTCTCTCGCAGCTGCTAATTCCTGGAATCTGCCTCTCGGCATTGCATCAGGAATTTCGCACCGTCAGTTATTATATACAGGGTGTCCCAACAGTGTGTTCTCGGGCCATATCTCCATAAGTACTGAAGATAGAAAATAAATTTCAATACAATTTCTTTTTTAATTTCAGAGATCTACAACACAAAATTATTTTTATCTATACAGAGCGAATCAAAACAGTAATGCCGGACACAACTTTTTTATTTCAAATGGCCTGGCCTATATATGAAACCAAATTTGGATTGCCCATAAAATTCTAAACATTTTCGGTATACCATTGCCTATACCTAAACCTAACTGTTCTTGAGGTATTTAACATTTTGTCTAAAAACTGCCATTTGCAGCCACTACTTTATTTATTGATATTTCATTTAATTTCAACTCTAAGAAAAAGATTTTTGATACAGATGTAGTTGATACATAAGCTTATCATAAGCCGTTATTAAATGTACTTTTATCGCTACAGGGGTCATGGTAATAAACGAAATCTCAGAAATTTCAAAATGGCAAAACACAATTTTCTTAAATAGCATGCCCTATATTTTTCTATCCTAAATTCTTCGTTTAATAAAGTACTTTCATTTTTCTTAAGTATGTCTTATACCTATCTGCGATATTTTTTGAGATTTTCAGATCTATTTGAATTATATCTTTTAAAACGAACATTTGTCTAAGGTGGCTGTGGAAAACCGGCAAATAATGAACCGGTTGACATTAATAATTATTTTTCAAAGTGTTAGACTGTTGAGTACTTGTTAAGACATGAATTATTGGATTTATTGAATTATTTCTTTACTAAATGGTTGCATAGCGAAAGTTGGTTGGATCCTCTGGCAACGGGCTTGACGCTTGGTCGGGCAATTATAGGTGTGTGTTCGAATCCCCTCCTGGTACATATGGGTCCTATGTGACAAATGGAACACTTATGTGTCGGATTGTGTTCAGGATTCATTTCGGCCCCTTCGAACTAGGTTTTCTCCGTTTTCCCGGTTTGTAAGACGAATGCCGACGGAAAACACCTAGTAGGTCGGTCGCAGCCGCAGCAGGCAATAATACAATAACCAGCTTAACGCATCCTGACAAGCTCATAGAGAGTTTGGGGCATGTATGACGTAAGTACAAAAAAAATGTATAACTGTTTAAAGGAGTCACGTACTAGAACTAACTAATGCATGTACATTATTGTCGCTTGAAAATTAATTATTAAAGTCAACAGGTTCATTTGTTTGCCGTTTTCCACGGCCACCTTAGACAATAACTCGTTTTGAAAGAAATAATTCAAATAAATCTAAAAATCTCAGAAAATATCTCAGATAGGTATAAGACATACTTAACAAAAATGAAAGTACTTTATTAATCGAAGAATTTAGGATAGAAAAATATAGGGCATGCTATTTGAGAAAATTGAGTTCTGTCATTTTGAAATATCTGAGATTTCGTTTGTTACCATGGCCACCCTGTAGCGATAAAAGTACATTTAATAATGGCTTATGATAAGCTTATATATCAACTACATCTGTACCAAAAATCTTTTTCTTAGGGTTAAAAATAAATAAAATATCAATAAATAAAATAGTGGCTGCAAATGGCAGTTTTTAGACAAAATGTTAAATATCTCAAGAACGGTTAGGTTTAGGTATAGGGAATGGTATACAGAAAATGTGTAGAATTTTATGGGCAATCCAAATTTAATTTCATATATAGGGCATGCCATTTGAAATAAAAAAGTTGTGTCCGGCACCACTGTTTGTATTCACTCTGTATGGACAAAAATAATTTTGTGTTGTAGATCTCTTAAATTAAAAAAGAAATTGTGTGAAAAATTTTTTTGTATCTTCAATAGTTATGGAGATATGGCCCGAGAACACACTGTTGGGACACCCTGTATATTCAGTCTTATTCCAGTATTTGTCCAGTCCGATTTTGGTTTTGCTTCTCGTCTTTTTCCTTTTGCTTCATGATGTTTTTGAGCATAGGGGTAACTGCGTTCCAGCCTTCTTCGTTGCGAAGCAGGATCTCCGAGACATTTTCTCTTGTAATCTTAGTTCCGCATTTGCAGCGCGCTTCTTCTCTATCCCTTTGCCATCTTGGGCAGGCAAAGATGGTATGTTCTGCCGTATCATCGTCCTCGCAGTACCAGCAATTGCTAGATTGCGTCTTGCCGATTTTGTGCAGGTAGCTAACGAAAACTCCGTGTTCCGTTAGCGCCTGCGTGATATAAAAGTCCACCTCCCCGTGCTTCCTGTCGCACCACTTTTTAACGTCTTTGATGAATGTTTTTGCCCACCCATGGTATGAGTCCCATACGAGCTGCCACTTAGTCTTGATGTTTTTCGGTCTTACGTTATCCTCCAGTTTCCCGGCATTGTACCGCTCCAGCCGCTCCTCCACCTGAAGCTTGATTGGCGGGATCGACGCGATCGCCAACACTGCCTGTGTGGGAACGGTTTTATACGCCGAGGTGATGCGTATGGCCGCTTTCCTATTGACGGTCTCCAACATTGCCTCGTAGTGCTTGTATTTCATGGCGGTAGCCCAGATCGGCGCGGCGTAGAAGATGACAGAAGTAATCACTCCCGCCAGAACTTTCCTCTTCTTTGGTCTCGATCCGCCAACGTTTGACATAAGCCTCGCTAGTGCCATCTGGGCTTTGATAGCTTTCTCGCATGTTCTCCTTACATGGGTGGTCATCTTGCAGTTCCTATCCAGGTGTACCCCAAGGTACTTTATGGAGTCCTTTGAAGTTATTGCTGCGTCTTCAAGGTTTAGGGTCAAGGTCTTCAGTCTTCTTGGCCCGGCCAGGATGATCATCTCACGTTTGGCCGTTGCCAGCTCCAAGTCTTGATCCTCCAACCACGCCCTTGCCCTATACAGCGCGTACATGGCTCTTTCCTCCAACAAGGTGGTGGTTTTGGCGGTTATGACTATCGCCAGATCGTCGGCATAGGCGACAGTAGTCACATCCGCCCCAGGTCCAGTCTGAGTATGCCATCGTAGAGGATGTTCCATAGAGCTGGTCCAAGGACCGAACCCTGCGGTACCCCACACGACAGATGTGGGGTACCGCACTCCCCCGTAGGAGTGATTATGATCCTGTCCTGCAGGTAGGACTGGATGATCTTCCTAAGGTTTTTGCTGATGCCTTTCTCCTGGAGAGCCTTGGCGATGTGCGGCCATGAGGCGGAATTAAAGGCGTTCTTTATATCTAAAGCCAGCATTAGACAGAATGCCCTATTCTTGTACGTCACTGTCCTAGTTTTGCGAACAATATCACTTACGATAGCGATCCACGGTGGATCTGCCCGACCTAAAGCCGTACTGCCGATCATGAAGAGTGTTTAGATCGCTGAGCTCGTCCTCTAGCCTCTGTTTGACGATTTTTTCCAAGAGTTTGGCCATCGCATCAAGGAGGCAAATCGGCCTATAGGTCGGGGGCTCGTTTGCTGCCTTTTTTGGTTTTTCGATTAGGACTAGCTTAGCCCGCTTCCAGATTTTCGGGAAATTACCCTCAGCCCAGCATTGATTCATTACCTGCAGGACTCTCTTCGGGTTCGCCTGAGCGAAAACTTTAACTACCTCCGGGAGAATGTTCCAGTGGATTTTTTCCCTTTTATCTTCATAATGGCCCATTCCAGCTCTTCAGCTGAGATCGGCCTCACTTCGGATTCATCCACTTCAATGTTTGTCCATATCGTTGGGAATAAGTTTCTTATGTGCAATGTTATGTCCTCGTCTCTCATCTTAACCGGTGGTCTGAGTCTCAGCTTTCGGGTCACTATCTGGTACCCTTGACCCCAGGGGTCACAGTTCAGTTCCTCACAAAGCTCGTTCCATTTCTGGCATTTAGATGACTTGATGGCTTTCTTCAGTTTATTTTTTGCAGCTTTGTATTCTTGCAAAATCTTCGTTACCATAGCTGCGCCGGCATTTCTGCCCTTCGCCCGGAGAAGTGCCCTTCTACGAGCAACGCAGCCGGTCCTTATGCGAGCAATCGACTCATTCCACCAATAAACTGGGCCTTTCCGGGTGTCTACCTCGTCGTGTCAGGAATTTGTTGCATGCTGCTGTCATCTCGGCGACTAGTCCTTCTGGGGTTGGTTGGTGTTTTTGTCCAGACTTGCAGTGGTCAGCGAGATGCCTCAGTTTTTTTTTCTGTGACATACCATCCGTTCTCCACTGCAGTCTCCTTGTGTCTCTGGTTGTGCACCTGAACCGTGTAAGTTATGGCCCGATGGTGACTCATGCTCTCCATGTCCTCCTCGACCCTCCAGTCTTTAATGCTTCCTGATAGCGGAGCAGTTGTTAGTGTGATGTCGATGATAGAGCTTCCAAGGGTGTTTGAAAAAGTAGGTACGCTACCCTTGTTCTGGACAGCAAGATCCAGCTGCTCTACCCATTCCTCCAACCGCCTGCCCTTCTGGTTGGTCGTTCGACTGCCGAAGATGTGGGATTTGGCGTTGAAGTCGCCGCCAATCACGCATCCCTTGGTTTGAGATTTAATATTCATTTCCAAGTTGTTCAGGAAATCCTCGAACTCCTGGATGGACCTGTTCGGAGAGAAGTAACACGAGTACAACACGAGTGTCTCCAGCTCTATGCCCACGAAGCCATTTCCTCTGCTTAAACCGAGGACCGGGACATTTCTGCTGACTTCTATCCAGAGTCCGTGTTGTTGTCGCAGAAATATTTCTGAGTGAAACTCCGGTTTGGCTCCTGGCTAATGACAACATCAGCCCTTAATTCGTAAGTTGCCTGGTTTAGCAGGTCGTGGGCCGCGGCGTGTCTGTCCGCGTTTAGTTGGATGATGTTGATGACTTTGGTACAGGGCGCCATGGCGATGAGGTAGGTTTGCCCTTGCTTGGAGATCCTTTCACCGGGTTAAGTCCCGACGAATTTCCCTCCGCGTCGCTCATCCTTTTCCTTTCTCTTTCCGCCTTCAGTGCCTCCCTGAAGGCGCCGCATTTGGCGGTTCCCACCTTATGCCCTTTGGCTTCACAAACGGGGCATGCGGCTTCGTTGGAGCAGTCCTTAGCCAGGTGTCCCTGCACAACGCAATTCAGACAGGCCGTCGACCTGTCCGGCCCTGTGCAGTCTTTGGACTTGTGCTCATAGCTCCAGCATTTCGAGCATCTCGAAATGTGGAGTCGGCCTTCGACTTTGCATGGGACAAGTCCCACCTTGATCTTCTTTAGGGCGACGATCTTTTCCGCATCGCTCTTATCAAGAGTGACACTCACGGCCAGCGTGTTTCCCGCATATGGCCTGAGTTCGCTGGTCTTGCAAAGGAAAGGGCCGGAATTATCCAGGGCCTTCCTAATGGTCTCCTCGACATCTGAGGGTGTGGTAGTCGCATCCATACCCCTAATGTGAAGGGTGTCGGTTGGTCTTCTGATTGCGGCTTTTCGGGCCACTTTCGGCTCCACCTCGCTGACCATCTTCTGAATTTTTTTCCAAGGCCGCTTCGTCTTTCTCGAGGGTTATCAGGAGCTTCCCTTCCTTGGTACTCCTGAGCCCTTTGATGGCCTTGGCAGCTGGGTCGTCTTGAATGGCCTTCTTGACATTTTTGAGCGTCTCCATGTATTTGTCTTTCTCATTGGCCACGATAATGGTAAAGGTCTTCCTTTCCCTTTTGGGAGGTGCCGTTTTCTGTTTGCCGCTTTCTAGGTAGCTCTTGGTCGTGTAGATATCTGCCTTTGTGTGTGAGCCCTGGAATACGCACTCCGCCATTTTTCTTAGTTTGGCAATATCCATCGCGCTGATGTGATGGATTGCCACCTTGCTATTTCCAGCCGTCTCTTCCCTCAACTTATAGAGCTTTTCTCAAATGTCCCCCATTGATCCATTAGTCTGGATCCGGACGAACTTCTGAGCTCCATATCCCAGGCCTTGCCTCCCTTTAACGGTCGTGGTCATCTCGACCACCTCAAAGTCGTCCGTGGCTTCTAGTAGCTCCGGGCACCTTTCCCTGAAGAGCTTCTGGATGCTCTTCTCCATCTTGAGGTCGTCAGGTTCCACAATAACAACTTTAACTGTGGGGTTCTCAGTTTGTAGTGGATTGCCCACCACAATGCAAGTGTTCTTATATGTTTCCTCTGCCCAGTCCATTGAAGCCACGTTTTCCCACTCCTTCAGGGTGGAAACGTTTTCCAAGTTGCTTACGTTCTGAACTCTGGCGCTCCAGCAATTCGCCTGTGCTCCAAAGTCAGATGTAGGGACTTGTTTCGTCTGCGTCTCGATGTCAATCGTCAACTTATCTAGTTTCTCATAGCGATTTTCCTCGAGCCAGCCCTGTATTGATTTTCGGTTTAGTATTTCCACGCTCCTTTTCAGCTGTGCTGTGATCTCTTTTATCTCTCTTTTGGTGTTTGTGCTTTCTTCGACAGTTTTGTCTAAGTAGCTTATTTGCTTGGTGAGCATCCCAATTGTGTCCACCAAAGTGAAAACAATTGAGCTCTCCATTTTTTTATATGCGCTTGGCGATCCGTTTCCAATTGAGGTGTCAAGCAGCCTCCGGTTTTTTTTTTTGCTCGCTGGTCATCGAGTTGCCTCGCTGAAGCGGCGAGCCCTGCGAGTTGCGTCGCAGCACGCTCGGTGATATTGGCGATCCTAAGTTCGCCAGTATATCCTCGCTGCGTACGTCAATTGTCTGGACGCGAGGTGAGGATGTCGTCTCCATTGGATTTTTGGTCTTTAACTTCTGTTCGAAGTAGCCAGCAGACGTGGCTCTTACGCCCGGCGTCGCTGGCTTGTTTTTATTATCCATTATGGGTACGCGGTTTTAGTTGTCCGCCGGCCGGTCACGGCCGGGAGTCGTTCGCCTGACCTAGATTACCGCGCGCGCGCTGGCAGAATGTCCGGCAACGTACGGGGTCCAAAGTTCGGCTCCGCGTTGACTCGCGTTGATTTGCGGGTGGCGCCCGAGCTCACGCACTTAAACTAAAACTAATATGTTTATCTGGGTCACTTACCCTCAGTCCTATGTGGTCCATAAATCCACGGATTTTTTTTTTAGGGCCCTACGATTTTTGCGCACACGCACTAGATCCCTAGGCTCACTTGTCTCTTTAAATTTACTGAAACGACGCAGGCGATAGACGCACATTCACGTGCACTCAGTACACACGTCCGCTCATTTCGAATGTCACCAATCAAAGTGATTTATAAAGTAAATATTATTTATTGCACTCAATACTCATTTAAATTTGAGAACCTAAATTTTAATATATTTTATTTTTAAAAAGGCGAAACAAAAACCACTGCTTACCGAAGCACAAAAGAAAAAACGTCTGGACAGGGCAAAATCTAATTACATGCACCGAAGAAATGTGAAGCTAAATAATTTTTAGTAATGAATCGGGGTTTTATGTCTGTTTTAAGGAACTATAAATTCCCACAAGGGGTTATGATTTGGGGATGCATGTCCAGCAAAGGTTTAGGCAAACTGGAGTTTA